>JARHVA010002059.1:1220000-1867500 GCA_037957365.1 Torreya grandis
CTAGGTTCTAATGTTAACACCATTATAGGTGGTGATATTCCCAATTTGGGGCCCTATCATAATTTGAGTATGCCCTAGTCCCCAATTCAATAAATTAAGGGATAACATAGGAATGTGATCTCCATCATAAATATATGGGGGATACCATTTTGAAGGCCCTATCCTGATCTCAAGCTTTCCATACTTGATAAGGCAAGGGAGACTTTCCCTACCTACTTCATCTATGCCAAGGAGTAAGTCACGAGAATCTTAAATTCTTGATATCTAGCTTTACTTCACCTAATAACATATCAAGGTAAGTTTACATTCCCAATATATAGCAAGGGAGTAAGGCATACGTATCAAGGGAGGCTTGCTTTCCCCTTATCTTACTTTGTTTTGCTTCTATATTAAGGCATAACTATCAAGGGAAGTTTTCTTCTCAATAAATAGCTTTGTTCTTTATGTACCTACTTAGTTATGCCCTACCTGATAAGGAAAGGGAAGTTTACTTCTTGATATACATACCTACTTTCCCTTTCTAGAATATATTTTTATTTATCAAGGGAAGCTTTCTTTTCAATCTATAGCTTGCATATATTCTTTCCCTACCTGCTTAGTTATGCCCTACCTACTTAGCTTTTGTTGTTGGCAAGGACAACTTAATTATTGATAGTTAAAATGAGAAATGAAGTTTTGAATCATGTTATGTATGTAATAGGTCTATACCATTGATTATGCCATACCTAATTTACCTACTTGAGTATGCCCTACCTACCTATTTTTCTTTCCCTACCTACTTGAGCATGTCCTACCTGATTGAATACCTAAGAAATATCTTGATCTTGAATACTTGTATCTAATCCTAACTATATATATCTTACCTAATCCATATATTGAATACACTAATACTCACTTGAATAATTGAGCCATATCTTAAAAGGATACGGGGCATTATCATTCTTGTAAATCAATAAAGGGGGTATTATTAGATGAAGGGATAAATTAAAGGTGGCATTATGAAGGGATGCTTGAAAATCAGGAGAGAGGGGGCATTATCACCTATATAGAGAAAGGAGAGGGTGCATTAGCTAAGCTATTTATTAAAAGAATATGGGCCATTCTCACCTATATAGATAAAGGAGTGACTATAGATGATTAGGCAAAAGGATTGAAGGTATATTCAAGCCTAATTCCTAAATAATTTATGTGATTTTTTATCAATGGGTCTATTAATATACATAAATGATTATCCTATAGCATGCAGCCTATAGTATACATGTACTCATGATAATGTGTGCTCATACATGACATCTAACACATACATAGTACTACATGTAGGTATGCAATCACTTAGACATGACATCTACCTGTAGTCATGATATGGTCACTCATACCAAATAAGAATGTAGCAAAGCACCCTAGTACATTCCATTCAAAATAGAAGGAATCAAAACACCATCTAATATTCATCCTAAAAAGATACTATTCACTCTAAAATAAATGTTAGATATATGGGTCAATCCATGCATGCTTCGATTCCAATCACACATATGCATGATCTGACCACTTTATTCTAGACTCACATAGAACAAAGTCATCTTATAACATATAAAAATGACATAGGACACATCCATTGCTACAACTACTACCTTTACTATTTAGGGTGGAGGGGAGTGCTTTCAAACCCTATTTTCACTAACTCATATCAAAATCACTCATATCGATATCTCCCTCTCCACAAACCATATAGAGAGAGGGGGTCATGCACATAAATAATCATTTGACATCATCATTCATCATCATAATCACTCCCTTACCATTTATCATCATCCATGATCTTTATCTCACTGACCTTCATCATCCCTCATCATCCATCATCATCCCTAATGACACTATCATTGATCTTAATCAATCCTCATCATCCCTAATCGTTCCCTTATTGACCTTCATTATCCCTCATCATCCATAATTAATCTTGAGTCATCCCTTATCATCCTTAATCACTCTCTCATCAAACCTTACCTTTGTAGACACCTAAATCTGGCCACCAATAACCCCCAATCAGGGTTTTTGCCAATTTCCACCCAAAGTGCATAATTTGGCCTAAAAACACTAAAACATGTTAAATGATGTGAAACTAACATATTAAAGTGCCAATTTTTGCCAGGGTATCCTTAAATGGAGCAATGCAATTTATGAGCTAACTAACTTTGATCAGTTCATTTTGAGTCAAAATGCCAAATTTGCACCTAGGTATTCTAGATTGATCTTTCTTATCAAATCTCTTGCACAAGACATGTGCATTTATTATTTTTTGTTGATAACATCCTAAATGAGAATACATTTCCAACACATCTGACATTGATTTTAAATTTCAATCTAGTCAAATTTTGGACCAATAATAAGGCATTCTAATCAATTTGGGTAATTTGTGCACAAAGTGATTAATCATGCTTAAGAGTTAATTAACCCAAATCAAGGCCTAATAAAAAATTCCATGGAAAATTGTTGAATACTTATTTTTAGAAATTAATATTGAATATCTGCATCATCAAGTGACCTTATTTCTTGGGAAGACATCCCTAGGCCATAAATGCCACAAATATCAAGATGCATGCCTCCCATGCCTAATCAATGCCTTCCATGATACCCTCCATGCCTCTTAATTGCCCCTTCTTCCAATGTCATGATGAAGATAATTACAAACTTAATTATAAAAATTGAATTAATCCTCAACCACACATCTTAACTTGAGATGGATGGTTGAGGTTGATTTCAATCAAATCCAAAAATCTATAAATAGAGAGGCCAACAACATCATTTTTAAGCTTTTTTGATGCAAAGTTATAATGCTAAATTGGTTCTAAAATCTTCAAGAAAATAGTGTTACCATGCCAAATTTATTCCAAGCCAAGCCAAGCTACAAGCCAAAGGTCCCAAGGAGAAGAGGAGATAGCCAAGCCTCCTTTGATGAAGAATTCATGATCACAAGCCAAACAAGCCACCACTACAAAGGCATTTGGAGCATCCAAGGAAGGTGAAGGAATTCTTTATTTGACTCCTTGATTTTTAGTTGTATTTGTCATTTGATTTTATTAACTAAGCTCTCCCTAGTGTCTAGGCCTAGAGATGTTATACTATTAGTATGTTTATTTCACTTTGTTTCCATTTTGAAACTAACACCATACTAACCATCCTCTCTTGAGTCAAATTCCTAGAGCACATAATGGCACAACCGGTGGGACTAGATACCTCTCACACTTGAAGGAGATCCTTTTACAACTCTAAAATATTTATTTGAGCCTTTAAAACTCTTACAAATTGATTTTCTAACTTTATTTTACCATTTTTACTTGCCACAATTTTACATAGTAACCAATGTCGGCAAGTAATACCGGTATCAGTTACCTAACTTAACCAAAGTTTATTAGAAAAATTGACATCGATTAGATCTTGGTTAGCCAGAGTAACCAACGTCAATCGCTATGTTTTTCCAAAAACACAGACATGAGAGCTACTTTTTCAAAGTTCATTGTTTCAAGCTAAAAAGAGCTTCAAAACCAAAGGATATGCTAACAATTTTGCTACAAGACCAAGCTTGATATTTGCTTAAAACATGTTTAAATCACCTTTGCATGCTTAAAAGTCAATTAAGAATCTAGTTTTGGGTTTCTAATAAAGATTTTAGATGTTTTTGGTGAACATTTTCAAATTTTGCAACTAAGACCAAGGGGTCAAATGAACACCACCAAAATTTTCATTTGGGTATAAAATTGAACACACTTGCCAATTTTTGTTTGCAATAGTTGTTTAGTTAGATTTTGTTTGCTAAAAAAAGGAATGTTGCATGTATGCTCTTCTATTTTTCCCCTATAGAGAACCCTTGGAATCAAAATCACCATTCTTATTGGAAGTAGCCTAGTCTAAGGCTTAGAAAGAAAGTCATCTAAAGCACTCCCAAAAAAAAAAAACTCATCAAAGTTTGGATGACCTTGAAAATGACCCTAAAGTCTTTCTATTTTCATGCTTTATTTATTTATCCATCTTGGCTTGTGAGGGGGATTTCATCACCTCCTGCAAGTTCTTTAGGGAAGCTTTGACCCAGGGTTTCATCTCCTAGCATTGACTTCATTTGGATCCTTTGGAGTTACACACAGGATGTAGTGGCACTTTGGCCATCACACTACATTGAGCGAAAAACAAGATGTAGTGGTTGCAAAAAGGACTAGACCTTTTTGCAACAAGCCAAGTGATACAAACCTGAAATCCATACATTTTTTGGCATTGTTTGACATGAAAGTCATTGTGTAATCGATTCCCCTAGATCATTCAGAAACTTGTTAGATCTTAGACAACTCCCCACTTGCTACGAAAGTATTGTTGGTACAAGGTGCACCTCAAGGTCCATGTCGTAGTACTTCCCTTTGAGAGAAGGGGGGTATAAAAACCCTACTATATAATGTGCATTTAATTTTGGATTAACACTTAAAAATCCTCTCAAATGATGTATATTGATGGATTTCAACAATACCAAGCAACCTTGTTAGTTTAGGATCTAAGGGTGATTAAATAGTTGGTCTTGTCCTAGATTAAAGTCTTGTTTGGAGTCAAAATTTGGTGTAAACAAATAATCCAAAACCAAACACATAGTCTAAATTTTCCTTTGAAAAAAGAGGCATTATGCTGGCCATGTGAGATCATCAATTTGCCTTGTTGAAAAGTTCATCAAAATCTTGAGAGTCATATCATCTACTTTGGTGTAGTTATGCTACCCAATTGATTTTAGACCTTTACTAACATTGTTTAAGTCCTTCACTTATGATCGAAATTTAGAATTATACCTTTACAAGTTCATAGGGTTATGTGTTAAGTGGTTTCACCATTTGCACTAAACTTGAGGGAACTTAGGTTTAATTTCCAATTTGGGTTGAAGGTCATTTAAGACTCATAATCATTGTCATAACTTAATATACTTAAGCCATTTTTTGCTAAACACTTTCACTTTGAGTCTATACACTACCACATTTTGATTCAAGAAAAGCAGTGTTATGCTATCAAAATTGTAGGAAAGTGTCTTTTGCCTTAGAGAGTTTTTGAAATAAACCTTTTTATCACACCTTTTTGGGTAGTATAGCGTTGTTATGCTACCTAAAATATTTAAAATATTATCTCATAGATCCTATTGTATAGAGTTTCAAATTTGTTCTTATATTTTTAGACTAATCCAAGTGTAATTTTGTGATCCTTTGTCTAAGACACGGTTATACTATTCACCTTTGCCCAGCATGTTTGTCAAAAGAACCAAGTTTTATACCATTTTTTGTGAGAAATATAAATTATTACTAAAGTGCATTTTGTTTCATACCTTATACCTAGTTGATCAAGTTCATGTCTAAGAATCAAATGCCTAGTGTTTGTTAGAAGTGTTTCAAATTCGTTAGATTAAAACTTTCATTTATTTTTTAAAGTCTAGATTTTGACGTTGTTTGGCCAAAAGTCCTAGCACATGCCTTGTTTGAACCTAGCTTTTGATGACATGTTTGGCCAAAAGACCTAGCAACTTTTTAATTTCTTAGATTAGACTGATTTGAAACACTTCAACCTTAAAGTTTGGCATTTTGATTTTTAGGACCATTTTCTTGCTTATCTTTATGTGAATAGTGAAATGCTAGATACTTCATGCTATCTTGTTTCCTCACAAATCTTTGCATAAACCCTTTGATAATTTTGACAAATCTAGACCAAGTTGAAACATCATCTATTTTAGACATTGTCCTTTTTAGAGTTTGTATAACTCCTTAACCTTTTATCACAAAGCATTGACTAGGGATCCCAACATGTATTCCTACACTCATAGTGGATTCATGTACAATCCAAGGATTAGTAATGTAGTTACATAGGAAGAAATGGTGCAAGACCCCTATGTGGATAGTGTTGCTTATGAGATGGATTCTTATCCCTCTTATAATACTCAAGTAGGGGCACAAAGCCAAGATCCTTTGGCTAACTATTTGGTTAACACACTATCTTACATAGAACATGACCAAGAGCAAACTATGCAATACCTAGCTATAATACCCATAGTGGACAAGCTAGTTATTCAATAGTCATATTCTATTAATATGTCTTCCACGTATGATCCATTTTTATTTGAGAGACATTTGTTAGAAAACAAGGACAAGATTTTTGTTAGAGCCATCGAGGTAGGGGCCAGGTTTCCAATAGATTTCCCTCATTAAAACTTACCAAGTATAGTAAGAGTGCCCCACAATATCATTTACGATCAACAGTGTTCTTTTGGCAATCCTATGGCTCTAGTCCAAACAATGCATCAAGACCCTAATATATCTAATCAAGGCAAAAACATCATGGAAGATCACTTTAACCAAATGAAAATAGCATACCAAACCTATTTGAATATAACACATGATTTCAATCGGATGAACATGGTGAGTAAACCTATTATTGACCTAGTACCTTCAATAGGAGTGTTGATAGAGTTAACTAGATAAGAGAATCTGAGTTCTAACCCATTCATACAAACTATTTAAATAGATAACTTAATGCATATTCTCATTATTTAAGAAGTGTCTTTAGACTCTACACTGAATAGTGAGCCAAACATAGTAAATTATGTGTAAACAACATCCAGTCCTAATCAAAGTGGTACTAATGCACAAAAAATTACCTAATAACATGTGCTTGTAGTTAATCCTATGAATAGGTCATCATACCAGAGAATAGGAGTTTCTACATCCCAACCTCAACCAGATGCTTCCTCAATTATGCAACCTATGGAATTAGGTAATCAAACAATGGCTAGTGTCACACCTCAATGATAGAATGTGATGAATCCTACTCCTCTTCAATAAATAATGAGTAGTATTCCACAAAACTAGGTGTAATCTAGTGTATCAATGCAATAGAGGATAGATACATTGCCACCTCAATTAGGGGCAATAAATGTTCCACCTCACTAGGTAATGATGAACATACCTCTTCAGTCGTAGACTAATATGCCAATCCAAAACCAAGTAATGACTAGTCAACAACATGCAAATATTAATCAATGACAGATGCTAAATCTGCAACCTATTTTCACTTCCTCACAGGGATTCCTACAATAAATAGGTCCATATGTTTCTCAAGTACCTACTAGACAAATATTAGTTTAAAATGTGCCACAAATTTAGAGATAAGGTCTTGATCCATAAGTTCCCACTCAACAAGGTTTGATTAGTCGACAACATGTCCCTTTTCAACCATAGTAGGCACATTATAGTTATATCCCTCTATCCCAACCACAAAATCCCCCAAGTCAAACCTTTATTGCCAACTTGAACTAGAATATCCTGCAACCAAATGTGCAATTTCATGTACATCCTAATCCACATATATATATTCCTAGTCCATTCCTTAACCTAACCAATATACCCCAACAAGTATCTCCATCATACCTTGGTCAAAGTATTCCACTTGTGACCTCCCAACCATCTATCCAAACTTAAATTCTCCCTCAAACCAATATTCCATCCAGTTTCCTATCCCAATAATTGTAACAGATGAAGAATGTAATTACTTCCATTTAGGTTGGGAAGCAAACCAAAATCAAATTAGATGATGTATATTCCTATCCATTCACCATGGAGTATTTATAGATACCATTTCCTCTAGGATATGGACCATTGAAATTTGATAAATATAAAGGGAAAGGTGACCCTAAAGCTCATTTAACCAAATTCTTTGTCGCATGTCAACCAGTGGCCTATAACGACATATACCTTTTGCTGTTGTTTCCAAGGAGCTTGGCTAGACAAGCCTTGGAGTGGTTTTTAAAGTTACCCAAGAATTTAATAACGAACTTTGATAATCTTTTTGATAAATTTGTGCATCACTTTTCTTATAATCTTGAGCACAATATTTCATTAGTGGACCTGACACAAGTAAAGCAAAAAGATAGTGAAAGTTTTGCAAGTTATTTACAATGATGGAGAGCCCTTGCAAGATGTTTCACCCATAATTTACTAGATAAAAAAATAGCCACTGTCTTTACCAAAAATTTGCATAGTGAGATAGCCTATCATCTGGAACTACAATTTGCACATACGTTTAAGGAGATCATTGATAAAGGTTTATTGATCAAGTAGGTGCTCATCAATAAAGGAGTCATCAAACTTAATTATACCAATTAGGGAAATGGCCAACATCAACATCTTGTTCAAGTTCAAGCATCGCAACAACATCTTGTTCAAGTTCAAGCATCGCAACTGACATAAGCTAATAACCAAGAAAGATCGAGGTAATTCAACTAAAATATAAATGTTATGGGAAATGGAGTAACTGAATCTTGTTATGTGAAAATTGTGTAAACATCATCTGCACCAACTTTTTAGCTTACTCCTACCCAACAAACTCTCCAATTGATACCATAAGCACAACATCCAAAACCTACATAATAAGTACAACAATATTTACCATTGTAAACCCTTCCTCCTAAGAGAATCATGTCTGCATGTCATGTCTTTAGGGACCTAGAATAACCTATTAAATCTATATTTCGTAAGCTTTCTAACACTAATCTGATTAGTTAGTCTATACCAAAGCACTATCCCTAAGGCATTCCCTATTTTGGTTGGTACCATGAAAATGAATTTTGTGACTATCATCGGGTCAATGAACATAATCTATGAAGATGTGTCCAAATCAATCATTTAATTAAGAATATGTTGAAGAATGGGGGGATAACATTGGATAATGGTGCTTCAACTTCCAATCAAACTCTAGAGATTTATCAAAACCCTTTTCCTTGACATAACAATCAATAGCAGTAGAACAATTAACAACAACCACAATAATGGCCAATGCAATAGCAAAATAAATAGTATCAAAATCAAAGGCCAAACTAGCAAAATCAACAAAATTAGTAGTATAACCCACAATGACAAAATAATGGACAAAACTAAGGTTAGAATGGTAACAACTAGCAAACCTACCATGCAATTACACATGACTACAATAGGGTTGTAGGTCATATTATAGGGGGTAGCATTAATACCATCTCCATTAATCCTAGACCAAGTACTAATTAGCCTAGACCATTACTAAACAACAACATTCAACCAAATTACATGGATAATCCTTCTTTGACCTAGGAATGTATACAAGCAAACTATAAAATTAGGACTTCCCCTTTTGGACCTTATATCGACAACTTGTCCTTGCCACCTGACCATATGCAAATGCACTGGTAATTGAGACTTATCCTATCGAGTCCCACACCATTCCCAACATCAATTAACAACAATAGTCCAATATTTAATCTTGATTATGAAATCACAACTTAGAGGTCAAAGATTACTATCCCAGGCCCACAACCATCTACCACTTTGCCTATCATCTAACCAATCATTCAACCTCAGAATAAACCATTCACTACTGACCAAGACAAGAAGTTTGATATTATGGAACAATTATAGAAGACATTTGCAAAAAAATTTATTTTAGATTTGTTGGGATTGTCAATAATCCATAAAAACATATTGAATGAGTTTTTGACCAAATCCACTATTGCTAGTGACATATCCCTTGATAACTTTCAAGCTTTGGTGGGACACCTAGCTCCAGCCCAACAGGTCACATTCAACCAAAGAAATATGTCTTCTCTTGACCTGGTCCATAATAATCCATTATGCATAGAAGTTTATATAAAATGACATAAAGTGAAATTTGTCCTTATAGACAATGGATCAGGCCTCAACATAGTGTCTCTAAAGCTCATCAAGCTTCTTGGGTACATAATGATAGACCTCTAGCCAGAAACAATAACTATTAAAGCCTATGACAATCAAGAAAGAGAGTCACAAGGCACCATTAGTTTCCCAGTTATCATTGGGCCTTTGACCCATGATACATTTTGCCATGTGCTTGATCTTGAGTTATCATACAATATGCTTTTAGGCAGGCCTTGGTTATTGAAATTCATGCATTCCCATCAACATTGCACCAATGTATCAAGTTTTTCCACTCATGGATGAAAGTGAATAGTCTAGGAGATTTACACCCATATGAACACTGTAAGCATCTTGAGGCCTAATTTTAAATCTATAATTATTATTATGGTATGAATCTAAGTTCTAAGCAAGATAAAGGGGAAGCTATACTCATTGATCCTTCACCAGATAATTACATAGATCTTAATACCTTGGATTCCCTTTCCCACATGCCACCTCCTGAAGCTTCTAATCATTTCACCATTTCAGATAATTGACCAGGAGAGTATGTGACTCATGATACAATTCATATTGCTAATCTTCCTCAGAATCCAAAAACCTTTGGGTCACCTAAAATCATCCCACATATGCATTGGAAACAAAAGAACAAAGATAAGGGACCCATCACATTTATACCAACATCTAGCCTAGGACCTAACCCTCTTAAAGGGGATGAATCATGGTTATACAATGATAACCAAGTTTATTGTTATAAAAAAGCAAATCATCCTATTCCCAATAGGATCATAGAGCATCAAAAATATGAAGGAAGAGGCCTCAGATTGAATCAACAAGGAACCATCGAGCCAATTTCCATGAGTAAGTATGAAATACCTTATGGATTTGGATTTAAACCTCCTGGGGGTGAGCCCACATATCTTATTCAAACTCCATCATCAGTGACTAGTGATGATGATGTTGACAATGAAGTAGAGTTCGATCATAGCCTCACCTTTGATGACCTAGCTAAAACTAACTTGTTTGATAACAATGCCATTTGTACCCTTACCCAAGCCATTCATCATAACCCATTACCATTATATTATCCCCAACTAATAAATTGGGACCAATAAGAATTCAATCTGTCGATTGATGAGTTCCATAATGATGAGGCATTCTATGGTTTTTTAGGCCTTAAAGACAACATTTTGTTGGGAAATCACAAATCAAGATTCTCAATCACATTGGATCATGTGGCCTATTTTGGATAGTGAGTGAACACCCTTATCCAAAAAAAAAAGTAAAACATTGAGGTATCAAAGTGAAAACCTGTTTGAGGTGCTTTTTGACTAGAGAAAAAGTAAAGATAAATGTTAGTCTAGTGGTGAAAACCTGTTTCATGCACCATTAGATGGGGGTGTGGATCAAAGTTTAGCTTTGAGCAACAACAAGTATTTGATCAATTTTTTTAAGAATTTATGAATATTTTTCTCACATGGATAGATCTTCTATTAGGGGAATTAGATTCATCATACCTAAGATAAGTTGACGAGCAAGTCCTAATAGAGGACCCTAACATAATTCAATAGTTCAAGTCATTTCCTACTATCTTAGAAGATGGTTCGACCCTTCTCATCGAAGACAAAATAGAGGTAAATATCAAAACTTTATTAGACCTAAAATGGATAAAATTAGGTGCATCCTTCACTGAGGAGGAACATGACATCTTTACAGCTCTATTGAGAGAGTTTGTGGATATATTTACATGGGCCCATTCTGACATGCTTGGTTTAGACCCTACCTTGGTTCTGCACCACCTTGTGGCTAATCCTAATTCCAAATTGGTAAAATAAAAGCTACATAAGATGCATCCTCACATTATTGTATTAATAAATAAAGAGTAGGAAAAACTCTTAGAAGTAGGATGTATTTGATCTATTGACTACTCTGAATGGATCTTTAATGTTGTACCTATTAGTAAAAAGCTTGAAGGGATCAAAATTTATACTAATTTTCAAGACATCAATAAAGATTGTCCTAAAGATGATTTTACCTTGTCTAATATCAATATAATCATTGACTCCATGGTAGGTTATAAAATGCTTTCACTCATGGATGGCTTTTCAGGATACAATCAGATCAAAATAATACTAAAAGATCAACATAAAATAATATTTAGCACTCCATGGGGAACATTTTGTTATTAGGTGATGCCATTTGGGCTTAAGAATGCTAGAGATACATATTAAAGGGCCATGAATATCATATTCCATGATATGATGTATGATATTGTTGAATATTATGTCAATGACATATTATGAAAATCCAAAACTAGGGCCGACCATCTAGCAGTGCTGTGTAAGATATTTGAAAGACTACGAGAGTAAAAAGTTAGATTAAATCCAAAAAAAATGTGTGTTTGGTGTAGCCTAAGAAAAATTAATTGGCTTCATCATATCTCGTAGAGGTATTGAAGTTAATCTGGCTAAAGTCCATACTATAACCGAGATGCCACCACCAACCAATTTAAAATAACTCCATAGTTTGCAGAGTAAGATCTAGTCAATCTAATGCTTCATCTCTCAATTAGTAGATAAGTGCCATCCATTTACACACCTTTTAAAGAAAGGAGTTATATTTCACTGGGATGATCACTACCAAATAGCTTTTCAATAGCTCAAAGATTATCTTGTCAATCCACCTATTTTATTACCTCCTATGCCAAGAAAGCCATTCTTGTTATAATTATCAGCTACCAAACATGCTCTAGGGGCACTCTTGGCTCAACATTATGAAAAAACAAAGGGACATGATGTATACTACCTAAGTCATACCTTGGTTACATATGAACATAACTATGCACTTGTTGAAAAAGCTTGTCTAGCCTTGGTTTTCATAGATAAAAAATCATGCCATTACATGTTGAATAATAAAACCATGGTAATTTCAAAAATATATTTGCTCAAGTATCTCCTATCTAAAATATATTTAAAAATTAGAATGGAAAAATGGATCATGCTTCTCAGTGAGTTTGACATAGAGTATGTCAATCAGAAGGCAATCAAAGGATAAGTTCTTGTAGATCAACCTGTTGAAGCACCTCTCACAGACACCCGATCACTCACGTTTCAATTTCTTGATGAATATATTATGACCATCATTGACATACCCCTTGAGGAGTTGCCTTGAAATCTATATTTTGATGGTTCATTCACTGCACATGGATTAGGAGTAGGCCTATTATTTATTACATCATAGGGGGATTTAATCCCTAAAACATTCAGAATCTAAATTTTCTTGTACAAACAACATGGTCGAGGATAAAGTACTTGTTATAGGTATTCAAAAAGTAGTGCAGTGGAATATATCTCATCTTCAAGTTTATGGTGATTCTTAGTTAATCATCAATCAGGTCACAAATAATTTTTAAACCAAAGATGACAAGTTGGTTCCATATAAAGCCATGGTTGACACTCTTAAACAATAAATTACCAACATTCATTTTGAGGATATACCGAGGGCTAGTAACAAAACTATAGATTCCATGGATACTATTATCAATTCCTCATCAAAAAAATTTCAGCACCAACTCATGAACCTTCAATTGTTGCCATGATTTGTGATATTATTAGTCCTAATTATATATGGTACTCAAACCTTTACAACTACCTTCATGAACAAGTTATACCACCTAATCTCTCTAAAAAACAAACCAAAGCCTTCATTCATCATTTAATTCATTATACTCTACTTGGATCTACCCTTTACCATCAAAGTTTTGATGGATTTATGCTTCATTATTTAACTTCAGCAGAGTCTACATTAGCATTAAGATAAGTTCACAAAGGAGTATGTGGATCCCATTCTAGCAGGGCAATCCTATCAAAAAATATCTTGCATACTAGTTATTATTGGCCCATAATGGATGCAGATGCCACTACATATGTGAAAAAGTGTGACAAATGTCAACTACATGCTAATCTGATTCATGCCCTAGCAAAAACTCTAAAACCAATGTTTACACCATGGCCATTTTCTACATAAGGACTTGACCTCTTGGGAAGATTAACCCCACTTCATCTGATAGCCATAAACATATCCTTATTGCCACCAAATATTTCACTATGTGGGTTAAAGCTATACCCCTCACGTGATTGAAAAGCAAATTTACAAATTCATCTTCAACCATCTCATCTGTCACTACGATATTCCCTCTGACATTATATCTGATAATGTAGGATCATTCAAAAATAAAGATGTATACTAGCTATGCATTGAATACAACATCACACAACTTTTTTTTATAACATATTACCCTCAAGGTAATGGCAAAGTCGAGGCATCCAACAAAAACATTGTCAATATTCTCAAAAAGATTGTTAATGATGCCGGTCATGATTGACACCTCCATATATTCCCTACCCTTTGGACATATCATACCAATCATCGTACCCTCACAAGAGCCACTCCATACTCACTTGTTTATGGTACTGAATCCATCCTTCCCATTAAGGTCAAATTACCTTCACTACGCATCTCTTTCAAGCATGTCCTAGATGATCATGACTATCGAGTAGCTTGCCTAGAAGAGCTAGACCTACTTGATGAGAAATGCACAACTACACTCAATAATCTTCAAGCATATTAGAATTGATTAAAATTTCACTATGATCGGCATGTTAAGTATATAACATTTGAACTTGGTGATCTTGTTCTTAAAGAAAACCAAAAGAATACCATGACTAAGAAGAACTATAAAGAAAAATTCAAACCAAACTAGATAGGGCCTTTCATCATCACTACAGATTATAGATTAGGAGCATACAAGCTTACCACACCAGATGGTGATGAAATTCTAGAGCTAATGAATATTATTCATCTCAAGTGGTATTATGCTTGAGTGTTAATGTGTATTGTCTATAAGGACCATTTTAGTTATGCCATTTTACCACTATTATTCTCTATATTGTCAAGAATCTAGAACATAAAGCTCTGATACCACTTTGTCAGGATTAGGAGCACAATTGATTACCTTTGTATAAGCAACTAAACACAAAATTTAACCAAAAGTAATAAGTAACTAGAAATTAGAAATAACACAGAATATGAGAGACAATACCCAATTGTATTAATACTCTTCCAGAAGGAATTACAATAAAGAAGATGGCAAACTCTTCTTCCCACACCTCTAGGGCACCCACACCTCTAGGGCATACAATAATCTCCCTTAAGAGTTCTCTCTCTCAACTAGGGTCACAACAAACAACTCAAACACAGAGTTGTTGTTCACCTCCACCAGTCAGTAACAATACTACCAGTACCACTGAGTATACACACATACTCCAAGTCTAAGTACAACACGTACTCCAAGTAGATCTCACCTGATCTTACTACTTGTGTTGCTAATCTCCCTGATCTTGCTATCACTTGTAGATCAACCTAGTTTTGCACACCTGCAAACCTACATCTCACACACACACACCTGTAGATCAACCAACCTTACTTACCATGTAGATCTAACCTGATCTTGCTACACCACAAATCAACCTGGCCTTACACACCTACTGACCTAGATCATACACACATGAAGAACCCTTTTGATTCTCCACACCAGCACCCTTGTGGATCTTCTACCAGATCTTGCTCTTTTGCAGATCTACTTGATCATACACACTTGGCACTGTGGCACTATGAGGAGCTAACCTTACTCTCTTCCCTCTAAAGGAGCTAACCTTGCTCACACAGTTTACAATACAGCCCCATGAGTCTATTATATATATCTCATGCAAACAATAATTAGACTTCTAATTATAATAATTAGAAACATATCTCCAAGACTAAAATTAGTCTTTACATGTAAACAACTGATTCGTTAAACAAACTATTCATGAAACTAGTAGTTCTAGAATTGCACAGGTGATCGACATCAATCGCTATCTGTTTGGAGATGACCAACATCAGTCAATCCATGAATGATGTCGACAGCTTCTTGTGTAACCCTAATCAATGCCAATTGGCCTGACTGATGCCAGTGATTGTGACACTCAAAAACCTCCTCCATGTTTGCATCAATGAAGCTTTTAGCTCCACAACCTAACAATCTCCCACTTGGAGATAAATAGCTACACTTGTACCTATACCTGTACATCATCTAATTTGTTTCCTGGCTTGTATTCCTCTTCAAGCTCAATCTTGAAGACCAACCACCACACATCCTGTGGTGCTCTGCATGTCATCCAAGTAACCTACCACATCCGAATCTACATACCCATGTAGAGAAGTCCCTAACCCTGCATAACATGAATCCCTATTGCTGGTCCCTCTCAGATACCTGAGAACCCACTGAACTACTTTCCAGTGCTTCTTTCTCAGATTAGCTCCAAACTTGCTGACAACACCCACTACTGGGGCAAAAATAGGTCTAGTACACATGTACTTAACCTCATCATGTGAATTGGGACCCTATTATGTGAACTATCCATCCATAGGTGTGCTAACTAGTTCTGCATCCTGCATCTTGAACCATGCCACTACCTTATTCACACAATCATCCTGAGACAACATCAACCTATGATCTTCCCTGTCTCTAGGAATATTCATGCCAAAGAATTTTTCTCCTCCTAAATCCTTCCTGGCACACCTCTGAGCTACCTTTACCTTTAGCTTAGAAAAACCCTGCATGTGTGACCTTGCAACAAGCATACACACTACATATAGTAACAGGATAATGTTGCAATCATCATCCAACCTGGTAAAGTAAACACAATGGTTACATTGACATTGACTAAAGCCATGCTTTGTCATACACTTGTCAAACTTGTACCACTGTCTTGGAGCTTCCTCAAGACCATATGACTTGGCCTTCTATCTCACGTGTCCATTCTCTCTCTTCTTTAACCAAAGAATCCATTCATCTTTCAGTGCTTTCATACTAGTTGGCAACTCTACCAAATCTCCCATTTGATTCTCTTCCAAAGAATTCATGCCATGCTCCCACTGTTTCCTAGATTTTACCTACTCTGCTTCTTTGAAACTTCCTGGTTCTTGACCATCAGTGAACAACAAGTAGTATAAAGAAGGCTAATAATGAATTTGAGGCTTACTTACACTTTCAATCCTCCATATGGGCATTTGAGACTCCTTGATAACATGCTATCTGCCCAAAATCTATTTCCTGGTTGACCCTGGTTTACACTCGACCGATGTTGATTCCACCTAATCATCGATGCCAGTTCCCTGATCGACATCGGTGTCTACTTGCCCACCGACGTCAGTTTCCTAACCGACGCTGGTGTTAACTTGCTCGACACCACCAACTTCTTTAGTCTGCACATGACCGATGTCGGTGCCTACCTATTCGACATTGGTTCCACCTGACCGATGTCGGCAACTGTGTTTTCTTGTGAGTGATGAATTTTTACCTGCAATCTCTCTTTGGATCAAAACCCTATCCAAACTGCCCTGCTCAAAGTTATTCGGCCCCCTCAACTGATCTCTGTCCATCATCTCCTCCAAAAAAACTAAGGCTTTCTAGTTCTTAGGTTTGTCAAAGACATCTGACTTCCTCTTAAGAACATGCATCTCCTTCTTACTCATGTGACCAAGCCTACAAAGCCACATCTTTGTAATAGAATGAGAATCAGTAATACAAGTAGGTAGATAAAGAGTACCTACTTTCTTACCACATGCTAATTCAAGTGCATCCACTATGAGAGTTACTATGCATCTCTCATCACCCAACTTTATTGAAGAAATTAGCCTCATCTTTAAGACTGGGACCTACATGACATCCTTCAACACCCATGTGTTGGCCATCTACAATTTCAGCTGCACTTTCCCTTTCCCAATACTTTGACAAGGCTCACCAACCCCTAATTAAATCTTTCCAAAGTCTCCATGGACCTTAACATGAAAAAATACTCTATTTGGGGCTGCATGGAAAGAGGCAACAAAATATACAAACCAAGATTCTACTTTATCCAAGGAACATACAAGAGCATCCTGTGCAACAATCCCTGCAACATCTATTTCTTCATTTCCTTCATGCTGATCTTCAACCAACCAGCAATCTTTCTTTACCTGCTCTTTCTTTCCATAATTTTGTAATTGATCATTCTTGCTTTTGAATTCCTCCATTCTTAGCTTAATTTCTTCTGCCATTTCTATACTCCCACTCAATCAGAAACCCCTGAGAGTGACCTGTAATCAAATACAAACCTGCTCCAAACCAGGCTCTGTGAACCTGTAACCCTAGCTCTGATACCACTTTGTCAGGAATCTAGAACATAAAGCTCTGATACCACTTTGTTAGGATTAGGAGCACAATTGATTACCTTTGTATAAGCAACTAAACACATAATTTAACTAGAAGTAATAACTAGAAATCAGAAATAACACAGAATATGAGAGACAATACCCAATTATATTAATACTCTTCCAAAAGGAATTACAATAAAGAAGATGCCAAACTCTTCTTCCCACACCTCTAGGGCTCCCACACCTCTAGAGCATACAATAATCTCCCTCAAGAGTTCTCTCTCTCAACTACAGTCACAACAAACAACTCAAACATAGAGTTGTTGTTCACCTCCACCAGTCAGTAACAATACTGCCAGTACCACCGAGTATACACACATACTCCAAGTCTGAGTGCACCACATACTCCAAGGAGATCTCACTTGATCTTGCTAATTGTTGTGTTTCTAATCTCCCTGATCTTGCTACCACCTGTAGATCAACCTGGTTTTGCACACCTATAAACCTAGATCTCGCACACTCACACACCTGCAAATCAATCGACCTTACTTACCATGTAGATCTAACCTGATCTTGCTACACCACAGATCAACCTGGCCTTGCACACCTACTGACATAGATCATACACACATGAAGAACCCTTCTGATTCTCCACACTAGCACCCCTATGGATCTTCTACCAGATCTTGCTCTCCCGTAGATCTACCTGATCATACACACTTGGCACTATGGCACTATGAGGAGCTAACCTTGCTCTCTTCCCTCTGAAGGAGCTAACCTTGCTCTCTCTCTCTAGCACACTTTACAATATAGCCCCATGAGTCTATTATATAGATCTCATGCAAACAATAATTAGACTTCTGATTACAATAATTAGAAATGCAGCTGTAAGACTAAAATTAGTCTTTACATGCAAACAACCAATTTGTTAAACAAACTGTTCATGAAACTAGTAGTTCTCGATCTGCACAAGTGATCAACATCAATCACTGTCTATTTGGAGATGATCGACATTGGCCGATCCATGACCGATGTTGGTAGCTTCTTGTGTAACCCTGACTGACATCGGTTGGCCTGACCGATGTCAGTTGGCCTGACCAACGCCGGTGACTGTGACACTCAGCAACCTCCTCCATGTTTGCATCAGTGAATCTTTTAGCTCCACAACCTAACATATATAAATATCATCCTTATTTGTCTCTTTACCTTATCCACTTTCCACTTCCATTCTATCAACCCAGTGTGTTCTAAAGCCTAGCTTGTTTGACCTTAGTTTTTTGCCATTTGTTATACAGTTTCAACATTGAGGTATTTGATCAGTTCATCAGTTAGTTTAAGTACTTCAAATAGAGAGTGAATTTTAGGATAGTGTGATAGAAGTTTTGATAGTTATATCCTTCATTTGTTATTACTTTCTTACCACCGGTCTTGCTAATAATTATAACCATCTTTGGGAAAATTAGTACCATTGATCTATGTTGTTGTGTCCTAGTTATAAACACCTATGGGTAAACTAGGGGCAACATTAAGCCTTGACATACCAACTTGCCACTTCTTATGCCATGCTATGCCTTTTTACCAACTGTGCCTATTTTATTTGAATTGACTGCTACACTAATCAACTTCCTCCACTGTAAGGGCAGAACTATAGTGACTTGAGTTCCTAATCTAAATCTATGTAGGCAACACTCAATACTTGTTGAGGTCAGCTTAGTCACTCTTCTCCACCACACTCTCACCATTTTTTTAGCAACCTAAGCCACACTCTTTCCATTTTGTGAGCAACCTAAGCCATTCTCTCACTATTTTATGAACAACCTAAATCACGCTCTCATCATTTTGTGAGCAACCTAAGTGTGAACACTCTCACCATTTTATGATCAACCTTAGTTTAAACGCTCTCACCATTTTGCGAGATTGAAACATTTAGTCTCTCATCATTCTCAATTGAGTTGAGACACTCTAAAACACTTCCAAAAATATTTGAAAAATCATTAAAAAAGATCAAAAATAATGACCACTTCTTTTCCTTAAGGATTCTGGGAACCCTTACTAAGTTACAAGAAAATCACTTGTCACTTAGTTTCTCCATATTTTTTGGCCTTTTTATCTCACACACTTACCATTTTATAAGACCATTTCTCTTCTTCTATCACATCCATTCTTTTTGTTTTCATTAGTTATCACATTCTTCCCATTTCTTGGGAGAACTACATTTGGCTTGAAGTTTTTTGATTGGATATTACATCCATGGAACTATGTAGGCAATGTCCACTTGCCCAGTGCATATGGAGACAACTCGGCCACCCCTTCCTTTTTCCTCTATTCCCCCATTTTGTTCATTTGTTAAGTTGTTGCCTATTTTCTAGGGGCAATGTTTGTAGGGTTTTTATTGCATTGTTTGTTTGTTTAGTTTTGCTTATTTTATTTATTTGTCTACCTGTTTGTTTTATTTTAGAACTATTGCCTTGATTTAATTTATGTGTGTTCATTGGGTGATTCCTTTCCTACACTTATACTCAAATATATCCATATTCATATGTTTACATTGTCACCACGGTTTCTATCATTGGTGCATTGTTTTTTATTTTGAGTATTGGATTACGGGAGTCAATCATCATGCATATTTCAACCAAGTTATCATGATGTTATATATCATGATGCCTACCAATGTGTGCTAAAATAAACCTTAGCTTCAAGAAGTCTATTTAGTAATGGCAACATCTCTTCAGTATCGATAATCCTGATTTAATCCTAATCATATCTCAAATAGAGTAATTAAACATGAAAGAATTTCAACCTTTATTAGTTCAAATGAGCATCTCCCTACTAGTAGGTTGTTCCAATTCATCATTACCCTCTGTGTTATGTTATCATCATCCTTATCCAAGTTTATCATGTGTGCCATAATTAGGGTCCAATGATTATAACCACCTATGGGTAAATAATTACACACCATCCCACCTGCATTTCTTAATGATTATAACCACATTTGGGTAAATCATTTTGTTGTAACCACTTTAATTTTTCTACCTATATAGGGGCATGTTATCTTCTTTGTTTTTCCTAATTGGGACAATTCCATCTTCTCAATGATTATAACTGTCTTTGGGCAAATCATTGTGTTATCATACCATGTTGCCACTATCAGGGTATAATGTTTATAAATGCCTTTGTCAAATAATTTCACACTGTCCCACTTGAATTCTCAATGATTTTTCATACTTTTTCAATATCATTATTTTTTCACCCCATCATCCTTCCTTTCTTTGGTTCCCTCATTTCACTTCTTTCTTTTTGAGGGACCGTTTATCGACCTGCTTGTGCCAACCATTCCCTCGAGGAGGCATCATATAGTTAGTTTATCATCATTGTAGTTTTAGGCATCCTTGACCTTTTAATTATTTGAGAAGATGTTACTATGTTTATATCTTGCAACGTATTCCCAAATAGGGGCAAACTATAGACACCTAAATATGGCCACTAATAACCCCTAATCAGGATTTTGGCTAATTTCCACCCAAAGTGCACAATTTAGCCTAAAAACACTAAACATGTTAAATGATGTAAAAATAACATATTCAAGTGTTGATTTTGGCTAGGGTATCCCTAAATGGTGTAATGCAATTTATGAGCCAGCTAAATTTGATCAATTTATTTTGAGTCAAAATGCCAAATTTGCACCTAGGTGCTCTAGATTTATCTTTCCTATCAAATCTATTGCACGAGACATGTGCCTTTATTATTTGTTGTTGATAACATCCTAAATGGGAATATGGTTCTAATGCATCTAACATTGCTTTACAATTCTAATCTTGTCAAATTTTGGACCAATAAAAGGCATTCTGATCAATTTGGGTAATTTGTGCATAAAGTGATTAATCATGCTTAAGAGTTAATTAACCCAAATCAAGGCCTAATAAAAAATTCCATGGAAATTTTTTGAATACCTATTTTTGAAAATAAATATTGAATATCTACATCATCAAGTGACCTCATTTCTTGAAAAGATATCCCTACGCCATAAATGCCACAAATATCAAGATTCATACCTCTTATGCCTCATCAATGCCTTCCATGATGCCCTCCATGAATCTTGATTGCACCTTCTTCCAATGTCATGATGATGATAATTAAAAACTTAATTCCAAAAATTGAATTAATCTTCAACCACACATCTCAATATTGAGATGGATGGTTGAGGTTGATTTTGATCAAATCCAAAAATATATAAATAGAGAGGCCAACAACATCATTTCTAACTTTTTTGATGCAAATTTATAATGCCAAATTAGTTCCAAAAGCTTCAAGAAATTAGTGTTACCATGCCAAATTGATACCAAGCCAAGCCAAGCTACAAGCCAAAGGTGTCAAGGAGAAGAGGAGATAGCCAAACCTCCTTTGATGAAGACTTCACGAGCACAAGATGAACAAGCCACCACTACAAAGGCATTTAGAGCATCTAAGGAAGGTGAAGTAATTCTTATATTTGATTACTTACTTTTTAGTTGTGTTTATCATTTGCTTTTATTAAATAAGCTCTCCCTAGTGTCTAGACCTAGAGATGTTATGTTATTAGTGTGTTTATTTCACTTTGTTTTCATTTTAGAACTAACACCATACTAACCATCCTCTCTTGAGTCAAATTCTTAGAGCACAACCTTAATCATCCCTAGTCACTCCATCATTATCCCTCATTACCCTTAATCATCCCTAATCACTCTCTCAATAGACATCATTATCCCTAATAACACCCACATTGACCCACATGATCCCTAATCACTCCCTCATCATCCCTCATTTCCCATCATCATCTATAAACACTCCATCATCAACTCTCATCATCCCTAATCACTCCCTCATCAACCCTCATCATCCTTAGTCACTCCCTCACAAACCCTCATTATCCCTTATTATCCCTAATCATTCTTTCATAATCCCTCATCATCCCTCATCCCTCATCATTCCTAATCATCCCTAATCACTCCCTCATCAACCCTCATCCTCCTTAATCATCACTAGTCACTCCTTGATCATCCCTCATTATTCTTGATCATCCCTCATTATTCTTGATCATCCCTAATCATCCTTAATCAATCTCTCATTAGTCATCATTATCCCTAATCACTCCCCCATCAACCCTCATCATCATTAATTACTCCCTCATCAACCCTCACATTCCCTCATCATTTATAGTCACACCTTCATCATCCTTCACTATCCTTCATCATCCCTAATCACTCCCTCATTAGCTCTCATCATCTTGACTCTCTGCCAAAATATCTATCATGATCACCCTCCTACCTATTTATTTTATTATTTTTGGGAAACTAGTGTTTAGTTCTTAAATAATAAAGGGTCTAGAATAATTAGGAAAGTCTGATTTAATATAATAAAATACAAATTTTGTAGAATTAATTAAATAGGAGAAGGAAATAACTTATCTTAGAAAAATAGGCTAATACGACTATTGTAAAAGCTAAAAACTAAGGTGTAGGGCTAAGAAGATGTTTGAAACATGAATCTAGATTTAATTTAGTGAAAGGTTAGGAGCATAAAAAATAAGACACCCTAGTGTCTGGCACTATAGTCTAGTTCTTGCCTCTATTATCCAAACTAGTCATAGAGGTATGAGCTTTCTAGGTTTTGTTCGCTATCCCTATATTAGTCAACTTGTGAAATTTCATATCTTGATTGTTGATAAAGCTCCTTATAGAGCTAATTCAATATTTAAACCCTGAGTCTATCTACACATATGAAGTAGCAAATACATTAAAAGCAAAAGAGGGGAAAACTAGGTTAGGGGAAAAATGATAACATAATCTAGAACCTATACTATCTTGATCACTACCTTCAATAACCCTCAAGCTAGGGTCTTAGATCAAATGTAGTTCTCCCTTAGGGAACATGCATAATCAACACATATGGTACATACAAGAATGAACTTTTACCTAGGCCCTTTCTTGATTTAGCATGCAAGTCTATGTGTGATGCAAAATGCTAAGTTATACTATTGACTGATTTTTATTATGTAATGTGCCAAAGTAGTAAGTGCTATATATAAAATGCCTTGTGTAGTATTTTATATGAGACTCTTTATTTTGAATTTAGGAGATTTTATTCACATTTTATCGACATGAGAAAACTTAAGAACAAAGCTAAGAAAGGGGTTGAGACTCATTAAGTGAGGGAAACTAATTTTTAGAGCTCAAAATGGCCTTAGATAAGAGCGCTAGAAATGGGACACCCTAGGGTCCAGTGCTGTAGTCTAATCCCAACGCTACTATCCTATAGGCTAGGGACCTAGGGGGATGGAATAAACATGGTAAGTCTAATCTGGCTAAGGTGGAATGACTATTTAAATGGCTTAGGATGACTAGGAATAAGAAAAAATGTTACTCAAGCATGAAATAAGACCAAGATGAGTAAAACAAAAGACATGGCTAAATGTGAACAAAGCTCATATTCTCTAATCAGAGTCTCCTATGAAAAGACTATGAAAAGACATGATATGTGTGGTTGTTTGACCAATTTAGGGTGTATACGTTTCCCACCCTTTTAATTTAGTGATGCAATGAAATGAAGTACTAGAGTAAAAGAAAGAAAAAAAAAGTGTACCTAAACCTACCTACATGGAGATGAATGAGCTGCAAAAGGGTCCAACTCACTTATTGGCCAACAAAGTGGATGGAGAGATAAATAGTGCCTAAAGAAAAAAGAAATCCCTAAAATGGATGCCTCTATACTAGACTTAAAAGTGGAATCTATGTAATCATGCAGGAGGACAATGTTTTCCCCATGTGCTGAATCTGACTGGAATGAGGAATGTTTGGAGGCTCAAAACTAATGTTTGCCCTCTGTCTCACATAAACTCATGTAATATAGAATGTGTGTAAAGAATCTATATACTATGAAGATTAAAATATATCATTCCCCCACTCTGAATAATCTAAATTAGAACTAAGAAGTGATTAGAGGCCCAAAACTGATGTCTGCCCTCTGTCCTATACAAACTCATATAGTCTGGGTCTGGGTAATGCTATGGACCAACCATTGCATATGGATATACTGTCCAACCTAGTAATAACTTGGGTAAAATTAGGTGTAATATGAAACTCTGGTTAATGTGTAAGAGAGAATGGCATGTCTTTCTATTCCATGTGTATAATCTTGGATGATGAAGAACATGAACATCTGTACCATGCCCCCAAATCTAGTATGTGAAAAATGCATCTATATAATCTGGTAATCTGTATAACCACATATGATATGACCTATTGTGCCATTTCCCATGTGCAAAATTGAATATCAAAATAATGTGCTCTATATTATGCCTATAATCTACTATTTCATCCTATAACTATGTCATGCTATATGAAGCTGTATGTGTGAGAAGTGTAGTATGTACATGCCCCCAAATCTAGTATCTAAGTTTGAATCTATATAAAAGTCATTGTGAATCCATATAATCTGAACCACTATATCTAACTAGTTTGTGTATCTATAATATGAAATCATTGTGGAACTATAAGATCTGAACCACTGTATCTAAATAGTCTATGTATCTATAAAGTGAAGGTATATCCCTCTGAATGTCCTAAGTAATGTTGAGTAATCCATGCAATTTGAATTACTACATATTTCAATCAATTTGAGTTTAATCTAATAATTGTCATACTCGAGGTGTATGAATCATGGTGTATCCACCTATCAGAGTGGATGGGCATGCTAGGTAAGTGTAGGAATAGAAACAGTAGGAATGATGCCCCCCTTTTGGGGAGAGGGACAAAATTTGTGATAAAGGAGGTTAAGCCAAAAGTGATGACCAGTGGCATAATGATAGAAACAAGGCTGGTATAGTTTGAATTGATCAAGAAATTATTTTATTGATTAAACTGAGTTGTTGAAATTGGAACAAGTTTTTGATTGGTGAGAACCAAGTTGTGTGTCTAGGTATAAAAGAGGTATAGAGATGTGTGTGTGCCATAGTAGGCTAATGAGGCAATAAGAAAGTGAGGCTCATATGATGTCAAAGGTATTACTATTATGATTTTATAGAATAAAATGGTTTACAAAATGAAGTTATGGGGTTTAAGCTATGGGTAAAATGGTATTTTGCTTTGAATGAAAAAGTTGTTTGATATAGGAAAGTGGATTGATTCTTGATTCATTTGTACATTGACTACGTTGAGATTTAGAGCTCTAGGCTAGGAGATATGCCAAGGAGATGAGCACTTGACATGATCCATTTTGAGTATTTGGTAGCCTAGGTTGAGGCTGATGGGGAGATTACCTTGGTAAGTAGCTAAAATGAATGATTTTTGCCTATTTGGAAGCCCATTTTTGATGTTTTTATGCTTTTTTGAGTAGTCTAGGATAATTTCTCCCTAGTTTCAATGCTCCTATCTAGGAGTCAATGCTCCTATCTAGTGTTTAACACTACATCCATGTTTTAACACTCTTATCCAGTGATGGTGTCCTTTTTATAGTGCTATTATCCACTAGGGCTAATTTTTTGAGTTTTTGATTTATAACATATTTATTGTATAGCTTAGCTATTGATTTGGCATGGTTGACTGATATATATGTTATTTTTTGGTGTTATGTAGGGTGAGGTATGAATTAGGGAGTTCTATAGAGCCTAGGTGATGGAGACACTAAGATTGTTACCTTTATTAGTTGATGAGAGAGCTATGATTGATAGGGTGGGTTTGGGTCATCCGTGTGACCTAGGTATTGTGTAGTGGGATAGATATCTGATTATCACCTTATGTGAGAAGTGGAATGTAGACACTTATTCTTTTTGGATTTTAATAGGGGAGATTACTATTAATTTGGAGGATGTGTACCATATTTTACATTTACTAGTTAGTGGATGGCATGTGACATTACAAGATGACATGGTTGTTGACGCTATTGATCATGTGTCCTTGTATTTTGTTGTTATGCCCTTAGGCATACATAAAAGAGGTAGTGATAGTGATATATTATTATCTATTATTATGCAGTTGAGTGTTCCTATGTCTATGAAAGTGGTTGGCCATATTGTTGGCTTCATTCATTAATATGGATGGGAGTGGGGAGTTGATTTCATATAGGATGCATAGGATCATGTGTAGCATAGAGGTGTATGGCACTATGTTCTCATGGGGTAGGACTATGCTTGCCCACTTATACAGGGATCTTTACCATTTTACTCAGGAGGCATTCAATGGTGGTGTGAGTATAACTATCTTATTTCATTGTTGGGCTTATGAGCATATAGCGGTTATGCAGTTGATAGAATTGTCAAGGGAGAGGTGAACAACTACATAACCATATGGGGAGTGGTGAAAAAGTTTATTGGCTATTCAATCTCCTAGGATAGATCATTATAGATGAGTTTTAGATAGATTAGTGGATTAGGAGATCATATGGAAACCCTATAGAGGATTTCTTGGGTAGCCTAAGGATGGAGTGCAGTTGTGGTATATGAGGGTCAATTATTGGTTACATGACCGTTGGGCTGGAATGTATGAGTACTTTTAGTATGAGAATGTGAATAGAAAGTTTGGGGTACCACAAGATGTGCTCGTGATAGCATGGGTGTGGGTGAGGAGTGCACATGCACCAGTGAGGGTAGGAGCTCATGGAAGGCCTACTGAGGTTGAGTTAGCACCATTACCTTTGGATGCATGAGATGTGGCTATAGATATTCCTAATGTAGATTATGTTGGATGTATAGAGTCATATACCACATGGTGGATGAGGCATCAATGGGATCCATTGTATCGTGTTGATGGAGTGGGTGTTCTTAAGTATGAGGATCCTGTGTCGATCTAGATGATGGAAGGTAAGTATTAATTATATTTGAGTTGTGTATAAGTTTGTGCTTATTTTAGTTTAACTTGAAAGTATATATCTAATGTAGTGTTTTATTATTTATGCAGGTAGAGTGGAAGGTGCCAAGGATGAAGTACATGCTGGTGCAAGGAGTGGAGATGATGAGTACTAAGAGACTGTCATTGAGTCGACACTTTGAGAACTTACACAGCATGTTCTTGATGATTCTATGGAGGAAGGTTTGATAGAGCATGTGATAGTTATAACTGGTGTTTATGCTCATTTTTTTGATAGAGCTATGATAGCTATAACTACATATGTTAGGGTAGTGGGAAAGAGAGATGAGCTAAAGGCTAAGATAGATAGGCATAGGATGCCTCCACCTGATTATGGTTCTATTAGAACAAGGATAATGGATGAGTAAATTGATCTTCAACAGTGATATGTAGACTTATGTGAGGAGCATGATCAGATATTAGAGTGAGATATTCATCACAAGATGCATTCAAGAGCTTGAGGAGAGGTTGGCAAAGCCCCTTAATAAAGATATGATGAATCTCTAAATTTTCTAGTTTGTATATCAATATTAGCATGTGAGTCTTAAATCGTAATATATACTTAGTAAATGGCTCTAAAGAATTTTGATTTAGTGTGGCAAGTTTCTCATATGTATCATGAGGGCCCATGTTTGTTATGTAATATCTAAGAAATTCCTCCTCTAAATCATCATATGTGTGCAAGGAGCCAATGGGGAGTAGATGAAAGAACCAATTATGTGCTTCCCCCATTAATTTTTGATGGAACAACTTTAGTAGAATCAAAGGACTCATATGAGATGGGAAAGCCTTTTGAAAGGCCTAAAAGTGTACAAATGGATCTCCAGTTCCATCAAAGTGAGGCAATGATGGTATCTAGAAATACTTAGGTAATGAAGCTTTTATGAATGTCTTTGGAAGGGGATTACTATGTAAATCATTGGCATCCATCCCAAAATTATAATCCTTATTTTCCAAGGTTAGGAGATGTACTTGGTTTTGTAATTCACCAACTGCATGCATTAAATAGATGGTCCCCTGAGATGGTACATTAGTATCTTGAAGTGGTTCATTTAATAATTGAATTTGATTGTTAATTTTAGCCATGTGAATGCTAAATTTGGAAATTGGATCATAAAGAGTGGGTGTGCTCACTTGGACCTTGGGAGTAATGGTAACTTAGACCTTACTAGAGGGATGTGGGCTACCATTCTCTTTAGGTGAAGAGTGAGGACTGGGTTCTACTATAGTGAGGGGTGTCTTGGGAGATTCATTGATATCTTTAAGTTTTAGTGAATCAAATTCTAATTGAGTAGAAGATGTAATGTTATCATTAATGTGTGCATTATTTGAAATAGAATCATGCATAGAAGTAGAAACAACATTTGGTATTGCACTGTGTTTGAGAGGAGTGAGAGAAGAGTTAGAAACATAAGATGCATTTTCTTCTTCACTATGTGAATAATAATCATTATTGTTCCATGCATTATCATAATTGAAATATTGTTCATAATCACTCTCATTTTCATATTAATTTGCATGTTTACTATCATACTCATTATCACTTCCAACATTGCTAGGGAGAGGTGTAAGAAAATAATTTAATTCCTTTAAAATGTGTAATAAATTATCATTTGAAATTGGAATATTATGTAAATCAATTTTATCCATGGATGGAGTACATGAATTATTTTCATGAGAAGTAAGAGAAAGAGAGTTATCATTTAGACCTTCTTTTGACAAAGGAGAGTTAAGTACATGAGATGTCTCATTTGAACTATGCATTGGAAATTTGATTCTATTGTGTTTATATTATTGTAATTTGAACATTGAATTAGAAAAAGAGAGAGATAAGGTTCACATGGAAGAAAATTATCACCAATTAGAGGTTTACTTGGAAGTGCATGACTAATTTGTTCATTTTGTGCATTGTGCATAGGAGAATGAGGTGAAAAATATCTTTCCTACTTATCAAAATTATTTTATTTAGAAGAGGGAATAAAAGAGATAGGTTTGAGAGAAGAATATGCCTCTACTTGTACTTCACTATCACTATCACTATCACTATCACTATCACTATCACTATCACTATCACTGTCACTGTCACTGTCACTATCATTGTCACTATCACTATCACTGTCACCATCACTATCACCATCACTATCACCATCACTATCACCATCACTATCACCATCACTATCACCATCACTATCACTATCACTATCACTATCACTATCACTATCACTATCACTATCATTATCACTATCACATATATCATCATATTCCTCATTATAGAAATAGTAATTATCTTCATTGTAAATGAAATCATTTTCCACTTGTTTAGCTAATGTGAAAATTTACAAATTTGTCCATTCATTGCCATAATAATGAGAAAAATTTAGAAATTGATCTCTGGGATGAGAGGGAAGAAGTGCCTTAGTGGCCATTTTATTTTTTTCACCAAAGAGAGTGTGTAAAATTAATATTAAGAAAATAAATGCAAAAATAACTATTAACATAGAGATTTTGGAATTACTTTTGACAATCTAAATAATTTACAAAAATTTTACAATATTTTTTAAAAAATTATAAGGGAAGAAAAGTTGGGGTTTGAGGACCTAGTTTGGAAATCTAGGGTTTTTAACTAGTGTTTTAGAAATTTTAAAAATTATTACAATAATTTATATTCTAAAAATAATTTTTAATAAGATAAATACACAAAAATTAATACAAAAATCATAAATTTGAAATTGAATTTTTGCACAGGATAACTAATAATATTGAGATTTTGAAACTATTTTTGACACTTCAAACAATTTGCAAAAAATCCAAAATTTTTATCTAAAATTGTGATGAAGGAAGGCTTGGGGTTTGAGGACCTAGTTTGTAAATATAGGGTTTTAGAATTTTAAAAAATTTCTGTAATAATTTAAATTCTAAAAATAATTTTGAATAGGATAAATGCACATAAATTTATACGAAAATCAAAATTTTGAAATTAATTTTTTGCACAAAATATGAAGGAAAAAACCTAAGGGTATCTAGGGTTTAAGATTTATTTGAAGTAAGTCAGGTTCACCAAATATTTTATTATTTTTGGGAAACTAGTGTTTAGTTCCTAAACAATAAAGGGTTTGGAATAATTAGGAAAGTCTGATATAATATAATAAAATAATTTTTTTGTAAAATTAATTAAATAGGAGAAGGAAATAACTTCTCTTAGAAAAATAAGCTGATACAACTATTACAAAAGCTAAAAATTGAGGTGCAGGGCTAAGAAGATGTATGAAACTTGAATCTAGATTTCATTCGATAAAAGGATAGGAGCACCAAAAATAGGACACACTAGTGTCTGATGCTATAGTCTAGTTCATACCATTATTGTCTAAACTAGTCACAAAGGTCTAAGTTTTTTTGGGTTTTATTCACTGTCCCTATATTAGTCTACCTATAAAATTTTAGATCTTGACTATCAATGGATCTCCTTATAGAGATAATTCAATATTCAAACCTTGAGTTTACACACACGAAGCAACAAATACATTAAAAACAAAAGAGGGAAAAGCTAGGTTAGGGGAAGAATGATCATATGATTTAGAACCCCTGCTATCTTGATCACTACATACATTAACCCTCAAGCTAGGGTCTCAGATCAAATGCATTTCTCCCTTAGGGAACGTGCATAATCAACATGCATGGTAGATACAAGAATGAACTTTTACCTAGGCCCTTTCTTGATCAAGCATGCAAGTCTATGTATGATATATAATGCTGACTATACTATTGTCTGATTTTTATTATGTAATGTGCCATAGTAGTAAGTGATAGATATAAAATTCCTTGTATAGTTCTTTATATAGGATGATCTTTATTTCAAATTTAGGAGATTTTATTCTTATTTTATCGACATTGGAAAACTTAAGGATGAAGCTAAAAAAGGGGATGGGACTCATTAAGTGAGGGAAACTGATTGTTAGAGCTCAAAATGACCTTGGACAAGAGTGCTAGAAATGGGACACCCTAGGGTCCAACACTGTAGTCCAATCCCAACACTCCTATCCTATAGGCTAGGGACCTAAGGGGATGGAATAAGCATGAGAATTTTGACCTGGATGAGCTGGAATGATTGTTTAGAGGGATCAAGATGACTAGGAATAAGTAAAAAAGTAACTCAAGCATGAAACAAGACCAAGATGAGTAAAAATAAAGGCATGGCTAAATGTGAACAAAGCTCATCTTCTTTAGTCAGAGTCTCCTATGAAAGGATTGTGAAAAGACATGATATGTGTGGTTTCTTAACCAATTTAGGGTGTATACACTATCACTATCATTGGACAAAACCTCTATCATGATTGAGTAGATTAGGAATTATTATTAAATGAAAAACTAGATGGGTGATCTAAGGTTAGGTTGATGTACACATCCCATCCCAAACACCTGTTTGGATTTTCTCCTAATGCAAGTGAAACTACATGACTGAGTAATATATCCATGTATAATGAAGTCTCAAGTCGATTGGAAATTGACATCATAGTCATACGAACCAACCATTTTACTATTTATCAATGTGGTTGCATCATTGAGTGAGGCATTGATCATGATTGATCACATAGTTATATATAATTTTTTATAGTCGAGCACTCTCTAATTTTTAGTTATGCCAAAGATATTTCTATCGAGATGGAAAGAGGGAATATTTACCTCATGATTTTTTATATTATTAACATTTTTCAATAACATATGTGTTTCTTGTCCAATACTTCTTGCATCATTCTCGATTTTGTATCTTTTGAGAGAGATAGGGAATAGAGGGGAATTCATTAAGGAAATAGAGTTCTATGAGTGGGTAATGCCAAGGGAAAAGTGAAGCAATAGACAAGGGAAGCTAGCAAGCATAATGATCAGTCTGATGGGGTCGGTGGGAAGAGTGGAGGTGGTGAGGTAGGTATTTGAGAGGGATAAGGCACATAGCTATGACAACATTGTATACACCTTCTCTAATCTCATCAATGTTTATGGTCATAATAACCTCTACACACAACACATTGAGGTGTTTCACCTCATGAAGGCCTCTATATGTAAAGATAATATTCCTACCTACAATATTTTTATAGATGCTTGAGAGAAGGGTAATGTCAACTTCAAGAAATTTATGTAGGTGTTTGATGAATTGCTAAGGGAGGGGATTCAACCCAATTGAATCACCTTCAACTCTCTCATTTTTGTATGTAGTATAAGGGGATGTGGGAAAAGCTACACGGAATGTTTAATGAGATGAAAAATCATGGAATTTATTAGGATATTTCCACTTGAAATACCCTTTTAGATGTGGTTTGTAAACAAGGCTAGATGGACCTTAACACTTCTATAACATCTGGCATGTTTCAAAATAATTTTTTAACTAATGTGGTTGCTTATAGTATTGTCATTGATTGTTATGTAAAAGTTGGATACCTTGATGAGGCATTGGATTTGTATCATGAAATGAAATATGGTGAAATTAATATTTATAGGGTTTTTAACAATAATATCTTGTTAATATATACCAATATAGGTATGTTTAAGGAGTATATTATAGTGTGCCAAGAGATGGAAAGGGCTAGTATCAACAAGGATGGTGTAACATGCAATTCTCTCTTGGGTAGATATGTAAAATAGGGTAGAAATGACAAAGTCAAGGATCTATTTCAAGAGATGAAGGTATTCTCACTCACTCATAATGTGCTCACTTAATCCACTATAATTGATGAATATTATAAAGGATGGCTACAGGTTGAGTCTATGCAAATTTTAAAAGAGTTTAAACACTCTAGTTTAAAGCCAACTGTAGTGCTTTATATTGATCTAATTGATGCATTGTGTAAGAACAATTCAATGGAAGAATATCTTTATCTACTTGATTAGAGGCCAAATGAAGGTGTAATGCCAAACATATTCACTTATAATTATATCATTGATGCCATCGGGAGGAATGCTTAAGAATGTTTCACTCTACACACATGCTTAAGACTTATCAAGAATTCTTGATTTGTGTATTTTTTCTTTTCAACAAGTCCAATGTTTTGTTCTTCATCTACATTTTAAGTCCATACTAGAAGTTTTAATGAGGATTTAATGACATTTATGTAGAAGATAATTCACTAGATAATTATTCAAAGGATATGGTAAGTTGGAGTAAAAAATTTTATAATAGAGACAAAAGATAAGTATATCTTACTTTAGTTCTATTTGAGTAGCTTGAAATTGAGAGAATGCTTCCCATATCTCTTGTTGAATACATGAAATTTAGAGTTATTATTTTCACTATGTGATAGGTTGTTTCACCAAATCATATCCTAATAAATAATCCATTTCATCATTACTTGAAAATTTTGGGCAAATCATAGTTAAATACTTATGGTTTATGGTCCTAGTTTTGAGGTCTTCTACTAGGAAGATATCATTTTACTACCCAAAAAAATATAGAGGAAATGGATTTCATTACTTAATTCGATATTTGATCCAATCTTAGATGTAGCCATTAATGGAAACTATTAGTGGGATGTTAGATTCTCACCCCGCCCTCTCTCTCTCTCTCTATATATATATATATATTAAGGATAGTGCCTAAACCTAAGTTCCATGTTGAGTGCCAATCTATAGTCGATCATGTCCCAGTAAGATAGTCTAGTTATCTTCTCCATTTTCATGAGAAGATTCAATCTTCATTCCTTATCTTTAGGCTACTCTTACTTTCCTAATACTAAAAGACAATCCCTATATATATATTTGGACCACATCAAAGGGAATGTCTTGATCCCCCCATATATATATGTAGGCCATTAAAGGATTGAAACCCATACCCTAATTACATAAATTAGTATATAAAAGAGATATTATTTGATTGTTTGGTGGGATTTGAAGATCTATATGGCAATTCATGCCTAGAATAGGGAGAGAGTGTGTATCAAGAGCCCCAAGATAAGTTAAATAAGAAGGAAAGTGACTGAAGGGTGGGATGAAATTATATTACTTACATATATAGATTGAGATTTAGGCATCAAAAAATTCCAAACCTATATTTGAGAATCCTAATCCCAATCCCATAGGTGAGTTCTTATTTTATCTATATGCCATTAAGAGTTTATCCATATTAAAATGGATCACCAAATAAATAGGTAGTCACCACTTTGATAGAGTGTGTTTCCAAACCTAAATTGATCTATACCCAAATTGATATATGAAGGGCATATTTCTTAATCTAGTGTATCAAAGAGGGGATACTTAGATTTTTTGTAAGGTTGATTGGCCCTAAAGGCCAAACAAGGGCCATGCCATACTCTAAGTATGCATCAATCCCAAATATACTAAATCAAGGGATATCATAGGAATGGTCCCCTTGCTAAAGCTATATGGGGGGCACCATTTTGAAGGCCCTATCTATTTGAGGTTTGTTAATGATGTCTCCAAGGTGACCAAGGATGTTAATGAGGTGTCATGTGTGTTAGAATGACAATGACAAAGTGTGCTTTAATGAGCCTCAATGGTCTTGCATGGTTCTTCAGTATTTTCCTAAATGAGGCATTTGATGGATGATATTGTTGGTATGGATATGTTGTAGAGTCCATATGGGGTGTCAATAGTGATTATAATGTGTATGAAAGTGAGTGGATCTCATCTGGTAATTATTTTTTTCATCTAGACACTTTGGGTCTAGTGGTAGAAAATCTAAGTAGGAAGTTTGATGATGCCACCATTGCCACATGTGGTTGAGTCTAGGGGAGTTGGTCATATGGTTGTGATCACATTAGTCCCTAGTTACTAAATGCTAAATCTCAAGTCTTGCATCAAAGCACAATTAAAGATATGAGGGTGTAAAGTTGGATTCTAGGACAAAATTCATTATTTTCCCATACTTAGCCAAATTTGCATGTGGCCATAAAGAGTTGAGTAAGCATGTTGATGAGGTCAAAATTTGCACAAATGGAGGTGTTAGGATAAAATAATCATATGGGTTTGTTTATTTTTTTACCTAGTTCTTATGTGCTAATTTTTAGGTTACGTGATGTAGTACAACAAAATATATACATGAGAAAAGTTAGGCTCTTAGGCATTTTTATAGTGTTTTCCCATACTTAGCCAATTTTGTATATGACAAGAAAAGTTTATTAGGTATTTTGATGGTGCTATATCTTGCACATGTGAAGGTGTCAAGAGAAATTGATCATATGGGTTCAATTTTGAGCCTAGTTGATTTGTGCTAAATTTTAGATCACACAATGAAGCATGTCAAAAAATATGCTCGAGAAAAGTTATCCTTCTAGGTAAGTTTTGACATAGTTGGCTCTGTGACAGAATATTTTGAAAACCCATTTTAATGGAAATACATCTCACTTGCATAAAGGTTTTAGGAGCAGTTTTATACATGGTTGGATTCCTCTTTGAAAGGAGAACATATAGTGTAATTTTTTGGACATGAGATTAATTGTATAAAAATATTTATCTATCCAAAGTTGTATTTTCAAGCATATTAAAAGGGTTCCCATAGTCAATTTTGAAAGTGTTAAAGCTGGAGCAAGATCGACGGTGTACATTACTCCAAGAAGTTAGGAAGCAATGAGATCAGGATAAGCGCATGATGTTTAATGACTATGAAAAGGTATAGGATAAGGATCTAAAGATGAGTATGTGTTCATACAGATTGATCAAATGGTGAGCATTGATAGTTAAAGACCTGACTGATTTATAGAGATTGATGGAGAGCATTAAGTCAAAGTTTTTAGATTGCATGAAATGAGGTCAACTATTAGATGTTTAATATTTGGCTTTGGTAGACTATGAATTAAAGTTCAAAAAATATCAATGGTGCAAGATTGATCCAAATTTGAGAGGACATGAGATGCAAGCATTGTGTTTAGATTTTCACTATGACCGTTTGAATTCAAATATTTGAATTTAACATAAGGAAAAACTAGAGCTCTATATTTTGTCCATATCTTTTGATAAAAGTCAAAATTTATATTGATGTAAAAATAAAATTTGTAGAAGAATCCAAGGTGCATTTGTAAATATAGATTTGAAGATCTGAAAGTGAGTACAGTCAAAGATATTAAGCTAAGATGTTGACTGTGTGTTCATGTTTGTTCTACAAGTGAGCTAAGAAGGATATTTGAGCTTGTTTTGATATTCTTTCAATATCTCTTAATGAATTGGATACTAGGGAGTGTTGTAAACTACATGAGGATTATCTATGTGGTATTTTAAGGTTTGAATAATTTATATTGAATATGAACATTACTTAATAATTTGATTGTGTTCATTGAATACACTGGCAGTTTGAGTGATCATGTTGGAGGAGCAAGTTGAAGGTGTTCTAAGCAAAATTGATGAGTCCAATGAATATGAAGATGTTGTATAAGTATAAAAGACTTATGTGAAGGATGTGATCATTATAGTTGGACCTTAATCATATGTGGAGAGTCAAAATAGATTGACTATATTTTGACAGTGTATGACCAATTTGATTGGTCATCTTGAATGTGATAGTTTGAGGTATTTTGGTTTGTGTTGGAGTGTCTAAGGCACATAGAGATGTTGAAAAGATATTGGAGGTTATATTTATATGAATGGTTCATGTGGTTATGTGAGAGACTTGAATGTTTGGTTTAGTAGTTTGAGACTATGTTTTATGCGTTTGAAGACTTGAAGTGAGAGGTGACCTAATTGGTTGGTTCGAGTGTGGAGTTGGTGTTCCAAGTGGTATGGACCCATGTTGGAATGATAAATGGATCATTTAGAGTAGATATATGATTTTTAAAGTGGTCATAAGTTTATTTTTTTCTTGTTGAAGTGATAAGTGGGTGAATAGGTCGCTATGAGACCTATAAGAGCTATAAAGGCCTTATTAAAAGGTGTAGCTACTTAAGGGTGACCCATAAATGTTATGGCCAAAATTTGTGGATTGTATTAAGCCATTTATTCATGTGAGATAAGCCTTAAGGGTTAAGTCTAGTTTAATGGATGACTAAGAAGTTTTTTTATCATGAAGGCTCTATATATAATGAAACCAAAGGAGATTGTTTCTAGTTTTGAGTGAGAGGAGTGAGCGTTGAAGTGAAGAAGAAAAGAGGCCAAGTGTGCCCAATGGTTGGGTTGATGATTAGAGTAGATTGAGGACTATGTGTATGACCTGTTGGTCATGTTTTTGAGATTAGAATAGTGATCTTATAGGTTGAGCATGAGTGAAGAGTTCTAAAGTGATCCAAAAGGATGTTTTGGATCTCTTGAGTATGAGTAAAGGATAACTAGTTTTTGTGAGAGCTTGGTGGCTAGTTTGAGAGACTAATCAGAGTGTGGAAAGTGTGCATGACCATATGGTTAGGTTGTTAATGTGGTGATAGAGTTGTTGCTAAGGTTTGAAGAGTGGGGTTAGTTGGGATATGTAATGTGTCCTAATTGATCTTTGTGTGTCGTTTCAAGTATGTAATGTGATTTGGCCAACATGGAGTGTTGTGTGATCCAAAAGGTGGATTTAGATAAATTAAGAGAATGATAATCAGATTTCCATCATCACGTGTTGAATACATTAGTTTAAAGGTGGAGTTGTTCAAGGTATCTAGCTGGGTGGTTAGTTGCCTAGGGGGTTTGTTCCTCCTTACAAGGTGCAACTTGGTAAACATATAGTTGTTGTGGGTGCTAAAATAGATAGGTGTAGAAGATCCTTATGGGATTATAGTCTCACTAAAATTAGGAATGGTAGTTCCTTGATCATTTGTAGATGGTCTAAATTATTTCTTGTTATTATAAGATAACAATGTAATCACAGTTTCTAGTTGGTTTTATTCCCCAAGAGGGTGTCTCACATATGTCATGTGTTATGTGCTTGATCTTGCATTATCTCTCTTCTTCATTACTATGAATGTTGTGTATACTTCATGAATGTATCTATTAATTGATTAAGAGTTGAGAGATTTGGAATTGAAGTTGGATTATCTAGGCTCACTAATTCATCCCTACATCTTAGTGATTGTACCTCTAACATTTGGTATCAGAGTGGGTCTTTTGGAGGAGGCTTAACAACTTGAAGGAGATTTTGAGTAGGTAAAAAGATGGCTAAACAATAAAAGAAATAAAATCAACAGTGGAAGACTATGATTAAGACACTTGATGAACATATATGAATTTTGAATAAAGATGCTAAAGAGGATGATAATGTTATCAATGATCTCAAGGTTTAGCTTGTAGATGCGAAGATAAGTTTGAGTTTAAAATAGAAGGACATAATGCATGGTGAAGAATTTTTCCATGATAACAAAGAAGATGACAATGAGGAAGAAGAAGTTTATCTAGAAGCTAAGCTCATGAGTGCACTTGGTGAACTAAAATATTAGAAGAAAAGGAATCATAAAATGAGGAATATGATCAAAGGTCTTGAATAAAAAGTTAATACTCTTGAGGGAAGTTTGATAGAATAAGTATGAAAAATAAAGGATGACATGGCTAAAGAAGATAAGAGTGATAAGAATACTATTCAAGTTTTTAGAGGTTAGTTAATGGCTATTATTTCAAGTATAAGAGCTAAAGAGGTTGAGTGAATTCAACTAGAAACCAAGCTAGATTAACTAAAGAATGAGTATGAAAAGTTTGTTGTCAAGATAAACAAGCTTGAAGAAGATCAACAAAAGCCAGATCAAGTCAAAAGCAATAAAATAAGACTAATTAGATAGCCTAATGCAATAAGGTATGCAAGTTATTTTCATGGCCATTGTCATTTTTGCTATCAATATGTTCATAGGGAAAGAGATTGTATAAAGATGATCTCTAAGAATGAGTTCACATAGAGACTTAGAAAAAGGAGCAATTAGTCTTGGAGAAGACTTAACTCAAATCAATCAAGAGGTCAATCAAAGGTGTTGAGACCAAAGACTATGAAGGATAATCCTGATCTAGGTAGACTACTTGATACTACAAAGAAGGAATCAGATATGAAGAAGATACAAAAATTCCAAGAGAATTTATCTTCTATCTAGATAGAAAAAAGAAGATCACAATCATCATCAAGCAAAAGGTATGAATAATATTATTTATTTCAGTTGTCATAGAGTTGGTCACATTGCTAGGTATTACAAGAATAGGTTGAATGAATTCTCAAATAAAAATAAGGTATATGGATCTCCTAGTGTGCAAGGAAGAGGTCAAAAATGGGTATGGAAAATTAAGCTTGTAAGGAGAGATCAGACTAAGACCAAAGATGGTTTGTTTGACATGATAGACATGAAGGGAAGATAATATTTTATGTTGTCTAATTTTTATAACAAATATAAAGAAAAGAATGATGTCAATTATCCTGTCAAATTCAAGTAGGACTACAAGTTAGAAAAGGATATGGAGATATGGGAGTCTCCAGTGTTTTGGCACTTTTAGTCTCACTATGTCAAAAGGGTGTCTTCCTCTAAGCTTCAAGGAGACACTTTACAATAAAAATAGTCATGGTAGATGTTGGATAGGTCTTGTTTATTGTCACAAAACAAGAAGCACATGAGAAGATGTGTTATATTACTATGAAGAACTAGCCCAATGGATGAAAGGCAGTGACTTGAGGGTTTGATGTCTATAAACCCTAAGGTGTGTGTTCATGATGTCAATAACTTAGTTTTGGTATATGGATCTAAGTAAACATCAGGTGAAGAATATGAATTGTTTTCATTAGTTGGTGACATGATTGTAATGTATGGTTTAGCCCAATTTAGTATTCTTTGTCATGAAAGAATATTGGTAGTGTGTGAAAGGTTTGAGAGCAGGGAATGAAAGTTTTCCAGGTGTCTAATAGAGGATGACGAGGTGTCAAGTTTTTAAAGGTATGTTGATATAATTTATGTGTGCTCAAGATGTGTTTAGGGTTCTTAGTCTTATAGGAAGAACTTGTCAATTTATGTTACTTAAATTGATTGATTAAATGTTGCAAGACTGTAAGACAAGGTTGATATGGAGGATAAGGAGAATGTGTTATCATATCTTTGATATCATGAAGAAGGTCTTTGATTTATATAGATGATAATTTGTGTATGTCATGGAGTTATGGGGAGCTAAATTAGTTAATTTTAATGGCTTGAGGAGCTATGCATGATGTGAGGGGGAGATTTGTAATTGGTTAGGTCCTAGTATCACAAGACTGCATAGTTGAATTTGAGAGAGAAGGAATAGAGGAAATTGTATTTATTCATCTTTGTTGGAAATGGTTTGAAGATGCTCAAATAAAATTAGGTTACTTAGTGGGAGTCCCTCTTAATGTTTTCAAGGTAAGTTCGTGTAGTTTTTATTGTTCATGACTGTTTTGTCTTCGTAGAAGCTATGTATGATCAGAAGAGTGTAGTCATGGAACATGTTTGAGAAGCTCAAGGTGAGAAGAGGTTTGATAAATGTTAATGGGAGTCTGCATCATCTCTCAAATATGGTATCTTCCTATTATTGGTCCTTGATGTATTTTTAGGTTTGTAGGATCATAAGTTTAGCCCACTTTATCATTATGTCAAAGGGGGAGAAAGAACCTAAAGAGAGAGATAGAGTTTGAGCATAAGCTTTGTATTGGTGTTTAAAATCAATGACAAAGGGGGATATTATTGGAGGTTTTAAAATTATGTCTACAAGGTGACCAAGGATGTTGATGAGGTGTCATATGTGCTAGAATGACAATGAGAAAGTGTGCTTCAATGAGCCTCAGTGTTCCTACATAATTATTTAGTATTTTCCTGAATGAGGTATTTGATGGATGATATTATTGGTATGAACATGTTTTAGAGTCCTTATGGGGTGTAAAGAGTGATTAGAATGTGTATGGAAGTGATTATATCTCATCTGGTAGTTCTTTGTTTCATCTAGACACTTTGGGTCTAGTTGTAGAAAATTTGAGTATGTAGTTTGATGACATCACCATTACCACATATGGATGAGTTTGGGGGAGTTGGTCATATGGTTGTGATAAAATTAGTCCCTAGTTTCTATGTGTTAAATTTCAAGTCTTGTATTGAAGTGCAATCAAAGATATAAGGATGCAAAGTTGGCTTCTAAAAAATAATTCACTATTTTCCCATACTTAGCCAAATTTGCATGTGTCCAAAAAGAGTCGAGTAAGCATGTTGATGAGGTCATTATTTGCATGCATAGAGGTATCAAGACAAAATGATCATATGGGTTTGTTTATTTTTTTGCTTAATTATTATGTGTCAATTTTTAGGTCATCCAATGTAGTGCAACAAAAGATATGGATGAGAAAATTTGGGCTCTCAGGCTTTTTGATAGTGTTTTCCCATACTTAGCCAATTTTGTGTATGACAAGAAAATGTATGTAGTTATTTTCATGGTGTTATATCTTGCACGTGTGAAGGTATCAATTAAAAATGATCATATGGGTTTGTTTAGTTTTAAGCCTAGATGATTTGTACTAAATTTTAGATCACATGATGAAGCATTTCAAAAGATATGATTGAGAAAAGTTATCCTTTCAGGGAAGTTTTGACATAGTTGGCTCTATGATAGAAGATTTTAAAAAGGCATTTTAATGGATATATATATCACTCACATGAAAATTTCAAGATAAGTTTGATACATAGTTGGATTCATCTTTGAAAGGATAAAATATAGTGTAATTTATGAGACATGAGATTGATTGTAAGAAAAGATATATCTATCCAAAGTTGGCCTTCCAGGCATATTGAAAGGGGTCCCATACTCAATTTTGAAAGTGTTAAAGCTCAAACAAGATTGATGGTATGTGTTGCTCCAAGAATTTAGGAAGCATTGAGATGAGGATAGATACAAAATGTTTAAATACTAAGAAAAGGTATAAGATAAGGATATAATGATGAGAAAGTGTTCATACAGATTGATCAAATGGTAAGTATTGATAGCTAAAGCCTTGACTGATCTGTAGAGACTGATGAAGCTCGTTAAGTTAAAGTTTCTAGATTGCATGAGATGAGGTCAACTATTATATGTTTAACATTTGTCTTTGGAAAACTATGCATTAAATTTCAAACAAGATTGATGATACAAGACTGATCCAACACTGAGAGGACACGAGATGCGAGCATTATGTGTGGAGTTTAATTGTGATCATTTGAATTCAAATATTTGAATTTAACATAGGGAAAAACTAGATATCTATATTTTGTCCATATATTTTGATAAAAGTTGAATTTGTTATTTTTGTAAAAAGAAAAGTTGTATAATAATCAAAGGAATATTTGGAAATATAGATTTGAAGATCTGAAAGTGAGTATAATTGAATATATTGAGCCTAGAAGTTGACTGTGTGTTCGTGTTTGTTCTACAAGTGACCCAAGAAGGTTATTTGAGATTTTTTGATATTGTTTTGATATCTCTTTATGAATTAGATATTGGGGAGTGTTTTATAATAAATGAGGATGATCTATTTGGTATTTGGAGGTTTGACCAATCAATCTTGAGTATGAACATTACTTAAGAATTTGACTATGTCTATTGAATACACTAGCAGTTTAAGTGAGCTTGTTAGAGGAGTGAGTTGAAGGTGATATGAATAGAATTGATGAGTTCAATAAATATGGAGATGTTGTATAATTATCAAAGACTTATGTGAAGGATTTGATCATCATAGTTGGCCCCTGATCAGATGTGGAGAGTCAAAATAGCTTGACTATATTTTGATAGTGTATGACTAGTTTGAGTGGTCATCTTGAGTGTGATAGTTTGAGATATTTTGGAATGTGTTGTAATGTCTAAGGCATATGGATATGTTGTAGATATCTTAGAGGTTCTATTCATATGAATTGTTCATGTTGTTATATGAGAGACTTGAATGTTTGGTTTAATAGTTTGAGACTCTATTTTCTATGTTTGAAGACCTGAAGTGAGAGGTGACCTAATTGGTAAATTTGAGTGTGGAGTTGGTGATCCAAGTGGCATGGACCCATGTGGGAGTGAGAAATGGATCATGTGGAGTGGACCTATGATTTTATAAGTTTTCTTGATTTTCTATTTTTCTCTTTGAAGTGATAAGTGGGTGAATAGGTCTCTATGAGACCTATCAGAGCTACAAGGGTCTTATTGAAAGGTGTAGCTACTTAAGGGTGACCCATAGATGCTATGGTAAACATTTTTGGATTGTATTGAGCTATGTCTTAATGTGAAAGAAGCCTTAAGGGTTAAGGCAAGTCTAATGGCTAACCAAGAAGTTGTTTATCATGAAGGATATATATATATATAGTGAAACGAAAGGAGATGGTTTTTAGTTTTGAGTGAGAGGAGTGAGCATTGAATTGAAGAAGAGAAGAGGCCAAGTGTGCCTAATGGTTAGGTTGATGAGAAGAGTAGATTAAGAATTGTGTGTATGACCTATAGGTTATGTTTTTGAGATCATAATAGTGATCTTGTAGGTTGAGCATGAGTGAAGAGGTCTAGAGTGATCCAAAAGGATGTTTTAGATGTCTTGAGTATGAGCAAAGGATAACTAGTGTCTGTGAGAGCTTGGTGGCTGGTTTGAGAGATTGATCAGAGTGTGGATAGTGTGTATAACCATTTATTCAAGTTGTTATTGTGGTGATAGAGTTTTTTATAAGGTTTAAAGAGTGGGGTTAGTTGGGATATGTAATGTGTCCTAATTGATATTTGTGTGTTGGTTCAAGTATGTAATGTGCTTTGGACAATAGGGAGTGTTGTGTGATCCAAAAGGTGGCTTTGGATATATTGAGAGAATAATAATCAGAGTTTTATCATTAAGTGTTGAAGACATTAGTTCAAAGGTGGAGTTATTAAAGGTAGTTGGCTGGGTGGTTAGTTGCCTAAGGGGTTTGTTCCTTCTTACAAGGTGAAACTTATTAAAAGTCTAGTTGTTGTGGGTGCTCAACTACATAGGCATAAAATATCCTTGTGGGATTAAAGTATCATTAAAACTAGGTATAGTAGTTCATTAATCATTTGCATATGGTCTAAATTGGTTCTTGTTATTATAGGATAGTATTCTAATTGTAGGTTCCAATGGGTTTTATTCCTTAAGAGGGTTTCCCACATATGCCATGTGTTATGTGCTTGATCTTGCATTATCTCTCTTTTTCATTACTATGAATGTTGTGTATGATTCATAAATGTATGCATGTATTTATTAAGAGTTTGAGATATTTGGAATTGAATTTGGATTATCTAGGCTCACTGAGTCACCCCCCCTCAGTGATTATGCCTCTAACACTATCTAGATCTCAAGCTTTCCCTATCGATAAGGTAAGGGAAATTTTCCCTACCTACTTAATCTATACCAAGGAGTAAGGAAAGGGAAGATTTCCTTATTTATATTTAGCTTTGCTTCACCCAATATAATATCAAGGGAACAAGGGAGTGATTATGGATGATGAAGGACAAAAATAGAGTGATTATGGATGCTAAGGGATGATGAGGGTCAATGAGGGAGTGATTAGGGATGATGAGGGATGATGATAAATGATGAGAGAGTGATTAGGGATGATGAGGGAGTGATTAAGAAAGATGAAAAATAAGTATGGTTGATGATCCTGAATGATTAGTGTAGTGTTGGATTACAAAGAGGATTAGTTCAAACATTAGTCATGAAAAAAACAAAAGAATGTATAAGAAATAACAACCTAAGAAACCTATTTTATGGGGTTTGAAAATGACAATAAGAATAAATTGAAAGAAAGCACATATGAATATTACCTTCCTAAATGATTCCACCATCCAAAACTGGCTCCAAGTGTGTTTTTTCCCTTGATTTAGTGTTCTTGTCTTTGTCAACAATGGATGCCAAGCTCCTCCATTATCTCAAGATCACCATGCATAATCCAGGCTCAAGATAAGAAATATAATCTATGCCTATCAAATGAAGATATCATATTACAAGTAAAACACAATGGTCAACACAAATAAAACTTGTAGAGATAATCTTGCATTATAAGTTTACATAATTAAGTTTTAAAATGATGTTTTATGCCCTTCTATTTATATATTTTTTAAATGGGTCAGGATCAACCATGATTGTCCATATCAAGATTGAGATGTGTCAGGGAAACCTAGAACAATAAACATGCTCTGATCCCTACTTTGTCAAGATCTTGCTCCACCAATTAGAGCACATATGATTACTTCTTGTATTAGCAACTAAACACGAAATTTAACCAGAATCAATAAGTAACTAGAAATATGAAACAACATAGGAATTGAGAGACAATACACAATTGTATTAATAATCACTCAGAAGAATATACAATAAAGAAGATGCCACTTGTTCTTCCACCTCAAAGGTTTGCCACACCTCAAGACCTTCCCTCTCTCTCTTGGTCACAATGATCAAATCCAATACAGAATTGATGTTCACCTCTCCAACTAGTCAGTAACACGCTACCAGTTCACCAAGTACACAACTTTACTCCAAGTAGATCTCCTGCTCTCTGCTACTACCTACAAATCACTAGACCTTACTCACCATTGTAGATCTCCTATAGAAAGTCATGCACACATGCTGACCAAGATCATACATACACGAAGAACCCTGCTGATTCTCCAAACCAATACCCACCTTGGTACTGCGGCACTAGGAGGAACACACCATTGCTCCCTTCTCTCTGAAGGAGCTTATTGCTCTCTTACTCACTAGCTAAAAATTTACAATACAACCCATGAGTCCATATATAGATCTCATGCTTACAATAATTAGACTAACCTAATTACAATAATTAGACACGTAACTCAAGACTAAGACTAGCCTTTAACATGCAAACTAATAGTCTCAAAATAGACTCTCCAGACTCATCATGCAAACTACCTATTCTCACACAGGCTATCGATGTTGACTCTTCCATGACTGATGTCAGCCGACTGGTGATCGATGCTGGTTGCTTCCTCACTGCCATCTAACTGACGTCAGTTGATCAAACTGACGTCAGTTTCCCTGCAACTAATTTTGTAACTCCTCGCAACTCTGCATCCTCCGTAACTTCTCTTGTTTGCATCCTGGTGAAGCTTTTAGCTTCACAACCTAACAATCTCCCACTTGGAGATAAATAGCTGCACATGTACTTGTACCTGTACACTGTCTAAATTATTCCTTGGCTTGTATTCCTCTTCAAGATCAATCCTAAAGACTAACCACCACACAACCTATGATGCAACCGCTGTCATTCAAGTAAGCTGCCACATCCGAACCTACATATCCATGTAGTGAAGAACTTGACCTTGCATAACAAGAATTCCTACTGCTAGTCCCACTAAACTGCCCTTCAGTACCTCTTCCTTGAATTGGCTCCATACTTTTTGATAACTCCCACTGCTTGGGAAAACTCAGGTCTACACTAGACCTCATGTGATTTCAAACACTTGTTCCAAGCTAAGCTTGAACTATCCAACCCTTGGTGTGCTTTCTGATTCTACATCCTACATCATGAACCCCACCAACACCGTCTTCACATCAACTCCCACTGGAGATAAAATCTCCATGTCTCTTATGCCAAAGAATTTCACTGCTCCAAATTCTTCATGACACACCTCTAAACTAACCTTACCCTTAGCTCAACAAATCCCTGTATGTACAAAACCTGCTAGCAAATTACCCACATACAGTAACTGGATAATGTCATGACTCATCATCCACCTGGTAAGATAAAACCACAATAGTTACACTGACATTGACTGAAGCCATGCTTAGTCATCCACCTGTCAAAACCTGTACCACTACCTTGCAGCTTCTTCAAGACCATATGCCATAGCCTTTTGTCTCTTGTGTCCATCCACTCTCTTCTTTAACTTGGGAATCCATTCCGTCTCTCAGTGCTTACTTCCAGCTGACAACTATACCAACAAATACCTGTTTGATTCTTCTCCAAGGACTCACTCCTCATCCATGCCAAGCTCCCATTATATCTAGATTCTACCTTCATTGCTTCTTCCATCTTCTTGGTTCTTGACCATCAATAAGCAATATAAAGAAGGTGAACAACAAATATGAGGTTCACTTACCCTTTCTGACCTCAACATGAGCATTTGAGACTTATTGATAGTTTACTGTCCACCCACCATCCGTACCAATGACCGTTCTCGGCCATCTCCTAGTCTGCTCCTGATCGATGTTAGCTCCCTATACTGGCCCTGACTATTGACGTCATTTCCCTGGCTAACACTGGTGTCCCTTTTACTGACATCGATTCCTTCATGACCAACGTCAGTCTTCCTATTACCGACGTCAATTACTGTATGACTGACGCTGATACCTATGTTCATCTGTGAGTGATAAATTTTTACCCACGAGCTCTCCATGGATCAAAATCCTAATCAAATCAACCTGGCTCTACTCAAAATAATTCAGTTCCCTCACTTGATCTCTATCTGTCATCTCCTCCATGAACACCAAGGCTTTCCAGTTCTTTAGCTTGTCAAAAACATCTGACTTCCGCTTAAAAACCTACATTCTCCTTCTACATATGTGACCAAGCCCATGAAACCACATCTCTGTAATAGAAGGCGAATCAGTAATATAAATAGATAGATAAAGGATACCTACTTTCTTACCACCATCTAATTCAAGTGTATCCACTATGAGAGTTACAGTGCATCTCTCATCACCCAAATTTTTTAAAGAAATTAGACTAATCTCTAAGACTAGTACCTGCATGACTTCCTTCACCACCTGTGTGTTATCCGCTTGCAATTTTAGCTTCACTTCCCCTTCGTCAATAATCTGACAAGGCTCTCCAACCCCTAAATAAATCTCTCCAAAGTTTCCAAGGACATACCTATGAAAAGATGCTCTATTTTGGGCTACATGGAAAGAGGCAAAAGAATCTATAAACAAAGATTCCACTTTATCTAGAACACCCTGTGCAACATCCCCTGCAACATATGCTTCTACGCGCTGATCTTCTATCGACCAACAATCTCTTTTTACCTGCTCTTTCTTTCCATCAATCAGACCATTCATGCTATTCAGTGTCTCCATTTGTAGCTTACTTTATTTTTCCATTGCTATACTCCCACTCAATACGAAACACCTGTGAGTGACTTGTAATCAAAAACACTACCAGATCTGAAACCACCTGTTAGTCAACCCAACCAAAAGCTCTGATACCACTTGTCAGGGAAACCTAGAACAATAAACATGCTCTGATCCCTACTTTGTCAGGATCTTGCTCCACCAATTAGAGCACATATGATTACTTCTTGTATTAGCAACTAAACACAAAATTTAACCAGAATCAATAAGTAACTAGAAATATGAAACAACACAAGAATTGAGAGACAATACACAATTGTATTAATAATCACTCAGAAGAATACACAATAAACAAGATGCCACTTCTTCCACCTCAAAGGTTCACCACACCTCAAGACCTTCTTCCATCTCTCTCTTGGTCACAATGATCAACTCCAATGCAGAATTGATGTTCACCTCTCCAACCAGTTAGTAACATGCTGCCAGTTCACCAAGTACACAACTATACTCCAAGTAGATCTCCTGCTCTCTGCTACTACCTGCAAATCACTAGACCTTACTCACCATTATAGATCTCCTATAGAAAGTCATGCACACATGCTGACCAAGATCATACACACACAAAGAACCCTACTGATTCTCCAAACTAGTACCCACCTTGGTACTGCAGCACTAGGAGGAACACACCATTGCTCTCTTCTCTCTGAAGGAGCTTATTGCTCTCTTACTCACTAGCTACAAATTTACAATACAGCCCATGAGTCCATATATAGATCTCATGCTTACAATAATTATACTATCATAATTACAATAATTAGACATGCAACTCAAGACTAAGACTAGCCTTCAACATGCAAACTAACAGTCTCAAAATAGACTCTCTGGACTCATCATGCAAATTGCTTGTTCTCGCACAGGCTGTCGACGTCAGCTCCTCCATGACCGATGTCGGCTGACTGGTGATTGACGCTGGTTGCTTCCTCACTGCAATCTAATCGATGTCAGTTGATCAGACTGATGCCGGTTTCCTTGCAACTGATTTTGCAACTCCCTGCAACTCTGCATCCTCTGTAACTTCTCCTGTTTGCATCCTGGTGAAGCTTTTAGCTCCACAACCTAACAAGATGTGTGGCCATGAATTAATATAATATTTGTAATTAAAGACATAAATATACTCAAAATGATTTGGAAGTAAGGGGCATTAATGAGGCATGGGTACTCACATTAATGAGGCATGGGTACTCGTAAACATGATATTTATTGCATTTATGACTTATGGATGCCACCTCATTGATCATGTCATTAGGTAAAGTCAATATTCAAAATCAATTTACAATAAATAAATATTCAATTTGTTCCATGGAATTCTTACTTAAGCTCATAATTTGGTTTAATTTAGCTAAGTAAGATTAATCAATTTTAGTGAAATTCTTTGGAAATTGGTGTATAATTAATAAAAAATGGTCAAAAAGTCATATTACTAGGTTGTAATTTGACTCAAGAGGAATTGGAAGGTGATGTTATATGTTTATGGACTTCTATCCCATTTAGGATGTTTTTGACACAAAATAAAAAAGGTATGTGATGTGTACTAACGAATTAGAAGAAAAGAGTGATCCAGAGCACCAAAATGCAAAATCATTATTTTGACTTGAAATGATTTAAGAAAAGTTAAATCATATAAAATTCATTTCCCCATTTAGAGATACATTAACCTAAATCAACACTTGTATATGACAAGATTGAACCATTTATCACATTTATGTGATGTTAGCCTAAATTGGTCATTTAAGTGCAATTCGAGTAAGATTAACAATTTTAACACAAATGGTGTTAGGAATTGGATGTCTACATTTTGCCTATATTTGAGAAGGTTTAGTGAGACATTAAAGTGAAGCAACATGTTTTCAAAGAAAAGAGTTGTAAAAAAATTTTGGAAATGACCCATGATGCCCCCTCGAGAGGACATACAAAGATGAAAGAGAAGGATGGACTCTCAAAAAGAGAGATTAACTTATGGAATAAATTAAATCTAGAGGAGCTAATGCTTGTATACATTGGTTTTATTAGTGATCAAAATATAATTAGAATATAATAGGCCCCAAGAACTAGGGGAATGGGAAGGATACAATCCAAAAATAGAAGAGACACACTTTGATCACACCCAAAGCTAGGGTATAAGCTATGCACTTTCGAATGGATCAATCTTGAGACAAGTTACACACTAAAATATTGACATCATGGGAAAAACTTTGGAGGGATTGGAACTAGAATAAAAGGAGAATGTGGTCTCCAAAGATAGAAAAAATAATAATGTGCTCCTTTAGAAAAATATGATTGTGATAAAATAATTTTTCCCCATTAGGGCTCATTTTTAAGCATTGATAAAGAATGGTTTGCCCCTGTAGGGCTGATTTGATTCTTATGGTAGGTTTAAATTTTGTGACCCTGTATGGTAAAATTGGTAAGCAATAGATCAAGGATATAACCTATTAGATAGATTAAATATGAGTGGGTCAAAACATAGATTTGATGGTAAAATGGATATAAAAGACATGAAGAACCAAGCATACGAGGATGCACAAAGTGATGAAAGAGATGAAAATGAAAGTGAAGATGGTTGAGTTGACCTGAGATACGTAAAATAAAAGTGCTTGTTATAACAAAGGAAATTATGCATCATAAGTATGAATAACTTATAACGACATGGAATTTCAATTCACAGAGCTGGTTCAAATGTGAAATTATAACTAAGGATAACAATCAATACTAGAGTTACAACTATTTACATTTAAATAAAAAACAAAGACAAAAAAAACAAAACATAAATGAACCTAACTTAAAATGAAGATATAAACAATCAGGATTCAAGTAGGAAAAAGAATGTCTAAAAATAATGAAATAACAACTTAATAACATGAGATCAAGATATAAATAATAAATATCTATGTGAACCATCAAGATGTTCTTAAAAAATAATGCAAATTAAAGAAAGACCAAATAGTAAATTAAAATTTCAAACAACACCAACAACAACAATCAAATAAACATGCACATAAAATAAAATGTTTTTTTAGAATTTTAGTGTTTTATGAATGTTTTTGGAATTTGTCTAAGTATCTCAACTCAATTGAGGATTAAGAGACACAAAATGGTCCAAAATGCTCATGAAACAATGAGAGCATGCCAACTTAAAATGCTCACAATACGGTGAGAGTGTATTAAAATGGGGGATTGAGTTGACCTCAACATGAAGTAAGCACAACCTAAGTAATCCCATTAGGACCTCAACTCACAATGATTTTGCCTACATAAAAGGTGATGAAAAATTAACTAGGTCACAACAAGTTTTCAAATAAAGGCAAACGACAAGGCAAATGACAATAGTAATGACCAAATGATGTAATAATGCATGTTAAAAAGGCAATATACCTAATTTTCCCATAGGTAGTTATAATTAGAAAATAATGTCATAATTCTAATTTGCCCAAAGGTGATTATAATTAGGGGTATCAAATACAATATTGATTTGCTCATATGTGGTTATAATCAATGATACCAAATAAGATGATAGATGAAAGATAACTTACCAGATCAAATGCCACACTACTGCCATAGATTGTCATTCAACACATAATTCTAAAACTAGATTAAAATCCACTTGTGAAAAGGTGCGAGAAGAACCAAATAAACCAAGATCAAAATGGGGTAAGCAGGATGGATAAAAATAAGCCTTGGTCATAGTAAAGACATGATATAATAAAATGGTATAAAGATAATTATTAGAAGACAATTGGCTATAGTGTTAATGAGGTTGCCCTCAAGTGATGATTGGATTAGTGTGATCATAAAATGTCAAGAGCATTTTATCTTTATAATGCTTACAAAATGGTGAGAGCATGGCTTAGGTTTCTCATAAAATGACAAAAGCATTTTAAACTTATAATGCTTGAAAAATGATGAGAGCGTGGTGAAGGTGATCGAGCTATCCTCAATATAAATTGAGCATTACTTACATAGTCCAGAAAGACCTCAAGTCAATGTAGTTCAAACATAAAGACAAATGGAACACAATGGTATAAAATGCCTATGATAAAGTGGTCTATAGGTTTTCCCCCAAGAGACAAAGTAAGGAAAATATAAGGGTAATGACAAATGAAAAATGGTTTTGCTACTCTTACTGACATGGAGATACTCATCCTAGTCAACATATGAGACAACCAAAATAATCATTCATAAAAATTGCTACCCAACACCCTTTCAAAAAAGTTTCTCTATTAAGAAATTGTTGTAGATATGGATCTCAATAATGTGTTTGTGATCTTTATTGGTCATTGATTTTACTTCCTTAAAACATCGATATAAGATATCTTCATATCTTCTATAAAAGATAGTGCAGCTAGGGATGGTAAATAATGTTAGGCATAGGATACCTGATATAAATGGGTAATGAATAGGTGGATGATAATGGAATGTATAATGAATGGGAAATAAATGAAGATTAGGAATTTTAGTCACATGTAATATTATTTATTTTGGATTCAACATAATTTTGGTTGTGGTGGGGCCAAATATCTCTGAATATGATCTCGATAGGACCACTAAATTTTTATATTGTTTGATCTTGAGAGTAACTACCATTGATAATGCTGTAGATTGGATGTTATAATGATTTGTATTTGATAATGTCTTCATCAAATAATGAATAACTTTTGTGCTTAGCTGTTGGTGTTTAAATGAGGTTTTCATTGATGAATTTATCTTGATTATCCCATAGTGCCTTCGAGAAAGATTCACAAAGAGATATTTACATTTGACTTTGATTATATTTTACTACCTTTGATAAAAGATGCTAAGTTGAACTTAGATCATCCCTTAGTGACTCTGAAAAGGTTTCACTAGAAGAGTGTTCTTCTAAATGAATTTGGTCTTTGTCCCCCTGATATTTTACAAATGGTATGTTGCCATGGATGAAGTTAAATAAAGTGTGATTCTGTCAATCTTAATCGACAGTTGTGGGAGGTGAAATGTCAATATAATGGCTATGTTGGGTGATAAGGGGATGATGAAAGGTAACACATTTCTCGTAGAAGATACTAGGATAACCTATATCAATGCTAAAGTAATCATCCTTAAAAATCATAGAAGGATCACAAATATATTCAAATTGATCCACAAGGAAATTATAACCAATGTCATAAAATCCATGACTGTACTCTGTTTGTGAAGCTGAGTCCAAGTCAAGGGAATCTAAATTTGATATCAATTTTGATAGTGATTTTAATTTTGATGCTAAATTTGATGTCAATCTTAAAAGGGAACCTGACTCTAATGTTGTTTATTCATTTGATGTAGTTATTTCTATAATGATGTCCTACTGAATGCTTGGTATCAAACAAGTAATGGCCTATGATGGCATAATGGGCTCAATAAAAAGTGATTCATCTAAGAAAGGTTTAACATATACTGGCTCATCTAAGTGAAGCCCCTCAAAGAGAGGGACCATTAGAGGGATGGATTGATAGAATCTTTTTTGTCAAAAGGAGACTCCTTTATGAGTGGGAAAAGATCAAGAGACAACTCTGTAGAGACTAGCTTGTCAAGGAGATGAGGCTCTTTAAAAATAGGTAAAATATGAATAGGTAATTCATAATAGTTTGATTTGTCACAAATGGGTGTTTCAATAATAACATCCTAGTTTTGGTTTAAATTAGTTAAAAAATATCAATATTAAACACATTTTGGTCCTCATACGATGGCTCTTGGAGAGTTAATGGTTCTTATTTTGTCTTGAAGATTGACATATAATTTCTAAATTAGGGAACCATGTTTTGTGGCTCAATAATGGGATCTCCAAAAATTAGACTATTAAATAAGGGATCAACAAAATCAGGTTCATCAAATGGATGTTCTTCAACAATAGGTTCACTAAATATCAGTGATGGGCTTAGAATGGTAATGATTGGACATTGCATAGTTTGGTTTTTCACTCAAACCAAAGGAGAAAGTCCTAAAATGGTAACCTTTATGCATTATGGAGCTAGATTTATCAAACAAACTCAAGGAGAATAGACTAAAATGGTAACCTTTACACATAGAGGAGATTTATCACTCTCATAAGCCGAAGGGGGATAACCTAAAATTGTAACCTTTGAGCATAGTATACAAATCAAAGGAGGATATCCAAAAATAATAACCTTTGAGTGTGGCATGCAAATCAAAGGGAAAGGATGGGGTTGATGAATAAAAATCAGCATGGATTGTATTGGTTTTCAATAAATAGTCTAAAAAAAAGTGACATCCTCAAACAAGACAGAGTGTTCATGTCCACCATAAAAATGCTCTACCTCACAACTAAAGCCAAAATAAACCCCATTACGAGTGTACCTTAACATCATGTCTACAAAGGTTTATTCTCTATGTTTTCCAAGATTTATACTATTTTTTGAAAACATTTTAAATAAGGTATGTGTTTTTATCCTTTCTAAACAAGGTGACTAGGTACTAAAGAGACTATAATAGGGAGGGTGGCATAATACCACACATAATTAGAAGAATGATGTTCATGAATTTACTCAACCTTGGGTAAAGTTAAAATCATATGAATTAGAAGAGGGTATGATAAATCAATAATCTAAAGTGTAAACCAGTACACCAAAGCCTAGATTTAGAGATACGTCAATACCATAAAAACTAGTTCAACTTCGATGAGTTGTTACTAGGAAACTAGAAGAAAGCCCTTTAGATTAGGAAAAAGACAATACAAACCAAGAAACTCAATATGTGAAAACATGCTAGAATTCCTAAGTATAAAACTAGAACCAAATGGGCAACACAACGCCGTCACATGGTAATAGGAATAGTAGTATAACATATGTTCTAGAACTTGGAGTGTGAGTGATACACTTGATGACCCAAGTTCACAATGGTGAGATAGATGATGAGTCTATAAACAGACTTCAATTCAAATGGGAAACTGAACCCAAGTTCCCTCAAGTCAAGTGTACATGGTGAACCCAATTAACACATCAACCTTATGAACTTAGAAAAGTGCAATTTCAAATTTGAACTATTAATGAAGGACTTAAAGATAATAAGGAATTGGTTTAGACTCAAATGGGCAACAAAATTATGTCAATTAGATGATATGACACATGTTTAAGATGACAAATTTGACCAAGGAAAAGATTAATTTTCATTTGGACAGTGTAACGTCTCTTTGTTCAAAAAATTATGGACAATGTGTTTGGTTATGAAGTTACTTACAAGTAAGTTTTGAATCCAGTCAAGGACTAAATAATCTAAGACCAAAAGACAAATGCAACTAAGTAATTATCCAAATCCCTAAACTGATAAGTTTTACTTTGTATTATTGAAATCCATCTATATATGTACACTTGAAAGGTAATGAAGTGTTCATATAAAATAAAATTACATTATATAGTAGGATATTTTACACCCCCTTTCTTCCAAGTGATAATATGATGACATGGACCTTTGGGAACACCCTGCATCAACAATACTTTGTGGCAAGTGTGGATTTCTAAAACTTACAAGTTACGACCGTCTAGATGGTCCAAAGTGTGGTTAACATAAGGAATACATGTCAATAAGATCCATGTCAAACAATTTATTATGAAAAGGTCTAGTTATTTTTACAACCATTACATCCATAAATTTCTTAGTGTAGTGTAATGTCTTGAATGATCATACATTTTGGGCCAACTTTCCACTAACACAAATAATTTAATCGATCAAACCACCATCCCAGTGAGGAGATCATAATTTATATACCCCCTATGGAGAGTGGTTGAAGACAATGTCAGGAGATGAAGCCCTAGGTCAAGTTTTCCTATAGAACTTGTGGGAGGTAATGACATCCCACTCACAAGCTAAATTACATGAATTAAAATTGAAGTAAAAAAGTTTTAGGGTTGTTTTCAGATCACCCAAACCATATATAAGTTTTGGGGAGAGCCTAGAAAGCTTTCTTTTTATGCCTCAAACAAAGGCACAATTGTAATAAAAAGACACTTTTGATCACCCAAGTTCCCTATGGGAAATAGGGGAGAGCATACACATGTAATTATTTTGGCTCAAAAAATCTAATCAATCAAGAGATCATTTGCATAAAATAAACACATTTTTTGAAAAAACAATTTTGAAGTGAGTTTGGTTTTAAGCACTAAAAATGAAATGTTTGGTGGTGTTCTTAGCCCTTTGTCTTTAGTTTGTAAAAACTTTGAAAAACATTTACTTAAATAATTAAATAAACCATCTAATTCCTTTTAAACACCAAAGGAAAGGTTCCTAATTCCTTTTAAAATATCAAAAGGAAATGTGAAAGGACTTAGTTATGCTCAAATAAACACTTTTCCTTGCATGTCCTGAAAGAAAAATTAGATAGTCTTGTTTATATTTGAAACACAATTTGAAATAAGATAAACACTTTTGAAAAACATGCTCTTGGGTTTATGTTTTTGAAAAACATGGATCGATGTCAGTCACTATTTACCAATGATGGTTGCTGCAAGACCAATGTTGATTGTGTCTTAACCATGGCCAGTCAAAACCAACCAATAACAGTTACCTGTGAACCTGAGGGTAAAAATGTTATGCTTGAAAATATTTATTAGCTCACTTTTTAGAATAAAAACTTTAAAATAAAATCTTATGAATCAATAAATTTCTAGTCCAAAAACCTATAAAATTCAATTTGATAGAAACAAACACAAGTAAAGCTATATAATGCAAATTTATACACATATTTTCCCCTATGACCCAACTGATGACAGTTGGTCTTAACCGATGCTAGTCACACAAAACTGATGTTGATCACTATGTAACCTGTGTGTGCATAAAAAACATTAGAAACATGAGAAAAAACATAAAAATTGTTGTTAAAGGACTTTTAAATGACTTTAATAAAAATCTAAGATTGCCAAGATGTCTTCCTTGCTTGAATGGATGTTATGGTCCCACCAGACATACCAAAATGTAGTGTTGGATTACAAAGAGGATTAATTCAAACATTAGTCATGAAAAACATAGAAGAATATATAAGAACTAATAATCTAAGCCAACCTATTCTATGAGATTTGCAAATAATAATAAGAAGTAATTGAAAGAAAGCATATATGCATATTACCTTCTCAAGTGATTCCACTATCCAAATGTGGCTCAAAACATGTTTTTTCCCTTGATTTGGTATTCTTATCTTTATCAATAATGGATACCAAGATTCTCCATTATCTCAAGATCACCATGCATAATATAAGCTCAATATAAGAAATCTAATCTATGCCTATCAAATGAAGCTATTATAGTGTAAATAAAACACACTGATCAACACAAAAAATTTGTGGAGATAATTTTGCATTATAAATTTACACAGTTTAAGTTTAAAAATGATGTTTTATGCCCTTCTATTTATATATTTTTCAAATGGGTCAAGATCAATCATGATCATCCATCTCAATATTAAGATGTGTGGTCATGAACTAATCTAATATTTATAATTAAATCCATAAATAACTTCATACTAATTTGGGAGGAAGGGACATTAATGAGGTATGCGTGCCCATAAACCTAATATTTATTACATTTATGGCTTATGGATGCCACCCCATTGATCATGTTATTAGGTGATGCAGATATTTAAAATCAATTTCCAATAAAAAAATATTCATTTTGCTCTATGAAATTATTTCTTAAACTCATAATTTGGTTTAATTTGGCTAAGTAAGATTAATCAATTTTAATGCAATTCTTTGAAAATTGGTGCACAATAAATAAAAAAATGGTTAAAAAGTCATAATATTGGGTTATAATTTGACTTGAAAAGAATTGGAAGGTGATATTAGATGCATACAGACCATCATCCCATTTAAGATGTTGCCAACATAAAATAACAAATGTATGTGATGTGTACTAATGAATTAGAAGAAAATAGTGATTCAAAGCACCAAAATGCAAAATCATCATTTTGACTCGAAATGATTTAAGAAAAGTTAAGAATCACATAAAATGAACTACCCCATTTAGGGATACATTATCTTAAATCGGCACTTGTATAGGACAAACTTGAACCATTTAATGTGTTTATGTGATTTTAGCCTAAATTGGTCATTTGAGTGCAATTCGAGTAAGATTAACAATTTCAACACAAACTGTGTTAGGAATTGGATGTCTAAAATTAGGAACTGAGGGATAATGAGAGAGTGGTTATGGATGATTAGGGATGAAAAGGTATGACAAGAGAGTGATTAGGGATGATTACAAAGTGACTATGGATGATGAGGGATGATGGAGTGATTAGGGATGATGAGGGATAATGATGGATGATTAGGGATTGTTTAAAGATTATGAGGGACAATGAGAGATGATGAGGGTGTGATTAGGAACTATGATGGATGATGAGGTATAATGAGGGAGTGATTAGGGATGATGAGGTTCAATGAGGGTCTGATTAGGGATGATGAGGAATTGATTAGGGATGATTAGAGATGATGAGAGTTGATGAGGGTGTGTTTAATGAAAATGAGGGTTGATGAGGGAGTGATTAGGGATGATAAAGGATTATGATGACTAATGATGGAGTGATTAAGGATAATGAGGGATAATGAGAACTAATGAGAGAGTGACTAGGGATGATGACGGATGACGAGGACCAATGATGGTGTGATTAGGGATGATGATGGATGATTAAAGATGATGAGGCAAGTAATTAGGTATGGTGAGGGATGATGAGTGTAGATGAGGGAGAGATTAGGGTTGATGAGGGATAATAAGGTAGTGATGAAACAAAAGGAATGGTGTTTTGATTATTTATGTTCCAATTGGAGTGTGCTAGGGTGATTAGCTTCATTCATGTTCAATATATTAGGTAGGATCATGATGGATTACTCTACGGAGATTGTAATATGATTTCCATGGTTGAAATAATATAATGTTGAGTCCATCATGTTATTTAAGTAAAAAGCATATGAGTGTTGACTATGGGGAGTGACTCCATTATATCTATCTCTCTCCCACCTTCTCACTAGTGAAAGATCTATGGGTATACACTAATGTTGGGGTGTAAAAGTGATCCAAAGGTTTAGTTCACAACCCAAATCTTCCTGTACCTTTGATTTAATATATGCTAGATGTCTCCAAAGCTAGATAGTTAATGGTGAAAAAAAATAAGTAAATGCAAAGTTGTTTTATTTTTGTTGAGGGTTGAATGTATTGATGGAGATAGGTTGATGCATTTGTGCATGATTTATCCCATCATATTACATATATCACAACCTACTGAAATTTACAACTAATTATGTACGTTTGGCTAACCTTAAAAAAATATTAATTATATCTATTTGATTGACAATAACTTGTAAAATATTTTTTTGTACCTATATAAAATATTTCATTTTATTTATAAACAATACTAATAATAAAATACCTACCAAATATCACAAAGTAGCAACTAAATAAAAAAGAGAGTCCATAAGAGCAAAACTAAAATGATTCAAAGTTCACTTTCCATGCAATATTTACATGCAACCATTTCATTTATTATGGATAAACGGTTAAGGAGCAATATTCTTGAAGAAAGAGAAATTTGTCATAGAAATCTTGCTCAGTCTTTGACAATATGACAAGAGGCATCTTTTGGAAAATGAAAGTGTTCCAAAGTTCCAACGATGGAGGACTAGGAAAGAATTTAAGGAGACAAGGTAGTTTAGATGACGATGATTTCTAAATGAACTGACTAAAATGGTCACCTGTATGTCAAAACCCTTATCCAAATAATCATGTTTTTCCACATTCCAAAAAGCATGTCTATGAATTATAGGCTAGTTAAGTTGGATTACAAGTTACACCTCCACAATGAAGATGACGTGAAATTGGATGTCGCTTGCTTTTGCTCTGAATGAAATGAAATCATTTAGTCCCTATCATATAGTCAAAATCATATGATGAGATGATGTTAAAAATTAGGTTTCCTTCACCAAGATAGTGGATTATCCCACAAGAAATTTGGCCCATATTGAAAATATATTAAATGAAGTAAAAAGATAGATCATCACCCACGATGGGATATTTCTCATGGGTGAGGGTATGATGATTAGATAAATTCTCTGATTTAAATGATTTATGAGTGATCAACACCAAACTACTAAAAATGTAAACTATTATTTAAAAAAATAATTTTATACATTTGTTTTAGATTAAGGTAAAATCAAGTTTTGAAGGGGCCCTAAAACCCTTTTACAAATCAAGAAAGATAAAACATTAAAAACCGCTAGGAAAGGCAAACCCACTAAAAAATAGTAACTAAACCAGGTTTTATAGGGACCTGAAACCAACAAAATAAACTAGTAAAAGCACCCCAGGTTTTACAAGGACCTAAAACCTACATTAAAACCAGGGAAAACAACCTGAAAACTAAGTTTTACAAGGACCTAAAACCTCATAAATGGAGACACCAAAGCCCAACTCCAAAAAGAACAAAGTGGGCTCCCAGGTTCAAACTAGCAACCCCAATAACACAATGTCAAAGGAATCACTCACAAATGGCAGTCGTTGAAATTTTCCTTTGCATGGCACACCTTCCTCCCTAAGCACCACCACGGCATAGGCAGAACCAACATACCCATCAATTTTTAATGAGCAGGGCTCCTCCATAGCTTAGGGTTTCTCTATTTTTCCCTGACCAGGTCACCGTGGCTCATTCACTAACCACAAAGGAAACTAAGTTTCCCCCATTTGTTCACTATTTTCTTTGCTAACCAAATTAGGATGGTAGTCTAACTCAGGCTAGAGATCCAACCCAGGTTCCATCTGCAATATGGCAAACCAAAGCAAAATAAAATCACGCACAAAAAGATCTCAACAATTCTGTGCCGTGCACCTGCACCATGTATCCCAAAAAATGCACTGCCCATAACTGACAACACCACCAATAAAACCCCCAGATCTGTCACTGCCACCGCCCTTTCCATCCACCCAAATGTCAGTGAGATCACCCCCTCTGCTCAGAGGAATCACCACCATGGCATTCAAAATATCACTAAAGAAATCACTGATCCACTTAGAACAGGGTATTGGTCAGCATGGCAGCCACAAAACAAAAATCTAAGGTAAAAATATAGTTTTGTGCAAAAATAAATTAAGCTTTATAGTGCCGCACATACACACACGAAGAAGGGTTTGAGGGGGCCACACAGATGCAAGCCCCCCTTATACATTTGTTAATTGACATTTTAGATTACATTTCATGACTTGATTAAAAATTGTGATATATATTGACCTCGTTTAATAATTGTATGAAGTTGATTGAACAATTTGGAATAAATTAATTTTAGTGCAATAGTCAAAAGTTAGCTTCAACATGTAACTTCCTTTCAACTAATTAACCTCCATGTGGGGCACTAATGCAAAATTTTGGGTGAGCTAAGTAGGATAGGATTAGACTAGAATAAACATTGATTTTTGATTTGCAACATTTAACATTTTTGTTATTTTAACCAATGTTATTGTAATGATTTTTTTATCAGGGAGATGCAGGATAATGGATGATAAAAAGGGGGACATAAAGCAATTTTTTTTTCTAAAAATAATAATAGTTGAACTTGGAGAGAATTTTAAAGACACTTAAAACAACTTGACAATAATGTAAGAATATAAATTGTAGTATATTGAGTCTAGTTTCTAAATATATATTTTTTCTATGAAATTTTATGTATGAATAAAAGAAATGTCAAAGATTATTGAGAATAGTTTTTATTAATTTTTTAATATATGTATGTATGTATGTAGTATATGTATGTATGTATGTATAATTTTATAAATTAATATAGTTAGAAAATTAACACTGCAAGTGTATGAACATAACTTTTTGTCCTTAACTTCATCAAAATCATTTTTTTAAAACATAGGCAATAATATGTAGATTGTTGAGATATAAGTTTTATATAAACTTTTGATTAATGGTCAAAAAATTATAATGATATTTGTAACGATATGTATATAGTTCATAATGAGTTATGTTGTGTATAAATTAAATAATAATTTAACATTAAAAAAAATTATATTAAAAAACTAACCCCTATACAAACCCATATAATTTTCTTAAAAAATAATAAAATCTATTTGATCAGATGTGTTGGTAAAGATGAAAAACATACATAAATTTTCTAAAATTCATGTGGGTTAGTTCATAACAGAGTTTAGGTTAGGTTAGGACCCCCTAGGCTAAAATGAAACTAGTTTTAGAAGGAAATATGTTACATCCTAATTCCTTTTCAGACAAACTTGCTAGATTATCCATCGATATCTGTTGTTGAAAAATTTAGATTTGACAATTTTTAATTAAACTTGAGATATATGCTATTATGAGATATTAAAATATTAATTATATATGTGATGGTAAATTATTTCTTTACTATGAATTAACTGTAGTGTATGTGTTTACATTTTGAGCATATTGATATGTTGTTTCAATTATATTTTATGTTATATATTTATTATAGGATATGATCTAATTACTTCCATATTATGAGGTGGATGCAGGAGAACTCATTCCTCAGAGCGTTTTGAAGGAAGAGCATCATTAGAGAGGGTGATGTAGATGGAGACGTCAGAGGCCGACAAAGAGATATAAAAAATCATGCATACACCACAGTAGTTAACACATGATATAAATGCATTAAAAATAGTTTGCTTATTGTGTGTTTATTACTTGCTTTGGAGTGTTACTTTTATGGTTCACCAGTATAGTTAAATATCATAATGAATTTTTTTGCGTGTTCGACATATTTTATAATTAATATTGGTAAGAATATTATTGGCAAAAGTAAATTTAAAATACAAATTATTAATAATTTATGAAATTATCATTTGAATTTATATAATATTTATGGATGGTAATTGATTTAATAAAATGATATAATTTTGACAATCAAGTGTTAAAATATACAAAAAAATAGGAATTTCTCTAGAAAATGAAAATAAAAAAATAGAAAAGACAACAAGACATAAAAAAAGAAATGATTAAAATTTAGAAAATCTAAAAAGAGTTAAATATATTAAAAAATGACTAAAACAAAAGTTTAAAGCCTTGAAAAGGCTACACCACTTCTATTAAGGAAGGGGATTTCTAAAAAAGAGAGATCATGATATGAGTTTGGAGTTTGGAGTTGAAGGAAGAAAAAGGAAGCTTAAAGAGAATTGGAGATGAGGGCATAGCATAACTAGGGGTTTTTTCTACTCTAATTACCAAGTAGGTAAAAATTAAGTTGTCGAATATCCTCCTTATTGTGTGTATATTTTAATCAATTAACTAGGTATGTGGTTGAAATCACTGGGAGTAACTGCAATAATGTGGTTATATAACACAAGTCAATACATATCGAGCAAGTCAATACTAAAATATGAATACTAAATTTGTTGGGGGTAAGTATAATGAATATATTCTCAAAAGATATGCTTGATATATTCCTCAATATGTTTGATATGCAAGTATAGTGAATAACTCAAATTAGTAATCACAATAAAGTTAATATATACTGCATAATATATTTGATTTTTTGATGGCTCATAACACACTGAAGTTTTAAAGGCATGACTTAGAAGTAAGTCCCTATAGCATAATAACAACTTGAGCACTTTAAATAATTAATTTTTAGATATTTATAAAGCATCACTAATCTTGTTATCAACTGTATGAGAAAAATATATCACTAAATTTGTAAATTTCAAGATTGAATAGTTAATTAATGGTGTCGCTAAAAATTAAGAATGAGTTTCATGGGCATCGTTGATTTTCATACCATTAACATTGGATCAATCTACACTGAGATAAGAGGTCAACTATAATTCAAAAAAAATATAGTTGTATGAATACTCTGTCAATATTAGAAGCAATCTTCTTATGTATTGTAGCAAATCTTTTGGGTATCTGGGAAAATTCCTAGAGCTATTTGCTATTCCAACTATTTTGTAAGCTATGGTCAAATAATAACAATTTATTTAAAGGTGCAACAAATTGCAAATACCAAATTTATATATTTATGGAGGCATATGTAGCGCGAAAGATTTATGTTATTTAAATAGTTTGATCCTAATATTATTTACAATATGAATACATTTTATGATGATAAAGGTAGTGATCTATTCTTATTGAGTGATCAATTGAACTAGGGAATCGAAAGAAATTAGTGGAAGGAAGAGTATTGTGTTACTTATACAATTTCTTCCACTTATTATTATTTAATCAATTTTTATACATATGGACAATTATGATTTTGGATAGTGTGAGATTTAATAACTTTTGAGAATATACATGTGACGTACCAACTAAATAAATCTATATTGAATGTTATAAAGGTTGTAACTAGGTTTATCTACATATATAAAATAATTGTTAATTACCCCTAAAAAATACAAAAGGTATATATATGACTATATAAATATGTGGGATGGGAGTGTGTAACAATATCTAAAATTTTGAAATTATAGAAAGATCTATTTAACAAGTTATACATAATTTTTTTTATGAAGTAGCGTATATACCATTTAACTATGTACATAGGTATGAGTTTATTTGGTAAGAAAAAAAAGGGTCACATTTTTTGTGTTCTCTCAGTTTGATATGCTGAAGGTAAACCCATCATGAAAAAGTATACCAATACTGATGGATAATATAACTCTAATGTAAATTTTGATCCAGTGGTTATAGTACAATTTACACCATAATTATTTTATTTTTGGTTAGTATATTTACAAACTATGTGTACTATAAATGATCAGTATGTTGTAACCGAGACTATCAATAACTATTAAGAATTATTGGTTTGGGGTATTGAATATCATTCCATAGTGATCAGGTGTATGAAATGTATACAAGGGTGTATACATAATAGTTACTTTAGGATGCATGACTATAAGAATAGATTCTGACGAGTATGTTGTCACAATTTGAGTGATTCATTAACTTGTGTGCATGATGAAACTAAAGTGCATCACATAAGAACAATTAGTAAATGACCAAAAGTTCATACAAAAACCAAAATACAAAATATTATGTTGTCTTGAGAACTTATGAAGTTATGTATGGATGAAAACCTGTCTACTTTAGGGATGATTAACTATGAATGGTTTTTACATAATAAATACCTTAAAAAATCATCCATATATGTATAATTGTGTGAACTTTGATTTAGTATTCATATATCATTGAAACATTTTTATTTGGTGCCTATATGATGAATAAGTACTTGTCTATAAGAACTATATCTATAATTAGATAGTTAAAAATGAGTCATTAAGTTTATTAAATATAAAAAATTATAACTTTAAAGAATAATCTCCTAGATACGAGATAAGTTGTTGGAATGAAAGATCATAATGATATTATGAGTTCTCTATTTATTTTCAAATGATTGATTGGTTGCTAGTTATATGTATTTAGTAGTGAATACTTATGTGCATAATACATGTTATGGGAGTATTAATATGTGTAAATTCTTGGTTATATCTAGTATATATATGTTGCATTGTGATGCATATTTATAAGTTATTTTACTTTAGAATGTTAATATTCAATTTAATCTTATGGTATACTTAAGTGGTATAATCCTGTACTTACTTATTGATATCTATGTAGATTATTTGATTCTTGAAATCGTAAGTTTGATTATGTGCTTTTATATAGTTATGAACTCTGATACTATGGGATGCCATAGAGAACTACAATATATATGTGTGTTATACTTAGGTGGTATGTACTAAAATTGATATGTTTAGACTCACACTTACATTTGACTAATTTAATATATGATGCATATAATCTTTGAGAGTGTAACATATGCTAAGATAGAATATTATTGTGTTTCATAGAAACTATGACTTTCTTTATTATGTCTAGTTGCTTAAATAGAATCTTATTTTTATGTATTTAAGACTATTTTATATGACTATTTATGAAAAAACTAGTAGTTATATCTTAGAATACTAAACTATGATAATATGGATTATCATAAGGTATAATATATTTAGAAATAAAATGTGATAGTTGAAATTTGTAATTAAATATATATTTACCTGGGTGGTATAAATTATAATTGTTATTTATAGTATGAGATAGAAAATAATGTAAGATTCATTCCTATGTTTGATGAATGACAGAAAAAATATATATTTTGGTTACTCTTATATTTAACATGTTATATGATGTGTTTGCTAGTAGGATGTAAATAAATCTCGTGGTTGAATTGTATTTGATCAATCTACATTGTTGATATAGAGTAAAGAGTGAGATGGACTTCACTGGCTTACTAGTAACATAATGATAGATGAAGGCAGTCTGATCAAGTGGTGTGTATGAAATTGATTGATCTATAAACCATTATTATTTATTATTCATAAAACTTTAGACTAAAGTATTTTTAGTGAGATATTATCATTTTATGAGTATGATTTACATGTTAGTGTGATATATTTCAATAGAATGGTATTCTATGATACACTCTATGTTTAGTTTATAAATCATATAAAACATAGGTACTTACTTGTCTCTCTAGATTCTTGCACCATCATTATCTACTCATCCATAAAGAGAGGACCATTTTATGATGAGATCAGTGCAGGAGATTGTTGGGCTATGATTTGTGTGAAAAAATGTTCAAATGAAGCTCTTCATATTTTCACACTTGAGTATTTATTAAGGTTTTCATAGATTCTTGTGGTGTAATCTATTTTTGGTATATGTGTAATTAACAAAAAATCATGTATTTCTAGTTAGACTTCAGTGGGGTTGTTACATGTGGTATCAGAGTTGTAGCTCAAACTCTAAGACCTAATGAGTCCATTAGTATTTTTGTGTCTTTTTGTTCACTAATGTGAACCTAGTGACATGAATAATTGCTTTAGTATTTAGATTTGTAGTACCTCAGTGCATAACCATGTTTGTCATGTTAGAGTTTTGAGACTTGATAGATCCTCCTATATGGCTTGGTGACTTTTGTAAATATGTGACATTCGTGAAATGTGTGTGGAATATTAAGTGTGTATTATTAAGAGCACTCATACCCTTTTAATTTGTTTAGGTAATTAATTTTTCAAGTGACCCATTGCTAATGGTTGTATATGAGGTGGGTAGGTGAGTACATATCATAGTTCATGAGTTGTGAACAAGAGATTTATACCATAGTTTGATCACTTATATATCGAACACCATGAGTATGATTACATCCTTCTTGGTAATCAAGTTAGCTTTGCCATTTATTTTTTGTGTTGTGAATATTTTATAATCACATGATGCTTCTCACTTAAATTTTTGTGCTTTAATTTTTGTGTCTTATGTTCACTAATCTTTGAAATGAAAAATCTTATAAGGCTATTTTTAGTTAGTACCACCTAGAATGGTGGGAATTTTTTTATATTAGAATATTACTATCTTGGTTGACAATTTATTTATGTTAGAAGTTTATTATGGATTGACACCCTTATGATATGTGGTTTAAGAAGGAGTGTCATCTCTCTTGGTTAGTTTAGAGGGGAATTGCTATTATCTCATTTTTATTTCTCATCTTTATAAGCCTTAAGAGGATTCTTATTTTCATAATGTTGTTTTGACCATATTTCTTAGAGTTCATAGGATAAACATTTTATACTTCTTGTTGAGAGAGAAGTTGTAAGATTGTATGGATTGATACATCTTTGTGGTTAGTCTATTTTCTCCTGATTATGAAAATAGATTATGATATTATACTTACATATTTGGTAATAAAGTAGTGATTTGACAACATGGAGTTGCAGGATTTTATTTTTACCTTCTTAGGGTATGTAGGAGTTTTTGAAATGATCATTCCCTAATTTTCACTTAAGACTCTTTAGAGCTACTAATTTATCTAACTAGTGATTTTAAGACCATGTGGAGTGGCAAACCTTAAATTTTATATTAAGAATTATAAGTTGATTATAATTAATATGTTATTATATATCCTTGATTAGATTGATATTAATCTCTTTTTGGGTTTAAAACATGTTATTTTGAATATTTATTTTTATACCTTTTGCTAAAAGCAAGTAGAGTATAGGATGTGTGGAACATCTTGTCAATATAAAGGTTGAGATAAAATTTTAATTTATTGCTTTCTAGCTGAACAAGTAGGGAGATATTGTCTCACTTATTCCTTTATAAAGTTGTAAGGATGGCGTGATCTTTGACCTTTGTACATTATATTAATTTTAAAATTATTTCCTCTTAACCATGAATATAACACTATAGGTTAAGCTGTGAATACGATACTAATTATGTTTGGCTTGTGACAACATAATACAATTAAAGACTAATTGTATGGTTTATCTTATATGTATGTTGATACATATAGAATTATTTAGCATATAGTATTGATTTCTATGATCTATTAATATGAATTTATAGTTCATTGAAACTCGTACACATTCTAGAGATCACTGGTTGTGGAGACCTAAGCAAAGAGGGGTGAATTAGGAGCATGAGTAATAAGCAATAGGAGTGGATCCTACTTAATCTCACATTGACTTGGTAATCATTAAGTTGAATCCAACAAATAGATTTATCAAATTCAAGAATTGACAGATGGACTTGTCAAATTCAATTGTATGGCCATACACATGTATATGGTAGAATGTTTAATTCTTTAATTTTGTATACATTAAAAATGTAGTATTTCTAGTTCCTATTCATTATCATACTTGTCAAAAGCTTCGTGGAGTAGTGATAATATTGACATATTATACTTACCTAGAGCTATATAGAGTAGTGATAATATTAACTTATACACATCATTCTTGCCAGGTTCCCTAATTACTTTTATTCAGAATGAGAAAAACACTCTCTAAATTAGAGAGATGTATAGAGGCATATAAAATTTTAAGGAAATCTCTTTGATCATTTATTTGGATTATATGATGATCTCATATACTTTTAAAAAGTCAGTGACACTTTTACTGAGATATGTGGGACCTTTCAAAGGAACATAAGTGGTCAGCCCTTCAGTATACAATCTTGTTTTGACGATTTTGAAATTTAGGGTTGTCATGATAGAATCAATCAAAGTAAGTAATATTCACAAACCATGTTTTCATAATAGGGAGATGTCATAGAGAAGGGTCTTGTAGGACTAACACAATATGAATAATACAACTTGAGAGAACTACAGTGAGTTCTACATATAATTTTCTATTTATTTTCTTAATGTGATATTGCATATGATGTTATTGATTTTCTACATAATGTTTTTAATTTATAACTTATGTTTGAATAAGAGTCATCAGAGATGATGACTAGCTTTACAAGGGAAAGATATTATATTCTAATTCTTCTTAAAAAAACTTGCGAGATTATCCATGGATATATGTAACTGACAAATTTAGATTTGACTATTTTTTTAAAGCTTGAGATATATGCTATTATGAGATAATATAATATTTTTTAGATACGTGATGGTCCATGATTTATTTACTAAAAGTTAATTATAGTGTACATATTTATATTTTGAGCATATTGATGTGATGTTTTAGTTATATTTTATGTTATATATTTATCATATGATATGATCTAATTACTTGCATGTTGTGAGGTAGACATATGATAACTCATCGCTCAAAACATGTTAGAAGGAGAGCATCATCTAAGAGGGTGACATAGATATAGATGTTAGAGGTTGATAGAGAGCTAACAAAAACCTTGCACACACCACAATAGTTAGCACATGATATAAATAAATTTTAAAAAAATTATTTATGGTGTGTTTATGACTTGCTTTGGAGTGTTGCTTTCTATGATTTGTTAATATAGGTAAATATCATATTGAATTATTTTGCATGTTTGACATGTTTTGCCATTAATATTGGTAGAAATATTATTGATAAAAGTAAATTTAAAATACAAATTATTAATAATTTATGAAATTGTCATTTAAATTTCTATAACATTTATGGATGATAATTGATTCAATAAAATCATATAATTTTGACATTCAAGTGTTAAAATATACAAAAAATAGAAATTTCTTCAAAAAAAAAAGAAAAGACAACAAAATATATACAAAAGAAATGATTAAAATTTAGAAAATCTAAAAAGAGTTAAATATATCAAAAATGCCAAAAACAAAAATCTAACGCCTTGAAAAGACTATGCCACTTATATTAAGGAAGGGGATTTCTTAAAAAGAGAGATCATGATATGAGTTTAGAGTTGAAAGAAAAAAAAGGGAGCTTAAGGAGAATTGGAGAAGAGGGCATAACACAACGAGGAATTTTTTTTGCTCTAATTTTCAGGTAGGTAGAAAATTAAGTTTTTGAATATTTTCCTTGATGTGTGTATATTTTAATTAATTAATTGGGTATTTAGCTGAAATCATTGGGAGTAACCACAATAAAATGAATATATATCATGAGTCAATACATACTGATCAATTCAATACTTAATCTAAATACTAAAATCACTGGGGATAAATAAAGTGAATATATACTCAAAGGATGTACTTGATTTATTCCTCAATATCTTTGATATGTAAGTATAGTGAATAGCTCAAATTAGTAACTACAATAAAGTTAATATATATCACAAAATATATTTGATTTTTTGATGGCTCAGAGCATACTAAAGTTTTAAGAACATCGTTTAGAAACAAGTTACTATAACATAATAATGGCTTGAACATGTTAAATAATTAATTTCTAGATATTTATAAAGCATCATTGATCTTGTTATCAACTGTATAAAAAAAAATGTATCACTAAAATTATAAATTATAAGATTGAAAAATTAATTAATGACATCATTGAAAATTAAGAATGAGTTTCATGAGGCATTGGTAAGTTTCACATCATTAACATTGGGTCGATCTGGGCTGATATAAGAGGCCAGTTGTAAATTTAAAAAAAAATAAAAAATAGTTGTATGAATACTCTATCAATATTAGAAGCGGTCTTCTTATGTATGGTAATAGATATTTTGGGTATATGGAAAAAGTTATAGAACTATTTTCTATTCCAACTACTTTTATAAGCTACGATCAAACAACAACAATTTAGTTAAAGATGCAGTGAATTGCAAAGACTGGATTTATATAGTTATGGAGGTATATGTAGCGCTAAAGATTTATGTTATTTAAATAGTTTGCTCCTAGTATTATTTACAATATGAATATGTTTTATGAGGATATAGATAGCAATTTGTTCTTATTGAGCAAACAGTTGGACTCAGGAATTAGAAGATATTAGTGGAAGGAAGAGTATTGTGGTGTTTATACAACTTCTTCCACTTATTATTATTATTTGATTAATTGTTATACATGTGAAAAATTCTAATTTTGGATAGTGTGAGATTTAATAACTTGTGAGAATACACATATGACGTGCCAATTGAATAAGTCTATATTGAATGTTATAAAGGTTGTAATCGGGTTTATCTACATATATAAAATAATTGTTGAGTACCCTAAAAAAATACAAAGGTATATATATGAGTATATAAATATGTGGGTTGAGAGTGTGTAACAATATCTGAAATTATAGAATTATATAAAGATCTATTTAATGGGTTATACATAATTTTCACTACATAGTACATATATACTATTTAACTATGTACATATGTATGAGTTTATTTGGTAAAAAAAAGGTCACATTATTTTTGTTCTCTTAGTTTGATATGCTGAAGGTAAACCCATCATGCAAAAGTATGTTAGTATTGTTGGACAATATAACTCCTAACGTAAATTTTGATCTAGTGGTTATAGTATAGTTTACACCATGATTATTCTATTTTTGATTAGTATATGTACAGACTATGTATACTATAAATGATCAGAATGTTGTAGTAGAGACCAAAAATAATTATTGAGAATTATTGGTATGGGGTATTAAATATAATTTCATGGGGATAAAGTCTCTTAAATGTATACAAGGACATATACATAATTATTACTTTAAGATGCATGACTATAAGCACAGATTTTGATGAGTATGTTGTCATAGTTTGAGTGATTCATTAACTTGTGTGCATGATGAAATTGATGTGCATAACATAATATAAATTAGTATATGGCCAAATTCTCATATAAAAACCAAAATATAGAAGAGTCTTGAGAACTTATGAAGTTATGTATGGATCGAAATCCATCTAGTTTAGAGATGATTAGTTGTGAATGGGTTTTACATAGAGAATCCCTTAAAAGATCATCCATTTATGTATAATTGTGTAGCCTTTGATTTAGTATTCATATATCATTAGATTATTTTCATTTGGTGCTTGTATGATGAACAAGTACTCATATATAGGAACTATACCTATAATTAGATAGATAGTTAAAAATGAGTCATTAAGTTTATTAAATATCAGGAACTATAACCTTAAAGAATAGTCTCCTAAAAATAGAATAAGTTGTTGGAATGAAAGATCATAACAAGATTATGAGTTCTCTGTTTCTCTTCAAATGATTGATTGGTTGTTATTTATATGTATTTATTAGTGAATACTTATGTGCACATTACATGTTATGGGAGTATTGATATATGTAAATGCTTAGTTATATCTAGTATATATATAGTGCATCATGATGCATGGTTATAAGTTATGTTTCTTTATAATTCTAATATGTAGTTTAATCTTATGGTATATCCAGATGGTATAATCATATACTTGCTTACTTATTGATATCTATGTGGATCATTTAATTCTTGAAATCATAAGTTTGGTTATGCGATTTTATATAGTTATAAACTATGATAGTATGAGATGTCATAAAAATTATAATATAGATGTGTGTTATATCTACGTGGTATGTACTAAAATTGATATGTTTAAAGTCACACTTAGATTTGACTAATTTAATATATGCATACTGGTTTTTGCTATGAATAACGTGCTTTATAAGAGTTGGTAAGACTTTGTGTATGCATGCATACAATCTTTGAGAGTGTAGGGTATTATAAGATGGAATATTATTGTGTTTTATGGAAATTATGATTTTCTTTGTTATGTATAAATTCTTAAATGGAAGCTTATATTTTCATGTATTAAAGACTACTTTATATGATTGTTTGTGAAAAAACTAATAGTTATGTCTTAGAATACTAGACTATGGTAATATGGATTATCATAAGGTGTAGTATGTTTGAAAATAAATTATGATAGTTTAAATCTATGGTTAAATATATATTCACTTAGGTGGTATAAATTGTAGTCATTATTTTTAGTATGAGATAGAAAATAATGTAAGATTCTTTCATGCATTTGATAGAAAAAATATATGCTTTGGTTACTCCTATATTTAACATGTTATGTGATGTGTTTTCTAGTAAGATATAAATGAATCTCATGGTTGAATTGTATTCAACCAATTTGTATTGCTGATATAGAGTAAAGAGTGAAATGTCCTTCATTAGATTACTAATAACACAATGATAGATGAAGGCAGTTTGATCAAGTGATGTGTATGAAATTGATTGATTTATAGATCATTATTATTTGTTAAACTTTGGGCTAAAGCATGTTTTTTGAGACATTATCATTTCATGAGTATGATTTAACTATTAGTGTAATATCTTAAAATAGAATGATTTTTTATGATACACTACATATTTAGTTTAGAAATCATACAACACACAAGTACTTTTTTGTCTTTCTAGATTTTTGTGTCATCACTATCTACTCATCTATGAAGGGAGGGCCATTTATTGATGGGATTAGTATGGGGAATCTTTGATCTATGGTTGGTATGGAAAATAACTTAGATGATGCTCTCCTTCCCCACAAAATTATTACTTATCAAGATGACACTTGAGATTGCCATAAATACTTGAGTTTGAAAACTAAGCTTTGGAGGAGCCATGTAACTTATATGTACATTGTACTGTATTATACTTATCATTAAATATTGTCATGAGAGTTATAATTACTTATTATTATACTTTGACAATGCTAGATGTAGACTTGTGTCAGTCATGGTTGAGTTAATATAATTACTTTCTATATTTGCATTTTGATGCGCTTTCATGACATTAGAGATCAATGATATGTGATGTATTATGCTTATTGTTATTTTCACACTTGAGTATTTTTAAGATATCCATATATTCTTGTGGTGTAATATATTTTTTATGTATATGTGTAATTAAAAAATAAAATCACATATTTTTAGTTGGATCCTAGCAGGGTTGTTATAAAAGTGAAAAAGTTAAAAGAAAGACTTCTTGAAAGGGCATACACCCTTTAGAAAGGGTGCACACCTTTTGAAAGACATTTTTTTTGAGGGAATATAAAAAGGTTGAAAATTTTGAATGAAAAGTCATATTCCCTTTTCTAAAATGCATACACCCTATGTAATTAAAAGAATGTATACCCTTTAGCAAAGGGCATATGCCCTTTGATTTACAAAATATTTTATGGTGGATTTTACCTATTTATGTTGTAGGTATTTAGTAAAATAAATATAAAAAGTTTAAATTTAATTTATATTACATTTTATATTCTTATATTTTTAATTTTTTTACTCAATATAAAAAATTAGGGTTACTCTACATCTTTTAAAACTGATTCCAGAGCTATAAGAGTTACCATTTAAAAGTTAGTATTTTAAAATCTATTCTAGTCTATATTTAAATTTCAAAGTTTTAAGATTTTAAATTGACTATATTTTTAACTTATTAAGCTTGAACCTTAAGTATGGATTCCACTAGTTGAGATCGAGATAAAGATCCATATATATAGATATGGGCTCAAGTATGGATTTGTCAAGATAGAGATAGGGCCTGTGCTAACACAGATGCAAGATATACATAATATGATGGGATGGAGCATGAACATATGTAATGAAGTATCTATATTGACACATCCAAACCTTGGAAAAAATTGAGATTGTTATTCCCATATTGTATTAATGGTCTAAGTTATAATCTTAACACCATTATAGGTAGTGATATTCCCAAATTGGGGCTATGTCATAATCTGAGTATGCCCTAGTTCCAAATTTAATAAATCAAGGGATAGCACAAGAATGCATCTCCCATCATATATATATGGGGGATACCATTTTGAAAGGCCTATCTTGATCTCAATCCTTCCCTACCCGATAAGGAAAGTGAAGCTTTCCCTACTTACTTCATCTATGCCAAGGAGTAAGGCAAGAGAAGCTTATGTTCCTGATATATAAAGTTGATTCACCTAATAACATATCAATGGAAGGTTGAATTATTAATAGATAATAAGGGAGTAAGGCATACATATAAATGGAATCTTTCCTTCTCATTATCTTACTTTGCTTTAATTCTGGATTAAGTCATAACTATCAAGTAGAGCTTACTCCCTAATAGATAGTGTGTTCCTTACTGTACTTAGTTATGCCCTACCCAATATGGAAAGGGAAGCTTGATTATCTTTATGCCTACATACTTTCCTTTTTAGAATATATTATTAGCTATCAAGGCAAGCTTTCTTCTTGATATATAGGTTGTATATATTCTTTCCCTACCTACTTAGTTATGCCTTACCTACTTAAATTTTCTTGTTGGCAAGGAAATATTACTTCTCGATAGATATAATGAGAAATAAAGTTTAGAATCATGTTACATATGTAATAAGTCTATACCATTGAGTATGCCCTACCTAATTTACCTGCTTGAGTATGCCATACCTACTTTACCTACTTGAGTGTGCTCTACCTGATGGAATTCCAAGCCATATCTTGATCTTGAGTATGTCCTACCTAAATACTTGAGTCCTATCTTAATATTGAGTATGCCTCACCTACCTTATTGTAATTAAATATTCTCTACCTACCTATCCTTCTTGCCCTACCTAATTGAGTATGCCCTACCTAATTAAATACCTAAGCCATATATTGATCTTCAATACTCGTATCTAACCCTGATCATATATATATATATATATATATATATATATATATATATATATATATATATATATATATATATATATATATATATATATATATTACTTGAGCCGTATCTTGAAAACCCGATACTTGTTACATCCCAATTCCTCACTAGGAAAGTTTACTTGATTATCCATGGATATTTATAGATGTCAATTTGATTTATTTATTTTTAACTAAGCTTTGAGATAAAAGATGTTATGAGACAATTGGATATTACTTAGGTTACATGATACATTTCTATGAGTTAGTTACAATGTATATGTTTACACAATGATCATGTTGATTTGTTATTTCAGATATATTTTATGATGAACATATATCATGATGTTATGATATAACTACCTACTTATTGTGAGGTTTATGCAAGAGAAATCATCCCTCAGAGCATGATAGAGGGAGAGTATCATCAGATAGGGTGACGTAGATAGAGTTTCTGTGGGATGACAGAGAAACCAGTTAGAACCTTGCACCCATCACATTGGCTATCTTATGTTAGATGTATAATGGAATGGTTAGCATAGTGTGTTTAATGTTATTTGTATTTAAAATTGTTTTCTCATGGTTATTTTAGTTTAATGGTTATATTGAACTTGTATTGTGTGTTTGCATTCTTGTCATATCTATAACAATTAATGTTTTGTGATTTTTATAATTAGTGTACACTTGAAATTATTAATTAATGAAATTATCATTAGATTCTTAAGTCATTTAAGGTGCTAATTTAATTATTGAATATATTGATTATTATAATTACTAATAAAAAGAAATAAAATGTAATAATTTCTAATTAAGATAAAAAATAGGAAAATAAATAAATAAAGAGAAATGGAATGGTCTAAATTTAGAAAAATAAAAAAATAAGGATATTAATAAAATAATAATACAAATAAAAAGGAAAAATCTAAAAAGAGAAAAGCTACGCCCTTTCTCATAAGAAGAGAATAAAGATAAAAAAGAAGGCATGGTAGTAGAAAAAGGAAGGCACACCATACAAAATAGAAGAAGGTAGTAGAGAGGTGATACTTGTAAGAGTGGAGCATAGAAGTAAAGGTAGATTTCTAGATTTTCATCTCAAGGAATAATTGAGTAGATATCTAGGTTGGTTATGAAATTAAATTTTGTGCACTTATTTTGAATATCATGAAAAACTATGAGTTAAAGGTATATTAAATGTGCCATGGAGAATGTGAATATTATGGTTTGTATAAAAGTATACCTATATCGATATGCATTCAAAAATTTAGTGGTATAAAGATGAGTAAAAACAAGGCAAACAATGACACACACACACACACATTGAAATGTTCAACACACATTAAGCCGATCTTAAGTGCAATGAACCAATAGAGGTTTAGATAGTGATTCATATATATATTAATAGAATATAGTTAATAATATACATATAAATATACAAAGTGTTATTCAATACTTGTGCCCTCTGTATATAGATTTACAAAGACTTGAAGCTATGAGAAAATATTAGGATCTTTGATATTGATAACCATTGTTTCAAATCTGTATGAAGATGTTTTGTTATATTGTGAATTGGAATGACATATAATTATATATATATACATAATATATATAGTTAATATTATAGAGATGGATTATAATTACAAGCAATATAACTGCACAATGCTTATATTCATTTAAGTATAATTAAATGCATGAAAAGCTACAAGGTATAGTGATTTGTATGGTCAGTGAACTTGCTACAATGAATATTATGTGTATATTATTATATGTGTCTTGTATAGTGACTATATATAAACAATGATCTCTAATATCCATGAGGAATATTAGGATATGAGTATTAATTAAATTTGAGTTCAACCTATACATTATGAAATAATGCAAAACGTATATTATACCATTTAGAAGTGTATATGGATAATAATAAAATAACAATGACTTATTTTAAATATGTTGTATGTAGTGATCTTCTAGTTAAAACTAACAAACTATTTATAAATGGAAAGCTACATATATATAGATGTTAATATTTAGATATATGCAAAAATAAAAAGTATCTAAAGATAGATGCATGATTTTAGATCGTCATGAAATGGTTGAAGGAACCTTTGGAATGTCTTGGAAACATGTTTTAAATGAGTTCGTATCTTGACTGTCAAAATATATAGCTTGACTATCAAAATTTGTAGATTGACTATGAAAGTTTGTAGCTATCTATCGAGGTCCGTAGAATTCTTGACAAAGTTTAGAAATTTGATAGAATGATATGATTGTTACTAAGGCCCTTCCTTGTCTTCATGGGATCATATCAAGACTTTTATTTAGATGCTATAACTCCTATACACATCAAAAATAGAGGACTAAACATGTAAATTGTTAATATATTATGTAAAGAATGCCAATTCAGACTCACATAATGACTTATGTCTTATCATGTAGCTTATCAAAATGAGTGTGGTTCTTTATTCTGACATATATGCAGATATAGTATATAAAAATCTTAAAATATATTTTAAAAGCAAGTGATGCATATATAACTCGATATAGTCTTTCATTATGATAAAATTTGTGATATGCATGAGATAACTTATCATATGTAAGTGAAATAAGATACGTATTATGGAAATATTGTTATAATAATATACCTATTAATGACTAGTATGCTTAAAATAATATAGGTACATTTATGCTTATTTAGCTTATACTTATAAAAAAGGATGTGTACTTCTAGTTATAGTTCCATTGGTGACCCAAAACAATTTTATAGATATCTGTATAGTAGGACCTTATTTATGCATGCATACAACCCCCCTGAGAGTATAAATAATACTAAAATAAAATATTATATGTTTTGTGGGAATTGATACTTTCTTTATTATATCTAGTTACTTGAATAGAAGCTTATATTTCCATTAATTTATACTACTTTATTATGATTGATTATGATATTAGTAGTTGTGCTTAGGAATACTAAACTATGATAATATTGGTTATCATAGGGTGTAGTATACTTAAAAACTACTTATAGTAATTATAAACTACAATTAGATGAATATTATATCCAGATGATATAAACTATAGTTATTATTTATATTCTGAGATAGATGATAATGTGAGATTCATTCATACGTGTAATAGAATAAATCTATGCATTTAGATTATTCTTATGGTTAACATGTTATATGATTGATAGTAGGATGTAATATGTATGAATATATTAGGTATACTATGTTAACCACATCTCGTATTATTGATATTGAGTAAGTAATGAGATGGTTTTCACTAACTTACTAGCATCACAATGCTAGATGACAATAATTCAATTAAGTGGTGTGTATGAATTTGACTGATCTATATATCATTTATAGTTTAAAAACTTTGGCTAAAGTAATGTTAAGTGAGATATTGTTATTTCATGAGTATAATTTACATGTTTGTGTGATATATTGAGTATAATGGGTTTCTATGATACATAACATGTTTAGTTTTATAAATCATACAATACACGGGTACTAGTTTTTCTCTCTAGATTCTCACATCATCACTATATACTCATCCGTGAAAAGAGGGCCATTCCCTAATGGAATGAGTATGATGGATTTTTGGTTCATGGTTTGTGTAAAAAAATTCTTGGATGATGATATCCTTCTCCACAACAATACTACTTTTGAGATGACACTTGAGATTGCCATACATACTACAGTCTGGAGAACTTATGCTTTGAAGAGCCATGTATCTTATATATGTACATTATATTGTATTTATTATTGATACACTATCATGAAAATTTGTAATTACTTATTTATTGTACAATGACAATAATGGCTATTATAGACATCTAAAAATGGCCATCGATAACCTCAAATCAGGCTTTTGGCCAATTTCTAACCAAAATGCACAATTTGGCCTAAAACACTAAAACATGCTAAATGATGTGAAACTGACATATTAAAGTGCCAATTTTGGCCAAGGTATCCCTAAATGGGGAAATGTAATTTATGGGCTAGCTAACTTTGATCAAATCATTCTGAGTCAAAATGCTAAATTTGCACGTGGGTGCTTTAGATTGTTCTTTCCTATCAAACCTCTTGCACAAGACACATGCCTTTGTTATTTTTTGTTGGTAACATCCTAAATGGGAATATGGTTCTAATGCATCTGACATCACCTTCCAATTCTAATCTAGTTGAATTTTGGACCAATAACAAGGCATTCTAATTAATTTGAGTAATTTGTGCACAAAGTGCTTAAACATGCTTAAGAACCAATTAACCCAAATCAAGGCATAATTAATAATTCCATGGAAACTTGTTGAATACTTGTTTTTAAAAATTAATATTAAATATATACATCATCAAGTGACCTCATTTCTTGGGAAGACATCTCTAGGCCATAAATGCTACAAATATCAGGATTCATGCCCTCCATGCCTCTTAATTTCTCCTTTATCCCAAATATTGATGAGCCTATTTATCAATCTTAATTCTAAAAATTGAATTAATCCTATACCACACATCTCAATCTTGAGATGGATGGTTCAGGTTGATTCTAGACATTCTCAAAAATCTATAAATAGAGAGGCCATGAACATCATTTTTAAGACTTAATAATACAAATTTATATTGCACAAATGGTTCCAAAAGATTCAAACAATTAGTGTTACCATGCCAAATTGATTCCAAGCCAAGCCAAGCCACAAGCCAAAGGTGCCAAGGAGAGGTGGAGGTAGCCAAGCATCTATTGCCAATGACTTTATGAGCACATACCTAGCAAGCCGCCATTACAAAGGCATTTGGAGCATCCAAGGAAGGTGAAGGAATTCTTGTGTTTTCATTCCTTAATTTTTAGTTGTGTTGTCATTTGATTTTGTTAAATAAACTCTTCCTAGTGTCTAGGCCTAGAAATATTATGCTATTAGTGTATTTATATCATTTTATTTTTACTTTAGAACTAACACCATACTAACCATCCTCTCTTGAGTCAAATTCCTATATCACATTATAGCACACTCGGTGGGACTAGGCACATTTCACACCTGAATAAGATCATTTTGAAACTCTAAAATATTTATTTGGAACTTTAAAACTCTTGTAAATTGATTTTCTAACTTTATTTTTCTATTTTTGTTTTCCATAGTTTTACATAGTAACCGACGTCAACAAGTAAGACCGACATCAATTATATATCTTAACTGACATCGATTAGAAAAACCAACATCGATTAGATTTCGGTTAGCCAAGGTAATCGATGTTAATTGTATATAATTGACATCGATCACTATGTTTTTATAAAAACATAGACCTAAGAGCTATTTTTCCAAAGTTTATTGTTTCAAACTAAAAAGAGCTTCAAAGCTAAAGGACATGCTAACATTTTTGCTACAGGACCAAGCTTGACATTTTCTCAAAACATGTTTAGAACACCTTTTTCATACTTAAAAATCAATTAGGAACCTTGTTTTAGGTGTTTAGCAAAGAATTTAGATGTTTTTGGTGAATGTTTTCAAAGTTTTCAACTAAGATCAAGGGGTCAAATGAATACCACCAACCCTTTTATTTGGGCTTAAAATTGAACATATTTGTCAATTCTTGTTTGCAATAGTTGTTTAATTAGATTTTGTTTGGAAAAAAGAGAAATGTTGCATGTATGCTCTTCCATTTGTCTCCTATAGGGAACCCTTGGAATCAAAAGCACCATTCCTATTAAAAATAGCCTAGTTTAAAGTTCAAAAAGAAAGTCATCTAAATCACTCCCCAAAAACTTATCAAATTTTGGACAACCTTGAAAACCACCCTAAAGTCTTTATATTTCATTTTTTCTTTACTTTTATGAAAACTTGGCTTGAGAAGGAGACTTCATCACCTCCCACAAGTTCTTTAGCGAAGCTTTGATCCAAAATTTTACCTCTTAACATTGACTTCATTTGGCTCCTTTGGAATTGCACACGGGACGTAGCGGTACTTTTGACATCGTACTATACTAAGTGAAAAATAGGATGTAGTGGTTACAAAAAAGACTAGACCTTTTTGTAACAAGCCAAGTGATACAGACCCAAAATTTATGCTTTTTTTTGCATTGTTTGGAGTGAAATTCATTGTGTAATTGATTCCATTAGATCATTCGAAAGCTTGTTAGATCCTACACAAATCCCCACTTACCATGGAAGTATTGTTGGTGCAAGGTGAACTTCAAAGTCCATGTCATATTACTATCATTTGAGATAATGGAGGGTGTAAAAACCTTACTATATAATGTGCATTTACTTTTGGATGAACACTTAAAATCCTTTAAAATGATGTATATTGACAAATTCTAACAATACCAAGCAACCTTGTCAATTTAGGATCTAAAAGAGATTAATTAGTTGGTCTTGTCCTAGATTAAAGTCTTGTTTGGAGTTGAAAATTGGTGTAAACAAAACAATCCAAACCAGACATATGGTCCAAATTTTTCTTTGAACAAAAAGGTGTTATGTTGCCCATGTGAGATCATCAAATTGCCTTGTTCAAAAGTTCATCAAAAGCTTGAGAGTCATATCATCCACTTTGGTGTAGTTATGCTACCCAATTGATTTTAGACCTTTACCAAAGTTTTTAAAAGTCCTTCACTTATAATCTAAATTTAGAATTACACCTTTACGAGTTCATAGGGTTGATGTGTTAAGTGGGTTTGCTATTTGTACTAAACTTGAGGGAACTTAGGTTTAATTTCTAATTTAGATTGAAGGCCATTTAAGATTCATAATCATTATCATCACTTGATAGACTTGAGCCATTTTGTGCTAAAAACTTGCACTTTGAGTCTATTCTTTATAACATTTTGAGTCAAGGAAGGTAGTGTTATGCTGTCAAAATTGTGAGAAATTGTCTTTACCTTAGAGAGTTTTGAAACAATTTTTTTTTGTCATACCTTTTGGGTAGTGTAGCATTGTTACACTACCCAAAACATTTCAAATACTATTTCATAGACCCTATTTCATAGATTTCTAAATTATTTCCTACATTTTAGACTAATCCGAGTATACTTTTGTGGTCCTTTGTCTAAAGCACAGTTATATCATTCACTTTTGTCTAGCTTATTTGTCAAAAAAACCAAGTTTTATATAATTATTTATGAAAAAATAAACTATCCCTAAAGTGACTTTTGTTTCATACCTTATACTTAGTCGATCATGTTCATATCCAAGAATCAAATGCCTAGTATTTGTTAGAAGTGTTTCAAATCCATTAGATTAAAACATTCATTTATTTTTCAAATTCTAGATTTTGATACCGTTTGGCCTAGAGTCCTAGCACATGCCTTATTTGAGCCTAGATTTTGACACCACATTTGGCCAAAAGACCTTGCAAATTTTAAATTCCTAGATTAGACTGATTTAAAACACTTCAACTTTAGAGTTTGGTATTTTGATTTTTGGTTCATTTACTTGCTTATCTTTATGTAAATAGTGAAATGTTAGATATTTTGTGCTAGCTTATTTCTTCACAAATATTTGCATAAACCTTTTGATCCTTCTAACAAATCTAGAACAAGTTGAAACATCATTTGCTTTAGATTCTATCTTATTTAGAGTTTGTAGAACTCTTTAACCACAAAGCATTAACTATGGATCCCAACATGTATTCCTACACTCATAGTGGACTCATGTATAATCTAGGGATTAATAATATGGTTACACAAGAAGAAATGGTGCAAGACCCCTACATAGATAATATTGCTTATGAGATGGATTCTTATCCCTCATATAATACTCAATCAGGGGCACAAAGCCAATATCCATTAGCTAGCTATCTAGTTAATACACCACCTTATTCAAAATAGGACCAAGAACAAATCATGAAATACTTAACTATAATATCCATAGTAAATGATCCAGTTCTTCAACAATCATATTCTACTAATACAACTTCCACATATGATCCATTTTTGTTTGAATGACATTTGTTAGAGAACAAAGACAAGATTTTAGTTAGAGCCATAGAGGTAGGGGTAAATTTTCTAGTATAATTTCCTCATGAAAATTTACCAAGTTTAGTAAGAGTGCCCCACAATATCATTTATGATCAACATGATTCTTTTATCAATCCTATGGCTATAGTCCAAACAACGTATCAAGACCCTAATATATCTAATTGAGGTAAAAACATCATGGAAGATCACTTTAACCAAATGTAGATAGCATATCAAACTTACTTGAATCTAGCACATGATTTCAATCAAATAAACATGTTGAGTAAACCTCTTATTGACCTAGTTCCTTCAACAGGTGTGTTGATAGAGTTAACTAGAAAAGAGAATATGAGTTCTGACCCATTCATACAAACTGCTTAGATGGATAACTTGATGCATATGCCTATTATTGAAGAAGTGTCTTCAACCTCTACATATAATAGTGAGCCAAACATAGTAGATAATGTGCAAATAATGTCTAATCTTGATCAAAGTGGTACTAACATGCAAATAATTATCCAAAAACATGTGTCTCTAGTTAATCCTATTAAAGGCTCATCATACTAGGGAGTAGGATTTTCTACACCCCAACCACAATTGGCTACTTCCTTAAGTGTACAACGTATGGGATTAGGTAATCAAAAAATGGCTAATGTCATGCCTCAATGATAAAATGTGACAAACTCTACTCTTCATCAAGTAGTGAGTAGTATTACACAACAATAAACACAATTTAGTGTATAAACACAATAGAGGAAAAATACATTGCCACCTCAATTAGGGGCAACTAATGTTCCACCTCACCAAATAACAACAATCATACCTCTTTAGTCATAGACTAATATGCCAATCCAAAACCAAGTAATGACTAGTCAACAACATGCAAATATGGGTTAGCGATAGATGCCACATTTGCAACCTGCTTTCACTTCCTCATAGGGATTCATGCAACAAGGTCCCCATGTTTCTCAGGTACCTACTAGACAACCATTGGTTGAAAATGTGCCACAAATCTAGAGACAGAGTCTTGGTCCAAAAGTTCCCACTCAACAACAAAGTTTGATTAGTCAACAACATGTCCCTTTTCAACCATGACAAGCACAATATAGTTATATCCCTCCATCCCAACCATAAAATCCTCTGAGTGAAACTTTTATCACCAACCTGAACCAAAATATCACACAATAAAGTGTGTAATTTCATGTACATCCTAATCCATGTACGCATATTCTTGAGCCATTCCCTAGCCAAACCAACTTACCCCAATAGATATCTCCATCATACCCTGATCAAGTGTCCTACTTGTGACCTCCCAACCATTTATCCAAACCAATATTCTCCCTCAAACCAATGTTCCTTTTAGTTTTCTATCCCAATAATTATAACAAATGAAGGATGCAATTGTTACCATTCAAGTTGGTAAGTTCAAATTGGATGACATATGTTCATATCTATTCAATATGGAGTATTTATAGATACCATTTCTTCCAAGATATGAACCACCAAAATTTGATAAATACAAAGGGAAAGGTGACCCTAAGGCTCATTTGACCGAATGCTTTGTTGCATGTTAACCAATGGCATATAGCGACATATACCTTTTGCTGTTGTTTCCAAGGAGATTGGCTGGACAAGCCTTGGAGTAGTTTTTAAAGTTTTCCAAGAATTTAGTAATGGATTTTGATGATCTTTTTGATAAGTTTGTGCAACACTTTTCCTATAATCTCGAGTATGAGATCTTAGTAGGGGACTTAATGCAAGTAAAGCAAAAAGTTGGTGAAAGTTTTTCAAGCTACTTACAATGATGGAGATCCCTTGTAAGCTATTTCAACTATATTTTACCAGATAAAAAATTAGCCTCTATGCTTACTAAAAATTTGCATAGTGAGATAACTTACCATATGGAACTACAATGTACACATACATTCAAAGAGATCATTAATAAAGGTTTGTTGATTGAGTGGGCACTCATAAATAAAGGAGTCATCAAGCTTAATTAAACTAATTAAAATTAAGGTACTAATCAGGGAAATGGCCAACAAAAACATCCTATTCAAGCATAGGCAATGCAACCGACACATGCCAATAACCAAGAAAGATCGAAGCAATACAACCATAATAAGAATGTTGTGAGCAATGAAGTAACTGAATCCCATCATATCCAAATCATACATACCTCATATGCACCACCCTTTTAGCTTATTCCTACCCAACAACCTCTCCAACCAATGCCACAAGAACAATAACTAAAACTTATATAATAACCTTTACCATTGCAAACCCCTCCTCCTAAGAGAACCATCCCTGCACGTCATGTCTTTAGTGACCTAGGAAAACCTATTGAATCTATATTTCACAAGCTTAATACCTCTAATATGATTATTTGGCATATACGAAAGCATTATCTATAAGGTATTCCTTATCCTAATTGGTATTGTGAAAATGAATTATGTGACTGTCATCAAGTCAACGGGCATAATTTATGAAGATGTGTCCAAATCAAGAATTTAATTGAAAATATGCTAGAGAATGTGGAAATAACATTGGATAATGGTGCTTCCACTTCCAATCAAACCCTTTGGATTTATCAAACCCCTTTCCCCAACATAACAATCAACAATAGCAAAATAATCAGCAACAACAACAACAACCAATGCAACAATAGAATCAACAGTATCAAAATCAAAGGTTGAACCAATAGGATCAATAAAATTAGTAGTAAAACCCACAACAATAGAATAATGGACAAAATCAAGGTTAAAATGGTAACATCCAACAAACCTACCATGCAATTTCACATGACTACAATAGGGTTGTAGGTCGTATTGCAGGGGATAGCATTAATACCATCTCCATTAATCCTAAACCAAGTACTAATCAGCCTAGACCATTGCTAAACAAAAACATTCATCTAAATTACATGGATAATCCTTCTTTTCTTGGGAATGCATACATGCAAACCAATAAACTAGGACTTCCCATTTTGGACCTTATATTGACAACTCATTCTTGCCATGTGACCACATGCAAGTGCACCAGCAACTGAGACTTGTCTTGTTTGGTTCCCCACCATTTATAACATCGATTAGAAATAATGATCTAGTATTTAATCTTGATTATACAATCACAACTTAGAGGTTGAAGATTACTATCCCAAGCCCACAATCATCTGCCACTTTGCCTATCATCCAATCAACCAGTCAACCTTGGAATAAACCATTCATGACTGACCAAGACAAGAAGTTTGATATTATGGAACAATTATAGAAGACACCAACATAAATTTATATTTTAGATTTGTTTTGAATGTCAATATCTGCAAGAACATCTTAAATGTGTTTTTGACCCAATCCATCATTGCTAGTGACATATCCCTTGGTAAATTTCAAGCTTTGGTTAGACACCTAGCTTGAGCCCAATAAATCACATTCAACCAAAGTGACATGTCTTCCCTTGGCTCACTCCATAATAATCCATTATACATAGAAGTTTATATAAGATGGAATAAAGTGAAATGTGTCCTTATAGATAATGGATCTGGCCTCAACATAGTGTCTCTAAAGCTCATCAAGCTTCTTGGGTACATAAAGGCAGATGTCCAACTAGAAACAATAATTGTTAAAGCTTATGATAATTAGGAAAGAGAGTCACAAGGCACCATTAGTTTTCTAGTTATTATAGGGCCTTTGAATCATGATACACTTTACCGTGTGCTTGATTTTGAGTTATCATACAATATACTTCTAGGTATGCCTTAGTTACATGAGATTCATGCAGTCCCATCAACGTTGCACCAATGTATCAAGTTTTCCCACTCACAGATGGAGGTGAATATTCTAGGAGATTTACACTCATATGAACACTGTAAACATCTTGAGGTTGAATTTCAAAGCTATAATTATCAGTACGACATGAATCTAATTTCCAAATAGGATAAAGGAAAGGCTATACTTATTGATCCTTCATTAGATAATTACACAGATCCTAATACCTTGGATTCCCTTTCCCACATGCCACCTCCTAAAGCTTTTAATCATTTTAACATTTTAGATAATGGACCAAGAGATTGTGTGACCCATGATATATTTAATATTTCTAATCTTCCTTAGAATCTAAAAACCTTTGGGTGACCTAAAGTCACCCCACATATGCACTGGAAATAAAAGAACAAAGATAAGGGACACATTGCATTTGTACCAGCATTTGGATTAGAACCTAACCCTCTTACAGAGGATGAATCATGGTTATTTAATGAAAACCAAGTTTATTATTATAAAAATTCAAAGTATCCTATTCCCAATAGGATCATGGAGCATCACAATTATGAAAGAAGAGGCCTCAGACCAAATCAACAAGGAACCATCAAGCCAATTTCCATGAATAAGTATGAAAGATCTTATGGAATTAGATTTAAACTACGTGGGGGTGACCCCACATATCTTATTCAAACTCCATCACCAGTGGCTAGTGATGATGATGTCAACAATGAAATAGAGGCCGATCATAGCCTCACCTTTAATAACCTAACTGAAACTAACTTGTTTGATAACAATGCCATTTTTACCCTTACCTTGGCCATTCATCACAAGCATTTTCCATTATATTATCCCTAACTAATATATTGGGACCAATAAGAATACAATCTACCAGTTTATGAGTTCTATAATGATGAGGCATTTTGTGATTTCTTAGGCCTTAGAGACAATGTTTTGTTGGGAGATCACAAATCAAGATTCTCAATCAAATTAGATCCTATAGCCTATTTTAGAGAGTGAGTGAACACCCTTATCCAAAAAAAAAAAGTAACAAATTGAGGTCCCAAAGTAAACACCTCTTTGACATGCTTTTTGACCAAGGAAAAAGTAAAGATAAAGGCTAGTCTAGTGGTGAAACTTGTTTTAGGCACTATTAGACAAGGGTGTTCATTCTTCTTCAAATTTAGACCAGGAGACCACCCACGATGAACTTGCCTATGGATCAAAGTTTATCTTTGAGAAAAAAAAGTATTTGATCAAATTATTTAAGAATTTTTGACTATTTTTGTCACATGGCCAGATCTCCCATTAGGGGATTCAGATTCATCATGCTTAGGAGAAGTTGAGGAGCATGTCCTAATAGAGGACCCTGATATAATCTAATAGTTCAAGTCATTTCCTACTATCCTAGAAGATGGTTATAACCTTATAGTCAAAGATACAACAAAAGTAAATATCAAGACTCTATTAGACTTGAAATGGATAAAATTAGGTGCATCCCTCTCTGAGGAGGAATGCGATGTCTTTGCTGCTCTGTTGAGAGAATTTATAGATATTTTTGCATGAATCCATTTTGTTATTAAGGGATGCCATTTGTCCTTAAAAATTTTGGAGACACATATCAAAGGTCCATGACTATTATATTCCATGATAGATGCATGATATTATTAAAGACTATGTCGATGACATATTAGGAAAATCCAAAACTAGGGCCTACCATCCAATAGTACTATGTAAGATATTTAAAAGATTACAAGAGCACAAAGTTAGACTCAATCCAAATAAATGTGTGTTTGGTATAACTTTAGAAAAATTACTTGGCATCATTATGTCTCATAGAGGTATTAAAATCAATCTGGCTAAAGTCCATGCTATAGTCAAGATGTTGCTACCAACTAATCTGAAATAACTCCATAGTTTACAAGGTAAGATCCAGTTAATGTGACACTTCATATCTTATCTAGAAGACAAGTGCCATCCATTTACACACCTTTTGAATAAATAAGTTTCATTTCACTAGGATGATCATTGGCAAATAACTTTTCAACATCTCAAAGACTATCTTGTTCATCTACCTATTTTATTACCCCCTATGCTAGGAAAGCCATTATTATTATACATGTTATCTATTGATCATGATCTAGGGGTACTCTTAGCTCAACATGATGATAATGTAAAAGAACATACTATACACTACCTAAGTTTTACCTTAGTTACATATGAGCATAACTATGCACCTATTAAAAAAGCTTGTCTAGTCATGGTTTTTGTAGCTCAAAAACTACACAATTACATGTTGAATAATAAGACTATGGTCATTTAAAAAGTAGATATGGTCAATTATCTACTATCTAAAATAGATTTTAAGGTAGAATGGCTCAATGGATCATTCTTCTTAGTGAGTTTGACATAGAGTATGTCAATCAAAAGGCAATCAAGGGATAAGTTCTTATAGATCAACTTGCTGAAGCACCTCTCATCGACACACAACCACTCACATTTCATTTTTTTGATGAATCTATCATGACCATCATTGGCACACCCCCTGAAGAGTAGCCTTAGAAGCTATATTTTTATGGTTCATTTACTGCACATGGATTAGGGGTAGGCCTATTATTTATTATACCACAGGGGATCTAATCGCTAAATCATTTAGAATCAACTTTCCTTGTACAAACAATATAGTTGAGTATGAAACACTTGTTTCAAGAATCCAATAAGCAGTACATTAGAATATATATCATCTCCAATTTTATGGTGATTCTTAGTTAATCATCAATCAGGTCACAAATCATTTCTAGACCAAATATGACAAACTGGTTCCATATAAAGCCATAATCGACACTCTTAAGTAACAAATTGCCAACATTCAATTTGAGCACATACCAAGAGCTAGTAATAGAAGTGTAGATGCCATGGATACTATTGGCTCTTTGATTTGATAAATAGATAAATCTAGAGAGTATCAATTCCTCATCAATAATTTATCAGCACCAACTCATGAAATTTCAACTATTGCCATGATTTATGATATTGTTGGTCCTAATTCTATCTAGTATTTAGACCTTTATAAATAACTTCATGAATAAGTTCTACCATCTAACTTATCTTGAAAACAAACCAAATCCTTCATTCATCATTCCACTCATTATACTCTACTTGGATCTACCCTTTACCGTCATAGTTTTGATGGAACTCTACTCCATTTTAAAAATTTGATAGAGTCTACATTAGCATTAAGAGAAGTTCATGAAGTATGTGGAGCCCATTCTAGTGAGGTAGTCCTATCCAAAAAGATCTTGTGTACTGGTTACTATTAGCCCATAATAGACGTAGATTCCATTGCATATGTAAAAAAGTGTGACAAATTTCAATGTCATGCTAATCTAATTCATGCCCTAATAAAAAATCTAAAACTAATGTTGACACCATGGCCATTTTATACATGGGGACTTGACCTCATTGGTAAGACCAACCCCACTTCATCTGATGGCCATAAACATATCCTTACCACCATCAAATATTTCACTAAGTGAGTTAAAGCTATACCCCTCACTTACGTGACTGGAAAGCAAATTTCCAAATTCATCTTCAACCATCTCATTTACTGCTATGGTATCCCCTCTAACATTATATTTGATAATAGAGGATCATTCAAAAATAAAGATGTAGATCAGTTATGTATTGAATATAACATCACACAACATTTTTTTATAGCATATTACCCTCAAAATAATGGCCAGGCTGAGGCATCTAACAAAAGCATTGTCAATATCCTCAAAAAAATTGTCAATGATGTCGATTGTGATTGGCACCTCCAAATATTCCCTACCCTTTGTGTATATCATACCAATCATCATACCCCCACAAGAGCCACTCCATACTCACTTGTTTATGGTATTGAATCCATCATTCCTATTGAGGTCAAATTGCCTTCACTATGCATCTCTTTCAAGCATGTCCTAGATGATCATGACTATCGAGTAGCCCACTTGTAGGAGCTAGACCTACTTGATGAGAAACACACAACTATGCTCAACAATCTTCAAGTATATCAAAACTGACACAAAGGCCACTATAATCAATGTGTTAAGTATAAAACATTTAAACTTGGTGATCTTGTTCTTAAATAAAACTAAAAGAATACCACAACTGAGAAGAAGCATAAAGGGAAATTCAAACCAAACTAGATAGGGCCTTCCATCATCACTATAGATTATGGATCAAGAGTATATAGACTTACCACACCAGATGGAGATGAACTTCCTGAGCTGATGAACATTATTCATCTCAAGCGATACTATACTTGAGCATTATGATGTGTTATCTATAAGGACCAATTTAGTTATGCCATTTTATCACTATTACCCTTTGTAAAAATACCATCCTTATCCATTTTCTTTATTGTATCCATTTTCTATTTCTATTCTATTTACCCAATGTATTCTAAAGCCTAGCCCATTTAACCTTGATTTTTTTCATTCGTTACACATTTTTAGCATAAAGGTATCTAATCAATTTCATCAGTTGGTTTAAGAACTTCAGACATAGATCATATTTTGGGATAGTGTGATAGAAGTTTTGGCAATTGCATCCTTCATTTGTTATTCCTTTCTTATCATCGGTCTCACTACTAATTATAACTGCCTTTGGGTAAATTAGTACTTTTGATATATGCTATTGTGTCCTAGTTATAATTAGCTATGGAAAAACTAGGGGCAATATTAACCCTTGACGTACCAACTTATCACTTCTTATCTCATCTTATGCCTTTTTACTAAATGTGCCTATTTTGTTTGCATTGACTGCTACACTAGTCAAATTCCTCTATTGTAAGGGTGGAACCATAGTGACTTGAGGTCTTACTCTGAGACTATGTAGACAACACTCAAGACTTATTGAGGTTAGCTCAATCACCTTAAGCCATGCTCTTACAATTTTGTGAGAAACCTAAGCCATGCTCTCACCATTTTGTGAGCAACCTAAGCCACACTCTCACCATTTTGTGAGCAACCTATGCCACGCTCTCACCATTTTGTGAGCAACTTAAGACATGATCTTACCATTTTATGATCTTGAACCATTCAGTGTCTCATCATTCTAAATTGAGTTGAGACACTCCAAACAATTTCAAAAAAATTTGAAATTTTTTTAGAAAATAACAAAGACATTAACCGTTTATTTACTTTAAGGATTATGGGAACCCTTACTAAGTTATAAATAAATCACTTGTCATTTAGTTTCCCCATCCTTTTTGGCCTTTTTCTCTCATGTACTTTTCATTTTACAAGACCATTCCTATTCTTCTACCATATCCATTCTGTTTATTTTCATCAATTATCATTTTCTTCCCATTCCTTGGGAGAACTCCATTTGGCCTGAAATTTTTTATTAGATATTACATCCATGGAACTATGTAGGAGATGCCCACTTGCCTAGTGCATATGGAGATAGTTTGGCCACCCCATTCCTTTTATTTTATTCCCCCATTTTGTTCATTTGTTAAGTTATCACCTATTTTCTAGGAACAATGTTCATAGGGTTTCTATTACATTGTTTGTTTATTTGTCTTTGCTTATTTTGTTTGTTTGTCTACCTATTTGTTTGCTTTCAGCACTATTGCCTTGATTCAGTTTATGTGTTCATTGGGTGATTCTTTGCCTAAAATTATACTCAAATCCATACATATTCATATGTTTACATTGTCATCATGGTTTCTATCATGGGTATATTATTTTCTATTGAGTATTAGATTACAAGAGTCAATCCTCTTGCATATTTTGGCCAAGTCTTTATGGTGTTATACCATGAATCCTACCATCACATGCTACAACAAACCTCAAATTCAAGAAGTCTATTTAGAAATGGCTGTACCTCTTTAACACTAACATCTTGATTCACTCCCAATCATATCCCAAATAGATTAATTAACCATTAAAGAATTTCAACCTTTATTAGTTAAGATGAGCATCTCCCTACTAGTAGGTTGTTCCAATTCATCATTACTTTTTGTGTTAAGTTATCATCATCCTCAACTAAGTTTATCGTGATTTCCATAATTGAGGTCCCAATGATTATAACTACCTATGGGCAAATCATTGCACACCATCCTACCTGCATTTCTCAATGATTATAACCGTCTTTGGGAAAATCATTGTGTTGTCATCGCTTTAATTTTTTTTGCCTATATATGGGCATTTTATTCTCTTGTTTGTCTATCCTAACTGGGGCAGCTCCATCTTCTCAATGATTATAACCACGTTTGGGAAAATCATTGTGTTATCATACCACATTGCCACTATCAACGTACAATGTTTATAACCACCTTTGGGCAAACCATTATGCACTATCCCACTTGAATTATCAATGATTTTGACTAATCTTTCAATATAATTATGTTTTCAACCCATCATTTTTCCTTTCTTTGGTCCCCTTATTCCAATTCTTTCTTTTTGAGGGATCATTTTCTGACCTACTTATGCTAACCATTCCGTTGAGGGGGTATCATACAATTAGTTTATCATCATTGCAGTTATAGGCATACATGACCTTTTCATTATTTGAGAAGATGTTACTATCCTTATATCTTGAAATGCCTTCCCATAGGGGCAAACTTTACACACCTAAATTTGGCCACTGATAACCTCCAATCAGGCTTTTGGCCAATTTCTACCCAAAATGCACAATTTGGCCTAAAAAAAAAACATGCTAAATGATATGAAATTGACATATTCAAGTGCCAATTTTGGCTAGGGTATCCCTAAAAGAGTCAATGCAATTTATGGGCTAGCTAACTTTGATCAAATCATTCTAAGTCAAAATGCCAAATTTGCACTTAGGTGCTTTGGATTGCTCTTTCCTATCAAACATCTTACACAAGACACATGCCTTTGTTATTTTTTATTAGTAACATCCTAAGTGGGAATATGGTTCCAACACATCTGACATCACTTTACAATTCTAATCTAGTCAAAATTTAGACCAAAAACAAGGCATTTTGATCAATTTGAGTAATTTGTGCACAAAGTGCTTAAACATGCTTAAGAGCTAATTAACCCAAATCAAGGCATAATTAATAATTTCACAGAAACTTGTTGAATACCTATTTTTAAAAATTAATATTAAATATCTACATCATCAAGTGATCTCATTTCTTGGGAAGACATCCCTAGGCCATAAATGCTACAAATATCAGGATTCATGCCCTCCATGCCTCTTAATTGCTCCTCTATCCCGAATATTGATGAGCCTATTTATCAATGTTAATTACAAAAATTGAATTAATCCTCAACCACACATCTCAATCTCGAGATGGATAGTTTATGTTGATTTTAGACATTCTAAAAAATCTATAAATAAAGAGGCCATGAACATCATTTTTAAGACTTGATAATGCAAATTTATAATGCACAAATGGTTCTAAAAGCTATAAGAAATTAGTGTTACCATGCCAAATTGATTTTAAGCAAAGCCAATCCACAATCCAAAGGTTCCAAGGAGAGGTGGAGGTAGCCAACCTTCCATTTCTAAGGACTTCATGAGCACAAGCTGAACAAGCGACCACTACAAAGGCATTTGGAGCATCCAAGGAAGGTGAAGGAATTCTTTTGTTTTCATTTCTTAATTTTTAGTTGTGTTGTTATTAGATTTTATTAACTAAGCTCCCCCTAATGTCTAGGCCTAGAGATGTTATGCTATTAGTGTGTTTATTTTATTTTGTTTTCATTTTGGAGCTAACACCATACTAACTGTCCTCTCTTGAGTCATAGTCCTAGATCACAGCTATAGGCATGAATTAGTCATGGTTAGTTAATTATAATTACTTTCTATATTTGTATTATGATTTTTTTCTTATGATGATAGTGATCAGTGATTTATGATGTAGTATACTTCATATAAAGTTATCATACTTAAAGTATTTTGTATGATCATTGATTGTATTCTTATGGTGTAATCTATTTATTGCATGTGTTTAAATGTAAAAAAATCACTCATTTCTAGGTAGATCCTAGTGGGGATGTTACATATGGTATTAGAACTATGGCTCAAACTTTAGGACCTAATGAGTCCAATAAAGTTTTCATACCCTTATATTTACAAAAAGGATGATGGTGAAAGCTAAAATTTTTGGTGAGGGTTCATCAAATGTCAATGATAGTAACCCTCCATTTGATCCTAAATGTTTTTCCACTAAATAATCAATAAAGTTAGATCATATTCTCATAAAAATGAATGAGACTAGAGATCATATTATATCTCTAGAGTAGGTGGTTCATGGCTATGAAAAGGAAGAACATCAGGATGTGCTTAAAGAGCATCCCACTGAGTAGGAAAACCCTCAAGATGTTAGAGCTTAGGTAACTATAGAATTGACTAGATATATGAAAAAGGTGAACCCACCTAATTTTGGTGAGATTGTTCTAGGTGATGGAGCTGAGGCATGGTTTATTGAGATGGAGAAGTATTTCAAAATTCAAAACTACTCAGAGGTCATTAAAGTAGTATGGGGAGCATACCAATTGACTGGTGAGGTAGCTACATGGTAAGACAATAAAAGGTTAGAAATAAACCTTAACTCAACCACAACTACTTGGTATTAGTTTGTGACTTTGTTTAGGTCATGGTGGCTTCCAAAACTCTATTTTGATTAGAATCTCATAGAATTTTTAGAATTTAAAGAAGGAAGACTTATTAGTGAATGAAAACTAGGAGTAATTCATCAAAATTTTGAAGTATATACCTCATTATTAGGGAGATGAGAGGTTCAAGATCATAAAATTGAGACTCCAAATTTGTGGAGAGGTAGATGTTCATGGACTTGTTATCTCCAAATCTTGTACCTTAGAAGAGAGTGTTTAAGTCTCTTCTAGATTTGGGCAATGTTAAAACATTTTTAGGCATGTGGGTTTGCTTATAGAGGAAATTAACCTCTAGATTTAAAGGGGATATCTCCCTGAATGTATCTCTACAAAACAACCTTTATCTAAACTAGTTTAATTTAAAGGAAAAGAGTTAGAAATTGCACAAAAGGAAACCTACTCTAAGATTAGTGATGCATCAAGATTATCATCCACATGAATATCATATTCTAATACATAATATAGAAAAATTCACATACCATTTTCAATCTTTAATGGGTTCTAACACAAGTATTTAATTATAGAGAAAAGATGTATAAAATGACATAAGACAAATTGCACATTCTAAGAATAGTTATACACTTACAATAATCTAACACACTTGAACACACTCTATATGACCTATTAGACCAAGAAATTTTGCTCAAACATGGAGGATAAAGGATATAAGTATGGACAATCATCACTTGCTATCACTATATGTCACTTACACACTTAGACAATTATTCAGAACTAGAAAGAAAAGACTTATACTAATGTTTAAAGGAAAAATATAACATTAATCCAGTAGGGCTTCACCATACACTATGTGGTTGATTTTTACACTAGCCCAAGGGCTGTAATTATAGTATAAAGGAAGAGAGAGTAAGAGGCCTTTGGCACTAAAAAAGTAATCAATCTGTTAGAAGTCTCCATCTTCAACTATAACTATCTTTGCAAATGATGCTCATTTGGGCCATTTGATTGATCCATGTCACCTCAAGTGGTTACACAATTAGCCTACTCTCTCAAAGATGCTTCCCCAATGGTTTCACTAGTGGAAGATATTTTAAAATGGCATCAATGTAGTTATGACAAATGAATCCACTTGTTGTGGATTTGTCTTGATACTAACAACTTCTCATTGGCTCACTGAGGTGTGCAACAACATGGGGAAGATCTCTTTTCATTCTATTGGCCTTGAAGAGGCATCACTTGGAGTTTGAATGCATGCTTTCATGGCATTATCATCATGTTAGCTCCATGTGTATGTTTGCAAACATATCTTAAAAGCTTTCCCTATCTTGACCTTAGTTGAATGTTCAAATCCTATAAATCCCCTCAATCAATTGTTCCTTTTATTGGCCATCAAAAAATGACTTAGATCTTGTTCTAATCAATGGTGAGATGAACACTCTGATCTAATTTGGTGGATGAGGAATGTGAGCCCTTAGATCTTTGAGCATTTGAGTGAGGACCATCAATCTGCCTGGGACCCACTATTTAAATGCTAATGGCTAGCTCATCACCTTGAAGTTGACATCTATATAACTGTCATTCTACTGGGAACATTCCTTTGTGGTATTTTCTCAGATAATTTTCCTATGAACCCTTTTATTATTTCCCTTTAGAAATCTTGAACATGCCCTTCAACAATCTTGAAATGTCCCTTCAAAAATCTTGAATTGGACACTTACTTGAGAAAAGACCCTTCAGACTTTTTGAAAGTGTCTCTTCAGACTTTTTGAAAATGCCACTTCACAAGATAAAGAAGTGTCCCTTTTCTTGAGAAATAATCCTTCAGACTTTTAAAAAGTGTCCCTTCAAACTTTTTGAACTGGGCACTTTTCTGAGGAAAGACCCTTTGGACTTTTTGAAAGTGTCCCTTGGAATTTTTGAAAATGTCCCTTCACAAGAGAAAGACCCTTCAACAAAATTGAAAATGTCCCTTCGAAAATATTTCAAAGGACACTTCCATGAGAAGAAGACCCTTCTAAAAGATTGTTTCAGACAAAATGTCCAAAACAATTCCTTTAAAAAAGTTGAAAGAGCCAATTCCTTCAAAAACTTTGAAAGAGCCAATTCCTTCAAAAAATTTGCAAAGAGCCAAATCCTTCAGAAAAGTTGTAAGATCCAATTCTTGAGAAAAGACCCTTAAAAAATATTGAAAATGTATGCTTCAAAATTTTTGCAAAGGACACTTCCATGAGAAAAAGACACTTCAGACTTTTTGTAAGTGACCTTTCAGAAATCTTGGAATGGAACAATTCCTTCAGACTTTTTATTTTAGACAAAAAGTTTGAAAAAATTCCTTTGAGACTTGAACAAAAAACCTAAAGCAAAACCTTATCAAAATAAATAACACTTGTGCAAAAATACTAAAATAACACTTACAAAAAGACCAAACAAGGCTTCTAAAGGAAATAACACTTGACACTTTTTTTTGGGGATAAATAAATTAACAATGCTGCACTTAGCCAAAATGAAAGATGTAAAACTTGGGTGTGAAAATTGACTAACATTCTTAGAGATTTTTAAGGGCGGCATGCCTGCTATGCCTAAGACTAACTACCTAAATCCCTCCATTAGGCATGGATTCACACATATAGGCACCCAAAAAATGACTTGACAAAACCCTTGGCTCAAAAAAAACATAAGCTAGTGGATCATATGCACAAAGACAAAGACACACATGAAACAAAATGAAGGAAACACATGTGTGCTACAAAGCATTTAGGGAACACAACAACAAACCAAAATAAAACTAGACCAAACAAACACACCTAAGCTATTATTTACAAAACATGTCCTAGAACGACTAATAGTAGAACTTTAGATGTATCCCATTCATAGGGATAGGCAATTCATCTCCATTCATCTTGGTTAGCTAAAAGGAGTTGCTTTGCTTGCACTTGATAATAATGTAAGGGCCACTCCACAACGTGTCAAACTTTGTATGTCTACCTAGTTTTTCTCTATCCTCATCCCATTTTAGGACCAAGTCACCTTCCTTGAACACTCTTGCACTTGATCTTTTGTTAAAGGAATTCTTCATGAGTACTTGGTGGTGCTCTATGGCCTTGTGTGCATTGTCTCTCACTTCTTGTAGCTACATTAGTTTTATCAATTTGACTTCCATTGGAGTATTTTCAAGTAGTTCCAGCTTCTGTGCAAGTTCTAGAGTAGGGAGTTTTTGAGATATGGACAACCTAGCCTCTCTCCCATAAACAAAAATAAAGGGGGAATTATCAATTGATCTCTTAGAAGTAATTCTATTAGCCCATAAGGTTGTCTTCAACTTAGTGTGCCATGCTCTTTGATTATTCTCCAATGTCCTCTTGATGATCTTGATGAAATTATTATTAGTAGATTCAACCAATTCATTACCTTGAGGGTAATAGTTGGATGAGGTACTCAAGTAAAATCCATTCTTATTTGCTCAATCAAAAGTATTAACACTTATGAAAGCAAGTGGATTATCAGAAATGATAACATGGGGAACTCCAAACTTTGTTATAATGTTCTCATAGAATTCTAAAATAGTATTTTCATTTGCCTCCAATGTAATAACCTCTACCCACCTTGTGAAGTAGTCATTAGCAGTCAATATCCATTGTGTCCAGCACTTGATGGAGGGTTTATCACACCAATGAAATCAAGGCCCCATTGCATGAAAGACTAGTATACTTGGATATGATTCAATGGAAGGGATGCAAGTTTCTATTCGCCTACAAAAAAGGCACATTGAGGACACATCTTAGCCCAATGGTAATAGTCTTTTTAAAGTCTAGGCTAATAGTAACCATCCCTAATTATCTTTGTAGCTATCATCCTAAGAGAGAAATGACCTCCATCTGCACCATTGTGAACCTTTTCCAATAGTATATTAAACTAATCACTATTAAAACATCTCAACAACACACCATTCACATATTTCCTAAAGAGAACACCATCTATAAGATAGTAGGGAATGGTCTACAATCTAAAATATCTCCTTTGAGACTTTTTCAAGTCATTGGGACACCCACCATTTTGAAGAAAACTAATGATGTCTTATGTCTAACTTTGAACTTGTATGTGATCAGTTGGTTGGAGGTGAACTTGGTTGATCAAGACTTTCTCTTTTGGCTCTTAAAAATCTGAAGCTAAATGCTCACATAAACCTTTTCCTCTTACCAAGTTCATCACCTTAATGTCCACATCATACTCCATTACTTTGGTAATCCACCCAAATCACTTTTCATTAAAGTCTTTGCTTAGGAGAAACTCCTTGGTGCTAGGATGAGAAACCATGACATGTATCTTATTGTTTGAAACCATGTGTCTGAATTTTTTCAATCCTCTTATCACTATTAGAGCTTGTTTCTCAACAAATGTATACTTGAACTCATAATCTTCCAATCTTTGGCTAAAGAATACAATTGGTTGATCTACCTCTTCATCGTTATTTTTCATAAACCATAGAGTATGAAATATTTGGCAAAGTTTGGGCTCAAGAGAGTAGGAGATTTTGTAATTGCTTACTTGATCTCCTTAAAACTACTCTTACCTTCCTTTGTCCAAGTAAAATATTGGTTCTTCTTGAGCATGGCTGTGATAGGATTTACCATAGTTGCAAAGCCTAGAATAAACCTTCTTAAAAAGTTTATTTTCCCCAAGAAGCTTTTAATTCCTTTCTTGTGTTGAGGCAAAGACAAGCCTAAGATAGCCTCAATCCTCTCGGGGTCAATAGAAAATCCTTCTTTTGAAAAAATATGACCCAATAACTTACCTTCATGGACAACAAAGATGCACTTTTTTAGATTAAGGGATATTCCATACTCATTACATTTCTCAAACACTTGCCTTAGATGTTCCATATGATCAGTAACATCCTTCAAAAAAATAGTTATATCATCAAGGTATACAAGCAAAAACCTATTGATCAAACCTTTAAAATCCATGTTTGTCCCCTTTGAAATGTAGCTCCAGCATTGGATAAACCAAAAGGAATCCTCCTATAGTAAAGGTCCCCCATTTTGTAGTGAAGGCTATCTTGAATTGATCCTCTTCATTCAACAATATTTGATTGTAACCTAAATAACCATCAAGATGTGAGAAGCGTTGAGAACCTGAAATAACTTGTAGAATTTGTTTTATGAAAGGTAGTGGATAATGATCCTTGAGAGAAACTCTAATAAGGTCTAAAAAATCCACACAAAGTCTGATATATATATAGCACCATTAGAGTTATATGATGTGATCCTAAGTGTCAACTAGCTTACAAAACATAAGGCCAAAGTTGACTGATACTTGAAGAAGGTTAAATGTTTGGATGATTTTATAAATTAGACACAAATTCAAGGAAAGAAAAGAGAGTTGAGGCTTAGGCAGATTTATGCTATGCAACTCAAGAGGGCTTAAGGAAAAGGGTTCTAAGAATTCATCATCAAGATAAATTAAATGGAGGAATATAAGGAACCAACCCTCAAAGATTACCCATTTATAGATATTTTAATTATGTGTTTTCATAAGATTTACCAAGATTGTCTCCTAGACATGAGTTTGATTTCTATATTGATATCATACCGAGTTTAGAACCATAGTCTAGGGTATAGGATGATAAATAATGAGTTGGTTGAATTGAAGGCTCAACTCTAGGAAATATTGTCTAAGGGGTTGATTAGGCCAAGTGTGTCACCATAGGGTGTACCAGTTATCTTTGTCAAGAAGAAGGATGGTACTCTTTGACTTTGCATTGATTATATGATATTGAACAATGCAACTATCAAAATCAGGTATTGACTACCTTGTATAGATGGTATTTTCAATTAAATGGAGGGAACACCAATATTTTCTAAGATTGATCTTAAATAAGGATACCATGAGTCAAGGATAAGGGATGGGGATATTCTGAAGATAGTGTTTAGAACTTGCTATGGCCACTATGAGTTCACAGTGTTACCATTTGGGCTGACAAATGTTCTATCAACATTCATGAATCTCATGAATAATATGTTCAGAGATTATCTAGATCATTTTGTTTTGGTTTTTTTGGATGACATTCTTATATACTCTAATAATGAAGAGGAACAACTACAACATCTGGAACTCATTTTGAAATGGTTGCAAAAGCAAAAGATGTATGAAAAGTTGTCTAAGTGTGCATTATTATAGGATAGAGTAATATCTAGGACATATTATCTCTATAGATGATATCTCAGTAGATATGGTAAAGATAAGGACCATTATAAAATGGTCAATGCCAAAGAATGTGCACATGGTAAGAAGTTTCATGGGATTAGCAGGCTATTATAGTAAGTTCATTTCAAAAAATTTCAAGATAGTTAATCTAATTACCTCTTTGCAATGTAAGAACCAAAGTTTTTTGTGGTTAGAGAAGTGTGAAGTATCTTTTTAGGAATTGAAAAAAATATTACTTTAGCACAAGTGTTGAGTGTTGAGGTATGATCCTAGTGTTGGTATTAAGGCATTGATGTTGTCATTGATGTCAAAGTTAAGTTGAATATCCTATATGTCAGAAGTTAGAATTGATGTCATGTTTGGTGAAGTAAGGTGTGACAAAGAAGCTTGGTTTCTCTATTGAGATAAAGTTTAAAGGAAACTAGGTAATTTTTCTAAGGATTAATGACATGTCAAGATCATGCTCAATAAATAAAGAAAACATCTTGATTGAACTCTAAGTACTGAGGAGCATACAAGGTAAGAACATGGGTCAACAAGTCCTTATGTTCTATATGAGGTCTTGGTACAAGGTTTTGATGTGGTAAATCTCATAATTCTATTGAGAATATCTTTGTCTTTAGATAATCCTATTTGAAGAATGATATCATTCAGAGCTAGATTATTTATGTCCAAACTCTAACTACTAGGTATCTTGAGTATCTTAGTCTATCTCTATGAAGAATATGTATGCATGATGCATGGTAAAAATTTGTGATTTGGGTTATTAAAATAATGAGAAATTGTTCTAATTTGTGTTATCAATGAGCAAGAGACAAATAATCTTACTAATGAGTTTTAAGGTCTAGTTTTGAGGCTTAATCTTTACTTGAAAGACCTAGTGAAATGACATAAGCCTGGTTGCATGTGAGTTGATCCTTTTGAGACCTATGTGAGAAACATTTCTAGTGTATGAGTAGGATATGAGGTCACATGAAATGTGGATGAGGTTTTTAATATAGTTCAATAGGTTTCAAGGCATGATCTTAGTCTAAGTATGATTGGTAGTGTAAGGCTTAGTGTGAAAAGTGACTATAGTGGCATAATAAGGGGTCAAGATAATTATTAAAGATGGAATAGATCTTGAAAGTATTGACATGGTTTTGATAGGTCATGTTAAGTGTCTTTAAATTTTTTGAATTCTATACCCAGAGGAGAAAGTATGAAAACCTATGAAAAGGTTCCTTGTGTGCATAGAATGGGGTGCTGTAGACCTAAGAAGATATGTATTGTACTCATTAGCAAATTAAAAATTTACATGAGAGATTAATAAATTCATGGAAATTTGGGGAGGTCCATATCTTGATTTTATTAGCATTATTTTTGAATATGAGGTGAAATTATTTATGAACAATTGTTAAGAAGAGAAACCAGTCAAAACCCTCTCAAAACCCTTATAATGACCTAATGGGAAACATATAATAGGTTATGGATCAAAATGTTGATGTTGACCTAGTTTTATGTTTTTAACATGTAAAGGACTCTTCAAGGTTTTATTATATGGTTTTGGTTTGTCTTGATAGTGAGTATAAGCTAGAAGAAAACCCTTGTTTTCAAGAATTTTGATGTAGCAAGCAAGGTTGACCAGGTCAAAGCATGAAAATGAATGAAAGATGATGTGTAAGACTTATATTTTAATCCATGAAAGTTTTTGATTATTTTTAAAACCAAAAATGTGCTAAAATGATCATGGAAATTGGCCTCTCGCTAAATAGGCCTAATGAGTAAAACAATGAGAAAATTAGGTGAGAATGAGAATGAGATTAAGAATTAATTGTAGAGGACTAGGGATGGATCCTAATACATGGGTATATTATTAAATACATATAAATCCTATCCCCTTGGTTTAAATTTTTTTATTATGCCTATACTCAAATTAAAATTTGTCATCAAATTAGTTTGTCTAACACAATGAAGTTTATGTAGAGTGAAATAGTGAGATAGATCTGTAAGACCAATATTGATGTATGAACATGAAATATATATTTTAAAATATTATATAAGGATAATAATGTTTCATTAAAACCCATTTAAATATCATAAAAGTGTTTCCACAAGTGTTTTATGAATTGATTTTCTTGACTGTGGTTTTGGTGCAACAAGCAATTTTGTGTGTGTGTGTGTGTGTGTGTGAAAATGATGTTTTTGAGTCAGTTTGCACTAAGTTGGATGATCCAATGATATTGAAGGTGTTTTAAAGGTCTCATAATATAATTTTAATGTATTTTTCCTCATTTTAATTCCCTTTTCAATTATGGATATTCAAAGGTTTTTGACTATTTATTTATAGTGTTTGGTGGTTCTGAGTAAGCCATTTGTAGGAGTGTTCTGAAGGCCTTTTGGCTTGTGTGTTGAATAAAAAATAATACAGGGAAGTATTTTAAGTAATATATATATATATATATATATATATATATATATATGATTTTATGTATGGGTTATGTGGAAAATTTGTGTAAATGGTTCCAATTTTCAAGACAAACTTTCTAATAGTGAGAAGGCCCAATAGTGAGTAGACCTAGTTAGATGGTTCAAAGAGTGAAAAGAGAAAAATTGTGTTAGGGACACAAGGAGAGATTAGGAGGGGTATATTAAAGTGACATATGAATTTTTTCATCCATTTATAAAGGATCAAAGTGTTTAAAGGATGTCTAAGTGAAACATGTGCTTAACGAAGGCCTAATTGCATTAGGTCTCTATTAGGCCTAATGGTGGTTTTAGTCATTAAAGGTAATGAATGACCTATGAAATGTTTGTTTCACTTTTGAAACATATGTATTTATTTAAATAATAATACAAGTATGGTGATGTCCTTGTCCAACCAAGATGGGTATGATAAATAATCAAGTATAAAGTCAAGACCTAATAAGCCTATTTTAACTAGTTAGAGTATTGAGCTATTGAGCAAAGGATATAGAGTTTTAGAGAAAATGTTAAGGGATTATAGATTATTATATAGATAATATAAATATTCCATGGGTATCTAACTATATTTTTATAGTTTTTGAATAAGGTCATTTAACCTAAGTCTACCAAGGAGATGGCTAATTGAGCGAGAAGGCCTAATAGGCTATTTGAGTGAGAAAGAAGTGTGAGAAGAGAAAATAATGGAGTTCATAATAAATTGATTAAGAAATATTTGTCCAAGGGTGATCATAGATTCAAAGTAGTTGAGTTGGTGTTTTAATTTTTAGGGGGTTGGAGCCTCCTTGCAGATTGAAGCTTGCTAAATGCACTATTTGAGTTGGTGCTTGACTAAGTGAGGGGTTGATGCCTCACTAAAAGGTTAATTAATTTCTTATAGGATAGTAGTAAAACTCGTGCATTAGTGGTTTTTATTCCCCTATAGTTTTTCCCACATATATCTCATGTCCTTATATTAAATTCTTTCATAGATGTTTATGTATTCACTAATTGATGTATGCAAGTGAATGGATGCTTCATGAATATTAAGTGAAATTAGAGGACTATTTTAGTACAACTAATTCACCCCCCCTCTTAGTATCTATAGTTACAACATTGAGAAGTCCTGACCCCAATGGTCAATTTTTAGTGATCATAGATGCATCATGGGAAGGACTAGGAGGATTCCTTATGCAAGATGGTGCAGTGGTGGCTTATGAATCAAGGAAGCTAAAGCCTTATGAGGTGAACTGTGCCCATCATAACCTATAACTTACAACAATTCTACATGCTTTACAATTTTGGTGACATTACTTATTGAGAAAACTATTTAAGTTTAAGAAGTATAATTTGGGACTCAAGTACATCTTCACCCAACCAAATTTAAATGTTCATCAGAGTGCTTGAGTTCTTATCTAATTATGATTTTGATATGAAATATATCAAAGGTAAAGCAAATAGAATAGCTAATGCCCTAAGTTTTAGAAGTTAATCAACACAACTACTATCAAAAGTACTTTTAGGAATCAAGTGATTGAATTCTCACTAGGAGATGAATTTTATAATTAGGTCAGAAAAGCATTATCTTAGAATGATCAAAATCCTTGGTATAAAGGATTTAGTTTGGAGAGTGATGGTATTTTATGTCACAATAGAAGGATGTAACTGTTAGATCAAGATAATCTAAGGAACACATTTCTATAAGAACTACACAATACCTCATATTTAGGACAACCAATATTAACCAAGATCATGGTAGAGCTTAGACCACTATATTTCTAGAAGAGAATCAATAAAAATGTAATAGACTATGTGTCACGTTATCTAAAATGTCAACAAGTGAAAGCTAAGCATGTGCATCTAGCTGGGTTTTTATATCCACATGATATATCAGAATGTAAATGGTAGGTGATCAGTATGGACTTGTTTAAAGTTTACCAATGTCATAAAACAAGAATGATATGATCTTGGTAGTTGTTGCCAAACTAACCAAGGTGGATTATTTTATACCAAATAGTTTGATAGATAATGCACCTACTCTTGCAAATATCTTTGTGAAGGAAGTGTGTAAGTTGTATGGATTCTCAAAGAAGATCATTTTGGATCATGATCTAAAGATAACTTATAGATTTTGGGTAACTCTAAATTTGAATTTAGGTACACAACTAAATTTTAGCACTGTATAGCACCCAAAGAATGATGTTCAAATTGAGAGAGTTAATTAGATGTTAGAGGATATTCTTCATATGTATTGCATGTATCAACAATACAAGTGCTAATATTATCTTTCATTGGTTAAGTTTACTTAAAATAACTCATACCAATCAACTTTGTAGATGGCACCATTTGAGGCACTGTACAGAAGAAGGTGTAGCACACCATCAGTTGCGATAGGTTGGAGGATAGTGTAGTATTTGGACCTAAGATGCTTTCAAAAATGGAAGAGTAAGTTAGATTAATTAGGTAGATATAAGTTGAGGCCAATGATAGACATAAAATTTATACTAATTTGAAGAGGATAAATAGGCAATTTTTAGTAGGTGATAAAGTGTTCTTACAGGGTTAAGCCATATCAGAGCTTGATTAAATTCAATAAGTCATCAAAACTATCACTGAGATATGTGGGACCCTTTGAGGTGTTAGGAGTGGTCAATCTTGTAGCGTATAGGTTTACATTACCACTAGTCCTAGCTCTATGACATAATGTCTTCCATGTTTCTTATCTTAAAAAGTATATAGTTGATCCTGCGCATGTGTTAGATTGGAATGATTTATAGTTTTTGGATCCTAGGTTGGTCATGGTAGAACCAATCATAGTAATTAACACTCACAAACTTCATCTGCATAATATAAAAATATCACAGTGCAAATTCTTCTGGGACCAATCTTCTGAAGATAGTTATACTTGGGAGGATTATGATGAGTTTTATAGGTGATTTCCACATTTATTTTCTTGATTTGATACTATTATACTATGTTATTTTTTTATTGAACAACATTTTAAATTTAGAATTTATACTTGAACAAGAGTCATCTAGGATGATGACTAGCTTTAGGGGGAACGATGTTACATCTTGATTCCTTGCTAAGAAAACTTACTTGATTATCCATAGATATCAATTTGATTTGGTTATTTTTAACTAAGCTTTGAGATATATGTTGTTATGGGATAGTTGGATATTTCTTAGGTTACATGATACATTGCTATGAGTTAGTTGTAGTGTATATGTTTACATTATGATTGTGTTGATTTGTTATTTTAGATATATTTTAAGGTGAACACATATCATGATGTTATGATCTAACTACCCACTTGTTGTGAGGTTGATGCAGGATAACTCATCCCTCATAGTGTGATGGAGGGAGATCATCATCGGAGAGGGTGACGTAGATGGAGTTGTTAAGGGATGACAAAAAAAAGGCTAAAACCCTACACACACCGCACTAGCTAGCACATGTTAGATGCATAATGAATGGTTAGCATAGTGTCTTTAATGTTGTTTGAATTTAGAATTGTTTACTCATGGTTAGTTTAGTTTAATGGTTATATTGAACTCACATTATGTGTTTGTGTTCTTTTCATATATATAACCATTAATGTTTTGTAATTTTTATAATTAGAGTAAACTTGGAAATATTAATTAATGAAATTATCATTAAATTATTAAGTCATTTAAGGTGCTAATTTAATTAGTGAATATAATAATTATTATAATTACTGATAAAAAGAAATAAAATTTAATAATTTCTAATTAAGAGGAAAAATAGGAAAAAGAAAATAAAATCAAAAAACAGTAATAAATAAAGAAAAATAGAATGGTCTAAATTTAGGAAAAAAAAGGATATTAATAAAATAATAATAAAAAATAAATAAAAACAAAAAAATAAAAAGGAAAAATCTAAAAAGAGAAAAACTACGTCCTTTCTCATAAGAGGAGAGGAAAGATAAAAGGAAGGCATGGTGGTGGAAAAAGGAAGGCACACCATATAGAGTAGAAGGCAATAGAGAAGTGAGGAAGGCAAGAGTGGAGTGTGGAAGTAAAGATGGATTTAAATATTTGCATCTTATGGAATAAATGAGTAGATATCTAGGTTGGTTATGAAATTAAATTTTATGCACTTATGTTGAATATCATGAAAAATTGTGAGTTAAATGTATATTGAATGCACCATGTAGAATGTGAATACTGTGGTTTGTATAAAACTATACCTATATCGATATGCATTCAAAAGTTTAGTGGTATCAAGATGGGTATAAAATAAGGAAAATAATTATATATATATATATATATATATATATATATATATATATATATATATATATATATATATATATATACTAATAGAGGTTTAGATAGCAATTCATGTAGATATTAATAGAATATATTTAACATTATACATATAAATATGCATAATTTTATTCAATACTTGTGTGACCTGTGTACATATTTATAGCAAATTGAAGCTGAGTAAATATTAGATCCTTGGCATTAATAATTGGTGCTTTAAAGTTGTAGGAAGTTGTCTTGTTATACTGTGAATTGGAGTGGTATATATATATATATATATATATATATATATATATATATATATATATATATATATATATATATATTGATTGTAGAGATAGATTATAATTACAAGCATTATAACTACACAATGATTATATTTGTTTAATCAGAATTAAACACATGAAAAGATATAAGGGATAATGATTTGTATGGTCTAGCTACAATGAATATTATGTGTATATTATTATATGTCTTGTATACTAACTATATATAAATAATGATCTCCAATCTCCATGAGGAATATTAAGATATAAGTATTAAAGCTTGTCAGGATTTAGAACAAATAGCTCTGATACCACTTGTCAGGATCTAGAACACAAAGCTCTGATACCAGCTGTCAAGATCCTCCTTAGAGTACAATTGATTACCTTTGTATAAGCAACTAAACACGGAATTAAACCAGAAGTAATATGTAACTAGAATTTAGAAATAACACAGAATATGAGATATGAGAAACAATACAATCTATATTAACACTCTTCCAGAAGGAAATACAATGAAGAAACCTCTTCTTCCCAAACCTCTTGGGTGTACAATAATTCTCCCTCAAGAGTTCTCTCTCTCAATCAATTACAAACCAACTCAAACACAAAGTTGTTCCCTCCACCAGTCAGTGACAAATAACCCAATGGTTGTTATTGCCTACTACCAGTCCACCAAGTAGATCTCCTTGATCTTGCACCCTTGTAGATTTAACTGATCTTACTTACCATGTAGATCTCCCTGATCTTGATACCTACAGATCCATTGATCTTACACCCCTTGAGACAACAAACCCAATTGTTGTTGTTGCCTTCAAGTTGAGGATCTAATCCTTCTTAGTACTTCATTACAATATATCCCCATGGGTCTCTTAAATAGATCCCAAAACAAACAATAATTAGAAATGTAGACTCAAGACTAAAATTAGTCTTTACATGCAAACTAACTGTCTATCTAAAATTAGACCAGTTCTAGAAACACACAGGTGATCGACGCCGGTTCCTATCTGACCGATGTCGACTGACTATAATTGATGCTAGTTACTATGTAACTGAAGATGACCGATGTTAGTTGGCTTGATCGATGTCAGTTACTCTATAACTCAGCAACCTCCACCATTTGCATAACAGTGAAGCTTTTAGCTCCATAAATTAACAATCTCCCACTTGGAGATAAATTGTTGCACCTATACTTGTACCTGTACCTGTACATCTTCTAATTTGTTTTTGGCTTGTATCCCTCTTCAAGTTTAATCTTGAAGACCAATAGAAGTTGAATGAAGATTTAACTTCTCCTTTGTTCCCAGATTTGTTAACACTTTTGCAGGGTTCTTATCCTTGCTAGCCACCATGACTGCAACAACCTTCTACAACTCTAAAATCCAGCTAATCGTCGTTCCACCAATAGTGAACACATATCTTGTGGTGCTTCTCCTACCATCCAAGTCACCTACCATATCTGAATCTACATACCCATGTAGAGAAGTGCTTGACCCTGCATAGCATAAATACCTGCTGCTGGTCCCTCTTAGATATCTAATAATCCACTAAACTGCTTTCCAATGCTCCTTTCCTAGATTGGCCATAAACTTGCTGACAACTCCCACTACTTGGGTAATATTAGGTATAGTACATATAATGTACTCAACCTCATCATGTGATTTAGGACACTATTCATAGCTCAACTTGAATTGTCTAACCATAAGTGTGTTAACTGGTTTTGCATCTTGCAAATTGAACCTCTCCACTACCTTATTCACATAATCCTCTTGAGACAAAATCAACCTGTGATTTTCCCTGTCTCTAGTAATACTCATGCCAAAGATTTTTTGTGCTACTCCCAAATCTTTCTTGGCACATGTCTAAGCTACTTTTACCTTTAGCTCAGTAATTCCCTGCATGTGTGACTTTGCAACAAGCATATACACTACATATAGTAATAGGATAATGTAGCTAATATTATCCAACCTGGTAAAATAAACACAATGGTCACATTGACATTGACTAAAGCCATGCTTTGTCATAAACCTGTCAAACCTCAAACACCACTATCCTAGAGCTTGCTCAAGACCATATAACCTGGCCTTTTGTCTCACTTGTCCATTCTCTCCTTTCTTTAACCTATGAATCCATTCGTCTTTCAGTGCTTTCTTTCTAGCTGTCAACTCTACCAAATCCCACATTTGGTTCTCTTCTAAGGAATCAATTTCCTCATTCATGCTATGCTCCCACTATTTCTTGGATTCTACCTTCATTGCCTCTTCAAAACTTCTTGGTTCTCCACCATCAGTGAGCAACAAGTAGTATAAAGAAGGGAAATAACAAATTTGAGGCTTACTTGCCCTTTCATCCTCCTCATGGGCATTTGAGACTCCTTGACGACTTGCTGTCCACCCAAATTTTGTTCTAATAGTGACCGATCCTGGTCATCTCTTAGTCTACACCTGACCGATGCCGGTTCCATGTGACCGACTTGACCGATGTCAGTTTCCACCTGCCCGACATCACCAAATTTGGTCTCCACCAAACTGTCATCAATTCTTGCCTGTTCGATGTCGATTCTCACCTGACTGACATTAGTATCTATGTTTTTCTATGAGTGATGATTTTTACTCACGAGCTCATTTTGGATCATAACCTTGTCCAAATCAACATTGCCTTGCTCAAAAATATTCAGCCTCTTTAGCTGATCTCTGTCCATCATCTTCTCCTTGAAAACCAAGGCTTTCTAGTTCTTAACATTTGACTTAAGAACATGCATTCCCTTCTCACTCATGTGACCAAGCCTACAGAGCCACGTCTTTACATCTACATCTGAAGTAGATAAAATAGAAGGATAATCAGTAATACAAGTAGATAGATAAAGTGTACCTACTTTCTTACCTCTTGTTAAAATAAGTGCACCCTTGGAAACTTTCCAAGATTCCATTGTGAGAGTTACTGTGTAATCCTCATCACCCAACTTTTCTACAGAAATCAAATTTTGCTTCAGGACTGGGACATGCATGACATCCTTCAACATCCATGTGTTGCCATTCTACAATTTTAGTTGCACTTCCCCTTTGCCAACCATTTGACAAGGCTCACCATCTCCTAAATAAACTTTTCCAAAGTCTCCATGGACATAATCATGGAAAAATTCTCTTTTTGGGGTTGCATGGAAAGAGGCACCAAAATCTAAAACCCAAGATTCTACTTTATCCAAGGAACATATAAGAGCATCTTGTGCAACAATACCTGCATCATTTGCTTCTTTATTTACTTCATGTTGATCTTCTACCAACCAACAATCTTTCTTTACATGCCCTTTCTTTCCATAATTCCAATAGGTTATACCTCCATTTCTAGATTTGGATCTCTTGTCTATCTTTGACCTTGATTTCCCTTGCTTGCTCTTCTCTCTTTGCTTTCCCCTACTTTCAACACTTAAAGCATTACCTGATGTTTCCCCTATGCTTTTATTATGAATTTCTTCATTAAAGATTACACTAACAACATCATCAAATTTCAAGATATTTGAAGCAGACGCAATATTACTAACTGCCATTACCAAACTATCTCAACTTTCAGGTAAAGAGCATAAGATTAAGAGAGCCTTAATTTCATCATCAAAATATATATTGACTAAAATTAACTAATTTACTAATCCATGGAAATCACTAAGATGACTATATACAGATCCACCTTCTTGCATTTGCAAATTAAATAAGTGCTTCATAAGAAATACCTTATTCGAAGCTGAGGGTTTTTCATATAAATTTGCCAAAGATTCCATTAACTCTATCATTGTCTTTGCCTGTGACAAGTTGGAATCACAGATGATGCTAGGCTCAACCTTATAGATCCCAGAGCCTTTCTATCAAGAACATTCCATTCTTCATCTTGCATATTTGTGGGCTTGCATGCAACCCCACCCAATGGTAAGTATAGATCTTTATGATATAGATAATATTCTATCTACATCCTCCATAATTGATAATTCTTGCTATTGAATTTCTCCGCTCTTACTATAATTTCTTCTACCATTGCTTTACTCCCACTCAAACAAAAACCCTTGTGAGTGACCTGTAATCAACAAACACTAACCTGCTCTGAACCAGGCTCTGATACCACTTGTTAGGATCTAAAACAAACAGCTTTGATACCACTTGTCAGGATCTAGAACACAAAGCTCTGATACCAACTGTCAAGATCCTCCTTAGAGTACAATTGATTACCTTTGTATAAGCAACTAAACATGGAATTAAACTAGAAGTAATATGTAACTAGAGTTCAAAAATAACAAAGAATCTGAGATACGAGAAATAATACAATTTGTATTAACACTCTTCTAGAAGGAAATATAATGAAAAAACCTTTTCTTCCCACACCTCTTGGGTGTACAGTAATTCTCCCTCAAGAGTTCTCTCTCTCAATCAATTACAAACCAACTCAAACACAAAGTTGTTCCCTCCACCAGTCAGTGACAATCAACCCAATGGTTGTTGTTGCCTACTACCAGTCCACTAAGTAGATCTCCTTGATCTTGCACCCTTGCAGATCTAACTGATCTTACTTATCATGTAGATCTCCCTGATCTTGCTACCTGTAGATCAACTTATCTTACACCCCTTGAGACAACCAACCCAATTTTTTTTGTTGCCTTCAAGTTGAGGATCTAATCCTTCTTAGTCCTTCATTACAATATAGCCCCATGGGTCTCTTAAATAGATCCCAAAACAAAAAATAATTAGAAATGTAGACTCAAGACTAAAATTAGTCTTTACATGCAAACTAACTATCCATCTAAAATTAGACGAGTTTTGAAAATACAAAGGTGACCGACGCTGATTCCTGTCTGACTTATGTCGGTTACTATGTAGTTGAAGATGACTGATGTCAGTTGGCCTGACCGATGTCAGTTACTCTGTAACTCAGCAACCTCCACCATTTGCATAACAGTGAAGCTTTTAGCTCCACAACTTAACATGACTTGTTGGGATGGAGCTAGGTGTCCAACCAAAGCTTAAAATTTATCAGAGGATATGTCACTAGTAATAGAGGATTTGGTTAAGAACTCATTTAAAATATTCTTATGGATTGTCGACATTCACAATAAATCTAAAATAGAGATTTGTGCTGGTGTCTTCTACAATTATTCCATAATATCAAACTTATTATCTTGGTCAATGGTGAATGGTTTATTCTGAGGTTGAATGGTTGGTTTGATAATAAAAAAAGTGGTAGATGGTTGTGGGCCTAGGCTAGTAATATTTGACCTTCAAGTTGTGATTACATAATCAGGATTAGATGCTGGGACCATGATTGCTACAAAATTCTAGGAATGGTGTGGGACTAGATAGGACAAGTCTCAATTGTTAGTGCATTTGTAGATGGTGACATAGTGAGGGTGAGTTATCAGTATAAGGTCCAAAATAGAAGTCTCAATTTTTTGGTTTGCTTGTGTGTGGTCTTAGGTCAAAGAAGGATTATCCATGTAATTTGGTTGAGTGGTGTTGTTTAACAATAGTCTAGATTGATTAGTGCTTGATCTAGGATTAATAGAGGTGGTATGAATGCTACTTCCTAAAATATGACCTACAACCATATTGTAGTCATGTGAAACTACGTGGTAGGTTTGTTGGTTGTTACCATTCTGACCTTGATTTTGTCCATTGTTCTGATGTTTTGGGTTTTACTATTGATTTTGATGATTCTACTAGTTTGGCCTTTGATTTTGATACTCTTGATTTTATTGTTGCATCAACTGATATTGTTGTTTTTATTAGTGCTAATTGTTATGTTGTTGCTGGGTGTTATGTTGCTACTAAGTGTTAAATTGGAGAAAGGGGTTTTGATAAATCTCAAGAGTTTGATTGGAGGTGGAAGCACCATTATCCAATGTTATCTCTCCATTCTCTAATATATTATTAATTAAATGGTTGATATGCACACATCTTTGTAAATTATGCTCATTAACTCGATGATATTCACATAATTTATTTTCATGGTACCAATCAAGATAAGGAATGTATTATGGATAATGCTTTGGTATAGGCCAACTAATCAGATTAGTAGTGGCAAATTTTTTAAATATAGACTCAATAGGCTCTCTCATGTCACTAAAGACATGATGAGTAGGAACAATTCTTCTTTAAGGAGGGGTTTGCAATGGTAAAGGTTGCTACATTTTTTGTGTAGGTCTTGGTTGTTATCTTTGTGGTGTTGGTTGGAGAGGTTGTCAGGTAGGAGTAAGCTAAAAAGGTGGTGCAGATGATGTTTACATTGTTTATATATGATGTGATTCGATTACTCTATTGCCCACAATATTCCTATTATGATTAAATTTCTTTGGTCTATCGTGGTTATTGTCTTGTGATAGTTATGATGATTTTGCTTGGATCAGATGTTAGTTTTGACCACTTCCCTAATTGGTACGTTGATTTTGACTAGTTGAAGTAAGCTTGATGATCCCTTTATTAATAAGGGCTTGCTCAATCAATAAGCCTTTGTCGATGATCTCCTTGAAAATATACTCACATTGTAATTCCAGATGATAAACTATCTCACTATGCAAATGTTTAGTAAACATAATGGTTAATTGTTTATCTAGTAAACTACGAGTGAATCAGCTTGCAAGGGTTCTCTATCACTATAGATAACTTGTAAAACTCTCATCAGCTTTTTGTTTTTCTTGTGTCAAGTCAACCAATGAAATATCATGTTTGAGATTATAGGACAAGTGCTGCATAAACTTATCAATAAGATCATCAAAATCTATTACTAAATTCTTGGGCAACTTTAGGAACCACTCCAAGGCTTGTCCATCCAACCTCCTTAGAAATAACAACAAAAGGTATATATTGCTATATGCCATTGGTTGACATGCGACAAAGAACTCAGTTAAATGGGCCTTAGGGTCATATTTCCATTTATATTTGTCAAATTTTGGTGGTTCATATCCTATAGAAAATAGTATTTGCAAATACTCTATGTTGAATGGATAAGAACACATGTCATCTGACTTAAACTTTTTAGTCTATTTCCCAGCTTGAATGGTAGTAATTGCATCCTTCATCTATTGTAATTCTTGGGCTAGGAAAATGGAGGCAACATTGGTTTGAGGGAGAACATTAGCCTTGGTAGATGATTGAGAGGTCATAAGTGGGAGACTTTGACCAGGGTATGATGGAGATATCTATTGGGGTATGTTGGTTTGGTTGGGAAATAGATCAGGAATATGCATACATAGATTAGGATGTACTTGAAATTGCACATTTTGTTGTGTGATATTTTGGTTTGGGTTAGCTAAGAAAGTTTGAGTTGGAGGATTTGGTGGTTGGGATAGAGGGATATAAATATACTATGCCTATTGTGGTTGAAAAGGGGCATGTTGCCGACTAATCAAACCTTGTTGTTGAGTGGGAACTTATGAACCAAGACCATGTCTTTGAACTTGTGGCACATTTTGAACCAATTATTGCCTAGTAGGTACTTGAGAAATATGGGAGCCTCCTTTTTGCACAAATACTTATTGAGAAGTGAATGTATGTTAAAGATTTGACATCTATCACTGACCAATATTTACATGTTGTTGGCTAGTCATCATTTGGTTTTAGATTGGTACACTAGTTTGTGATTGAAGAGGTATGTTTGCCACTACCTGATGAGGTGGAACATTAGTTTACCCCTATTAAGGTGGTAATATATTCAACCTCTATTACATTGGTACACTATATTGTGCCTGTTATTGTGGAATACTACTCGTCACTTGTTGAGGAGGAGTAGGATTCATCACATTTATTTATTGAGGTGTGATATTGGTTGTTGGTTGACTACCTAATCCTATTGGTTACATGCTTGATGAAACAAATGGTTGAGGTTTGGATGTAGAAAATCCTACTCCTTGATTTTGAGAACCACTTGCAGTGTTAACTAAATGCACATTTTGTTGGATAGCTACTACCATATGAATAATACTTTGGTGTGGATTGGATGTTGGTTGTGTATTTTTCACTATATTTTGGCCACTATTTTATGTAAACATAGAAGATACTTCTTCAATTTTTGGGGTATGAAATAAGTTATCGATCGAAGTGTTTTTCATGAATGGTTCTGAACTTTGATTGTCTAGACTAGTTAACTCTATCAAAACTCTTGTTGAAGGAACTAAGTCAATAAGAGGTTTTCTCACCATGATCATCTAATTGTAATTATGTGCCAGATTTAGGTAGGTTTAATATGCCATCTGCATTTGGTTAAAGTGGTTTTATATGAAGTTTTTTCTTTGTTAGGTATATTAGGGTCTTGATATGTTGTTTATACTAAAGCCAAAGGATTGCTAGAAGAAGCTTGTTGATCATAGATTATGTTGTGGGGCATTCTTACTAGGCTTGGTACATTTTCATGGGGGAAGTCTACCAGAAAGTTGGCACCTACCTCTATGGCTCAAACCAAAATCTCATCTTTTTTCTCTAATAAATGATGCTCAAATAAAAATGGACCATATGTGGAAGGTGTATTAGTAAAGCATTACTATTGAGGAACTAGTTCATCAGCTATGGGTATCATAGTTAGGTATTGTATGATTTATTCTTGGTCTTGTTCTAAATAAGGTGGTGTATTAACCAAATAGTTAGCCAATGGATCTTGGCTTTGTGCCCCTAATTGAGTATTATAAGAGGGATAATGATCTATATCATAAGCAATATTATATGCATAAGGGTCTTGCACCATTTTTTCGTATGCAACCACATTACTAATCTCTAGATTGTACATGAGTCCACTACGAGTGTAGGAGTACATTTTGGGATCTATGGTTAATGATTTATGACAAAGGGATGTCTTAAAACTATAAAAAGACACTATCTAAAAAGATGATGTTCAAACTTGGTCTAGATTTGTCAAAAGGATAAAAAGGTTTATGTAAAGATTTGTGATAAAACAAGCTAACGTTAAGTGTCTAACATTAACTTCTTACACAAAAAGATTAATTAAATTAACTAAAAATTAAAATTCCAAATTTTAAGGTCAAAGTGTTTCAAATTAGTCTAATCTAAGAAATTGAAAGTTGCTAGGTCTTTTGGCCAAAACGCGGCATCAAAATCTAGGATCAAACAAGGCATGCGCTAGGACTTTTGGCCAAATGGTGTCAAAATCTAGACTTTGAAATACATGAAATTTTTAATCTAATAGATTTGAAACACTTATAAAAAACACTAGGCATTTGATTTTTGGACATGGACTTGATCAAATAGGTATAAGGTATGAAACACAAGGCACTTTAGAGATAGTTTTTTTTCTCACAAATAATGGTATCAAACTTGGTTTTTTTGACAAATAAGCTAGACAAAAGTGATCGACGTAATTGTGCTAGAAAAAGGTTCACAAAGGTACACTTGGATTGGTCTAAAAATGTGGGAACAAATTTGAAATCTATGCAAGAGGGCCTATGAAACAATACCTGAAATGTTTTGGGCAGCATAACAACACTAGACTACTCAAAAGATGTGACATAATTCTTGTTTCAAAAAATCTCTAAGGAAAATATAGTTTCACACAAATTTGATAGCATAACACTACCTTTCTTAACTCAAAATGTTTTAATGTATACACTCAAAGTGTAAGTGTTTAGCACAAAATGACTTAAGTCTATCAAGTGGTGATAATGATCATGAGTCTTAAATGGCCTTCAATCCAAATTGGAAATTGAACCTAAGTTCCCTCAAGTTTAGTACGAATAGAAAATCTACTTAACACATCAACCCTATGAACTTATGAAGGTTCAATTTCAAGTCTAGATTATAAATGAAGGACTTAAACAAATTTTGGTAGAGGTCTAGACTCAATTGGGTAGCATAACTATGCCAAAGTGGATGATGTGACTCCATTATTTGATGAACTTTGAACAAGGTAGATTGATGATTCATGTAGGTAGCATAACACCTCTTTGTTCAAATAAAAATAAGGATTATGTGTTTTGGTTTGTATTATTTGTTCACACCAAGTTTTGACTCTAAACAAAACTTTTATCTAGGATAAAACTAACTAATTAGATGCTTTTAGATCCTAAATTGACAAGGTTGTTTGGTATTATTGGAATACATTAATATACATCATTTGAGAGAATTTTAAGTGTTCATCCAAGAGTAAATATGTATTATATAGTAGGGTTTTTACACCATCACTTCTCTCAAATGATAATACTATGACACAAAGCTTGAGACATACCTTGCACCAATAATACTTCCATGGCAAGTGGGGATTTATCTAAGATCTAAAAGTTTCCCAACGTCTCTAGGGGAATAAATTACACAATGACTTTCACATCATACAATGTATTTTGAGTCTACAACACTTAGCTTGTTGGAAAAAGGTCTAGTACTTTTTTCAACCACTATATCCATCACTTACTCAGTGTAGTGTGATGTTCAAAGTGCAAATGTCCCTAGAGATGAAACCTCAGGTCATAGCTTCCCTAAAAAGCTCATGGGAGGTAATTCCATACACATCACAAGCCAAGATGTAATGAAATAAAAGACATAAAAAGAAAGACTTTAGGGTCATTTTCAAGGTCATCCAAACTATGATGAGTTTTTGGGGAGTGCTTTAGATGACATTCTTTCTAAGCCTTGGACTAGGTTTTTTTTAAATAAGCATGTCATTTTTTATTCCAAGGGTTCCCTAAAGGGGGAAAATGAAAGAGAATACATGTGTAAACCTTATTTTTGCCAAACAAGTTCTAATTTAAACAACTAATTGAATACAAAAAGCTTGGAAAGGTGAATTTATTTTTAAGCACCAAGTTGAAAGATTGGGTGGTGTCATTTTGACCCCTTGGTCTTAAGTTGTAACTTTGAAAGCCTAACTTATAAAAACATTGACTTAAGCATCTAAATTTTTCATTAAAAACCAAAAATAGATTTCTAATTCATTTTAAAAGCATGTCAAAGATGTCTTAGTAACATGTTTTAATAAATTTCAAGTCCACTAGTTACTTGTCTACCCTTAAGTCATCATCCCAAAAGCAAATGAGTTATATTATAAATATTTAAAGATATTTTCAAAATTTTGAGAAAAAATATGAAAATTTAAGCTAAAATAATATTAGATTCTAAAAATTTGAAAGAAAACATGTGGTTTAAAAAAAATCATAAAAAATGGAGTCCATATGACCCCAAACCAAGCATTTTAAAATGGCATATTAGCTCTTGGGACTATGTTTTTTTATTAAAAACACAGTGACCAATGATGGTTATACCTGACCATTGATGGTTATATCAATGACTAAAAATAATCGTCGATCATTGCATTGATCATCGATGATTGTATTGACTGACGACGATTGATTGTGTAAACCCGTGACAAAGAAAAATGAGAAAACAAAGTTAAAAAATAAAATTACAAGATTTTTAATAATCCAAATGAAGATTTTAAATTTTCATAATGATCTTCTTCATGTATGAGATGTGTTTTGTCTCACCAAGTGTGCCATTATGTAAACTTGGAATTTGATGATAAAAGGGAGATTAGTATTGTGTTAGTGGATAAATCAAATTAAAAGCACACTAAACTAGCACCTTCATGCCTAGTTACTAGGGTGAACTTAATAAAAAAAACAAATGAAAAAAACAACTAAAAAATAAGGAAAAACAAGGATCCTTCAGCTTCTTTGGATGCTCCAAATGCTTTGTTGTAGTGGCTTGCTCAGTTTGTGCTCATGAAGTCTGCATCAATGGAAGCTTGACTACTTCCATCTCTCCTTGGCACCTTGCTTGGATTTGTCTTAAATATTTTGGCATCATTACTTTGGCATGTGAGATATTTTTGGAATCAATTTGGCATGGTAACTTTTCCCAAGTTAAGCTTAAAATTCATGTGGCAAGGCATCCTATTTATAGATTTTTACAAATAGTTAGAATCAACTTGAACCATCCATATCAAGATTGAGATGTGTGGCTAAAGATTAATATAATTATGTAATTAGAAATACATAAATAGGCTTATTAATATTTGAGATAGAGGGGCATTTAAGAGGCATGAGAGGCATTGATGAGGCATAGGATGGGTTAACCTTGATATTTTATGTATTTATGGTCTAGAGATGTCTTTCCAAGAAATGATGTCACCTGATGATGCAAATATTCAATATTAATTTTTAAAAATAAGTTTTTCAAAAAGTTTTCATGAAATTATTAACTAGGTTCTAATTTGGTTTAATTAGCTCTTAAGCATGATTAAACACTTTGTGTACAAATTACTCAAATTGAATAGAATACCTTATTATTAGTCTAAAATTTGTCTGGATTAAAATTGAAAGTCAATGTCAAATACATTGGATCCATTATGCCATTTAGGATGTTACCAACACCAAATTAAAAAGTCACATGTCTCATGTAAGATATTTGATATAAAAGAGCAATCTAGAGCACCTAGGTGAAAAATTAGCATTTTGACTCAGAATGATCTGATCAAAGTTAGCTGGCCCATAAATTGCACTACCTAATTTAGGGATTTACTGGCCAAGATTAGCACTTGACTATATCAGGTTCAAAGATTTTAATGTGCTTTAATGTTTTTAGACCAAATTGTGCATTTTAATAAGAATTGGTTAAAAGCCTAATTGGAGGTTATTGGTGGCTAGTTTAGGTATCTACACCAACTATCATGAAGAATGCTTTCTATTTAGATTCTTTCTATATATAATTTTTTATATATAGATTTTTTATTTGTAAATTGTATTCAAATATAGGTTTAAATAATTTCATTCCAAATAATAACTCTCTCCATATTTTGTGGAGGTCGACATTATTCTACAATAGATTTTATTAGATTAAATATCCTTCTCCATATTTTATGGAGATTGAGATAGGATAGAGTATCTCGAATTGCTACTTCTAAATAAGGTGTTGGTTGGAAGAATAAATTATAAATGCAACCTTCTACAATTGAATTAATAAAACACTCAATATATTTTTCTTTACATTATTCTAAAGAGTCTATTCTGAAACCTGTGTTTTGAATAAATCTTCTTTTGAAGAATGAGCTGACCAGTCATTCCAACGAAGATGGATCCATGTATTTTTATTTTATTTATTTATTTATGTATTCTATAATTATTCTTTTTGCTGTAAATTATTGTTTTATTTCTTTGTTACTATATACATTTCTTTTCTATATAGTTTGTTTTAAACTTGTAGGTATTTTATGTGTTTGCCATTTTTTTTATTTAGTAATTTATTTTCATGGAAGTGTGATTTAATTTCATGTAAGAGTGTTTTATTTCTACAAGTGTGATTGTCAAATTCTTACAAATGTGGAGTGTGATAGAAGGAACCATTTGGCAAAGGTCTCTTTCTCCTTTTGCATACAGCCTTCAGACACCAACCCTGGATCAACATTATTAAATGAAGAGTATTGACCACACCCATCATTTTTGACACCATTTTCAGGGACCATAATGTTATTAGGAGATTCAAATTTGCTAAGGAAATTCTTAGTGAGAAAGAATATTTCTTTGCAAATTCTGTGATAAGAGATACTAAATTAGTGATTTATTTAGGATTTTATTTTCAGTAATTAGGTGTTACATTTTAAAACAAAAAAAATAAAAACCTTCAAATACTAACATTGCTATGTAGAAAATAACAATTACTAACATCATGAAGGAAGATCTAATTATTGATGCAGGATGGAAATAAAATTCTGAAACAACCAACAAGATATAAAAAATAGCTTGATACATGAATTTCTGTAGTTATTCACATTAAATTTGAAAAAGATACTTTGGTATCTAATGTGCATATTTAGGGAATGATCTACATTTTGAATTCATTAGATTGAATATATATGGTGGTATGAAAACCTATACAAATATACATGCACCTTATCTAGAGTCACTTATAATGGATCACACATATTTTTGGATGGTTCTAAAAAAGTTTCATACTAATCAACAAGTAAAAAACTACTACCAAATCGATCTCTAACTATTTTAAAATCCCTCATACCTACATGCCTGCAATAAAAATATTTTGCTATTTTCTATTTGGTTGAAAAACATAATCAGTTTCCAGTAAGATAGGATTACATGTTAGATTTTTGTGAACAAAATATAAAAATGGCTAAAATTTATGAAAGGATGGTTGAAGTATACAAGGATATGGCATTGAAGGTAGAGAGAATAAAGCTAATGATATCTATTGAAATAAAATGGTCTACAATCCAATCTGTGTATTTAATAAAGATAGACTCATGAGCTAGAATTATGTAACATATTCAATTTCCTAAGTAAGCATAGTTTATTTCTAGCAAGGATTGATCAAGAAAATTAAAAAAAAGCTGAAAATGAACTATTTATTCTACTAAAGACTGGGTGATTTTATTCAATAAAATGTTGCACAAAAAATTATTTCATATGACTGACTAATATGTATGTATAGTAATGATTTCAATGGTTTTATTGCTAACTCATGTTATGACCTAGAAAGTTTTGTATGAATAATCGACAAATCTAGTCAAGTCAATGGATGGAGAGATTCATGCATAGATAAATACAATCTTCTAGAAATATTGCATGTAATATCACCATGCATAGAATTAGTTACTTTTAATGGATTCTACATGGGTAATAAAAAATAAAATAAAAAATCTCATGCAAATTTAGATCACAATAGAAGTGGATTCCATTAAAAGTCATGATTTTTGATGAAAGTGGAGCATGTAATAAATCTGTTGCCATGCAATAGATTTAAATGCATGCATCAAGATATTTATCTAGATTTTGTATGAGTCAAATAACTAGATCCTAACATCAATGGTCAGTCTTACATAAATCACTCATTTTTACAAATTTTAGCATGTATAGTTTGTTGCTCTGAAACTAGGCAATCTAACCATTTCAATTTATATTTTCTTTTAGAATTGCTAAGTTTATATGAAATTTTTGTTTTTAAGATTTTTTGTAAACTATAACGATCATGTCCAATAGAAAATATCAATTGAAATACGTGATATATTTATTAATTCAATCTCAACATTAGATGTTTATTTTAGCTTCTATGTTTTTTATGCAGATTGAGATTGAACTACTCGAGAGATTTAATTAATTCAATCTCAACATTAGATTTTATTAGAATAAATATCTCTTTCCATATTTTATAGATATTGAGATAAGATAATCTCAGATTGTTACTCCTAAATAAGGTGTTGGCTGGAAGCATGAATTATAAATGCAACTTTTCACACCCAAATCAATAAATCAATCAATATATTTTTCCTTCTATTATTTTGAGGAGTCTATTTTGAAACCTGTGTTCTAAATAAATCCTCTTCTCAGGAATGAGCTGGCCATTCATTCCAAGGAATATGGATCCATGTGTTTTTATTTTATTTATTTATTTATGTATTTTGTAATTATCTTTTTTACTATAAATTATTATTTTATTTCTTTGCTGCTATATACATTTCTTTTTTATACATTTTATTATAAACTTACAGGTATTTTATGTGTTTGCCATTTCTATTCAATCTAATAATTTACTTTCATGAAAGTGCTCTTTAATTTCATGCAAGAGTCTTTTGATTTTTGAAAGTGTGATTTACTTTATGTAAGTATGATTTTAAATTCTAGTAAGTGTGATTTCTAAATTCTTGTAAGTGTGAAGTGTGATAGAAGGAACAATTTAATAAAAGTCTCTTTATCTTATTACATATAGCCTTCAGACACCATCCCTAGATTGACATTATTAAATGAAGGGTATTAACGACACCCATCAACACACACAAAGACAAGCTCTCAAGACTGAAATAGAGGTCATTTATGAACTCCTTGATGAATATGAGCAAGTCCTAGACACCACTGTGAGGAAGGCCAAGTATATATCCAAAGACATCTTAAATTGGAGATACAAATTTAATCAATCTTTGGATATTGTGTAACCTAAATTTTCTACTATAGATAAAGATAAAACCTTATTAGAGGATCAAATGGTAACTACAAATAAAATGAGCAATGCACTTAGATACTAATTAGATTATAGGGATGCTACCATATAGGATCTACAAGTATGGCATAATGAAATAATGTGAAACTTTTCTACAACCATCCAATCCCAAAGGGTAGCAAATAGATTAGATGAGCTCATATTAGATATTCAATTGAAGTTATCTAATGCCAAGACATTACTTACAATCGTAGATGATGATGATCTATAAAATATGATAATTATCTAGGTAATACTTGTGAATAAGGAATCTATAGAGGGGAGGCTAGTATTGTGTTAATACAATAAAATAAATAAAAATAACACACTAAAATCCTAACACCTCTAGCCTAGACACTAGGGAAAGCATAGGTAAGAAACATGGATTTGAAAACACAACTATAACATAAAATAAATCACTCTTCTACCTTCTTTGGAGTTCTAAATAACTTGTTGAAGTGGCTTACTTGGTTTTTGCATCAATAAATCTTCATCAATGGAGCTTTGCTTACTTCACCTTTCCTTGACACCTTAGCTTAGTTGACTAGCTTTGCTTATCTTATGAATTTGACATGATAACACTACTTAAATAAAGCTTATGAAATAAATACTACATAATAACACTATACCATAAAAGTTTATATATCAATAGGTATGGCCTTGTGTTTATGGCCTCCAAAAGTCAAGTCTCACCTAATGTGAGTTAAGGTTGAGTTTAAACATGGAATGAGGTCAAACTAATCCTAGGTGAGTTGAGGCTAACTTTAATTGAGTTAAATTTTTTCATATAATTATGATGTTTAATTACTAGGCATATCTCTCAAATTAGGTATTTTGAGATATTTTGGAAGAGCTTGATAACTCATAAAGGTAATGATGAAAAAGATTGATATTTTGATTTTTAGAATTTCTATTTTTAGATATTCATTAATTACAAACAGATAATTTAACTAAGGATTTAATCTAGTTTAATTAGTTGATTTATTTTGATTAGCTTATTATCTCTTTTAAGATTTGATCAAATGCCCCACTTAATGGGTCAATAGGCCAAACTACCAATTGTTAGGTTACAAGGTGATTAAGGATGAATCCATGAGAGGTTATTATTGTGTGCAGTATAATACATCAAATAGGGATACCTCAACATGATTTTGAGCATTAAATGAATGATATGTGGTTGAAATTAGGATGTTTAATGATTTTTAGGTTTAATTTGAATGTTTGGTAGAAATTAGTCTAAAGTTTAGTTGGAAGCTAATTATGGCATGAATTGGGTGTCTATAGTTTACCCCTATTTGGGAAGGCATTGTAAGCTATAGGCATAGTAACATATTCTCAAATAATGAAAAAATAATGTATGTTTAATACTCTAATGGTGATGGATGAGATTTGGATGCCCCCTTGAGGGAGAAATCAACAAAGAAGGTCAATGATTGATCCTTTGAAAGAAGGAAACGATGGGACCAAAAGGTAAAGGGGGTGGAAAAGACTAATTTTCCCATAGTCGGTTATAATTAGTGGCATGGTGAGATTCTTCAATTGGATAGATAAAAATAATGATTTGCCCAAAAGTGGTTATAATAATTGGTAGAGCTAGGTAAATAGATAATTATTTTTTCAAAGGTGGTTATAATTATTAGCCAAAGGAAAATGGTAACAAGAGAATGCTTTACTCAAAGGTAGTTATAATCATTAAAATTAAAATAATGATTTACCTACAGGTGATTATAATCATTGAAAAAATGAAAACATGCCCCAATTTGGTGGATAGAGATAATAATTTGCTTGAAGGTTGTTATAATCATTAACATCTAGATAAATCAAAACATAATGATTTTTCCAAAGGTAGTTATAATCATTGACATGACAGTTGGAATTAGAAACAATAATGATTTTCACAAAGATGGTTAGAATCATTGGCAGAATAAAAATATGCTCCAATTAAATAAATAGAGATAATGATTTGCCCAAAGGTAGTTATAAAAATTAACACAATGAATATGTGCCCTTGTTGTGCAGAAGAATGATAATGATTAGCATAAAGGTGGTTATAATCATGAAAATCTAGATAGATCAAAACACAATGATTTGTTCAAAGGTGAATAGAATAATTGTCACTGTGGGACAAAATGGAAAATTGGAAAAGGGGGCTTATGAACTGAATTTGTACTCACGAAGTCAAGCTAGTACATAGGAGACAGATGAATTTGGGCAACCTAATAGTATGGAGATGCACATCATAACTAGTAAGGATTAAAATTTTTACATGATTTAATTACTCTGTATTTGGAAAATGATTTGGGTAGATTGGAAATTTATGAGGTAACCAAGGAAAGTAATGTTGCCTTATTGCTTGTAATATTTTTTGAGCTAATTTTTACCATATCACATGATGGTATGCATCATGATATAAAACGCCATGATAACTTAGTTGAAAGATGCATAGGACTGACACATGATCCAATAAATAATTTAAAATAATGCATCAAAGATGAAAACCATGATGACAATGTTGACATATGAATATGGATGGACTTAATATAATGTGAAAGGAGTTACCTAATGATTGTAGTTATACTAAGTCAAGGAAAAACAATGAAATAAAACAAATAAGAAAACAAACAAATACATAGAAAGACAAAAACACCAACAAATAAGAAGCACAACAAAACACTAATAAATAAAAAGTGAATAGATATAATCAATGATTAATTATAATATTAGCATAAATAAAAGACATAATAAAAGATACAAGGTTGCTTCGAGCCTATAGGGAAACAATAACAAAAAAAAGATGATAGACATGGTCCCTAAGCTATAAGAGATAATGAAATAAACAAAATAGAGGAATATAATAAAATGATAGGGTAGCCAAGCTGACTCTAGATGCATAAGGCAAGTGGAAACTACCTACATAGTTCCATGGATGTAAGGTCTAACATAAACTTCAGGTCAAATGTAGTTCTACCATGATATTGGATAGACAAAAATGATGACAAGGAAAACATGATTGATATTATATAGGAATAGTGGGAATGGTCTCACAAAATGGTAAAAGCATAAGGCTAAGGCCAATAAGGATGGGGAAACTAAATGATAAGAGATTAATTATGAAATAACAAGGGTTCTGGGGATCTTTTAGGCAAAGAAGTGGTAAAAAATAAAGGAAAGTGTGGCCAAGCTAACTTGAGATACCCCATGTATCCAAGTGCTGCCTACATAATCTGTGTGAACCTCATGCTAATGTAGTTCTCCTAGAAATAAGAGAAAAAAGACCAAGGTGGTCTAGAAATAAACAAAACAAAGAAGATGGTCGATCTTGAAAATTTTGAAGGTCTTATTTCTCACATGAAAATTCTAATTTTTTTTTCATGATATTGTGAATTTTAGGATTTTATAGGTCTTGGAAAAAAGTTCTGGGGTTTTCAAAACAACTCAACTCAATTAAGAATTACAAGATACTAAATGGTCCAACTTGAAAAATGATGAGTGTGGCAAAGGGTGACTGAGATGACCTCAACATGAATCAAGCACTATCTACATAGTCCTGAAAGGACCTCAAGTCATTGTAATTATGCCTTACAATTGAGGATTTGATTAGGTAGTAGTAAGTTCATGAATTAGGAAAATGACATAGTATGACATAAGAATGACAAGGTGAATCGACAATAAATGATAAAGCTATTAATTTTAATTTTCCCATAGGTGGTTATAATTAGGAAACAAAAACATAGGTCAATGATACTAATTTTCCCAAAGGTAGTTATAATTAGTAGTATAGAGTGGGATTCTGATTTGCCCATAGGCGGTTATAATAAAAAACACTCATAATGAAGTGAAACAAGAAATGAAAGATGCAACTACCAAACCACTATCATACTGGACCAAAATATGGCCTCTATCTAGAATACTATATCAACTACTAGAACTTGATTTGAATCCCCTCATTGAAGGTGTTCAAAGAACCAATGGAACAAAACCAAGGTCAAAGGGGTTGGTTAGGGAGGGTAAAAACAACTTTGGTCAATAGGAAAGGTATGGTATAATGATATAAGTATGGTAAAAAGAAGAATGAAAATATGGTACAATGGAAATATGCCTCATAAACAATACTTTAAGTCTCTCAAGTGAAGTAATGCTTGAGGTGTATAATGTTCATTAGCTGATCAAGTTTATCTTCATCTAGTGTAGTGATCATGTATGTTCCAAAGCCATAATTTACAACATTGATATAGGGGCCTATCCAATTGATTTTTAACTTGCCCTTATTTTTATTGATTATGGTGTTCTTTTTTTTTCTTTGAGAACAAGATTGCCAAGATCAAATTGTCCATGTTTGACCCATAGATTATAGTGGCCATAGAGTTTATTTTAGTATGTTTGAAGGTTATTGATAGTGGCCATTCATTTTTCATCCAATAACTCTAACTCTTACACATGAACTACTTGATAATCTTCATCATCCATGACATTTTTCAATGAGATTCATAGAGAAGGTAACTCAACCTCAATGGGAAGGATGGCCTCGATGCCATAAACTAGGCAATATAGAGTGGCTCTTATTGGAGTATGATTTTTAGTGAAATATAATCAAAGGGCACAAAATACTTGGAGGTGCCAATCATAGCCAACATCATTGAAAATATTTTTAAGGATGTTGATAATGTTTTTGTTGGATGCTTCTACTTGGCCATTACCTTGAGGGTAATATGTGGTATAAAAATGCTAGGTGATATTGTACTTGACACAAAGCATTTTGACATCATTATTTTTAAATGATCCACCATTATCAGATATAATGTCATATGGGATTCCATAGCATTAAATGAGGTGATTGAAGATGAACTTGGAAATTTATTTTTCAATCACGTGAGGGGTATAGCTTCAAACCACTTAGTAAAATATTTGTTAGTAGTAAAGATGTGTTTATGGCCATCAGATGAGGTAGGGTTAATATTATAAATGATATTGAGTCCTCATGTTGCAAATGGCCATGGTTTAAGCATCAATTTTAGGGTTTTGGCCAAGGCATGAATCAAATTGGCATGCCTTTGACATTTTTTGCACCTTTTGAGATAGATAACTGCATTTGCATCCATAGTTAGCCGAAAATAATTGGTACATAGGATATTTTTGACTAGGATGGACCCACTGGTGTGGGATCCACATACTCCATGAAATTCTCATAATGTTAATAATAATTCTATCAAATTTAAAAAATGAAGCAGAGTTCCATCAAAGCTGTAGTGGTAAAGGGTTGGGCTAAGTAAGGTAGATCATGAGGCTTGATGGGTAAAGGCCTTTTGTTGTTTACATGATAGGGATCATGACATGATATGGTAATGAAGGTAGGTAAATAGGTCTTATTACCATATAGAGTTGGGACCAATAATATCACATATCATTATGATGGTCAAAGGTTCATGAGTAGGTGCTAGAAAAATTTCAATGAGAAATTGATATTTTTTTGCCATGTCTATGTGGCAGATCAAAGAACCAATAGTGGCCATGGCATCTCCTATCCTATTATTGGCCCTAGGTATGTGTTAAAACTATATTTCGATGATATACTATTTGTGAACATTAATCATGGCCTTGTATGGCACCAACTTGTCATCTTTGGTAAAAAAGTGGTATGTAACCTGATTGATGATTAATTAAGAGTCACTGCAAAACTTGAGATGCTTAATATTCCATTGTATTGCCTGGTGAATCCTTATAATAAGTGCTTTGTATTCAACCATGTTTTTAGTATAAGTAAATCTGATGCAAAATGATTTAGGGATAAGATTCCCTTGTGGTGTAATAAACAATAGGCTTGCCCTTGATCTATGTGATGTAAATGATCCATCAAAATATAACTTCTAGTACTACTCCTTAGGAGGTGTTTTAATGATGGTCATGATAGAATCATCAAGGAATTGAAAAGTGAGGGGTTCAGTATCTGTAAGGGGAGCTTTAGTAATATGATCTACAAGCATTTGTCCCTTTATAGATTTTTTGTTAACATATTTGATCTCAAACTCACTCAAAATTATTATCCATTTTAGCCATGTAGCCTTGTAAAGCTATCTTGGATAGTAGATACTTGAGCCAATCTACTATGGAAATAAATATGTTCTTGTTGTTAAGCATGTAATGTTGTAATTTTTGTGTTGTAAAGACCATAGCTAAACATGCTTTTTATATGGGCATATAATTATGTTCATACGTGACTAGTTTAAAACTTAAATAGTACATGGTGTGTTATTTTCCATTGTCATCATGCTGAGCTAGAAGTTCCCCTAAGGCTTTGTTCTTGGTAGATATGTATAGTAAAAATGGCTTTCCTAGCATTGGTGGCAACAAAATAGGTGTATTGGCAAGATATTATTTTAGGTGATAAAAAGATTTTTGATAGTCTTCATCCCAATGACATGTGACACCCTTCTTATGTAAGTGTGTAAATGGATGGCATTTGTCAGGAAATTATGAGATAAATCATCTAATAGATTGAAATTTGCCATGCAAACTATAGAGCTTCTTCAAATTTGAAGGTTGCAGTATTTTAGTAATGATTTATACTTTGGCAGGGTCAACTTCAATACCTTGATGAGAGACAATGATGCCTAGAATTATTTTTGAGGTGACACTAAAAATACACTTGTTGGGATTGAGCCTAACCTTGTATTCATGAAGCCTCTCAATTACTCTTTGTAATGCAGTTAGGTGATTGGCATAGGTCTTTGATTTACCCAATATGTCATCGACATAGTCTTCAATAATGTCATGCATCATATCATGAAATATGATGGTCATGGATCTTTGGTATGTAGCTCTAGCATTCTTGATACCAAATGGCATAACTTGATAATAGAACATTCCCCAAGGAGTGGTGAACAGTATCTTATGTTGGTCTTCTTGTGCAATCTATATCTAGTTGTACCATGAGAATCCATCCATAAGGGAAAGCATTTAATAATTCATTTTAGAGTCAACTATCATGTCACTATTTGGTAGAATAAATTCATCCTTGGGGCATGCCTTATTTATATCTATGAAATCAATATAGATTTTGATTCTTTTTAGATTTTTACTGATAGGTACAACATTTGAGATCCACTTTGAATAGTTGATTAGTTAGATGCATCTTGCTTCTAAGAGTTTTTCCAACTCTTTCTTTACTAGTAAAATAATATAAGGATATATCTTGTGTAATTTTTTATTCAAAATTTTGGCATTAGGATGTATAAAAAGTTGGTGTACAACCAAGGCATGGTCCAATCTTGGCATGTCTGAATAGGCCCAAGCAAATATTTCAACAAATTCCCTTAGAATAGTTATAAAGATTTCATGTTCCTTTTTAGTGAGGTATATACCTAATTTGATCCATTTTGGGTTGTTTAGAGTCTTAATGTTGACTTCGATAGTATCTTATATAATGAGAGTTGAGTTATTTTCCAAAATGGTTAGTAATGATTTAAATTGGATGACAACTACAAAGTCCTATATTTGGACAAGTTCTTCAAGGTCTCCTAAACAATATGAATATAAATCTCCCAATGGTAGAGATGGCCGTGCTATAAATACTATTGGAAATTATTGAATAATTTGATCAAAGGTATGCTATTCTACAGAATTGAATTCAGACCTAAAAACAAGTTCATTATTGGTGGTGTCCTGAGTGTCATTCAAGGAAAGGTGAACACCCCCATCTAATGGTGCCTAAAACATGTTTTCACCAAAAGACTAGCCTTTATATTTTAATTTTTACTTGGTACAAAAGTGCCTCAAAGAGGTTTTTACTTTGTGACCTCAATGTTTTAATCTTTTGTTTGTGGCCAAAGGTGTTTATCCATTCTCCAAAATAGGCTGTAGGATCTAGTTTGATAAAGAACCCTTGTTTGTGGTCTCCCAATGTAACATTGTCTTTTAGGCCTAGAAAATAAAAAAAGGCCTCATCATTCTCAAAATCATTTACATATATTTTGGATTCTTGTTGGTCCTAGGTTATCAACTAAGGGTGATAAAGAGGAAGCAGATTATGTCAAATACTTGGGGTAATGGTATAAATGACATGGGTGTCAAATAGGTTGGTATTTTCAAGGTATTCATAAATGTTATGATTAGACACTACTTCACTACTTTCATCATCATCACTAAACAAAAATAAGATAGGTGTGGTCACCCCTAGACAGTTTAAATTTGAGACCATAAGTTCTTTTGTACAAAGTTATAGAAATTATCTCAAGAGTTCCTTTTTGATTTGGTCTTAGGCCTCCTCCTTCATAGGATTATTTATCCATGATCTAGTTAAGGATGGGATATTTGGCATTTTCATAGCAATCGACCAATTTCTCATTGTATAACCAAGATTCATCATTGGCAAGTGGGTCTTCTTCTTGGCCAATGGTCAATGTGAAAATGAAAGGAACTAGACTATAAAGTTTTCCATTTCCTTTTCATTTCCATTCCATGCAAGGTGGCTTGGATTTAGGTCTTACATAGGAATTGGAGTTCTGTGGAAGCTTGAAAATGTGAAATGTGTCATGGGTCAAGTACTCCCTCAGGCCATTGGTCGAGATGGTAAAATGATTAGACATTTTAAGTGGAGGTATGTGTGAAGAAGAATCAAGGCTATCAGGGTCTATGTAATTGGCCTTAGGTAATTAAACAAGTATATATTTGTCTTTGTCCTTTTTGGGAACCAGATCTAGGCCAAAGTGGTAGTTGTAACTTTTGTACTCTACCTCCAAATGTTTATAATGTTCATAAGGATGCAAATCTTCATTGATGGTGACCTACATGTCTGAGTGAGAAAACATGAGACACTAATGAAATGTTAAAGGGATTACATGAATTTCATGTATCCAAGGTATACCTAAGATCAAATTATAAGATAGGTCTAGGTCTAACATATGACAAAGTGTATCATGGGTCAAGGGCCCAACAATAACTAACGTGATTATGGTACCTTGTGATTCATGTTCTTAATTATCCTAGGATTTGATAGTGATTATTTTTTAGTTATTTATTGGCTATTGTATATTCAATATGCTTGATGAGATTCAAAGACATAATATTCAAGCCTGATCCATTGTTTATGAGGACATGTTTGACTTTGTGTCATGTTATGACAACTTCAATGTATAATGGATTGTTATGGAGAGGGCCAAGGGATGACATATCACTTTGGTTTAAGGTCAAATATTGGCTTGGGGATAAATGTCCAACCAAATCTTGGAATTTGTTTGGGGTTATGTCATTTGGAACTTGGGATTAGCCTAAGAATTTTTTTAAGATGTTCTTGTGGATAGTAGACATATGTAACAAATCCAAAATGGATATTTGTGCGAGCATATTTTGAAGTTGTTCCATAATGTCACACATCTTTTCCTTCATAGTGATATATGGATTGTTCCTAGCTAGGATATTGGGTTGGATGGGTTTGCTGGTAGAAGGTTATGGGATTGTAATGGTAAACTTTGACTGCTGAGTTGTGATTACATAATCAGGATTAGACATAGGACCATTGATACTAAAAAATGATGATGGAGAGGGGCTAGATAGGATAAGTCTTGATTGTTAATTCACTTGGTTGTGGTCATAGGGTGATGATGAGTTATTGGTATAAGGTCCTAAAATATTAATTATTAGTTATTGGTGTGCTTTTTTGCAGTCCCAAGTCAAAGAAGGATTACTGTCATAGGTGTATTGATTAGAATTAGTTGGTAATGGTCTTGTCATGTTAGCACTTGGTCTAGGATTGATAGTGATGGTGGAAATGTGAGCTCATATAATAAGACCTAAAACTTTGGTGTAATCATTCACAACTATATGGTAAGTCTCTTGGTTATTAGAATCATTGATCTGGGCAACAATTTAGGCGACAGTTCGGGTGACATTTCTACCCCAATTGATGACATAACTTCTTGGAGCCATAACTTTTGCACCGTAGCTCTAATTGAATCGCTGTTTGAACCATTGGAAAGATAAGAATGAGGAGAACATCTTGAAATGGCATTGATATTTTCTCAATGAAGTTTGAACCTCAAAAACCCAATGGAAGTACCCCAAATTTCAATTTTAGTAGTGCAGTCTAAAAATAGTAATTCCTCAAATTCTATATTGTTTTAAATCTTGGAAGTTGAACCACTTAATCTCCCTCAATATTGGTGACCTTCCACATCCTCCCCATGCTTTAAAAATATGTATAAATGAAGAGGTAACCTGAAATGTGAAGACAAACATCTCTTCCCAGAGATAAACATATATTTGTATTGTGATCTTGAGTAATACTACATCTCTTCTTAGAGAATTCATTGTTACTATGTTATTTTTATGCTATTGAAATATTTATCAACCATAACTTCTAAGTTTTGGATCAGTGGTATTAGAGTGGTTTGTATTGAGAGTGTATGATCCTGAGGATGAGGTCAGGCTACAAGAAGCTTGGGTGGGAAACAACAGAGCTTCCAAACTTTCCACCTGTTCGCTCCAAATGACTTTAAATGGTAGATGACACTGAGACATCTGATCCTTTCAAGGAAATGGTGAATGAATCCCTCCAATGGCAACAAGCATAGATGCTACAATAATTTGCCCAAATTCTTCAAACACTCCTAATAGGAAATTTTAGCTCTATGGCTACACTTCCTGGCTCCTCATCCAAGAAACATCTTTTCAGTTTGCCAACACCCTTCAAGGTTTAGGTAAATTTTGATATTTCTACATTTGAAGGAAAAATCAATGCTAATGTTGTAGAAAATTGGTTAGATTAACTGTCTTCCTACTTCTCTATAAATAAGTTCACTGATGGAAAAAAGATCACTTTTGCTCTTTTAAAAGCATCATTGCTCATGAAAAATTGGTGGGAAGTGTACAAAAAGAGGTTCAGTACAAATGACATTGGCCTTGAGGTGGAACCTACTTGGGATGATTTTGTGGAAGTGGTGAAAGAAGAATACTATCCCATTAGAGCATATGATGATCTATACTTATAATGGCAATAACTTCGCCAAGGTAAGGACAAATCTGTTCAAGATTACATAGACACTTTTCATTCTTTGTCTGCAAGATTGGGCATTAAAGAAAGTGAGAAACATAAGACTCTCAAATATCATGGTGGACTATAATGGTACATACGGGGGGAAATGGAATTCTTCAATTTGGAAACCTTCGATGAGGCATACAAATTCATAGTGAAGATTGAACAGAAGCATGGTAGAAAGAATACAAAGAGCCAACCCTCAAAATGGAAAAGTGACAAGGAAGGTCAAACACGAGGCCAAAATTGGAAGTAGAAGGAGTTTCAGGATAAGAAATCCCAAAGGGAGAAGGTTGGAAAATGGTGTGATTACCACAAAACTAGAATTCACTCCAAAGAAGAATGTCGAGCCATCAAGTCACTGCTTTCTGAGTCACAATACTTGACATCTAATACTCTACCTCATACACAACCCACAGTCCAAGAAGATGAAGAAGAAATTTTAGATGCTGAGCTTGACACCATCGCTGCTTCATCACAGACCTATGAGGAAAGACTAGATGACAAGGAAAGATTGTTCGACTCCATATTATGGGTAAAATGTGAGCCTCTACATTTCATTCTTGATTGTGGGAGTCAAAAGAATTTGATCTCTACTAAAGTTGTGAAAAGTCTAAATCTATCCATGAAGCCTCATCTAAAGCCTTACAGTATTGGATGGTTGAGCCCAGGGAGAGACCTCTATGTCACCCATCAGTGTCTTCTTTCATATGCTATAAAATCATTCCAAGATTAAGTCTTGTGTGATGTGGTCAATCTAGATGTTTTTGATGTACTCCTTGGTCAGCCATTCATGTATGAGAGACATGACATCTATTAATCATGAACTCAAAGGATTACCCTCACTCTTGGAACATGATGCTATAGGGTACTAGAGGTACCACCTCCCACATCTATCTCCCTGATTAGTGCTAAGCAATGTAAGAGATTAGTGGAGAAGACAAATCAATTTGTTCTCATGGTGGTCAAACCACAAAAATCCAAGAAGGCTAATGTTGCAGTCCTAACTACACAATCAACATAATAAAAGTAGATAGGATGAATCATAGGAGAATATGCTGACTTATTCAAGTCACCCATAGGAGTTCCACTGCATTGTCAGGTAAAACATTCTATCAATTTGATCTCAGGATCACTTTTGCCTAACAGTCCTATGTATCACAGATCAGGTTTAGAGAATGATGAGATAAAAAGATAGATTCAAGAATTGATCCAAAAGGGTCACATTAGGCCAAGCTCTTCACCTTGTGGTAGCCCGATTGTCTTGGCACCAAAAAAAGATGGAACATGGAGGCTTTGCATTGACTATCAAGCCCTAAATAAAATCTCTATGAAGAATCGCTACCCTCTCCCTAGGATTGATGACCTACTAGACCAGCGCCATGGTGCAAAGTTCTTCACCAAAATTAATCTCAAATCTAGTTATCACCAAATTCCCATCAATCCCACTGATGTTTGGAAGACTACATTCAAATCTAAGGAGGGGCTCTTTAAATGGTTGGTTATGCCTTTTAGTTTAACTAACGCACCTGTAACCTTCATGAAGATAATGGATGACATCTTATGACCCTTCACCAACTCATTCATGGTTGTCTACTTAGATGACATACTCATCTATAGCAGAACATGGGAAGAACATTTGCAACATGTTTGTAAGGTGCTTCAAACTCTTCAAGAGCACAAGTTATATACAAATCTTGACAAATGCACACTTAGGATGACAACAATTCAATACCTTAGGTACATTGTGAATGAGGAAGGGGTCCGTGTTGATCCAAAAAAGATTCAGGTTATTTGAGAATGGCCCACACGAAGGACCCTCGTAGAGCTTCACATCTTTTTGGGTCTTGCAAATTTCTACCACAAGTTTGTTCTTGGATTTTCACATGTTGCTTGGTCACTAACTCAAGTGATTAAGGGAGGAGCTAAAGCTACATTTTAGTGGGGTGAAATACAACAAAGGGCATTTGAGAATTTGAAGAACAGACTCTACTCAGCCCCTATCTTACCTTGCCAAAATTGCATCAACCTTTTGAGTTGATGACAGATGCATTTGAATATGCCATGGGAGCTGTCATCATGCAACATGGCCATATTATTGCATATCATAGTGAAACTTTCACTGATACAGTCATAAAATATCCAACATATGATAAGGAGCTCTATGCCATTGTGTAAGCCTAAAAATAATGGAAACACTACATCTTGGGGAAAGAGATGGTCATCCACATTAACCATAGACCATTGGAATTCATCTAGACACAAAGTAAACTACAAAATGAGAGGCACCAAAAGTGGGCCACATATCTTCAAAAATTCCACCTAATAATCAAACACAAAAAGGGGAGCTCAAATACAACTACAGATTGTCTAAGCCACCCACCAATTACTGCACTCACAATAGTTCTTGACTTGTGTGGACATGAGACTACCACTTGCGGTGCTCTATATGAAGCAAATCCTACCATTGCTGATACATATCAAGTGCTTCAAAAAGGTAAACATGTTTCTAATTTATATTTGCAAAATAATATCCTCTGTCATATGGGGCACATCTATGTTCCAGTTGTAGAGCAACAAAAGATGATATGGGAAGCACACTTTAGTAGGACAACTTGACACTTTGGTATTGAAAAGACATTGGCAGTTCTTTAAAAACATTTCTACTGGCCCCATATGTGAAAGAATGTGGAAAGATATCTCAAATCTTACACCCCATGTGTGATAGCCAAGCCAAAAAAAAAAGCAAGAATTGTACACACCATTGCCAGAACCAACCAGGCCTTGGGAATCTATCTCAATAGATTTTCTCTCAGGTTTTCCCACTTCAAAACATGGTAAGGACTGTATTTTTGTGGTAGTTGATCATTTTTCAAAAATTGCTATCATGATTTTTTGTAAGAAAAATATATTTGCTAAGGAAACTGCTCAACTATATTTTAGTCATGTATGGCTCCATTTTGGTCTCCCCAAGTCCATTATCTCAGATTGAGATAGCAAGTTCCTGAGCATCTTCTAGTCCACTCTATGGAAGATGATGGATACTAAGCTGATGAAGTCCACAACCTTCCATCCACAGACTGATGGTCAGATAGATGTGGTAAACCACTTAATTATTCACATGATTCAGATGTATCACTCTAAACATCCATGCACATGGGATGAGGGACTTCTTTTCATACAACATGGATACAATCAGGTGCTACACAACTCAACCAAGCATAGTCCATTCCAAGTATGTTTTGGGTTCCAACCCATGGCACCAATTGATATAACTATTCCATTTTCCACCATGGAATACACACCTCATGAAAGATCTAAGTCAATAAAAGCAACAAAGTTTATTGAACAAATGTAACACATCCAACAACAAGTTAATGACATCCTGGAGAAGATTAATCAGAAGTATAAGCAATGCCATGACAAACATAGGATTGCACACCATTTTGCTGTGGGTGACAAGGTTTGGCTACAGCTTTAGAAGGAATGACTTTCAAGCCCACACAAAAATATTTGGCCTCTATGATATGGTCCCTACACCATCACCAGAAAAGTTGGAGAAAATGATTTTGAGTTGAACCTACCAGCCTACCTTGGTCTACATCTAATATTCAATGTGGAGCTCCTCAAACCATATCACCCACCTCTATTGGACACTTTAGTTGCAGTAGAACAAATAGACATTGATGAGCTTGATCCACAGAGTTTTGCTCCAATAGAAGAGGATTAGATTGTGGACACCTAGATGAAGACAATAAGATGATGCTCTATTCCGCTTTATCGAGTGGTCAAAAGGGGCCAGCTTAGCCACCAAGGTGAGTGGCTCACAGAAAATAAAATCAAGACACAACTACCACACTTGATGGAGAACATTGATGCAATGGGGACCATTTCTTTTCAAGGAGGGAGGAATGATCTGGGAAATAATTTAGGTGACAATTCCTCCCCAATTGATGATAAAACTTTCGGGAGCCATAACTTTTTCACCATAGCTCCAATTGACTCGTCATTTAAACCATTGGAAAGATAATAATAAGGATAACATCATGAAATGGCATTGATATCTGATTAATGAATTTTTACCCTTGAAAACCTAATGGAAGTGCCCAAAATTTCAATTTTAGTAGTGTAGTCTAAAAATAGTAAGTTTCTAAAAATAGTAATTCCTCAAATTCTCTATTGTTTTAAATCTTGGAAGTCGAACCACTTAACCTTACTCAATATTTGTGACCTTCCAAATCCTCCCCATGCTTTAAAAATGTGTATAAATGAAGAGATAACCCTAAATGTAAAGACAAACATCTCTTCCTAGAGATAAGCATATATTTGTATTGCGATCTTGAGTAATACTACATCTCTTCTCAGAGAATTCATTGTTAATGTGTTATTTATATGCTATTGAAATATTTATCAACCAAAGCTTCTAATTTTTGGATGAATAATTCTAGCCTTGCTTCCTCATAATTAGTTGATGTTGTTGTTGTCATGGCCTGTTGATACTATTTTTGTTGTTATTCTAGCCTTCATTTTTGTTGTTGTTGATTGTCATTGTTATATTATGAATTTTTTTCAGGTAAAAACCCCAATTATGATTGAATGTAGATGATTTATTATCAAATGTAATCTCCCCATTTTCCAACATATTTTTTATGAAGTGCTTTATATTCACACAATGACATAGATTATATCCATTAACATGATGGTATCCATAAAACTCATTCTCTCGATACCAATTTAGATACAAAATACCTTTAGGATAAATATTTAGACTTAACCAACTAATGATGTTAGTTGAGGACAAATTGTGAAACACTACTTCAATAGGTTCTCCAAGGTCACTAAAGACTCAACAAGTAGGATTTTTTCTTCTCAGAGGAGGGGTTTGCAAAAGTAATGGTTATTGTATTTATGGAGTAGGTATAGGTTGATATGAAGTTTATGCTTCTTGAATGGGTTGTTGATGAGGAGTAAGCTACATTTAAAATTTAGGTTTAGCATATGATGTTTACATTATTTGGACATGATGTGACTCAGTTACTACATTTCCAGCAAAATTATTATTGTGATTGAATTGTTTGGATTTTTCATAGTTACTAGTCTAGGTTGGTGTTGATGCTTATACTTGGACATGGTTTTGGTTTTGATTTTGGCATATTTCTTGGTTTTGGTTATAATTTTGGTTTAATGAGGTTAACTTAATAATCCCTTTTTTAATACATTCCTTCTTAATTAACAAACCTTTATCGATGATCTATTTAAAGGTTTGTGCACACTGAAGCTCTAGGTGATAAGATATCTCATTGTGTAAATTTTTAGTAAACATAGTGTCCAAATATTTGTCTATTATTGGGCCCCAAATCTACCTAAGTATAGGATACACACCAACACAAAAAACACTTGGTATGAGGCAATCATTTGGTATGATTGTCATTTTGTTATCTTATGGCACCAGTTGGTAGGTGGATAATCGACTCCCTTCTGAATCAATCATCATTGGGAAGTGGGTGCATGAGATAATCATGAAATAATGGAAGTAAGGTAGTAGAGTTGACAAAATGATTGCATCTAGCACTAGCTTATCACCTGATGCGCTTCTTTTACCTAGCACTAAAATATCACTAAGAGCTATAAAAGCTGAGTTGAATCTTGTTAGTGGCAAAGGAGAGCTATAGTGGTGAAGTTATATATGATTATTTTTAAATGTTATATTTTATTTTCTCTTAGGTTTGAGTATGTATGTCTTTATGGCTCCTTGTTATAATGCCCAAGCTCACCTATGATCCTCTGGGCCTTTAGTAGCTTTAAGATGAGTATTTACTTAGTTATATTGATATATATACTATGTATTTATACTCTATTTAATGATGAATGGATTTACATAAGGTTTATAATAGTTATAAGGTTTAAATTTATATTATGAATACTAAGTTCTAGTGATATTTTGACTTAGCTCATTCATGGCATTCTTGTATCTCATGATCACATCAACACCCTATATATAAAATGCTCTAAGTGTAGGAAAAAGCTCATGCCTCACAATGATACCTATGCCAAAGAGAAAACCTAAGCCTAAGTCCTTCATCTAAATACCCCATTGAACCCTCAAAGTGATTGAATGATGCTAAGCTAAAGAAACCAAAGGCTTCCACCTATGAAGCTATAAAACCACATCATACTAGTTTACGTTAGACAGATAATTGGTTCTCCCTAGAATGGATTGCACCTATGAACTTACCACTATCATTGTAATAGCCATAGTCCCTAGGAGATAGTGTTGCACCATGGCACAACTAGCCCAACATAGGTGTCAATCCTTTTTCTATTGTTTTTTGGGTGAATGCATAAGGCTTATGCCTTATGTGAAGTGATGTTAGCATGATCGAGTGATAAATGTTGAGCACTATAGGATTAGTCAAGGCTTGTACCACATGGTAACAAGTCTAGATCTGACTTGGATAGCTAGATAAGTCCCTGATAAGGCTTATAACTTAAGACCCTTACTCTTATATAATATTTTGGTTCCAATTCTAGGACATGTTGAATTCTATTGTTATAATAGTAGACTAGAATGATGCTCTAACTCTCTCTCAAGAACATCAACCATTGGCTAGAACAAGTGGAAAATAAATTTGTGTTAAGGCATCCAACTTGTAAAGGATAAAAACTAAGGAAGTGGGTCTAGACCCACCTGTATGATGCCTTATATGAGGTTTTATTTTGAAAACTATTGGAGTAGGTGTATATATGGTTGGTTACTTTTGTGACACATAGAATTTGAAGATATAGACAATACCTTGAGTGGATGAAAGATCACTTAAAAAGGCTTGAGAAATTAGATGCCACTTAGACTAGAGCTCTAAATAAATGGTGACAAGGGACACTAAATAACTACATTCTTTAATTCATAATATCGATATACTCCTACCCTAAAGAGGTATAATATCATTTCTTGCATGAACCTAGAGGCATGTTTGTGAGAGAGTTTAGAACAAAAATCAAAAATTTGATGGTGGATTACGGATTTGAAACCTTGAGGATTTAAGGCTAAATTCTTCTCATATATGAGTAGCTTAATGGGGAAGAAGGGGACATGTAGTTGAGCCATAATGGAAGGGGATGAGTAGTTTAACACTTAAAGCTCAGGAGATAAACTTATAATAAGAGGAGGCACAAGATGATGGAATATCTAGAACATAGAAGTGATGAGAGGGCCCATAGTGAGTGGGAAGGACATAAGGAAGGATCTATTAAATGGTAGTAGTGCCTAGAGGAGGGAAATATGGAACCCATAAAACAAGCTCCATAGTTGATAGGTAAAGAATGCTTGAGGTCCCTATATAATTTTACCATTAGAGATGCATTGGATGTACCTACCCCCTTTGGATTGATGGAGTGAGCTCATGCACTAGATCCCTCACAAGAAGATAAAATATTAATAACTAACCCCATTGTCAATCTAGACTTTGACTATTTTGTATATTTGGACCATACTTTTGTGATTGAACAAGTTTTTATTTATGAGGATCTAAGTGAGGATATATCTAGATGTTAGGGCACTATCTTAACAAGATAGAATGTGAATGAAATCATTCTAATTCAATAAATATCAATTTCATAACCTAGGCAATAGCCTAGAGGAAGTGACCTCATACCACTAGTTTGTAGTACAATGTCATCATATTCTATAGTGTCAGTGGTAATGATGGGAGAAGTACCTAGCCCAATGGATGGAGGCATTGGAGGACCACCACTAAGACAAGTAACATGGGGATAAGTGCCTCAAATATATACTACTTCCCCACCCTAGATTTATTATGAGATGGCCATGCACCTACTTAAGTATTGAGGCGTAGAGAATGCCATAAAGCATGTGTTCAAGTGTGAATTACAATGGTGTGCTCAGGGTATAACCTAGTTTGAGTGTAAGGTAACCTACTTTGTGACAAATTTGATTGATCATGCCCATACTTGGTATAGGAAGTTTGATCCTAACCAGGCCATGGTTGATTACGACACCCTGAAGGAAGCCTTCTTGAAAGAATTTGATATACCTAAGTTTGAGTAGTAGAGCATTACCACACTCAAGGAAATTAATGAGGGATTATTAGAGAGTGTGTAATTATACAATTATATATTTAAGACTCTTATTTCCAAGCTCCCTTATAATATTCACCCCTCCCAGCATGTGTAATGATTCATTGGGGGATTGCTAGTACCATTCAAAAGGGTGTTATCCATGAAAAAATTCATAAACCCTCAGGAGGTTCTTGAAGCTACACTTAGATTTTAAGTAGTTGGGAGTGTTGATATAGGATTTAGACCCTTCATGGAGGTGCAAATTATGTTTATGGCTTCTTAAATACAAACGTTGACCACTAGTTCAATGCAAGATGCTTGAAGTAAGTTGTGGTGTACTGATTGTGAGATAAAAGGCCATCATAAGGATAATTGCCCTTAAAGGAATGTGCATACATTACTTCTCAACTATGATGTTTACCATGAGGTACATGATGTTCACAACTACCCTTTGTTATAACAATCCTATCAGGTTAAAACAACCACCTATTACTAGTTATGTGATGCCTATACTCATACTATGGCTAATTACTATGCAATTGATGAGATGTAAGAGATTATGAGGAGATGTACATGATAGGAAACAATAGTAGTGTTGTTTCCAAAATCAGCTTAGCTCATTTTTGGGAACAACCCCCTACAAAACTTGTCTGTTTCATCTTTCATCTCTCTAAGTTCATTTTTTGAGATGGATTTCAAATTCATTCTCATCTTAGCCTCGAAACGTGAAAGTGGTTACAATCTCATTGTGGCCAAGTTTTCTCCTCCCCCAGACTCTCATTTTGGAGTTAGTCTTTTCTTCCATTTTCATGCATAGGCAGCAAATTTTGCTGCCCTTGCATTCTTTTTTTTGCTTTTTGTGCAAGGGTGGTAAAATTCACCGCCCATACATTTTTGCCTGCAAGGGCAGAAAATTTTGCCGCCCCTGCACTCGGATAAATTGAAACATGTAAGGGCGACAAATTTTTGTGCCCTTGCACGTCTCGATTTCTGTGTGCAGCATTTATTACCATGCACAGCGAGTGGTTGGGGTTGATTTTCACCCCATTTAAATCGATTTGAGCCTCTTTTCTCCTTAATGCTTCTTCCTCTCCTCCTACCTCTTGCACTTGAGCGACCCAGTTGACGATTCAAAGCACGTATTCACAGATTCAACCTCGTGGCATGCATGGTTTCTCAGGTTGGTTTTATTTTTGGATTTTATTTCTTTTCTTTTCTTGTTTTTTGCTTGAAAATTAGTTAGATGTTGTTTATTTTTCCTCCCTCTCTCCTCCGACCTGCGTGCTCCCTTTTTACCTTGCTGTGGGCATGGTTTTTTTTCCTCACCCGCGGGTTTCTCCTAAGAGCCCACACAGGCTGCAATTTTTTCTGCCCATACATCCTTTCAGTCTTTCCTTATAGGGGCAGTAATTTTCACTGCCCTTACTCTCATTCTTTCCACCATCGGCAAGGGTGATGAATTTTGCCGCCCCTGCAGACATTCTTTGCAAGGGCGGTGATTTTTGCCGCCCTTTCCCTTTTCCTTTCCCCAGCCTGCAAGGGCGGAAAAATTCACTGCCTTTACAACACGTTCTTGCATGGGTGGTGAATTTCACCACCCTTTCACTTTTTATTTTTACATGTAAGGGCGACAAATTTTTCTGCCCCTGCGTCTCTCTCCCAAATTTTCCTAACTCCCAAGAATTTTTTGACCTATCTTTTTCTTTCCCTTTCTTTCTTGTTTTTCATTCCTTCTTCCACCCAACCTTTTTAAGTGACCTCCAGTAACCAAGATCACTTAAATTGTGCTTTCCCTCTCTCTCCCACTCTCCTCTCATCTGTGATCATGACTGCAGCTCAATCAGTGAACTCTTGCACACCTACTCCCATCTGGTCAAGATCATTCTCCATGACAGAAGCGTCTCCCAAAAAGGCAAAAACCATGAAGTATAAGTACCAGGGCATCTTCCCACTCACATTAGTCTCCTTGAATGTTGATGACATTTGGGACACTGAGATCAGCCACGTGGACATGGCCGAATTCTTGGCACAAACAAAGATGACAAATCTCAGCACTGGAATAAAGAGGATCGCTGAGAGCAATATCCACCTGGTGGCTACCTTTCTGGTAGCAGTGCATCATGCTGAGTTCATCCTCCAATGTGTGCACTTCTACAACAAAGAGACTAGAACGGTCTCAGATGCCATTGGTAACACGGTGATTTGGTTGGACCCCGAATTTATCGACAAAGTTTTCATGTGCCCTCCAGCCACCGAAGTAACCCAAATCGACTTCTTGGATGTGCAAAAGGAGTATGATAAAGACCTTGAGAGGGCAAAGAAGGTCATGAACTATAAGTGGTTGAAGACCCCCAGGACCAGCCTCTCTAGATGGCCAAAGAACTTTTTGAGGAGTGATTTTGACAAAGAAGTTGGTGACTTGATCACCCTTCTCAGTAAAGTATGGGGTCTCCCGTCTTCTTCACAGTTCCATGAATGGATGTATCCATTCATCAAGATCATCCTCCAAGGCAAGCAAACCATCTTTTGGGGAGAGAAAATCAATAATGCCCTCCATGAGTAGTTAACCAAAGTATAGACTTCCTTCAAATTTTATATGACTTCATACCTGGTTTATATAGCTGTCGTAATGCAATCTTTTCTGGGATTAACTACAGCAGGAGATAGAAAGACCACCCTGATCTACTCGTATTATTCTCAGCTGACGCTTTAAGGGTCAACACATCATTTAAAAAGCGTAAATGACACCTTCTTTGCCATGTTTTTGTGTCTCTACGATCCTCAGCTCGAGCAGAAGAGAATATCAGACGAGGCCTAGGCAGTGGTCAATGATTATGGCTTCATGTTTCTCCAGTTCCCAACATTCTATTATCTTTGGGTCGGCTTTTACCAAGGCTACCCCTACATGATTCCCAAGTTCCCTTTAGATAAATTAGTTCTAATGGAACTTTGCTGACAACTAGTTGTCGTGCATACTAGACAAATGGAACTAAAGAGACCAGGTTTCAAGTTTCCAATCGAGATTAGTAGGTATTATATTACAACATCAACCAAAGCCAAGGTCATGGAAACTAAAATGCAGATAGTTACTATCAAGCCATTTAAAAGATGAGAAAAATTTGACTACAAGGGAGTCAAGGAGAAGACCAGGAGGAAAACTCAGTCCCATGAACCAATGATTGAAGATATTTGGGTAGACTTGAAGACGGCTGAGGAAATTAGGAAAATGGACTATTGTAGGTTGACACTAGAGCAGATTAAATATCTCGAGCTTGCAGAGATCCCCTCTAGTTTAACCAATGATGGGAACATCATAAATAATAGGTATTTGGTAGAGAAGGTTGCTAGTTCCCCTCTCCCTCTAGTTCAGTGGTCTCAAAAGGAGTTGACTTCTCTGAGAAAAAGATTCAAACCAATATTGGCTAACACCAATGATTGGTTAGCAGCCAAAGGAATCACCCTGAGGGAATTTGTTACAGGTTCAGAGACTGAATACCAGGTAGAATTAAAGAGGAAAGTAGAGAATAGAACCAAAAACAAAGGTGATGTCCCTTCTCCTTCTAGGCATCACAAGCCTAGAATCATCTTTATATCTAAGAAATCAAAGACTGCACAAGGGCCAAAATTAGCAACAAAAGGAGCCAAAGAATAGAGTCCTCAGGCACAGGTAGCTCAGCCTATGGAGAAAGATGATCAGCCATCAGGGTAACCAAGTGTTGGGTCTCCACTCTCATAGGAACAAGCGTAGTCGAGCAAGAGCGTATCTCCTTCTCTCCCTCAGTCTCTTGTGGTTCCCTCTTCTCCCATCTCTCCTATCAATGTTCCCTCCTTCGGAGCCGCTTCTCCTTCTAGAGTTGTATTTGGCGATCCTCAGAGTCCTTTTTGAAGTTCTCCTCACTCTTCTAGATCCATTCTAAGTCTATCATCTCCTTCCTTCAACTTGCCAGTAAGCCCTACACCTGAGCCTAAATTAGTAGTTGGTGTAGTTTTTCTAGTTACTCCAACTGTAACCACTGTCACCACTAGCATTATAGAAACTGCTATAGTAACACCAATAGAGACAACCATTGTCACAACAGGCACTTCTCTCCCACCTTGGATGTTTACTTTCATGCTGAAAAGAAAGAAGATGGCCATCTCCCCAGATGAGTTTGACTTTGGAAAAATAGTGCCGATGAAAGCAAAGGCTCCTAAGAGGCCAAGAATCCTCTCCAAATTGGTCGAAGAAAAGGGACAATTTTTTTTGGAAATTGCCAAGCCTCCACAGGATGTAACCCTTGAGGGTTTCAAGATGAGCAGCTATTCCATATCCATATTAAACTTGGCAAAGTTACCCACGAAGGTGCGAAGAGCGATCTTCAGTCAGCTATGGACATCATGGTCTAAAAATTTGATCAAGAGAAGGAAATGAAGGATTATTACAAGGCCAAAGTAGAGTAGCTAATGGCAGTAATAAAAAAGTTCACTCTTCCTTCTGAAGCATCAACTCGAGAGGTCTTCTCCATGGATGACTCAGTCATTCAAAAAGTAGAAAAGACTTATTTGAAAGGAAAAGTCTTGGAGGACTATATCGAAAAGATGCATACTCAGGGAGTTTCTCTACTTACAGAAGTAGTAGAAAAGATAGGAAAAATGAAGAAGGTAAAAACACAGGTAGATGACTTCGTCTTCCTCATTTCTCAAGAGATTGATAGCTTGGAGAAAGATCTCAGCAAATAGAAGGAAATTAAAAATCTCAAGAAGAGCACCCTGATATCTATCAGTGTCATCTCCAATAAGGACTCTTATGTTGAGATCAAAGAGTCACTGGTCTTCAAAATCTAGGTACTCAAAGACTTAATTGATGATCTTAAAGCTTTCAAGGAAGCTAGTGAGAAGAGTGACCTGAGCCTGCTAAATAAATTAGAAGAGCTGCCATGTGACTTAACCTCTAAAGACAATTAGTTCCTTCCAGTAGAAGAGATGATTCAGAGTTTCAAGGAAATGATTTGGAGAGATTTTAAAGAAAAATCATTCTCAATGTCTTTGGTGGACAGCATTCTAGATGCTCAGTTAACTTTGGAGAATCTAAAATCTAGGTTAATTGGCCATGATAAAGCTATCACAACATTAAAGGACGCACTGGTCAGAGCAAGAATCATCTCCAAGAACACAGTTGTGCTAGATAGCATGGGAATTTAGGCATCTTTCGCCATGTACAATGCTCATCTGAAAAAACCTGGCAGCTAGAACTGATTCTCTCTCTCTCTCTTTTTTCTTCTTCTCTCCTTATGCACTTCTATTTTGTGCAAAGTGCATGAAGTTTTGAAATATGTAATTACATGTAAAAAATTTGAAAAAATATCTGAAAGTCAAAGATGAGTCATCTTTGACTAAGATATTTTGTATATTTTATTATTTTCCCTTTTTGAGGATTTTCTCCCTATATATAGTGGAGACCTCATTTGTAAATGATCTTGGAAAATTTAATAGCAAACACTACTGAAATTAAAGCAAATTTTGAGACTTTGTGCTCAGACTTGTAAATCATATTTTGTTGAATGAATGAGAAGTATGTTATTTCAAACTTTGTGTTGAGATTGTCTGTGTTATTTAGGAAATAGTTCTTATGTCCTTTTTCTTAGTAATATCTTATTTATCTAATTTAATAAGCAAAGTGGGTGTGTTAGTATTATCTAAGGGCACTTCTTGAGGGTAGAAGATAGACTTTGTGCTACTTTTACCTTTGAGATTCAATTATCTTTTGTAGTTTGAGGTGAAGACTTTGTGCTTCACTTTACTCTATGGTTGTACTTGTTCTGAATAGGTGAAGGAGCTATGAAAGACTTTGTGCTTACGTGGGTTCTCTTGTGGACTTTGTTACTTTAGGTAATTTTCTGCTTCGCGGTGAATACCATTCCTAAAAGAAGAGGAATGTTGTTAGCTAAGGGCCAAGATTTTCCCTCTTTTGTTCTTTATACATTACCTCTAAAAAAAGAGAGGTAGATGCTGTTATACCACCTCATGTGTTAGTTTTTGCTTAATTATATACATATATCTAGTGCATAAATATCTATAGGGAACCTCCCCTTAATGAGAGGAGAGATTTACTTCATCCAGATTTGGTAAACCCATACTTTTCATCGTGTAAATCTCCCTATGCTGTGGCTGATATCCCCATTTTGTCATTAGTTAGTTGACGACAAAATATTCACCCAACAATTTTTTGGCGACTCCACTGGAGACTCGAATGTGCAGTCTGAAACCTCAAGTTTCAAATTGAAGCAGTCCCTACCCTTATCCATTACATAGTTTGGAAACTCTGTTTCATGTCTTACCCATTATCATTATAGCCTTACCATCCATCTCCGTTACATTATCTGGTCTGCAGAACCAGAGCCATTGGGAAGAACATGCATTTTGAAGCCTCAAGCTTCAACTTGAAGTAGTTTCGGTCCCTTTTTCATTTTAAAATCTGGCAACTCCACGCTACACCAGAAGCCAGAGATCTAAGGGTGTTGTTGACCCTATGTTTGAGTTGGCGCAACAAAGTAACTTTGATCTCTTTCCTCCGTCACCTTTCCTCCAACATTCGAGGAGTTTTCCTCCTAGCTTTATCAAGTCACCAACACAAGGTAAAGCTGATTTTTCTACTGTTAACGGTGCCCTGCCAGTAAATACTCCACCAAGGTTTGCTATCCCACCATTTAATCATCCTAAAATTATGGCTCAAGGCCTGTGGGGTAATTCCTTTGGCCCTCTCAATTTGACTGCACTTTTGCTTGAACTACCTCGTAGTTCTAAAAAGAATTTTCCTAAGTTTTTTGGTGATGGAAAGGTTCATCCCGATGAGCATATTGCCACTTTCTCCATAGCATGTGGCATGATCGGTGTGGAATTTGAAGATGTAGCAATTAGGCTTTTTGTGGAAACTTTGCAAGGAACTGCCGCAGATTGGTTCTATCACCTGCAGGCCGGGTCAATAATGGACTGGGATATGCTCAAGTCCAAATTTGAAGCTAGGTTTAAACCCGCTGAGGATGCACACGCTTTGTTGGCTTAGCTAACACAATTAAAGAAAGAATCCCAGGAACCCATGAGGGATTTCATAGCTAAATCCAACAAGTTGAGGAATTGAATTCCAACTATAGCTCAACCCACGCTGGAAAATCTCATGTGCTTTTTCATCAATTCACAGCTTCCCAAAGTAAGTTTCCTGTTAAGGCGAGCTGGCCCTATGGATCTAACCTTGGCTCAAAGTTTAGCTACTAAGATTGAAGATGATCTTATCCTGGCAGGTAAGATTAGAAAAGACCCAAGTAAAAATAGATTCTCTCCATCTGCTGAAAGCTCTTCTACAAGTACTACAGACCTTATGGTGCAAAAATTGATGAATGAACTGATAGCTTTGAAGACGCAAATAGCCCAAGGTACGTCTGCTCCTACCTATCAAGATGCACCTAAGAGAACATTCTAGAATAAGCAATATCAGGGTAATGCTACCTAGAACTAAGGGCAATCCAATCACCTACCTCCCCCTCTAGGGAGATTAGCAATTAAAGTAGCACCTACCAATTTAGCGGTCAGCTACCTAGAAGCTGAGCATGACAACTCATTTCAACCCCAGTTAGATCAATAAGAAAATGCTAATCTCTTCAATGAGCAGGAAGAGGAATTAGCTAGTGACTCCAATATCAGTTTTTTGGACTTCCAGGATGAAGCTGGAAGTAAAGTGGAGGATTTGGATGTAGCTTACGCTATTTTTACCAGATCCCAAAATCAGTCAGCTTCACAGACTGACAAAGGGAAGGCAAAGGAGGAATCCTGGCCAGTGGTTTCCATTGCCAAACGTGAGACTCCATTTCCTCCATAGTTAAAAGATTAGGTAACCCATAAAAAAGTAAGTACTCCCAATCACCCGATATCTTCCACTTCTACTACTCAGATCAGTGCCACACCTATTAAAGTCCCTGATGATAGACCCCCTTCCTCTGTTGCAAGTTCTTTTCAATTATTTGATATAATTGATCATGCTAGAAAGACTAAAATTCAAATGACAGATGTTGAATATTTAAGAGCTAACCCAAAACAATTTGATAGATTGGCAGAATATGTGAAAAACAAAGCCGTCCCTGTAGGACAAGATTCTTTGAAAGTTTTTCTTGATCCCCTTAAAAATAAACCGACCCAAAATAATTTTGTTGTGACTCCTCTTGTCGCTCCCAGGAAAATAGATCCTTTCTATGTTTCCCTACTTATAAATGGTTATAAACTGAGTAATTGTATTATAGACTCTTGAGCTTCAGATAATGTCATGCCCGTAAAAGTGGCAGATTCTCTTGGCCTGACTTTGACCAAAACTTTTGGGAGGTGTTTTTCCATGGAAAATAAGCAAGTTCCTTTCCTTGGTCAAATAAAAGATGCTCAATATGCCTTCGCGGCTTTTCCAGAGAAGAGGATAAAAATGATGGTTTAGTGGCTGATGTTCCCGCATCTTATGGCATCTTACTTGGGCAGAATTTCTGTAAAGATGTCAGAGGTGAGCTAAGTATGGACCTATCAAAAACAAGAATTCCAGTTCAAGGTGTCATGAAGAAGTTACTTCCTAAAAAAGAAGCAAGGTATGTAGTTACCAGATCATCGGCACCGAAAGCTCAAATTTTATTTGAGTCTTCAGGTATGGGCAACTATTTGTTGTCTATAGATGAGATCCATGAGACATCTAATGAAACTCCTATGGGTGATAACTTAGATTTGAGTTCAGCTGACGCAAAGGGTAAAGTGCTAAAGTAAAATGAACATGTGGAAGAACCCCTTCCTCAAAACAAAAAAGATTTTGTGGAAAAAATGGCGTCTAATGAGGTAGGGACCTTAGAGTTTGATGGCAGCTCCTCTGCTACTAGTTCGAGAGCCAGGGTTGTGTTGGTATCCCCTCAGGGAGATATTATTCCTTTGTCTTACAAGTTACAGTTCAATAATACCAACAACATAGCTGAATATGAATCTCTGTTGCTCAGACTACAGGCTACTAGAGAAAGAGGTATTAGGGAACTCCATGCTAAAGGAGATGCTGAGTTGATAGTCTGTCAGGTAAGAAACCTTTATCAAACCAAGAATGAGAGGTTGTGCTACTATCGAAACTTGGTCTGGGATCAGATTGAAAATTTTGACGCCTTCAACATCTCTGCCATTCTGAGGGAACTTAATGACCGAGCAGATGCATTAGTTGTCTCTGCCACCCTTCTCGTTCCTCACCCAAATTTTAAAGGAGATGTGTATACTATCAAGCTAGTTTTTTGACCAAGTGTACCAGATAATGCTGACCATTGGCAAGTGTTCAATAATGATGATCAAATCATCACCTTCTTGGAGCAAAAAGATAGTTTTGAACAACTACGTTTTGAAGGTAGTGAACCTCGAGAGTGTGGGGCAGCTCCTGAGGCCCATGCGAACTCAGGTGAGGACTTTTTACAGCTTAAAGGGAATAAGATTCCAAAAGGCTTGGTGTCCTTAGAGAAATTGTTTGATAACAATGATAGGTTTATTAAGCAATAGCTTACAGATTCAAAGTCCTCTCAAGACTTTGATCAGGCAAACTTAGGAACCAAGTTCAATCCTAAAATGGTAAATATTGAGAAATGCTGCACTCCCAAGGAAAGATTTGAGCTTACTAGTCTACTCCACCAATACATGGATGTATTGGCCTATTCCTATGATGATCTGAAATCACTAAGGCCTAATGATGTTCACCATGACATTCCTCTGAAGGCAAACTCTATACCTTACAAGCAGAAATCTAGGCAGTATAATCCAAAAATCTCAAGTACTATTTTAACTGAGATACAAAAGATGCTGGATGCCCAGATAATTTTTCCAATCCATCACTCAACATGGATTGCCAACATAGTACCCGTTAGAAAGAAAAATGGAAAAATTTGAATTTGTGTGAATTTTAGGAACTTAAATTAGTTATCTTTAAAAGATAATTACCCTCTCCCCATCATGGATCAAGTTCTGTAGATGGTAATAGGTTCAGAAATGTTATCAATGCTAGATGGTTTTTTGAGGTACAATCAGGTTGAAGTTGGGAAAATAGATCAACATAAGACAACATTCACCACGCCTTGGGGCACATTCGCTTACCGAAGGATGCCTTTTGGTCTGATAAATGTAGGTGCCACTTTTCAAAGGGCGATGGATCTTGCTTTCAAAGATGAGATGGAAAAATTCATTGTAGTATACCTAGATGATCTAACGGTATTTTCAAAACATCGTTCTGAGCATATTCACCATTTGCAAAAAGTACTAGAATGCTGTCGCCAGAATGGTATTTCTTTAAACCTAAAGAAATCTATCTTTGGAGTTACTAAGGGGAAACTTCTCAGACACATCATGTCTTGAGAAGGTATTAGAATTAATCTAGAGAGAGTCAAGTCCATCCAGGAACTTACTCTGCCTACCAGCAAGACCGCAGTTCACTCTTTCTTTGGAAAGGTGAATTTTCTTTGAAGGTTCATTCCTGAGTTTGCTGAGAAAACTCATCACATCGTCGACATGATGAAGGGCAATGCTACGTTCAGGTGGACCGCTAAAGGTAAATCAGCATTCAAGGAGATTAAGGAAGTGATCGCCCGTGCACCAGTCTTGGTCTGTCCAGATTATACTAAAGGTTTGAAAATATATAACTATGCCTCTGAGCATACATTGTCAGCTATTTTGGTTCAACAAAATATAGAAGGTGCAAAATCTCCTATCTCATTCATGAGTTGTCCACTCAAATATCACGAGCTAAAATATTTCCTTATGGAGAAGCATGCATATGCCATGGTCAAAGCTGTCAAGCATTTCAAGTTTTATATCCTGAATTCTCACACTAAAGTTCTCGTACCAGATACAACAGTGAAATCCATTTTGACTTAGAAAGAGTTTGGTACAAAGAAAGGTAACTAGATTACCAAGACTCAGGAGTTTGATCTGGATATCAAACCAACCAAGCTCGTACAAGGAAGGGGTCTCTACCAGTTGATCGTCAATAACATTCTAAGCGAAGTAGAAAATGAAGAAGTAAAGATCGAAGGCGTGCCTATGGTTTTCTTTGTTGCCACTATTGATGAATGATATTCTGACATTGCTCATTTTTTGACATATGGTGAGTGTCCCACTCATCTTTCTTTTAAAGAGAAACAAAATGTTAAATTGAAAGCAGTTGGTTATGTTCTGTGGGAGAATGGTCTTTACAAAAGCACCCTGGACAGGGCATTTCTTCGTTGTGTTGACAAAGCTCAACAAGAAAGGCTCTTAGAATCTTTCCACAATTTGGCCTATGGAAGACATTTCTCTGCACCAGTGATGACACACAAAATTTTACGAGAAAGGTACTATTGGCCCACGCTTTTTCAGGATGCCTACAAATGGGTGCGTAGGTGTGAATTATGTCAACAATTCATTGGAAAGCCTAAGCTGCCTGCTTTGCCCCTCAAGCCGGTTATGATCGGGGAACCATTTCAACAGTGGGGTATTGACTTCATTAGAGTAGTCAACCCATCTTTAAGTGCTAGACATGATTATGTCCTCACTGCAACAGATTACTTTACCAAGTGGGTGGAGGCCATCCCAACCAAGCATGCTACATCTGAAGTGGTATGCAGCTTTCTCAAAGAAAATATCATCTCCAGGTTTGGAGTTCCACTCAAATTTGTAACAGATAATGAGGCCTATTTTTTCTCATATGAAATTACTCAATTTTGCTTTGGTTATGGGATTACCTTATCTCACACTTCAGTTTATTTCCCTCAGGGAAACGGACAAGCAGAATCGAGTAACAAAAACCTGGTCACCATTATCAGGAAGTTGGTGGATGACAATCAGAGAATGTGGCACAAAGCATTGTATGATGCCTTGTGGGTAGATAGAATAACACCTAAAATGGCTATAGGTATGTCACCTTTCCAACTTCTATATAGATTGAATGCAAAAATTCTCATCACCCTTGAACTACCAACGCTCAGATTAACCAAAGCAATCGAAGACTCAACCTTCAAAAGCTCAGTTGACAAATGAATTATGTGTTTGATCATGTTAAATAAACAAGGAGTTATGGTAGTAGACCGAATTATGAAACATCAGAATAAGGTGAAGGCACTTTTTGATAAGAGAGCTAGAGTGCGTGAATTCCAAGTTGGAGATCAAGTCTTGTTATGGGACAAGAGGCGAGAACCAAAAGGGATGCATGGCAAATTTGACTCCCTTTAAAGAGGCCCGTTTACCATTTGACAACTCTGTGGTGAGGCTAGCTTCTTGTTGTAGTACCAAGATGAAACATCATTTACACTACCTCATAGCGGACAACATCTTAAGCTGTTCAATCCTTGAAGCTCAGATGAGTCCGTTTGTATATATGTATAGTTTTTATGTTTTGTCTATTTTTTTCTTTCATTTTTAGCCTGACTCCGTAGCCCAATGGCTTGGATGAAGGCACTTAGAGACTGGTTTCTACTCTTGCTAATCAATTTGATCAGCAGAAGTTCCCTAATAGGAGCCAGCTGTTATTTTCAAAATTAGCTTAGCTCATTTTTGGGAACAACCCCCTACAAAAATTGTCCATTTCATCTTTCATCTCTCTAAGTTCATTTTTCGAGATGGATTTCAAATTCATTCTCATCTCGGCCTTGAAATGTGAAAGTGGTTACAATCTCATTCTAGCCAGGTTTTCCCCTCCCCCAGACTCTCCTTTTGGAGTTAGTCTTTTCTTCTATTTTCATGCATAGGCGGCAAATTTTGCTGCCCCTGCACCTTGACCTACAAGGGTAGTGAATTTTGCTTCCCCTGCACTTGGATAAATTGAAACATGCAAGGGCAACAAATTTATCCACCCTTGCACGTCTCAATTTCCATGCATGGCATTTATTGCCGCACGTGGCAGGTGGTTGGAGTCAATTTTCACCCCATTTAAATCGATTTAAACCTCTTTTCTCCTCATTACTTCCTCCTCTCCTCCTACCTCTTGCACTTGAGCGACCCAATTGACGATTCAAAGCACGTATTCGTGGATTCAACCTCGTGGCACACACGGTTTCTCAGGTTGGTTTTGTTTTTGGCTTTTATTTCTTTTCTTTTCTTGTTTTTTTCTTGAAAATTAGTTAGATGTTGTTTATTTTTCCTCTCTCTCTCCTCCAGCCTGCGTGCTCCCTTTTTACCTTGCCACGGGTGTGGTTTTTTTTCCTCACTTGCGGGTTTCTCCTAAGAGCCCACACAGGCGGCAATTTTCGCTGCCCATACATCCTTTCAGTATTTCCTTGTAGGGGCAGTGATTTTTGCCACCTTTACTCTCATTCTTTCCACCATCAGCAAGGGCGGCAAATTTCACCGCCCCTGCAGAGATTTTTTGCAAGGGTGGCGATTTTCACCACCCTTTCCCTTTTCCTTTCCCCAGCCTGCAAGGGTGGCAAAATTTGCCACCTTTGTAGCACGTTCCTACATGGGCAGCAAATTTTTCCACCCTTTCACTTTTTATTTTTACATGTATGGGTGGCAAATTTTACCACCCCTGCGTCTCTCTCCTAAATTTTCCTAACTCTCGAGAATTTTCCAACCTATCCTTTTCTTTCCCTTTTTTTCTCATTTTTTGTTCCTTCTTCCACCCAACCTTTTTAAGTGACCTCCAGTAACCAATATCACTTAAATTGTGCTTTCCCTCTCTCATCCACTCTCCTCTCATCTGTGATCATGACTGCAGCTCAATCAACGAACTCCTGCACACCTACTCCCATCTGGTCAAGATCATTCCCCATGATGGAAGTGTCTCCCAAAAAGGCAAAAACCATGAAGTATAAGTACCAGGGTATCTTTCCACTCACATCAGTCTCCTCGAATGTCGATGACATTTAGGACACTGAGATTGGCCACATGGACATGGCCGAATTCTTGGCGCGAACAAAGGTGACAAATCCCAGCAGTAGAATAAAGAGGATCGTTGAGAGCAATATCCACCTGGTGGTCACCTTTTCAGTAGCAGTGCATCATGCTGAGTTCATTCTCTAATGCGCACACTTCTACAACAAAGAGACCAGAATGGTCTCAAATGCCAACAGTAACACGGTGATTTGGTTGGACCCTGAATTCATTGACAAAGTTTTCATGTGCCCTCCAGCCACCAAAGTAACCCAAATTGACTTTGTGGATGCGCAAAAGGAGTATGATAAAGACCTTAAGAGGGCAAAGAAGGTCATGAACTATAAGTGGTTGAAGACCCCTAGGACTAGCCTCTCTAAATGGCCAAAGAACTTTCTGAGGAGCGATTTTTTTGAAGAAGTTGGTGACTTGATCACCCTTCTTAGCAGAGTACGAGGTCTCCCATCTTCTTCACAGTTCCATGAATGGATGTATCCATTCATCAAGATCATCCTCCAGGGCAAGCAAACCATCTTTTGGGGAGAGCAAATCAGTAATGCCTTCCACGAGTAGTTAACTAAAGTACAGACTTCCTTCAAATTCTATATGACTTCATACCTGGTTTATATAGCTACCATAATGCGATCTTTTTTGGGATTAACTATAGCAGGAGATAGAAAGACCACCCCGGTCTACTCATATTATCCTCAGCTGACACTTTAAGGGTCAACATGTCATTTCAAAAGAGTAAATAACACCTTCTTTGCCATGTTTTTGTGTCTCTTTGATCCTCAGCTCGAGCAAAAGAGAATATCAGATGAGGCCTAGGTAGTGGTCAATGATTATGGCTGCATGTTTCTCCAGTTCCCCATATTCTATTATCTTTGGGTCAGCTTTTACCAAGGCTACCCCTACATGCTTCCCAAGTTCCCTTCAGATAAATTAGTTTTAATGGAACTTTGCCGACAACTGGTTGTCATGCATACTAGATAGATGGAACTGAAGAGACCATGTTTCATGTTTCCAATCAAGATTGGTAGGTATTTTGTTGCAACATCAACCAAAGCCAAGGCCATGGAAACCAAAATGCAGATAGTTACTATCAAGCCATTTAAAAGATGAGAAAAATTTGACTATAGGGGAGTCAAGGAGAAGATCAGGAAGAAAACTCAGTCCCATGAACCAATGATTGAAGATATTTGGGTAGACATGAGGATGGATGAAGAAATTAGGAAAATGGACTATTGCAGGCTGACACTAGAGCAGATTGAATATCTCAAGCTTGCAGAGATCCCCTCTAGTTTAATCAATGATGGGAACATCATAAATAGTAGGTATTTGGTAGAGAAGGTTGCTGGTTCCCCTCTCCCTCTAGTTTAGTGGTCTCAAAAGGAGCTAAATTTTTTGAGAAAAAGATTCAAACCAATATTGGATAACACCAATGATTGGTTAGTAGCCAAAGGAATCACCTTGAGGGAATTTGTTACAGGTTCAGAGGCTGAATACCAAGCAAAATTAAAGAGAAAAGTAGAGAACAGAACCAAAAACAAAGGTGATGTCCCTTCTCCTTCTAGGCATCACAAGCCTAGGATCATCTTTATATCCAAGAAATCAAAGACTGCACAAGGGCCAGAAGCAGCAACAAAAGGAACCAAAGAATAGAGTCCTTAGGCACAGGCAACTCAACCCATGGAGAAAGATGATCAGCTATCAGGGCAACCAAGTGTTGGCTCTCCACTCTCACAGGAACAAGCGCAACTAAGCAAGAGCGTATCTCCTTTTCCCCCTTAGTCTCTTGTGGTTCCCTCTTCTCCCATCTCTCCTATTAGTGTTCCCTCCTTCGAAGCCACTTCTCCTTCTAGAGTTGTATTTGGTGATCCTTAGGATCCTTCTAGAAGTTCCCCTCGCTCTTCTGGATCCATTCCAAGTCTATCATCTCCTTCCTTCAACTTGCCAGCAAGCCCTGCACCTGAGCCTGAATTAGTAGTTGGTGCAGTTTTGCTAGTTACTCCAACTGCAACCACTGTCACCACTAGCAGTATGGAAACTACTATAGTAACACCAGTAGAGACAACCATTATCATAATAGGCACTTCTCTCCTACCTTGGATGTCTGCTTTCACACCAAAAAGAAAGAAGATGGCCATCTCCCCAGATGAGTTCGACTTTGGAAAAATAGTGCCGGTGAAAGCAAAGGCTCCTAAGAGGCCAAGAATCCTCTCCAAATTGGTTGAAGAAAAGGGACAATTTTGTTTGGAAATTGCCAAGCCTCCACAAGATGCAACCCTTGAGGGTTTCAAGATGAGCAGCTATTCCAACTCTCGTATTGAACTTGGCAAAGTTACCCACAAAAGTGTGAATAGCGATCTTCAGTCGACTATGGACATCATGGTCCAGAAATTCGATCAAGAGAAGGAAATAAAGGATTATTACAAGGCCAAAGCAGAGCAACTAACGGTAGTAATAAAAAGGTTCACTCTTCCTTCTAAAGCAACAACTCCAGAGGCCTTCTCCGTGGATGACTCAGTCATTCAAAAAGTAGAAAAGACTTATTTGAAAGTGAAAGTCTTGGAAGACTATATCAAAAAGATGCATACTCAGGGAGTTTCTCTATTTACAGAAGTAGCAAAAAAGATAGGAAAAATGAAGAAGGTAAAAACACAGGTAGATGACTTTGTCTCCCTCATTTCTCAAGAGATTGATAGCTTGGAGAAAGATCTCGGCAGATGGAAGGAAATGAAAAATCTCAAGAAGAGCACCTTGATATCTATCAGTGTCATCTCCAACAAGGAATCCTATGTTGAGATCAAGGAGTCACTGGTCTTCAGAATCCAGGTACTCAAAGACTTAATTGATGATCTTAAAGCTTTCAAGGAAGCTAGTGAGAAGAGTGACCTAAGCCTGCTAAATAAATTAGAAGAGCTGCCATGCAACTTAACCTCTAAGGACAATCAATTCCTTCCAACAGAAGAGATGATTTAGAGTTTCAAGGAAATGATTCAGAGAGATTTTGAAGAAAAATCCTTCTCAATGTCTTCGGTGGACAACATTCTAGATGCTCAGTTAACTTTGGAGAATCTAAAATCCAGGTTAATTGGCCACATTAAAGCCATCACAACATTGAAGGATGCATTGATTAGAGCAAGAATCATCTCCAAGAATGCAGTTACACTAAATAGCATGGGAATTCAGGCATCTATCACCATGTACAATGCTCATTTGAAAAAACTTGGTGGCCAGAACTGGTTCTCTCTCTCTCTCTTTTCTTTCTTCTTCTCTCCTTATGCACTTCTGTTTTGTGCAAAGTGCATGCAGTTTTGAAATATGTAATTACATGTAAAAAGTTTATAAAAATATCTGAAAGTCAAAGATGAGTCATCTTTGACTAAGATATTTTGTATATTTTATTATTTTCCCTTTTTGAGCATTTTCTCCCTATATATAGTGGAGACCTCATTTGTAAATGATCTTGGAAAATTTAATAGCAAACACTCTGCTGAAATTGAAGCAACTTTTGAGACTTTGTGCTCAAATTTGTAAATAATATTTTGTTGAATGAATGAGAAGCAGCTTATTTCAAACTTTGTGTTGAGATTGTCTGTGTTATTTAAGAAATAGTTCTTATGTCCTTTTTCCTAGTAATATCTTATTTATCTAATTTAATAAGCAAAGTGGGTGTGTTAGTATTATCTAAGGGTGCTTCTAGAGGGTAGAAGATAGACTTTGTGCTGCTTTTACCTTTGAGATTCAATTATCTTTTGTAGTTTCAAGTGAAGATTTTGTGCTTCACTTTAGTCTACGGTTGTACTTGTTCCAAATTGGTGAAGGAGCTACGAAAGACTTTGTGCTTACGTGGGTTTTCTTGTGGACTTTGTTACTTCAGGTAATTTTCTGCTTCATGGTGAATACCATTCCTAAAAGAAGAGGAATGTTGTTAGCTAAGGACCAGGATTTTCCCTCTTTTGATCTTTATACATTACCTCTGAAAAAAGAGAGGTAGATGCTGTTATACCACCTCATGTGTTATTTTCTGCTTAATTATATACATATATCTAGTGCATAAATATCTATAGGGAACCTCCCCTTAATGAGAGGAGAGATTTACTTCATCCAGATTTGGTAAACCCATACTTTTCATGGTGTAAATCTCCCTATGTTGTGGCTGATATCCCCATTTTGTCATCAGTTAGTTGATGACAAAATATTCACCCAAAAAGTAGTGAGAGGGAAGGGATCCCAAATAAATGAGGGATATAGCCAGTCAAATGTAAGCTATGGGATGCAAAGAGGCACCCTAGGGAGAGGTGGTGGATGTGGTGGAGGAAGGTTCCCACCATGATCATGTTACAAGTGTAGTTCGATCGAGTACTATCAGCATGACTATCCTACACATCTAATGTTTGGGTATTGTCAAGGAACACACAAGGTTGAGGAATGCCCCAACTTATAGAAAACATTGACCCAAGGTAGGCCCAACATAGATAAGGGAAAAAGGATGATCAAGAATGAGCCTAAAGCATAAAAATGGACTCTAAAGGTGTAACTAGTCTACGTGAATCCAATCAAAGTACATGAAAATACTTGAAGTGAACTCACCACTCAATTTTTAGTTGTGCTAGTACCAAATTTGTGCTTGGAATATGGGGAACCAAGCTATGATGAGTACATGACATAGCTTAAACCCAAATATTCACCCTATCTAGATCTTATACACGAAAAAGACATTACAATAGGTTATGAGCATGATATAAACCCATAAGGAGAGCTCTAATTGGAATAAGAGCTAGAGGTGTAGGCTATCACGTCTCACAAGTAGTAAGATGGACATAAATATTAGCTACAATAACTAACAGAGATCTTGTGCCTTCTAAAAATAGAAGGGATGTTTCCCCTTTTAAATAATTTTATTTTAGAACATGTAGGACAATAATCAGTTAAAGTTGTTATGCCATTCATGGAAAGGGCATGAAAGGTCAGGCATACCTAGAATGCATAGTATGACCAAGAGCTCCTAGTGAATGCCATCATCGATGGATGGTCCATTTATGAAATCCTTATTGACACAAGTGCTGAGGTCAATATCCTAACTAAGAAAGCATGGGATAAGATGGGTAGGCTATCCATAAGGCCTTCCCCCCATGTACTCTTTATGGCCAATAAAACTTGAGTACAACCATTTAAAATTATAAAGGGAGCCATTATAGACATTATGGGCACTAGATTCCATGCTGACTTTGGGTTAATCAAAATTTGGATGAACAAGATAACTATCCAACACTTATAATAATGCCATGGTGATATGCAAATAGTGATTATATGCACCTCGAGAAGTGATATGTGACCTTCAAAAATGGAAAGGAAAGGGTAGTGATTCCCCTCTCAAGTGACCAAAGACCCACCTATATGAAGAGCTTTAATCTTGAGGATGAGATCAACCATATATATAACATCATGATATAAGGTGTCAAGAATATCAACTCCATTGATCAAGGGTTACTCCCTTAGGAATATGGGCAGTCAACCTCAGATACCACCAAGGTTGCTTATGATTAATGGGTTAAAGAGGCTTATGAGGCCATTAGTCGTAAATGCCACCTGGTGTGTGTAAAGGCACTAAAGCCTATGAGGATTGGCTAGGTCTATATTGATCACACTCCAAAATGATGGGTCTCTTGTGATGAGAAGAAAGGAAAGAAGGTACTCATTTTGAGAAAAGGTAAGCTTGTGACACTCCCAAACTTTGAAGGAAGCAACCCATTGGAAAAGTATGTCCATGATCTCGAATCATGCATCCCCAAAGAAATATATATAATGAGTGTACTAGTATATACATTGAGAAGCACTACCATTCATTGGTGGGTACCACAAAAGTCTAACTTGCCAGCTTAACAAGATGTGAAGGTATCTATTTGCACTAGATTCAAGATAAGTAATAAGGACTTGGACATATCAACATATTCTGGTGACTCTGATCCCATAGTGTATGTGCACTTATGTGAAGAGAAATGGATTGACTATGGTGCAACTACCCCAAAGAACTTATGGGTGCATGCCTTCTATATAACTTTGAAGACATGAGCATTAACATGGTATGTGGTTAGTAGGATGCATCATTAAATAACTAAATGATATGACCTTAAGGAGAAGTTTGTAACAACTTCTCCTTTTCCTCATAGAACTCAGGATTGATTGAGCCTCTATAAGTAATTATGAGGGCAATGTTTAAGGACACCACAATCCTTGAAGAGTGCCTAAAAGACATGTTTGGGGAGAAAGGTTTGATGCTCCTAATTTTCTTTGAAGAACAAATGCTCAAAAATATCTCAAGTGAAGAAGATGATGAAACTTGGAAAGAGCACTACTAGAAAACTCTGACAAGAAAATGAAATCTCATACACCAAATTGAGGATAACACTCTTGATGAAGAAAAATGGCTCATCTTTGAATAGAGACGATTGAGGGAACTCAACAAGTTGAAGACTCACACCAAGAAAATAATGAACCATATCATGCACCACTAAAGACCATCAAGGTGGAAATCAATGCAAAAGGAGAACCAAAGATGGCTACTCTAGGTGACTATTGATGCATATTATGGATATCCTAAATGAATTATAAAACTTGTTCAATAGAAATTATCAAGATATGAAGGGCACCCACCCATCCCTTGAAAATATAAGCATAAAGATAATTGATGACACAATATTAGTCAAGAAGCACCCCTATAGGATGAATCCAAACCTTTACACCAAGGTTCAAATAGAGATCGATGTAATGCTAACTGTAGGGGTCATTTATCCTATATAAGAGTCTGAGTGGGTAAGCCTGATGGTTATTAGTATCAAGAAGGATGGCTGTATTTGAATTTATTCTAATTATAGGATGTTAAACATTGCTTGAATCAGTAACCCCTATCTGGCTTCATTCACTAATGAATTCTTGGATGGAATCATAGGCTTGAAATCTACACCTTCACTAATGGGTTTTCTAGATACCACCAAGTCTAGATTGAGGAGGAAGACAAGCCCAAATCAACTTTTACAACTAAATGGGGCTGTTTTTATTATAACATGATTCCCTTTGGACTTAAAAACATGCTAACAATATTGAGTGGTGATCATTGCATTTAAATACTTCATCCACAAGTTCCTCTAGGTATACCTAGATGACTAGATGGTGTATGGCCTCGTAAAAGACCATTGTGATAACCTATGCCTAATATTTTAAAGGTTTAGATAGATTCAAATAGACGTAAACCTAAATAATTACATCTTTATGACACCCTTTGGAACGCTTCTCAGGCACATCATCTATAAATATGGTCTCGATCTCATGAAGATTGTGATAATCATTCAACTCTAGACTCCTTCCACATAGAAAGACATTCATGCCTTTCTTGGCCACTGTGGATATTATAAAAAGTTTATAAGGAGATATACAAATATTATGGTGTTGTTAGAGGAGCTCTTTCACAAGGATGGCCCATTCTATTGGGGTGAAATGCAAGAGGATGCATTTGAAACTTTGAAGCTCAATTTGGTTAGCATGCCTATTTTATAATTTCTTGATTGGATGACCCCATTCCATATCCATGTCAATGCATATGGATTTACAATTAGAAGAATCCTAGAATATCCTAGCAAAGGTAAAATGGATCACCCCATCTCCTTCACTAGTAGAAAATTGATAAAGGTAGAGCACAATGATATCATAACTGAGGGAAAGGCACTTGCCATGGTCTATGCCCTATAAAAATTTAGATAATATTTGTTGGTAAACCCATTCATCTTATTCATAGACCATGAGACACTTAATTACCTTATGAATAAGCCCATTCCCCATGGCCACATTTGTATATGGATAGTTCTATTTCAAGAATTCTAGTTCTTTGTTGTCATCAAGCCTAGAAAATAAAACTTGGGCCCAGACCACTTATCCCTATATCAACTCCAGTGATGCAGTAGCACCTATTAAGGATGACATAATAGATGCAAAATTATACAGAGTCCAACATGCCCCTAAATACTTTGTATAGATTTTCACTTTCCTAACATCTGGATCTATGCCCTCAGTAATGACAACTAAAGAAAAGAAATAAGTCATAGTTCATACCACCCTTTTTTAGTTCATTAGTAGGGAACTATGAAAACTTGATCAATGTGAAGTCCTATGTTGATGTGTCTTGGAACATGAAAGGGAATCCATTTTACATGAATTGTATAAAGGGGTAACAGGAGGCCATTATGTAGGAGACATAATAATGTGCAAGGTATTGCAATCAAGCTTGTGGTGGCCAATTCTATTTCAAGATGTGAAAGATTATGCCAAGGCATGTGACATATGCTAGTGTATAGAGAAGCCAAACCACCAAGGTGAGATTCACCTCATCCCCATTCTTGACCAAGTATCATTGAAGAAATGGGCCATTAATTTTTGTGGACCAAATACTCCCATAGCATGACACATAGGCATGAGTTACATTCTAGTGGCCATTGACTATTTCACCAAATGGGCTAAGGGCACATTAACCAAAAATTGCATATCCACCATAGATTCAAAGTTCATGTGGGAGAACATCATAGGTTACTATGGGTGCCCACTCATTTTGATAGTGATAGGGGCACATACTTTATAAATGAGACTATGCAAATCCTGATAATATAATACACGGTGGCACACCATAATATAATGCCTTATTATCCCCAAGTGAATGGAAAAATTAAGGCATTCAACAAGATCTTGGGGATGTGCCTCACAAAGATATGTGATGTTGGTCACAAAGATTGTGATGAATGAGTGTTAGTAGTGCTATGGGCATACCATACAACCTAAAATCACCTAAACAAGGATACACCATTTCAATTGGTGTTTGGCATTGAGGCAATTCTACTGATGGAGTTATTACCGCCATCATTATGTATCAAATGAATTGGTTGATTGGATGACCAATAATTATTGAATGTAAGACTAGAGGACTTGGAGTGCTTAGATGAGGTACGTGCCCAAATAAGGTGGAGCCAATAGATAGAAAATACATGCTAAAATCTCTAACATGACAATCATATAAAGCATAAATTTCTAATTGAAGGAGCATTAGTGTTTCTTTATGATTCCAAGTACCTCAATCACCTAAGAAAGTTGTAGATAAGGTTGATGGGTCTATATGTCATCCATAATATATTAGATACTGGTGCATGTAAGCTACGTATGTTGTGAAGTGAGATGTTCCCTAGGCATTTCAATGGAAATTGATCGAAGCTATATCGGCAATAGGGTGGAACTTGTGCCATCATACATTGATTTACTAGTCATGAGTTAGTTGTGTTATGCTAACCAGAATAAAGTTTGGTGCAAGACAAACAAGTTCATTATATTTGTGTTGTTTTGTATTTTTGATGTGGTAAGTGGAAAAATAGTGCATTGAGGTTGCCAATAATTTTTTTTTGGCACTTTCATGCATAATTCTAGCTGGGTGAGTCAAGCACCCCTAGATGCCAAAAGTGAATGGTTAAGTAGAGAATTGAATTGCCTTTTATATAAAATTAGAGTATAAATGCAAGGGGCATGAATTATGAATTAACCTGATAGAAAAAAATTTAGAGTGATTCCAAGGACACCATTTATAGCACACAAATCTTAAGAGCTAAAAAATAGTTGTAGATTTTGTGACTATGAGAAATGCCTTCAAAAATTAAAGGCTTTGGTAAACTAAATACATCACACTTTAACACTAGCTAGTTTAGGATGGGGAAAAAGTGGATGATTTTGGGTTCATAGCAGGTGCATAAAGAAGCCAAGAAGGTATGAGTAGCAGCAAAAGTTTCCATCACAAAAATAATAACACTGCTAGTAGGAGTAAGCATCATCAAAGTTAATATAGAGGCACTTGAGAAAATGTCATACCGGGACATGCAATTTCCCAAAGAGGTCTTGATGGGAGAAAACTAGGTGTTGCTCATGCACAAATTCCACCTAAAAGAGTATAATCACCATACTTCAAGTGATGCACAATACCTATCACAAGACTAGGTGGTAGATATGGGGTCAAAGATTGTAGTAGCCACAATACTGCTCGATGTTTCAATCTAAGACAAACTGACAACCATCGATGTTACTCAACTCTATGAGTTGCTAAGTTTCAAGAAGCTAAAGGAAATTGTGTATTTCCTCCTCTTGTGCATTCATAGGTACTGATTCTAATTCATGGGGAGGTGCATGAGGCTATTTGTAAGCCTTATTTGCTGAATCAACAAAATCTTAAATTCTAGTGTAGACATCCACCAGATGATGATAGATGATGTCGAGGTTGAAATGGTTATGAAACTTATCAGATACTATAAGGGAGGTTTTGCATTCTTAATCAAGGACATTTAGGACCCAAGAATGCAGGAAAATTTACACATTTTAAGCTCCAAATACTACCCTAGTGGTCGATGGTTAGATATTACAAAGGCCTACCTATGCATCACCTACCACATGGTGTAGGGAGTTAAATTTAATATCATCAAGTTCATCATATAAAAAATAATAAATAACATGATCAAACATCATGACATAAGAGACCTTTTGGTGGGGGTTCATGTTGATACTAATTGTGATGGAAGAGATCGATATGCCTGATGATGATAAGGACAACTCGTGGGTCTTCTTAGTGCACAATGACTCCCCAACACTAAAATAATAGAATTATACTTTCCCCCCTTACTTCAACCTAAATTACAAATCTTGAGTAAAGGAATGGTGTGCACAATATATCAAAGCATTCAGACAATAATGGTTTATTCCTGAGAAGTTCACCTAGATCCTGCTTGGAATGACAACTTTTGCCATTATGAAACACTTCTATGTAGTACAATTAACACTCATAGATAATAACCACTCTAACTATCTAAAACTTCCTTGCTTGTTTTCAACCAAGTACGTTAGAGATGTATTAAGAAGAATCCCAAATGCACAACAATTTGACATCTTAGTGAAGGTCATAGATGCAAAAATATGCAGGTTGAGGTGCCATTACATGTACCCAAGAGGAAAATCAACCAAAGATGAGGAGGATGACTCAGATGGCACCAACATCTATCTGCTCAAAAGAGAAGTCATCCTTAGGCACATCCATAGGCTCTTCGATGAGATGAAACTAAGGAAGAAGGGTACGTGCATGAATAAAGATCATAACCTCCCCCTTAAAGTTGGTGAAGAAGGATAGTTGGTGCTAGTGGCATAGATAAAATCCCCCCATAAGAAGTGGGGAGAAACCTTGGAATAAATACAAGAGTGCATCTGATTGAATATCACCTTTAGTGATGAAACCACTCCCTCTACACCTAGGAAGAAGTGTATGGTCTTCACACTAGGGAATGCTTCACCCAATCCAAGGGAGAAGAAAAAGAATTCCAAAAAGCTAGTGGAAATACCCACAATAACTCTGGTATAAATGGAGGATCAAGAGGTGTGCAAAGAAGTAGAATCACAAAAGGTGAAAGAAGAGATAGAGGAAATAGAAGAGGGAGAAAGGATGAATATTTACATCATCCAAGAAGCATCAATAGAAGAAGATCCTAATGCCTTTGAAATTTATGAGGCTCTCCAAGGTGGCACTACCATCGTGCTTGGAGAAGCAAAGAAGCCTATGCTCACACCATCTGATAAACCAACTACACAACATCCAAGAACTAAAGAGGAAAAGAGGTGCCAGTGGATGGGAATGGGACTCAATAAGGAACATATAGAGGTGGCACTAAAGATAGATATGAAAATAGAGGTCATAAAGATAGTTGACATGACCCAAGTAGAGATTGATAAGGCTAAGGCCAAGGAGATAAAGGTCAAAGAGGAAAATATAGATGTAATAGTGAAGAAGAGGAAAGTGGAGATAAGGAAGGCCCTGTAGAAAAGGGCCAAGATCAAGATGGAAGAAAAGAGGGTTGTCATAAACATGGAAACCATACAAGAAAAAGTGGTAGAGGTGCCTAGCATCCCCAATAGCATAATAGAATAATCCACACCATAGGCATGCCCAAGTAGTAAGGGAGCACCTAGAGATAAGGAAGGTGATACTGGCACCTTAAAATATCAAATAGAGGGCATAGTAGAAACCCAACAGATATGGGAGGCAAAATCTAGAATTGATGAAGAAGGAGAAGCAGATGAAGGGGACAAGTTTGAGGAAGAACCCCTACTAGATAAAGAAGAGATATCAGAGGAAGGCATTAAGTAAATCACTAGTGCCAAAGAGGGAGAATAGATGGAGCTCGCCATCACTGAAGAAGAGGAAACCAAATTGAGCCTATGAGAGAAGGCATAAAATGGGTTCACTAATAAGGAATATTATATAATGGAGTACATGCCCTTTAGAAACTCCATGACAAAGATGTAATAGCAATTATCCTTTGCCTTCGATATTTATATAGATGAGCCTCATTTTGAGGTACCACAAAAGGCAATCCTAAGTGTAGATCAACTAGAGGAAGGGCATGACTCCCTTCTTATCAACCCCCATGAAATGAATCCAATAAGGCCATCCAGTGCCCTCATCTAAGTAGCCTTTGAGGTAGCACGAAAGAATATCACTAATGATGTTAGAGCCTTAAGTTAGAATAAAATTGTGCTAGAACCAGAGGAGGAGATCAAGGCCATGAAATTCAAATTACAACAACTAATCGAGCATGTAAAAGAAGCTGATCCATCCCTCCTAGATGGCATTAAAACTTCATGTTTTTTAAAGGCTAATAAGGTGTGTGCACTAGTGGAACAAATGCTCCCCAAATTGAAGGTGAAATTAACACCAGAAGAAGATGACCCTTGCACCACCATAAAGCAATAGCATAGTGCAAATCTCAAAAAGGTGGAAGACCTCTTCATCAATATTTAATAAGGCATAGAAGTGATTGATGAAATATTTTACAACTTCTCTACCCAGGCATTAGTCATCATTACATGACTCAAAAAGGCAAAAGTGGAGAAAGATGAATTGATAAAATGAGCATATATTATTAATAGGGCTAAGCATGAAAAAATCATGGCACATGTTATTACTTTAAGCACCCAAATAAGTACCCAATAATAAGACCTAAAAGAACTCTTTTGTGCCTTACCAACAAAGGCCTATGAATAAGGAACAATCCTAGATGAAGGCATAACAAAGGCAAAGGAAAGGCTAGAGGCCTTTAGGAAATATTTGGATAAAATTGACATGCTCACCCTCAACACCACCTCAGTAGAGATAGATGGCACTAGATAAGAAATAAAAATCACAATCTAGGGCTTTAAGGACTTCAAAGTGGAGCTAAAGGAACACACACCTGAGTTTTATGTGCCAAAAGTACTCAAAGACTAGTATGAGGGTAGACTAAAAATTTTGTATGGGGTAATGTTGGGCCCCAAGTTTGCCTAAGTATAGGATCTATGCCAATATAGCAGACAATTGGGTGTGAGGCAATCACTTGGTATGATTATTGTTTTGTCATCTTGTGGTGCAAGCTAGCAGGTAGCTAACCAACTCCCTTCTAACTCATTCATCATCTGGAAGTGGGTGCATAGGATAATCATGACACAATGGAAGTAAGGTATTAAAGCCTATAAAATGATAACATCCAACACCAGCTCAGCACTCGATATGCTACTTTCACCCTGGCACTAAGATATCCATAAGTGCTATAAAATATGAGTTAAATCCTATTAGTGATGGAGGAGAGCTAGAGTAATAAATCTATGTAGGATTATTTTTGAATGTTATATTTAATTTTAGCTTAGGTTTGAGTATGGATACTTTAATGGCTCCTCATTGTAACATCCAAGCTCATATGTGAGCCTCTAGGCCTTTAGCATCTTTAAGATGAGCATTTGCTCAGTTTTATATATATATATATATATATATATATATATATATATATATATATATATATATATATTTACACACACACACACACACACACACACACACACACACACACACACACACACACACACACACACACACACTATGTATTTAAACTCTATTTAATGATAAATGGATTTACATAAGGTTTATAATAGTTGTAAGGTTTAAATGTATATTATGAATACTAAGTTCTAGTGAGATTTTAACCTAGCCCATTCATGGAATTCTTGTAGCTCATGATGACATCAACACCCTATATAGAAAATGTTCTCAGTATAGGAAAGACCCCATGCCTCACAATGGTACCTATGCCAAAGCACAAACCTAAGCCTATTTCATTCATCTAAGTACCACATTGAACCTTATAAGTGCCCAAATGATGCTAATCCAAGGAAACCAAAGGCTTGCACCCATGAAGCTATAAAACCACATCATATCGACTTGCACTGATATACAGTATAACACTAAGACAAAATTTTAAGAAATTCTCTAATAAAATCTATAGGTTCACTAATATGTTTTATCAGAATTTGAAATTAATTGGGTTATTAACTCTAATTAAGAAAAATGAAGTGAAGGGTATCAAATGTTAGAAATGACTTATAACTAACATAATGAATTAAAATGCTAAAATGGACAAAAATTAAATGACTAAAATAATCTAACTATTAAATCACAAAGAGGAAAAAAATATTTAGCTTATTATTACCTATTAAGTTGATTATATGTAACTAAATGACAATTGGAAATTATCAACTCAAACATGATTATGTGCATGCAACTAAAATAGTAATTATCACTCTTTTTGGTTAGAATCAACTAGAAATATTCAAGATTCACCGCTACTCATGACCTCTGTGGGTCAATCTTGACATGTACAATGAAACATGAAACTGATGGTGCGGTTACATGTGCCTATTTGAAATATGATTGTATGTGGTATTTTGGCCTTTGGTTGTGCATGGATGACCTATGAATGAAGTCTTAAATGTTGAAACTCTATTATGGTTTGTGATATTTAAAAACTTACAAAAATAAAGGGGTAAATGTAATGAGTTTAGTTTGCCCCAATCACCCTTATGATTATTGAATATTGCATATATTTACATATTATTATAAAGAGGGAATCAATCGCACGTAATTCTCCCACCTAGTGTGCTTAGTATAATAGTGTTCATTTGGTATATGTATGCATCTAAAGATGTATTAAATTCTTGATAATGCTTTTTTGACTCAGATAGAATAGGCTTGTGATTTGGCTAAGGGTTACTTCAAATTAATGGTATCAAATTTGAAAAGAATATCAAATTTTTGCTTAGTGTGCCCAAATAGTGAAATTTCCATGTTGTAGAATAAATGGCTTAGATGTGCATTTATAACAATCCAAATGGGTGAAACCTCATGCTATATATCCTAATAATATGGAGTAACTTGTAAGGAAGGGTTTAACTTTGAAAAATAATTATTGTTGGGTAAAATTCGGGATAGACCCAAAAGGTCAGGATCATTTGGCAATCCTGACCCATGTGGGTTGATTTCAAAATAGAATAGTAAATTTTAATCTGAAGAATTTAAATTGTTTGTATATATGCTTAGAGTGGTTGTTATCAATTTAGAATATTTTTTTAAGTGCAAAATAATAACTTAGAAGGGATGGGACCATACAATACTTAGGATAGAGTGAGATGGTAAAATAGGACTAATTTAAATGCTCAAATCAATTAAGGTAAATGTGGGCCAAAACTGACATTATCAAGTATTCATGACCAAATATGAGTATCTACACTTTAACAATCATATATGGTATTACATTGTATTTCATGGCCGTATGAACATAATTGCATTTTGTATCTATAAAATATAATCAATTTTTTGGGTTCACTCAATTAAAAACAAGATGAAATTTTAAATAGACTGTCAAAATATTTTAAATATTATATGTTGATGCAGTGGATTGCACCCAGGGCAGGAGTTCAAGCTCTTGCCTTCCACATGCAACAATGGAAACTCCCCTCACTTGTGGGGCCACAAAGCTAGAGGGGAGAGTCTCTAGATAAGGGCTAGCTCCATCTGATGTATCTTTTAAGCCTTGGTTTCTCTTACTACTAATAAACAAATGTAAAAAAGGTGGGGTTGAAAAGGGAGAGAGAGATGCTGAAAATAGGAGCTAAGCCTAAAAATGAAAAGGTGATACACCAAAAAAGTTGACCCACCCAACCCAAAAATACACTTTTCACCAAAAAGAAGCACCCATACACTTCATCTGAAGTGGGAAGCTCTTCTGCAATAGTTAGATAGGGGTTCGTGGAAATACTAGGAGGAAGAAAATACTAAAGGCGTCCTCAGACACACTTATGGCAGCCTATTCATAGGCACCTACATTCCCCTAGGAACACTTTTGGTAGACCTACAGAAAGGAGACTTCACAATGCACTAGACATGCTATAATCGATCTGTGGGAAGCATGAAAGACAATGAATTAACACAAAATAAGAACATAGACATATAATTTAAAGTTCAAGTCTAGATAGAGGTAAAAATGCTAAGTCCTGATTTAAGGTAAAAACTGGCAGAGCTCTGCCTTACAAGCTTGAGAGATTTTTTGGCAGAGTTTTGCCTTAAGGCTAAGAGAGTGGATCCTTCTCAAATGAGAATTTTTACAATATATAGAAAGAGGGAGAGAACTTGGTGCTTTTTAGGAAAGACTTTTGGCACTCTTTTTGCAAGTTGGCCCAATTGCGCTCTGAGCCTTGGGAAGAGGGATCCATTTGATTGTAAATTCCTATTTTGACTTTGTCATCCCAAAAGACTATTCCCTTTAAGGCATTTGCATGGCTTGTCTACTTATAAATGAAAACTAGAGAAAACAAGCCATGCCACTTAATGTTTGCACCATTTGATTGTCCATTTGGCAAGTGCTGTTCCAACTGCAGGAATAAATCCCTGAGTTGACATCTCCTCTCGCCACTTGGATGCTTTATCTCTTTATGCACCTTGTCTCATCTTGGTTTTGTCTCCTTTTGCTCTTTTAGCCCTCAAGGGTGATCTTTTAGTGGGTTGCTACATTCCTTGGGCTCTTTTCATGGTTGGCGCTCAGGTAATTTAAAAGCAAACAACTATTTCACCATCTTAAATTTTATGGCCGCGTACCTGTCATCGCTTAAAAAAAATAATGGCTAATTTGTCTCCTTGAAATTGACAACTTTTAGGATGTCACGGTCTTTGGCAAATTCCTTCAGGTATTTTTTATGGGTTTTTTCTGCTGGTTTTTTCCTCCAATTTTTTTTTTGTGAACAAAAAGTCCATGAGAATTGTCTCAGTTGCTTTGATTATTCCTTCAGGTTCTTTGGCTATAGCTTCCCCAAATTCCTTCAAACTTTTTGTCTGATAGAAATCCTTCAAACAAAAGTCTGAAAGAATTCATGACTTTGCCTTAACAAGATTCGAAAAGATCTTAGCCGCTTCTTTGTGGCCTCTTTAAAGTGCTCCCTGCCCTCCGCAAGGGCTCTTAAACTTGGAACTGCCCTTCACAAGAGCACTTATCTTCTGGCTTTAAGATGCTCCCTTGAACCAAGCCATTAAAATGACCGATTCAACCAAAAATGGTTCAATAGTTCAATGGTTCAACACTATGCACCACTCATTCATTGAACCGAGCCTTTGAACCTGCCACTTGAACCAAGTGTTTGAACCATTCCTTTGAACTAACCGCTTGAACCAACTGCTTGAACCCAAAAAGGTTTAATGGTTCACGCCATTTGTTGAACTTTGATGATTAAAACCAAGCCCTTTTGAACCTTCCATGATGAACCAAGGCATTGAACCAAGCGATGAACTAAAGCATTGAACTGAAACTATTAAACTCAGCTATTGAACTTTGTGTTGAACTTGAGTGATGAACTTGCCGATTAAACCAAGGCATTGAACCGATTTAATGCTTCAATGATGCCAACCTTCCTTGTGAATTTCTTCAAAAAAGAGCCCAAAGAAGCCTTGTAAAACCTAGCACTCTCTAAACTAATTCTTCATGTGCCAAAAGACTAACCTACAGAGTCTGTAGAAAAACTTCTTTGCAAAATCTATGGAAACTTCACCTACAGAGTCCATAGAATTAGACCTCCAAAGTCTGTAGAAATAGACCTACAGAGTCTGTAGAAATAGACTTGTAGAGTCCGTATAAATTGACTTGCAGAGTATGTAGAAATTATTGGCCTTGTGCAAAATCAAAAAATGAATTGGCCTAGAATAATAGGGGAAGAAGGGGACCAATTTTTGGCCTGTTGGGTAAAAAATGGTCAACAAATTGGTGACTCCCAAGGGAAGCATGCCTGCTATGCTTAGAGACTAGTTGCTTTATAGTCCATTGGGCACAGAGTCAGAATGTAGCTTTGAAGAAAGATTAGTAATAGCCCAAAAAGATCCAAGAATTAAACATGAAGCTTTTACCCCACACACAAAGGAAAACACATAAGGCTAAAAACACTACCTGTGTAAACTACACTTAGGGAAAGTAGGAAAAGAAACTAAAAATAACTACTATATACAACTAACCAGGTACATCTGCTTCCCTCTTAGATCAAAGGAAAAACTTCTTAAGTCTCCTTCCTGGTAAGGAAACTTATGGTGCCAGACGAGTGGCTAAATGAAATGGAGAGTTGGTGACCTGCTCCTCTTGCCTACCACCTAGGTTGGCTTGTATCCGAGTGGATTAGATTCAAACATGCTTCCAACATATATGTACTCTGTTTTTTCTTGGAAGCTTGCCTCCTGTTGGTTCTTCATGCTGGTGTATCTCATCAAGAAATCAATCACTGCTAGCTCATCACCATAAGCCCCTTGATATGCATCATTGACTGGCTTGTTATCCTCTGCCTCATGCTCAAGTTCTATGGTATGACCATCCTCCTTGATGATTTCAAAGAAAGTATCTTTAGATTCACCAACCTCTTAAAGGGATAAATTTGAAAGCCTGAAGCCCCTTTTCATACTTATTTGAGTCCCAATGCTGCCTTCTCCACTCTTAGCCAACTTATGGCCCCCTTGAAGAATAGTGTAACCTACCCCAATGACTTCAAACAAATCATTCAAAGCATGGTAAAGAAAGTGTCCATGCCCCTCTGCAACATCTTGCAAAATGAGAAAAGGAGCAGAAATTACTTCTTCATCATTAGAGATAGAAGCAAAAGCTTGTGACTTGTCTTTTTGTTCATCAAAGGGGGTACCTATGGTGATCTCTTCCTCGTTCGCACCCATGAAGTCTCCCTGATTAGTCATGAACTGAGCATACTCCTCTTCACTTTCTTCCTTCAAGATAGGTTCTTCCTCGAGAAGGGGTGAGGTGGAAGGCTAACAGACAAACTCATGTGGAAGAGGAGGCAGTCTTTGAACTAGAATTGAATGATTATCCTCTTTCCATTTGGTTAGCACTTCATCTATATCAGGTGTGGCTTGATAGATCTCTTAGAGATGTGTAAGTGGGGTGTATTTAGACATGGAATGTGCCATTGGGTTTGAACCCTCCATCACACATTGGCTGAGGAAGCTCTCTCTAGATTCCAACTCTACAATCTGCCTATCTATATCCTCTTGGAAGAGCCTTTCTTGGAGGTCACAATCATCATTGAGAGTAGGAGCAACCTCATCTTCTTCAAGGTTTTAAGAAAAGCCTTTATCCTCCTCTTCCTGTCTACCCCAAGATTCCACTATTTGCTTCTAATTCATGATCTTGGGATTGGAATCTTGCTCCTGTGAATAGGCAGCAACTTTATCCTCTTTAAGGTCCTGAGTTGGTTCATGATGTTCCTTCTTCTATCTTGGAATTTGGAGATCATGTTGAAAGACTTGAGGAGGTTGGGGAAGATTTGGAAGGGTCTGCTCATGTACAGGAAGAGCTATCTGAAAAGAGGCATGTTGAAAAGCTAGGCATATAAGATTAAAGGCAGGATCGATTGATGCATCAGATGAGTCAGAATGAGCAAGTGTCATATGATAGAAAAGATTTGGCACACAAGAGGGAATTTCTCTAGAAAAGGAGGGGGCAGACTTTGGGCCAAAATTTCTTGATTTTCATCCCTCCACTTTACCAACACTTCATCAATATTAAAATTAGCTTTTGGATTGGTGGAAGGGGTGTCTTTTGGCATTGACTCCTCTACAAGGTCTGAAAACTCCATCTCTCTTTCTCTAAGTAGTCTCATCTTAGCCTCTAATTCCTCAATCCACTTAGCTATATTATCCTCATTTTGTACCTCTTGGAGCTCATAGTAATAATTATAGAGATGGGGAGTGCATGAATGTTGCCATGAAATGCAAGAAGATTCCTGAGGAAGGGTGGGAGGGACTTGAAAAGGACTAACCTCATTTTGTACCTCACACTCTTGGACAATGTGTTTCTCCTCCTTGCTATTCCATGACCCAACCACTTTATTCCAGCTCAAGATATTCAGACTAGGCATCTCCTTTTGGGGTGATGGGGCCACAATGTGAGAGGGTAGTTAGGATTTGGATTCCACTTCCCTTGCTACCAAAATAGACTACTACATTTGAAGATTTTCTAATTTGATCTGTCTATCAAGATTAGCCTGAAACACAAGATTTACTATTTCAGAACTCTCCTCAACATGATTGGGGAAAGGACTTTGACAAGTTTTACTTGGCTTATAAGCAGGGGTTGTATATGATTGATATGATACTTGGGGCAGTGAGTATGTAGGTTGATAGACTCAATAAGGCTTCCTCTCATAAATACCTAGCTTCTCTTCCAAAGATGCAATCACACCACTCACATCCAACATCTCACTTGTAAGCCTTTGCCAATTGGCTCTTTCAATAGGAGCTCATTCACTCTTAACCTGATCCAGTGCATTTCTCACTTGATGGATGACATGATTAGGAATTTCTTGGCCACATCCCCTTCTGGTGTTAAGATCTATTACATACATTTTTATCCTAGTAGTGCTCATTTGAAGGTGGAGATGGGTTGATTGGTAAAGAGACTAGGTTGAGTAGGAGAAGTGACACATTGAGAAGACTGGGCATAAGGCTGATATAGCTCATGATAGGGCTAGGATCGGTCATATTAGACCTAATAAGGATCAACATAAGGATGGTAATGATCATAGCCATGTTGGCCAAGGAAAATAGGGTCCATGGCTCTGAATTATGGAATTATACATACCAAAATATTGTTTCTTAATGGCACTAGAACTGCTTAACCAATTGATTTAACTCAGAGTTGTCATTGGTGTTGATGCAAAAGCCTCCAAAGGCTAGTTAGTTGAAGAACACACTAAAAATTCTTCAAATCTTTGGACAAAACTTGTCCTAGTTGATCCCACTGAGCGTGCCAAAAAAATATTAACACAGTGGATTGCACCTAGGGCAGGATGCCTAGATCCCACCCTTCCACATGGAACAATGGAAACTCCCCTCTCACATGTGGGACTGATAAAGTTGGAAGGGAGAGTCTCTAGATAAGGGCTAGATCCTTTTGATGTATCTTTTAGGCCCTAGTTTCTCCTACTGCTAACAAATAAAATGAAAAAAGGGGGATTAAAAGAGAGAGAGATGCTGAAAATAGAACCTAAGCCTAAAAATGAAAAGGTGATACACTAGAAAAGTTTGATCCACTTAGGCCCAAACATACACTTTTCACCAGGAAGAAAGGCCCATACACTTCATCTGACATGGGAAACTCTTCTATTTCAGTGAGTCAAGAGTCCGTAGAGATACAGGGAGGAAGGAACCACCAAAGGTGCTCTGCGACACACTTAGGCAACCTATTCACATACACCTATATTCCTGCTATAGACACTTCTAGTAGACCTGCAGAAAAGAGACTTCACAATGCACTAGACATGCTGTAATCGATTTGTGAAAAGCATGAAAGACAATGACTTAACACAAAATAAGAACACAAACATATACTTTAAAGTGTAAGTCTAGATAGAGGTAAAAATGCTAAGTCCTAATTCAAGGTAAAATCTAGTAGCTCTGCCTTACAAGCCCGAGAGATTTTTGGGCAGAGTTTTGCCTTAAGGCTAAGAGAGTGGATCCTTCTCAAATGAGAATTTTTACAATATATAGAAAGAGGGAGAGAACTTTTCACTTTTTAGGAAAGAATTTTGGCACTCTTTTTGTAAGTTGGCCCATGTGCGCTCTGATCCTTGGGAAGAGGGAGCCATTTGATTGTTGGTTCCTATTTTGACTTTGGCATCCCAATAGACTGCTCCCTTCAAGGCATTTGCATAGCTTGTCTACTTATAAATGCAAATTAGAGAAAACAAGCCATGTCGTTTACTGTTTGTGCCATTTGGTTGTCCATCTGGTAAGTGCTGTTCTAACTATAGGAATAAATCCTTGAGTTGACATCTCCTCTCGCCACTTGGATGCTTTGTCTCTTTATGCACCTTGTCTCATCCTAGTTTTGTCTCCTTCTGCTCTTTCAGCCCTTAGGGGCAATCTTTTTGTGGGTTTCTACATTCCTTGGGCTCTTTTCATGGTTGGCACTCAGGTAATTTAAAAGCAAATGGCTATTTTACCGTCTTAAATTTGACATCTGCACGCTCGTCATTGCTTTAAAAAACAATAGCTAATTTGTCTCCTTAAAATTGATGGCTTTCAAGATGTCACTATCTTTGGAAAATTCCTTCAAGTCTTTTTTGTGGGCTTTTTCCATGGGTTTTTTCCTTTAGACAATTTTCCCACAGACAAAAAGTCTACGAGAATTGTCTCGTTTGCTTTGATTATTCCTTCAAGTTCTTTGGCTGCAGCTTCCCCAAATTCCTTCAGACTTTTTGTCTAAAGGAAATCCTTCAAACAAAAGTCTGAAAGAATTCATGACTTTTCCTTAACAAAATTTTGAAATATCTTACCCACTTCTTTGTGGTCTCTTTGAAGTGCTCCCTGCTCTCCACAAGGGCTCTTGAACCCAAAACTTCCCTCCATAAGGGCACTTGTCTTCCGGCTTTAGGATGTTCCCCTGAACCAAGCCATTGAATTGACCGATTGAACCAAAAATGATTCAACGGTTCAAAGGTTCAACACTGGATGCCACTCATTCGTTGAACTGAGCCTTTGAACCTACCATTTGAACCAAGTGTTTGAACCGTTCCTTTGAACCAACTGCTTAAACCAACTGCTTGAACCTAAAAAGGTTCAATGGTTCACGCCATTTGTTGAACTTTTCAAATTAAAAACAAGCCCTTTTGAACCTTTCATGATGAACCAAGGCATTGAACCAAGTGATGAACCAAGGCGTTAAACTAAAATTGTTGAACTTGGCTGTTAAACTTTGCATTGAACTCGAGTGATGAACTTGCCGATTGAACCAAGGCATTAAACCAGTTCAATGGTTCAATGGTTCAATGATGCCAACCTTCCTTGTTAATTTATTTAGACAAGAGCTCAAAGAAGCCTTGTAAAACCCAGCACTCTTTGAAATGATTCCTCATGTGCCAAAAGACTAACCTGCAGAGTCCGTAGAAAAACTTCTTTGTAAAATCTGTAGAAACTTCACCTACAGAGTCTGTAGAAATAGACCTGCAAAGTCTGTAGAAATAAACCTGTAGTGTCCATAGATATAGACCTATAGAGTCCATAGAAATTGACTTGTAGAGTATGTATAAATTCCTAGACTTGTGCAAAATTAAAAAATGAATTGGCCTAGAACAGTAGGGGAAGGGGACCGATTTTTGTCCTGTTGGGCAAAAAATGGTCAACATTATAATAAAGACATATTATTCTAAATGTTTATTTCTTCAATTATAAATTGAAGGATGATGTTGAACAAATAAATATCATAAAAAATTTAAGAAAAGTAGGGTCGACTATCAAATTTAGTCCCCTCCCTGAATTAAAATTAAAATTAATTTAATTTAATTTAAATATTAATATCCACTAAAGGCCAAGAATGAGCAAATGGAACTTCAAGAAAATAATACATGAATGGAGTACATAAATGGAAGTGTACAAAGATTAAAGTGTCAAGTCTCCATGAAATTGTCAATTATTCAATCTTCAATTACACTATGGAGATTTTCCTTAGAATTATGTGCTACCATAATTATTATAAGATTCTTCCAAAATAGAAGTACCCAACTACCATGTTTGTTGCTATTGCATAATTGATTTGGTTTAAGTGTTGTTTAATTCTATTATGTAGTTTTTTTGGATTGATCAACACTTTCAAATTTTATTGTACAACTCTTTTGATGTTATGATTTGATTTCTCTCTTGGGACTTGCCTTGATGCTTTTTTATCAATCTAGGGTGTGACTTTTTTCACCCTTTTTTGTACGATCAACATTGTTTATTATATAGTGTTATTAATAAAAGTGCACTTTTCAATAAAAAGTGAAGATAAGGTGGATGCATAAAGTTGGGGGATAAAAAACAAGAAAAAAATGGAAAACACAAAAATTCTTTTGTAAATGCATATGCCCTTTTTAAAGAACATAGTAAAATTAAATTGACTTGGTCCCAATCCTAAAGGGTGTATGCCCTTTTTCACTAAGGGCATACACCCTTTAGCAAAGGGCATATGCCCTTCAAAATGTATTCTTTGGATGGTATAATTAAAGGTTTAAAATTTTGAATGAAAGAGTGTATACCCTCTAAGAAAGGGTGTACGCCCTTTGATTTAATTTTTTTTCATAGTGGATGTTGCTTGTTTATGTTGTATATATTTAGTAGAGTATAAGTTTAAATTTCATTTATATTACATATTATACTTTAAATTTATTTTACTAAATAACAAATTAGGGGCACTCTGCATCTTTTGAAATTGATTCCAAAACTCTATGAGTTATCATTTAGAAGTTAATTTTTCAAAATCCATTCTAGTCAATACTTAGTTTTCAAGATTTAACGATTAGAAATTGACTAAATATTTTACCTATTAAGCTCTATCATTAGTATGGAAGTCATTTGTTGATATAGAGAGTGTTCCATATATATATATATATATATATATATATATATCAAGTTGTTTTAGTCGAGATAGAGATAAGCTCTAAGATTAGTATGGATGTCATTTGTTGATATAGAGATAGTGTTCCATATATATATATATGGGCTCAATTTGTTTTAGTCGAGATAGAGATATAGATGAATGATAGTTATAGACACAACAAATTTACACTATTATAATAGTATTAATATATGTGTTTTATCCCTTCCCCATCCTTTTTACATTAGTTAATGTAGTTTTACCATTTACTATCTTACATCATGTAATTAGTGTTAATAATAAATTTTTACCTAGGTAACTAATTAACTCTCTCTAAATCTAGTCAAATCTCCCCAAATTTATTAGAAGTAAGTTATTTTAACCTCTTAACAACCTTTCACTAGTTAACCTTTGCTTAAAACAATCTACACTAAGTTTAACCTCATGAATGAGAGTTGTTTGAATGAACTAGGTAAACTTAGATTGGATTGACACCGATCCTTTCAATTATCATTGATCCTATTAGGATTGAAATCAATTTAAACTTAGACCATCCTCGAGTAAAAGAATCCTAGAATTTGTATATTAGAATACTGTAAAAATTGTCCTAGAATACCTGTGGAAGAATGACCTACCTGTCTCAATCCATCCTCACTCATTCAAAGATTAAGAACATCTTCATCCACATGATAATTATCTATAATAGTGGAAGCATTTCAAAGGTAAGTATATTTCTTGTTTTAATATACTCTAATTCTTGTATTATCTATTTACATTCTATTTACTACCCTTAATTTGTTTAGATAATCAATAACTATTCCTAAAGCCATTTAGAATCCCTTAAATCCCACCTTTAGGTCCCATTCTAAGATTTATTTCACCACTATGAGGATCGATGATGATTCCTACACAAATCAACATTGATTACATAATTGATACCAATTCTGAGATAATCGACATCAATCCCTATGTTCTTATTTTTTGTCTATAATATAAAGCTAGTTTAATAGTACAAAATAATTTCAATTAACTATCTCCGATCTTAAAATAATGAATTTATATTTTTAGATGACATTGCCAGGCATTATATGTGATTTGGTTTCCATCTATGACTTACCCATAGTCCCTCACCCACTATTCACAAATCAGAGTGATGTCTCCTTTGAGCTAGGAATTTATGTAATCATCTTTTCCCCTACTCTAGAAGTTGTCACTAAACAATTATAAGTAATATAAGAACAAAAAGATTCAACTATAACTTATTGTAATGAATAATTTGATAACATCTATGCAATATATTAATCCATTTCATTTTAGTATCACATCTATATTATCATATGCTTTGTTTTAATTTTTATTATTGCCTTATCCACTTGATTACATAAAATAGTGGACTAACATCCTCTTAAGGAAATGTACCACTTCCTAGAACTAATCTAGCATCAGGTAGTCCATTCAACTATCCTATTAATTAATATTTTTCCAAGTTGTCTCTTGTGTATAGGCAATCCTTCCTATCGAAAAGGGAGTTCCCACTTCTTTGGATCAATAGTGGACAACCTCCATCATAATTATCCATTTAAAACCTTGTATCAATTTCTATTTTTAGTAAGTTTATTTATTAATAAAAATGAATGAAAAAATACTAAAACATTCTTGCACGCTCGGTGGGATAGCTAGGTCTCATGTTTATTGTTGTGTTTCATTATGAAGTCATTTATTGGTTGCATTTTCTTGATTGTGTTTTTACATTCAAAAAAGAGAAAATAAAAAATTCTTGATTATATTTTTAAGGTTTAAAAATAATTAAATTCACCCCCCTACTTGATTAGATAATCCACATAGATTAATTTAGGTGGATTAATACATCATGATAGTCACTTTTTATCACACACAACCAAACCATAGAAATATTAAAAACAAGCATCAAAACATTTCATACCTAGGTGAAACAATTGGATTTCATCACCAAGGGGAAAACCAACTTGGTGTATTAATCGAGAATAAAATTTCTAGCAAAGAAGTATAAAGGCTAAGCACCTGACACCGTTATCGCTATAGTGTGTGAAGTGAGGGGGTAGGCCGCAATACTAAGCCACGTACTTCCTTCTAACATGGATTTAGGCCTCAATGTACCTTTGCATATATAGAGGTTCACATCCTTAAACAAAACTTGAAACCATATTTAGATTACCATTTCTTAGTACCTTCATTAACCCTTCTCTCTATCACATTCTAAGTTTAGTTTCTTAAAAAGTAAAAATATTTAAGCACATTTAGTAGAGTGTGTGTTTGATTTCATTAAAACAAGATAATCAAAGGAATATTATGTATCTTTGCATTCCATTATTTGTTTTATTTTTAGTGATACATGGTTCTAATGTGACAACATTCATTGAAACAAACTGAATTTCCTACCTCATCCTAATCCATAGAGAACACACCAAGTCCTCCTACTTCTCTTGAATCTATAAGGGAAGGCATTCCCAAATTTTATACATAGGGATACCCAAAATTGTCTAGTATATTGGATAGTAATCCAATTACCCTCAATAATTATATTATTACTTGAGCCATACACATTCCTTTTTCCCCTCAAACCTAATCTTTTGGGTTTTTGTATGGTATAACCCTAGAGGGACCTGAAGTGCTTACTGTGGCCATGGTTTCCTCTTCCAAAAATCCATATCTAATAGGTTCTAATACTAATATAATACAAATCCTAGATAATCCACCACCACTAGTATCTAGTAACCCTTCTTTGACTATTATCCAAACCCAAAATGTTACTATAATCGAACTTACACTTACTCCACCACCCACTACTTCACCCCATAATTTAGTAATCTCAATCCCTATGACTATCCCACCTATCCAAGCAAGCATATCTTTTAATATTCAAACCCAAACTTTACAATAGGTTCCTCTAAGGCATCCTCTTCAACAATACATCCCCTTGACTACTCGATACCTAGCTCCCTTGCAAACCCTTGGGTTCACTTACCTTCATTCATCCCTATAAAAAAACATACCCTTGCAAGTCCCATAGTATGTGGCTACATCCCAACCTATCATGGCCACTTATTTTGGTTATCCCCATTCACAACCATTTTACACTCCATTCCCCACTTATCAACATCCACAACAAAACATCTTATGGGGTATTCCTCAATACAATACCCAGCTTGACCTCATGAGCATCCTTATGAATAGGATGTAAAATATAGAAGACTACCTACGGGAATAAAAATATGCTCACATACAAGCAAGTTTGAAATGAACATATTAATCCCGTCGTCCCAATTAGGACATATCCCTCAAAGTGGGAACTTTTGAAATTTATGAAATTTTAAAATAAGGAAGATCCTCAGTAACACATTAGGGCATTTAGACATTCTTATTACCTAATATCTCATGATGAGCTTCTCATTTTAAGGATGTTTCCCATGTCATTAGTTGGACTATCCTTATATTGGTACAAATATATACCTCAACACTCCTTGTTTTCTTTTGGGCAATTGGCTCAAATATTCTTGGAACACTTCTCCATTAATATCACAAGGAAAGTAACCATAAATGACATGTATGGCATTAAGAAATTTGATGATGATTTCATTATTGATTTTATATCTAGGTGGTGAAGACTTATAAATTAACTAAATTTATCCCTTCTTCAGCCTAAATTAATCAAGTTATTTGTGAGATCATGCCCTAAGCATATCTCATCAACATTATAAGTTCAATCATTTAAAACCTTCAATGAAGCCTTTACTATGGCCCATAAACTAGAATTCTGATCCTTAGAGGAAGGAAAGGTTAAGTTACGTAATAATAAATTCAAACCCAAACCCTCAAAACGGACCAACAATGCCAAAAATAAATGCACAAAAAATGCTATTATTTTAAAATTAACAGCTTCACAAACAATAAAAAAATCTAAACCTTGTACTTCCCAAACACAACCACAAAAACTTTAACATATTTTCCTCTGTAGAAATTCACACCCTTAGGGGAGTCATATGATTTTATTTTAGATTACCTCTTAAAATATTTCATTATCTAACTTCATTTGATCAGACCCCTTGATGATTCTCATCCTTAACTTAGTTGGTATAAGGAAAATGGCCTCTGTGCTTATCATTGTGTACTTAGTCACAATGTCAATAGATGTCTGTACTTTAAAGGTTTAGTTTAGAACCTTATCAATAAGGGAGAATTATAGCTAGATAATACTAATAATCCTCTTAATCAATCCATCGATATCTTTAAGCAGCCATTCTCTAACCATCCTTATACATCTAATTTTTTATAAGAAAATACCAAAAGCACCTTAGATCATGAAACCCATGTAATAAGCATAATCCATGATCAAATTCTACCAAGAGAAGTTGGTAATTATTTTGAATCATTTTATAAAATAACAAGGATCCTAGATCTCCTTACAAGAGATATTTTTGAACAAACTAGCTAGAGTTATTCCTAATAGCCACTCAAGTATTCCTGATCTCATTATTTAGGATCCTTATGAAAAAACATTACCTAAGCTTGTTCTAGGCAACCAACCAAAAATAAAGGAGGAAAAAACTATCAAGTAGGATATTTGTTTATATATCTTATAAGATACACATGTTACTCCTTTAGTCACTACTAAAACCTTATATATCATACCCATTCCCCCTTGTTTACTCCCACCTGAGATATCTGCGACATTACCTCGACTAGTTTCAAAACTAGCTTCCCTTACTACTTAGGTCAAGCTAAATCCTATAAAAGGGAAAAATAGGGGAAATGCCTCAAGAAGTGGAGACAAATTCCTTGGGATGCCATGAGGAAAATATTTACAACATACATCGATAAGAATTGAGCTCCCTAAAGAGGACCTTATCCTTTTGTAAATACAAAATCCACCATTATGGAATCCTCATTTAAGAAACATATACCATTAAAAAAATATTTTCCCACAATAATAATACCAATACACAATCCCTTAAATCCTTATTACCCTCAGAATCTTGATATAAGGTCTTATTTCAAACATAAATTACCCTCTATTGGGAACATTCAAACAATCAATGTAAGGAATCAAGACATGAATATGAATATATCTCCCATTTTAATACCTTGAAATGTTGAAAAACCTAACCAAGATTCCTTATGGGGGTCTTATTCCAAGATTCTTGATTAATTCCTTTGAACCTCCCTTGTCACATTACCACCTATAAAGCTTGTTAACCGCCATACTCAAAAACCAACATGGTATTAAGAAAACAAGAAATGCACTTACCATCAAATATCGGGGCATGATATCAAAAGTTATAATGCACTTAAAGATATAGTACATGATTTACTAGAAGAGGTTGATCTTTTACTAGAATAGTTTGGTCATGATTATCCTCTTAGTCTAACTACTAGAGTTATGACCACCCTAGGAACTAGTACATTACCAAGAGGGTTAAAAAAAATTCAAAAGAAGATATAAACTCTAATGAAACTCATTATAGGCCCCTCCTAAAACCTCTAGGATTGGATGATTTTAGAAACATATCAAACCCACCATTGTTTCAAATAGATGCAATACATATATCCACTTGATCCTAGACACAGGGTCATAAAACCCAAAATCCCAACAAAGCCAAGGTGACTATTTCAAAATATCCTACTTCTACCATAGAAAACCTACAACACCTGTCCCAAAACCTAAGGTTTTTATTTTATGGAAAACACAGAATAACAATCCCTTAGAGTTGATACAGATATCAATTCTAAAATAACTCCCCTAACTTCTCATCAAGATGAATTTATACAGACTTATCCAAAATTCTCTATAACATCATGAAGCTATGATAGAGGCCTTGAAATCCACCTAGATATAATAAGATGAACCTCAACCTATATTAGCATTCATTGCATCCTTTCAAAATTCATCATCCATCACATTTCATGGCTCCAAAATATCCCCATTATAACTTGATGATCAAGACATACCATTATTTATCACTTCCCAAGTTAATCAAACATGAATTAAAAGGGTTGTGATTAACAATGGAGCCAATATAAATACTATCTCCTCACATGATTTTATGCAACTCTAGTTACTTGAAACTATTTAGTCAATCTTTAACCATCCTATGAGTGTTTAATGATACTATTTCCCCCACATTAGGTACAATAATCCTCCTCATCCAAGTAGGTATTATTGACTAATTTGACCATAAGTAAAATTAGGTTGACCCCTTATAGTTGAAAACTTGTTATAGGGGTATTATAGGGTATAAAATGTGTACCATGGTCTTAGTGAAGTGATTTAATGTGTTTCAACTTGGTCATTAGTCCTTTACATCACATAAGGTCACTTTTAAGTCATAAAATGAGCTTATACTAATTTCATATGGAGGACAAGTGTGTCAAAGGGTAATTCAACATCCCATATGTTAGTGGAAGTTAGAGAGACTATTTCATAACTAAAATATGTAGGTGATATGTTGAAAACAAGAAAATAGTTTAAAAGAGGTAGTTTTTAGTTGTTGTATGGCAATAGTTTTGGCATGTGGGAGGACTTATAAAGTGTCCCTTTAGGTACCCTAAACTCACTTCCATGCTGGGAAAGCCTTGAAATTCTCAAATGGCAAAACCCATATGCAATCAGAAATGCATCATGTTTATAAATCAATCCTAGCTTGGAAAAAATAGAGCATACCGACACTTTCAATTGGGAATACATTTGTTATGAAAGAGCATGACCAAAATGGGGATATGATAGACGTGATTATGGGATCACTTGCCACAATACACCATGATAGGAAGGGTTCCAAAGCCTACAGTCTAACACAATCATGTAACAACCCTAAAAGAGTCCTAACTTTAATGTTTACTCTATTCTAATAAAAATAAAGTAAATCTAATCTAGTGCTCACCAAAGCTTGTGGAAAAAAATGGGGTTTTAAAAAAAAAAAAAAAAGCTAAACATAAATAAAAGACATACTCATGTCAATTTATACAAAATCCTAATGCATTGGAGAGAAGCACAATTGCATTATCTATCTACTCTTACAAATTAGAAATAAAGTTATGAATACTTACCTTGAAGACAAACCCACCAAGATTCAATCTCTCCCTTGGACAAGGTGCTTCAAAAGATATTGTTGTGGTATGTAAGGATAACAAAGATAAATAAACTCTAGGCTACACAACCTATCTATGTATCCAAAATGCTTCTCCATAAGACAAGATCTATATCTCCAAAGAAAGTATGGAACCCTAAGCTTTATTCCTCAAGTAGAATGGTCAATAAGCAGATGTTCATTCATACTTATTATTATTCACTTCTCTTCTTAAAAATGAATGGAAATAAACTTGTATATATAGGTAAATGTTTCCCTAAATCCTTTTGAATATGTCAGATGTAGAGGGTCGACCTAGTAGACCCTATATGTTTTTAGGAGATAATTCACTAGGTTAACCAAAGGGATAAAAAATATACTAATTAAAAATACCCCTAAATAGTATAGGGTCAACCTATACAGTAATCAGAGGTTGAAAATTATACAAGGTCAACCTAGTTGATATAGTACAGTGAACTGGTTGAAAGGAGGTCAAGGCAAGAACAAGGTGGATAAAGCATGGAAAAATGATTGGAATGGGTAAGGCTAAGAAGAATAAGCTTAGGTTAAATGATTTTAAGATAAAAGTGTGTATATGAAAAGTGGGAAAAGGGACAATAATCTTATGAAACACCAATGGTTTGCCCACCCCTTTCCCAATGTACCCCTTAAAGCATGCACTTAGAGAGGTTGAGATTTCATGGGCTCTTGAAAGATATAATGTGTTAGTAATCAATAAATTTTTTGAAAATATTATGTGTATAAATATGCCCCACCTTGAATCTCATCACATGTTACATAAGTGCAATATGAGATAGTGCTTCAAAAAATATAACATGATAACACATAATGTTGATGCTAAGTAAAATGCAGTAAATAATAAATAAGATAAAGGAAATGATAGAATTGAAAAACATATACCTTTACTTACCTTAGTGTTTTAGATAAATAAGTAAACTATAAGAGAAAATGAATGTTTCTAATGTGAAGAACATTAGGCAAACTTGTAGAAGTTAGTGCAAAAAATATTCAAAAATAAATTTTTTTGAAGATAGGCATTAGATAGTGGAAACTATTCTCTACCTCATCATGAATCTAACACATTTTACAATTTTAAAAACTAATGAATAGAAATAAAGATAGAAGCAAAGTAAGGAATCTGCTTGAAAATAATTGAAAGATTCGAATTGCTGAAAAGTGTTTTTAGATAGGGGAAAGAGAAGTCATTTGGTTATTTTGACTTGTGAAAGAGAGAAAAAAGAGATTTGGAGACCAAACAAGCTAGGATGATGAGGAGATGATAAGTTAGATGAGGAGGGGCTCCAAGAGTGGTAACAGGTGTACTACAGGTAAGAAACTATGAATCTTAAGCCAGTTTTTGAATATTTTATTGAATTTAGTGAATTTTTAGAAAAAATATTTTTTAGTATTTCTAGTTGTTGGAATGAAGCAAAACTAGATTCTATAGGCATGAAAAACTAATTAGGCAAATGGGTTTGAAGGAATTAGGAAGAAAACTGTAATAAGGAACTTTTTGAGGAAAATGTAAGGGGTCAATAGCTAAAAATAACTAGTTTGACCTAGTCAACCTAGTAGGCTAAAAATAGGCAAAATCCACACTTTCGACCTAATAGGTGTATGCCAACCTTGTACATTTTATAGATTGTTGACCTACTATAGTTTTCCAAATGAGCTAAAAAGTCTAGAATGATAACACAGTACTAGGAAGGCAAAAAGAAGGGGGTTGACTTATATTTTTAAGTCAACTAAGCTAAAAATAGGGAAATTTTTGTCAAACTAGGTTGACCAAAGAACTAAAATGATACGAAAATGCATGCAAAAGGTTAAAAGAAGGCTAGAATGGTCCAAAATGACTAAGGGCAAAAAAGGACTGAATAGGCTAAAGATAGGTAAAAATGAATGAATTAAAGCAATTTAGGCTTGTTTTTGATTAAAATTGTAAAAATAATGTATTTTGACTATACATGACATAAAATATCTAATACATCTTTTATTATTTCTTGGTTGTAGGGACAACCTAGGTTCTAGAGATTGGTAGATGTGTCTTGGCTTCCAGATCTACTGGAGCATCTAACCATAGGTGATACAGATAGGCTAGTAGATGTAGTCCTAGGAGGGATAATTGACATGTGTATTATTCTCTTAAGTGTAGATCTATTAGTCATGTTCTTTGGATTTTGGGAATGATTGACTAATACCTTCAGATAGGATGCAAATGGGGATGTGGTAGAGGTAGTTATCACTCTAGAGGATGTACATGGTGACAAAAGCATCGATGACTATAGGCATACCTAATAGTTTGGAAGAGAATAGAGCCTTAGCCATGTGGGCTATAGGCTCAGATATGATACTAGTAGGTAGGTGAGTTAGTATGTTCGATGTATATGCATCATAGATTTAAAATATCTAGAAGGTTTTAAATGGATTTGTGACACAATGAGTGCTATGTCACAAGTCAGATGGCAAGGTATCATTATTTGTGGTAACCTTGAGTAGGATGATCCTAGAGGAGGGTGTACTATATTATTGATGGCTTAAATCTATGAGAGGTTTTTCATGTATCAATTAGCTAGGTTGCACCATATGGTTGATGATAGGTCACCTCATGTGTAAATATGAAGAGAGGACCAAGTAGCATAGGTTGTGCCACACATGTGAATGTTATAGATGGTGAGATGCATAGACACAGTGTGGTAGCCATATGGGCATATAACGACTCCATGGCCAAGCTGGTACATAGTTATACCAATTATAGTGAAGATAAAGGTGATTAGTTATTATACTTGGTTGAGAGAGCCATATATAATATCGTGGGTACTGGGACATATGGGCTTACCTCATCCATTATAACCAATATTGATGCCTAAGAAATGGGCTTGGCATGTGAGAGAGCCATGGGGGAGGAGCGGATTAGGGCCACTAGTGATGAGGTTGATGTTTAGACCATGTTTTGAGCTACCATAGAATAAGAGAGCATGATAAAGAGCATATTAGGAGGAGAGGGATATAGAGGTAGTGGTACTAGAGATACCACCACTAACTTTGCAACAAGATGAACTATGCCTATTGAGGACATGATGTTAATGAAGGTAGGAAGAGTAGGAGAGAGTGGAGACTAACACCATCCCTAATGATATAATAGGTGAGCCAAAGGAGAATTGGATGATAGAGAAGCCACTCATATGCACATTGATGTGGATTTGAGCCATGACAACTAGATTTGAGCTGAGGAGGTGTTAGGAGGTCATGCAGATGGAGAGACTATATGAGGTGATCATGTATATGGTGAGACCATAGTGGTTGAGACACAAAAAGGTAATAAAAATGATTAAATAATTGCTTAAGTTTTTATTTTGAAATATATATTAGAGGTAGATAGATACTAAAAAATATGACAGTGATCTAATATCTATTTGGGTGTGATTTTTCAGGTGTAGCTAAGGATGAGAAGGAGAGATGGAGGTCCCTTATGATGGGATCACTCCATGATGTCTTGGATGAGACTTTGTAGCCATATGAACCTACTGCATTAGAGGACCCTAGTGTACCATCTACCCCAGCTCAGGCAAGTTGGTTCAGATTAGCTGGATAGGTAGCAAGGCAAATATGAGCATAGGGAGAGAGGATATAACCACTAATAGATATGGGTGTAGGTGATATTTGGGTATGGTATGCCTTGGAATATAAGAGAGATATGCATCTAGATATAGTTATGCATATGACATAGGCACATACAATGATGTAGACCTAATTGGTGCAAGCACATATAGTGACCCAAATTGAGTTGGCATAAGCACAAGTGTAGACAGTGTACCTATAGGGATAGGTAGAGTGACTAAGATCTCAAATGGCCTCTTTATAGTGTACTATTTAGAGAAGTCAGATCAAGGCCTCAACAACCATCATGGCTAAGCCATGAGATAGATAAGATGGAGCCTAACCATAGAGTTGGATCATTGTATATAATTATATTTGTTATATAAAAAGTCATGAGATGTATATATGATGGATCATTTTGGTTTATTAATGTTGATAGTGTATGCTATCATTATTATGGTTGTGGCTGTGGATGTTTTGGATTTATTTATTTCTAACACATGTATTTAGCTATTTGTTATAAATGCTATAGGAAATATATGAGATGTGGTTTGTTTTCTAGCATTATGTAGGACACATGCATGGTTAAAAAGAAATGGACAAAAAGACTTGGTAAAATATAATCAATAAAAAATGTACTACACACTATTTCAAGTTGGGCAATGTGTAATAACAAGAAAATGACTAAGTATAAATAACCAAGGGATGGTAAAATAATATGGTAAAAATGAATTTTTTTTGAAACCAAAGTGAAAAATTTTTACACCAAATTAAAACAAGTAAAATCATAGTAAATCATGTTGGGAAGTATGAAAATAATGTAATAAAATGAAAGGTATGTGAAAGGTCACAAATGGTATAAAAAATTAATTAAGTCAATTAATCATACTATATCATGTTGGGAAGTATAAGAGAATTTTTTTTTGACAAAATATTGGTCTTAAATTGATCACACTAATTCAAGCTGGGAAGTATGAAAAATTAAAGAAATGGTTGTATGCTTACATGCACTCAGAAAATAAGAAGATAAAAGTGAAAGAGAAATGAAGTAAGCATAAAACACACTAAATCAATTTGGGAAGCATGTTAATGATGTGTAACTTCATAATCCATCACATCTTATCTCATATTTGACACATGTAATTTTGTTTGTGACATGTATTATTGGAAAATTTTGTGAGGAATGTCAGGTCCTATCCATAGTCTTATACTACAAATCACAAAGAGAACACCACTAAAGTGAAAAAATTGGGAAAAATAGGGTAATAAAGAATGTGCGTAATAGGAAAGAAAAAGGTGGTAATTTGTGAGGATGACTGGGTCTTATCCATGGTCTTATAATGCAATTCACAAATGAAATCCCAAGGGGAGTGATCAACAAACAAAACAATATTTCTCAAGAGGAAATATGAGGGATACAGGGAATGAAAAAGGGAGTGTAAAATTCAAGACTTAGGCATCTTATGAGAAGACCTTAGTAGGAAAGATGCATACTAAGGACATGAGAAGACATTAAGTGACTAGTGACCATCAATGTACAAAGGAAACCTGTTTGCTATAGACACAAAGCTTTATAGGAAGATAAGTTTTCTAATAATATCATCTCATGAAGGTAGATTGGTACAAGAAAAGATAAAATAGACCTACTTTTGCATGATGTGTTCCTCTTTCTTTCGGACCCCTTACTAATCTATCAGTATACTATGAAGATTGGGTACTTGCATGATAAAGCAGGTAGCACTAAAATATTTTTTAATCTCTTTTTCTATTCTACTAGCCTACCACGCCCCAAAGGACTTTGGCTCTATCATGAGGCTAACTATGGAGTTTGATCTTTGACTAGAAGAAGGAGATGTGCTTTGAATCACATATTTTAGTGTGATTTTACTTTTAATAATATTTTTTCCTTTTATATCATTGCCTTTTGTAAAATTATTTGGCCTTTAACTTTTTATGGCTTTTTAATATTCCTCCTCCATATGGATTTGGAATGACCAATCACAAGAGATGTAATGATACACATGAATGGCCCATAGGATAAGGCTAAAGAAATATAATTAGCCAAAGACAATGATTGACTAGGACACTTAGGATTAACAATGAACTAGCATGTGATCTCAAGTCTCAACTATGTATATACTTAGTTTGAGAAAAAGGAAGAAGGGAAAAAGGAGATACAAAGGTGGACTGGTGAAGGGAAAGTATAGTGAGATACATTGTTTACTAATTGATTACATGAAAAAATGAGATAAGGACCAAAGGGAATAGGGTTTGATAACCAAATCATAATGACAATTATCTATGAAAAATAGAGATAAGAAAGCAAACAATCATGAAGGCATAAGAAGAGAGTTTTTGAGAAAAATATCAAGAAAGAAAGAGGAATAAATGATAAATAAGACATTCATATCCAAATATAAATGAAAATATAAGCAATATTTAGTACCAAAATTAAGATCACTATATAAAAAAATATGAATTTGACACAGTGTCAAATGATATAATAGATAGACAAGAATGAAATTGAAGCACACGTCCAATCAAAATGAAAATGTAAAGGCACCATGCATGTGCTCATAAATACTAATAAATAATCCCACACATATTATTCAAGTCATCAGATAAATATCTATGAAGCTAGATATGAACTATTGCTAATGTCTCATCAATCTTCAATGAAAACTAGGAAAAGACTTCTATTTTAATCTCCTCAATTGAAAAATTAGGAATAATCAACAAATCATTCTAAGGAAAATTAGGAAAGGGATGCTTGGGAGAATGTGTGGGAGAAGGTTCTATGGGAGATGCAGGAATCACTGGTGGAGAAGGATCCATGGGTGAGGGACTCATGTGTGGAGAGGGATCCATAGGTGAGGGAAGGTCCATAGGTGAAGGAATCATGGGTGGAGGCACAAAAGGTGGCAAAGGTACCATAGGATGGGATGTAACTATGGGAGAAGAAGGAGGAGATTTCTTGTAGGAATGACCTATGGGAGGAATAGAAAAAAATCTAAGAATAGCTATAAGGTGATCCTTAAGGTGTTGTTGAAAGATGGAACAATGATCAGTGTGATGGGTGTCATATTAGTGCCACAAACAATACACCTCACCATACTTAGGCATATATTTAGGTAGAACCTTCAGAGGAGGTGTGGATTTTTCTAAGGAAAGCAAGGAAGGATGCAAAGTATCAATATATTATCAAAACTTGTGATAATAGGTAGAAGAATGGTTATTTATCCCATAGAAGTAACAAATACAATTATGAGTGGTCTTAAGAGAAACACTCATAGAAATAGGTAAAATAAGAGTGGAAGAAGCTGAAGAGGAATTGCCAATCCTTTTGGTGGGCCATGGAGCCATCTTAGGCAAGGGAAGTAAACCATCACCAAAGGAATGTGGTGATGGAAGAGGAATGGAACTAGGCTCAATGGAAAGAGTGATGAGATGAGAATTAGGGGTAGGCTCAGTAATAACAAGAGTGGGAACAAGATCAACTATATTAGGAGCAAGAATGGGATCAACTATAACAAGATCAAGAATGGGTTCTGATATGGGATTTATTGAGGGGGGAGAAATATCTATAGAATGTCTAAGGAGTGTCTCGTTAATCTTAAGAGTAAACCAACCATGGTGATTAAGGAATCTAGGAAAATGGTAAGGCCCAATCATAGCATGATCCATGAGCATACTCCTATGAGGCTCTTCATAAACTAGAGGTGTTGATGTCATCTCTATATTTTGATAAAGAGGAAACATACTTAAATTAAGAAATGAAAATGAAGGAAGATGGGAAGATACACAAAAAGGCTCAAGTAAAGAAGAATAATAATAGATAATCTTGGTATTATGGGCCTGTATAAGATCAACTAATAATAGATCATCTAGGGAATAACCATCATCGTAATCTAAGGTATGAAGATCAATGACACAAGTAGGGATGGCCTTGTCATTTAAGAAAGTGTGGTGAATATAATGCCAAGTCTTGGTCAAGATTATGAGAATGTCATCATAAGGAAACTTGTGAGAATGAGGCTACAAAGAAGTAGGAAATTGTGAGATAAGATGAGGTGAGAGATCAAATTTTTAATCTTTAGGTTAATCTCATCAGGCTTATCATCATCAAAATCTAAGAGGTTAGGAGGAATGTTCCTAATAATTTTAGGATGCCCACTATAACTTTAGTTTGAATTAACAAGAAAGTTAAGATGTTGTGACTCATGGAATGGAATGTTAGGCAAAGGTTCATGAGTAGGAATCTTGAAGACACCATGGTCTTGGAATTGTTCAAAATTTAAAGGGTTAATATCACCCTAAATATTATAAATGGCTCCATTATGAGGTAATTTAATGCCTTGGTAGGTGAAATAAGCAATAACTCTCATATGGTGAGTTCACAACCTACCAAGCAAAATGTTATAATAAAGGAGAAAGTTAAAGATCATCACCTTCACATGAATGGTGACAAGTGGGACAATAATGGGAAGCCACACATAACCTAGAGGAAGAATTTGCCTTCTATCATATCTTTAGAAGGTGCTGCATGTAGACTTGAGATTGCATTCTTAATATGTAAGGGTCTTAATGAAGTTAAGATAGGAAACATAAGTGTCAGAACCCTCATTAATCAATGGATGTTTAACTTGGATATCACTTATTTAAACACTAATGAATAAGGGAAGATCATTTGCATGAATCATAATCTCATCGAGAATCATAGAAGCTAAAGGAAACTTTAAGGAAAGAGAAGTGTCCATAGTTTCATCAATGTTGATAAACACCTCTTCACATTGTTGTAATATACTAACCTTAGATCTAGATAAGGCTACCTCCTATCCTACTAGGGGAGGATGAGGGAAATTCATCTAAAATAATAGTTACATAAGATGGTTTATATTACATGGAGAAGTCCTCATAAGCTCAAAGAACAAAATTTGGGATGGGAGATTAGTGAGTTTCATAATGGGATTCTGCTCATCATAATGCATTAAAAGGTTGTTAGATATAGGTGATAATGATTAATAATGTCCTTAGAAGGAGGAGGCAAAGTACATTGGAATTTATGGTGATAAGAAAAAGAAGGTTTAGAATAAGGTTGTAAATTGTGTTGTGATAATGAATTAGTTGATTCAAGTTGATTTGGAGAATTGGTAGAAGTGTTAGTATAAATTTGAGTATCATTAATGTTAGAAGATGGTAGAAGAGTGGTATAAATAGAAAAAGAAGTGTTATCCAAAGGATAATTATAAATTGGATCATCAAAATTAACAAGATCATCTTGCCCCAATTTATTTAAATGAGTTGGATAAAAATCTTAGATAACAAGATATGTTCTAAATGAAGGAAGAGTGTAGATAGGTTGGGAATTTATAAAGGCAACCACCCTTCACATATTAGTCATGCTAACCACATTCCTTTCAAAAGTGGTTTCAATAAGATTTTACACATTATTGGTGGAAGGGGTGGCTTTATCTTGATTGTCTTGAATAGGTTGATGATTAGGAAGAGGGTCTTTGTAGATAGCTAAATGAGCATTTGCTTGATTTAAGGCTAAAGTTTTATAATGTGATTTATAATCCTTAAAATTAATTTCATAAACTTGTTGACAATTTTAAATGATAGAATCATGATCAAAATTAGGATCAAGAAAGAAATCCATAGCTAAATTATAAAGTTGTCTAAAAGTCTCATGAGAATGACCCCAACTAGCATGAAACCAAAAAAACTTGTTATGATCATACCAAGATTTCATAGGATGAGTAGGGTCAAGATCTTACAGAAGAGGCCTAGGTAGATGCTTAAGAAATTTAGCTGAGGATAAAGGTTTATGAACATTAACATTATTTGGTGAAGATAAATGAGGATTGGTATATTGTTGAGAAGGGGGAGCTGGTTCAGATGAAGGGGTAGGAATGATAGCTTGAACATTGTGAATGGTGTCATAAGAATATATAACACCATCATTGGTAACATTATGATTTTTGTTATTAATTAAGAGACAAAGACTTGTAGAAGGTTTGGGTGGCTTGAATTGATGCATAAGGAAATCTTATTGTTCAACTTGTTTAATTGCCTCCTCCAAGGTACATAGAGAGAGAGAGTGCAGACCTGATATTGAAGTTTAGGAAAAAAGGCATAGGTAAAGAGATGAAAAATATTATCATCAATCATGTTATGATCACATTTGTTTGAAATTTTTTGCCATCTTTTAACAAAGGCTTGAGTGGTTTCATTTTCAAGTTGTTTGCAATTTATGAATTGGGCCAAAGTGTTTTCAAGAAGATCACTAGTTTGGAATTCTTGGACTAAAGCATTCACTAAATCCTCCAAACTAGTAATGGAATGAACTCTAAGTTGGTTTTACCAATCCAAGGCATCACCTGTGAGAGTTTTGGCTAAGATTTTGGTAGCAACAAAGGTGTTTAATTTGACGCAATCCTTATAAATATTTCCAAATGTTTTAAGATGAAGGGTGGGATCGGTTGATCCATTATAAAAAATTATAGGTGTGACCTCCAATATTCATGTTAGGAATTTGGGTTGTAAGAGGTTAATTTTGGAGATCATTAATGGTTTTATTGACCAAAGGAGGTTGAGGAATGAGATTTCCTTGAGAATCTTGAAGAGGAGAGGGAACATTCTGGTTATGCATGCCCCAAGCTATTGGTTAAGGATGAGATTGAAGATGAAGAAGATAATTTTGCATTATCATTATTTGATTTGTGTTATGATATTCAAAGGTATTCATTTTATTTATTTCTTGTAAAAATAGTTGATGTGTTTGATTAGCATTATTAGAAGCATTAGAATTGGTGTTCATGGCTTGGGTAACACTATTGGTGTTAGTAGGAGCTTGAGAGGAATTATGAGAATGTGAGGCACTAGTGGAAAAATTTGCTTATATAGAAAAAGATGGAATAATGAATGGTTGAGAATAATAAGCACTAGTATCATGATTACCCTAGCTAGCAAATGATGCACTAGTGGAAGGATTAAGGGTAGTGAATCTTATGAGAGGCCCACTAGATGTAGAACCTATCATGTTAGTGGATATACTAGGCATGGAGGTGAAAGAAGTAAGAGAAGAATAGGTCATGGTATGAGGAGTCATAATCAAAAGAAGAGGCTGGGAATAAAATAAAGTGGTACCCCCAAATCTAGTTGAGAGTCTAGGAGTAAGCGAATGAGGATTTTCAACTTGACCACTAATCATAATAATGTAATTGTTATAAGGATATTTTCCTTGATGTTGAGGAAATTTAGAGATAAATAAGAGTTTTTGAAGGTATATCTAATTTGGGTTGGTCTTCAAGTCAAAAGAGAGGATTACAATATGAAGAGGTATTAGGAGGGGTCCCATAGTTCATTATGCGAGTGGTAATATCAAAATTACTAGCATCCAAGAGAGTATCCCAACTCTATCTATGGGAGACCCTATGAGGGTTGGTAAGATTCATCATGTATACTGACTAAAACTCAATATTGTCATCAAATAGAAATTCCACAATGATGGGAAAAAAAGAAAGATGAGAAAACAAGAAAATAAGAAATGACAAAAATTATACAAGGTTGACTGGGTTGACCTAGCATAAAAATAGGGTCTATAAAGAGTATAGGGTCAACTGGGTCAATCCAATATAATGAATAGAGATTGGAAAAATATGAAATAGGGTTTTCAAATTGTATAGGGTTGACTAGGTCGATCCAATATAGTGACCAGAGGCTGAAAAAAGGTACAGGGTTAATTGGGTCAACCTAGTATAATAGATAGGGAAATTAAGAAACTTATGATATATTTGTGGATAAAAACAAGATAAATTTTGAAATAAATTTGAAAATAAATAATATAAAGGAAACAAACAATCAATTGGATTAATACTTGCCAATCTAATTGAAGCACACAATATAAAACCTTGCACCAACACTAGCTAATGCAAGTTTTTGCAATACAAAATATAATTGATTAAAGAGTAAGAAATCAATTTGGAAATTAAAGAAATAAGTAATTGGTCAACCTTAATGTTAATTAGATTATTAATATATGATTTTAAATGTGATGAGAAGTTGGCTATAAGCAAGGAACTAGAATGGTAATCTAAGGATGGTTTTAGGTAATTTGGGATGAAAGGGACTAAGTGGCAATGATACATGCTTGGTATTGGTCCTACCCCCTCACTTCACACACCACAATGATAAGGGTATTGGGTGCTTATCCATAATATACCATTAACCACATTTTATACTTGACTAGAGTATCAAGTCAACTTCCCCTTTGGTGATGAAATCCAAGTAGGTTAGTCTTAGGTAGACAATGTTAAAATGTTTATTTAGATTTTGTGATTTGGTCATGTGTACATAAAATATAAAATAGTGAAACTAAATGATTAATTGAAAACCAAATAATTAAGCTATTTGATCTATTCTAAGCATGCAAGAAATAAGAAAAGAAAGTGTGAACTAATTAGTAGCATATAAGGTTAATTCCAACTTTGAAACAAGGTAAAATGTTGATATAGTCAATAGTATATATACATAATACAGAACAAGGCTGATAGGGTTAAACCTATACTATGAAAGCAAGGTTTGAAAATGAATAGGGTCGGTAGAGTACCAAGTTATCCAAATAGCACATAGAACATAGAGCTGGGTCGGCAGGGTCAATCCACTTGACTATGCAAGGGTGGTTTTAAAGACTGCAAACTATGAAATGAAATACTATAAAGAAAGAGACAGAGAGATAGAAAAGAACCTTGGTGTATTAGAGATATAGATAATGAAGATTGTTGTTTAAGAACCTTGATATATGCTTACAAATTATGTAAAATGGGTCAACTGGGTTGATCAAGCTTTACAAAAATTTGATGATGAATGCTTAAAATGTATAGGATCGAATGGGTTGACCTAGTATGTTGAACCTAATTTTTAAAAAAGTATAGGGTTAACTAGGTCAACTTAGTAGTCTAGACTAGATGTATGGAAAGCTAAAAACCTATACTGGGTCAACTAGGTTGATCTAGTAGCCTGTACCTAAAATCCTACGCACAAAAGTTAGATATTGAATTGATAGAGTCTATATAGTATGTCAAATATATGATAAAAATAATGATGAAAGAATGAAATAAATGAAATAAGATGAACAAATCATGTAAGGGTTAGTTTATGTCATGTTGACTAGAATGTATGTAATAAAATATACATCATGTCTATAAATCAATCCTATCTCAAAAAAGATAGAACATACCTACACTTCTAATTGGAAAGACATTTGTTAAGTAGGAGCATGACTAATATGGGGATCTAATAGCCCTGATTAGGTGATCACTTGTCATAATACGCTATGCTAGGAAGGGTTATAAAGCCTATAGTCTAACACAATCATGCAACAACCTGAAAAGAGTCCTAGATTTAATGTTCACTCTATTTTAATAACAAGAAAGTAAATCTAATCTAGTGCACACCAAAGCTTATGTCACAAAGTGGGGGTTAGAAAAAAATAAACTAAACTAAACATTCATAGAAGACATTTGCTCACATCAATGTATATGAAATCCTAATGCATGGGAGAAAAACACAATTGCATTATCTATCTACTCTTATAAAGGAGAAATAAAGTTAGGAATACTTACTTTGAAGATGAACCCATCGAGACTCAATCTCTCCCTTGGCCAAGGTGATTTGTAATAGAATATTGTGATATGTAAGGATAACAAAGACAAATCAGCTCTAGGCTACACAACCTATCTATGTATCTAAAAGACTTTTTCAAAAGACAAGATCCATATCTCCAAAGAAAGTATGGAACCCTAAGCTTTATTCCTCATGTAGAATAGTCAATAAGAAGATGTTCATTCACACTTATTCTTATTCACTTCTCTTCTTATAATGGTTGGAAATCACTTGTATATATATGTAAATCTTTCCTTAAATTCTTTTAAATATGTTAGCTATATAGGGTCGCCCCAATTGACCCTGTATGTTTTTAGGAGATAATTCACTAGGTCTTGAGATAGGTTGGTTGAATGGCTAACAAACCTTGTAATGAAAAATAAACCTAAATAGTATAGGGTCTACCCAATCAACCTTGTATAATAATTAGAGGCTAAAAACTATATACGGTTGACCCAGTCAACCTAGTATAGTGAACTAGTTGAAAGGGGGTCAAAGAAAGAACAAGGAGGATAAAACATTAAAAAATGAATGGAATGGGTAAGGTTGAGAAGAATAATCTTAGGTTAAATGGTTTTAGGATACAAGTGTGTAAATGGCAAGTGGAAAAGGGACAAAAATATTACAAAGCATGAATGGTCTACCCATGCCTTTCTCGATGTACCCCTTAAGGCATGTACTCATAGAGATTGAGACTTGATGGGTTTAAACAAGATACAAAGTGTCATTAATCAATAAAGTTTTGAAAATATTATTTGTATACAAAAACCATCTTATTTATTCTATCGCTCTCTTTTATATGCAAAAACGGTCAACCAATTTTAGTCTAGTATAAACTATAGGAGGTGAGTTGGGTAAAATGTTCTTGAGGGATGAAAATACTCTATCTAATACAAATTTATGTCAAAAATTTTAGGTTTGGCTTCTTGATATTTATGAACCATTGTTTAGAGTGATAGTGACTCTTTTCTGCCTGCTCATTCCCATACCCTTCAAGTTTCCTCTCTATTTGTATAGTTTTATGAAACCCAAATAGTCTACATAATTATTAGGAGTGTTAACATCCTTCTCACATGGTCCTTTGTCTAGTTTCATGTGTGGTGTGATGGAGTTGGCATGAACATCTTAGTTTTTTAGTTGAGGTCACCATTGGTGTTTTAGACTAGTGTTTCACCTATTACACAATCATTCTCATGTAAGTGGATTCAATAAAAAGGAGGATATGATGTTTTACACTCTAAAATTACATGGTGTTTAGTTTTCCCTTGAATTTTTTTGTCTCAATATTTTTCTATGTGAAGTGAAGAGACTAATACACACACAGTCAACTTTCATAAAACTGCCACCTACAGTCAAGTTGGCTTGAGCATTGAATAGTTATATTCATGACACAAAGAGGTATTAAATATGGTAATAAGGATTCTAAGATTGAAAATTTGAGATTGAGCCTCTAAAAACGTTTAAGATATTGGTTATGATAATTAATTCAATATGCACATAGTCAGAAACATGGTATAGTCAAAAAATCCTACAACATCCACCTACAGGATGGTGTGAGAATATTTAGAGAAAGGTGTGTTTTATGTTTGGAACATTCAAAACATCCACATGACCTCATGTTTCATTAGCATCCTAGTTAAACCACCAAGATACTTGATGTTCACAAGAGTTTGGTTTGGCGCACAGACTTGAATCTAATGTTCACCTATAGGTGCTCCAACATAAACATGAAGATGATGCAATTAAACTATTGAAGCTTCTTGAGAACTTCAGTGAGCTCTAGGAGAATTTAGAGTGTCATAGTAATAATGGTGGAATAATAAGGTGTCAAAAAAACTTGAATCCCATGTCCACAAGTCGATAAAATTGTAAGAGGGATAACTTACCTTAATTCCTTCGAATTAGGGTTTTGTCCATATTTAGCATCATCTGGTGATAAAGAGTTTGGAGGTATCTATAACTTTAGTTGTTTCCATCATGAATACCAAGCATAGGGGAAATGCCTTGAAAAATAAAATGGTTGTTTGGTTAAGAGAGGGTGATGTAAGAGGGCTTCCAATTTAAGTAATCCTTCACTATAGACTTTTAGTGTCATTTATAGTGCTTTTGAAGCCTAAGTGACCCTTCAATGCAACATAACACAATGAAAACATAATCTATAGAACAAGTTACCTCATATGGTGAGAAATAGAACTAGTGGACCAAATAAAAGCTGAGGGGGTTGATGTTCAGATTTTTATAGAGATAATCACCTATAGGAGTTTTAAAACCTCCTAAAAGGCACCTACAGGCTAACTGTAGACTAATAGCATTTTGGAGATAGGTAGTTTGGATGATGGCATAGTTTTTAAGAATGAGATGAATTAAAAAAATAATGAGATTACATTGAGATTTCAAGGATAACATATAAATTAAATACAAGGTTCTATCATGGAAATATATCTATAAGAATCCCCTTGTCTTGAGTGGACAACATAATCACTTAGTCTGCAAACTAGCATAGGTTAATGAAGAGTGAAATTTGGGAGGTAAATAGACTTATATAATGAGTTAACCATGTGGAGATAAATATTAAAATGGTAGGGTCAAGGTCATGTGTTTATTATATTGAGGGAAATAGGAAAAATCACACCCACCTATAGTCACATGCCTACTATTCTTAAACCTTGCAGACAATCACCATTCATAAAAGTCTGCTTGGGAATTTGAGATGTTGAGTGACCTATGGGTGTGATATAATATTAAAAATTTGGTATAAAAGGTATTTATTACCTATTTGATCCTCTCATAGTTTCAAAATGGCTAGACAAATGGGGTAAATAACTTCTTTTTTATCTTAGATAGACGACACTCCTAGGCAGTCTAGACTACAGACTTGTTGAGAAGATGGTAATAGAGTATGCTAGGAAGTATTGGAACATTTTATAATGTTGTCTATAGTTTATTTTATCATGAAAAATCATAAATAAGACCTCATAGTCTTGATAAACCACTCAGAGGTGGTTATAGGTAACTAGAGCATAGTTAGGCCTATTTGGCCTAGACTAAGCCTAAGCCCTAATGAGGCTCAATTTCATTTCTAAGACCAAATGAATATTACCACCCCATGGATGAACTTTAGGCTGAATTAAAGAATGAGTTTGAACCATTTTTTTTTTATAGATAAAAACCATAGAGAGGTAATTTTTGGAAAAAACTCACTTTAGGGTGTCTATAATGCAGTCTAAAACTCAATAGGCCAACTTGTTTTGCTCATACCTATATGAAACTATTTCATGGTGACCCAAGGAGTTGGGAAATTTGAAGGATGTCCTACACTTTATTTTTGTGTAATTTTTTCATATATTGAATGTCTATTTTTTATGAATAATTTCTAATAGTCTAAACCACTAAAAACCCTCTTAAACCCTTATATAGGACCCCATGGAGAAGATATGAAAGAATATACATGTAGAAGGAGTAAAATGACCTAGAAATGGATTTGAACTTGTGGAGGACTCTCTCAAGCTCCATGACAAATATTTGGTCTAAACCCTACTTGTACAGACATGGTGAAAAAAGGGTTTCTTGTAGGTTTTTATGTGTTTTGAAAGTATAGAGGAGATTTAAAGAAAGAGAATCAGTTTAGGAGGTAAATTTTGACCTATTATAAATCCATATGTCCATTTATCACAATAGATAGACATGGAAATAATTTTTCTAACTCATTCATCTCAGGCAGGTTTGGACAAAGATTGAAGATGAGTGATTGCCTAGTGAGAAGATGAGAGGTTATTTTTTTTACCTTGTTTAGGTATAACTCATGGATTAAAAGGAAATGGGACTATATATAGGTGTCCTATCACCCCTTACATGGATTTTATTGAGAAACTAAAGGTTACTTGGGTGAAAAATGTGAAGAAGGATGCCTATAAGACTAATGAGTGACTGTACATGATGAGTACAAGTGTCTAAAAGATGACTAGTAATTAGGGATGCATCTAATAACTATTGAAGCTTGTTTATAACCCCCCTTAGGATATGCACATGTGTAAAATCTCCATAGTCTAGTTTTAAGTGCTCAAAATATGCTTAGTGATGAAGATAGTTTTAAGAAGGCAGTCAAAGGGTCTATACGCTAGTTTTGGAGAGTTTGATGCTTCAAATGGACACTTGTCCAAGAACACCTTCTAGAACTATGTTATTTACTTCATCTTCCTAAAATTTAACTAGTTTTCATGCCTTGACATGTGGCATTGTGACCTTTGGACTTCTCTTCTCCTCTCTCATCTCACATGTTCTATAAATACAAGCCATTTTGGATGTATTCTAATTCCACACCTAGTATGACAAAACCCTACTCATTTTATATTGTACTTTGCCTTTGAAATACAATATAAAATTTAGTTTTGACTTCAAAATATATATTTTCTATGTGTGTGAAGTGGTGTATAGTTAAAGTTCAAATGATTAGTGTTTATCCTTGATTTCTCTCAACCCTTTCATGTTTGATTTAAGTATCCCCCTCTTTAACAGGTCACATGAAGTGTAGCTAGTGAATTTATTCATCTTAAGTGTAATATAACCTTTGGTTCACTTACCTTGAATAGTTCCATGCATATCACCTCAATGTTTGAAATAATAATGTTAAAGTTATTCAATATTCTAAGACTATTTTTGTGAGTCATGTCTCTTAGTATAATCATATGGTGGTCTAGTAGAGATATTTTTGGTGTATTCCATCATTAGAGTAGGTTATTTTCATGTAACTTCTACCATTTTTCATCTAAGAAAATAGTTAGCATAGGTGATAAGCAAGCAGGGATCAATCTAGGGAGCTAGCCCTTAAACCTCGAGCTCTACCTCTACCATAAGCAACCCACATGCCTAAAGGTATTCCAATGTTGTCCACATCTTAGAGTAGGCTTGAACAACCAACTATAGGGTGAAATACTTGGTGCAAATAGGTATACATACCCTCATAAAGTTATTTTACATGATAGAAGGGGAATTTCAATATAACACCCTACTAGAATGTCCTTGGATATGTGTTATGCATTATGTTCCCTTCACTTTGCATAGATGTCTTAAATTTGAGAATGAAGGTAAGATCCATGTTTTCCTATTGTGAAAGTCTTGGGGTGGTTTACTAAAAACAAGCACAAGCATGGGATAACTTCCTTTGTGCTTAACATTTAAACACTTAGTTGCATTGACATCAATCCACATAAGGCACATGCCTTATGTGCTCAACTGAAGTGTAGCTGAGAATGAATTGGGGTTTGTATTAGGATAGTCATGCCATGTCATTAGGATTCACTAGGGGGACTTAAGAAATACACTAAAAACTTAACTCTGAGGAAGATCTATAGGCACAGGCCTTTCTCGAGATAATCATGGGGTCATATAGGCACTGAGTGCATCATAAGACTACTTTGGTTTAACTTACTCTCCATGCTAGATAGATGTAGATTAAATAGGGGTTGGGTTCACTAATATAGAACTATACTCATCTTCCATGTAAAATGATGATGAAATCATGAAAATTACAAAGGTTATACTAAATTAGTGAAACAAAAAAAACACATGAACTTTAATTCACATAATTAATCAAAAGTGTGACATCACACAAACACTTGAATCCCATTAGTAATACTACAAGGCATGTAAACAAGATAAACTTAAGTACATTTCAAGGCAAGACCATTTTTCATTTTTCAAACTCTAGAGCAAGAGTTTATATTCAAAATCATAATATTAACAACCCAGAGTCTCACAGATGATCTTGGGCACACATAATTGAAGCTAGAGTGGCCTTCGTTTTGTATCTAAGCCTCAATGGATGCTAGATAAAATTTTATAGGGTATGGTTTTAAAGTCATTCCACTAGAGCTTCACTATAGTTCTCCATTTCCTTTCATCCTCTAGTTTGAGTTCTTTATATAAGAATTTTAGGAGCATATTTGCCAAGGTGGAAGCTGCATGTTGAGTGTTGATATAGAGCTATGTCATCATAACCATAGACTCTATGACCCCATAATTTTTATGCTCCACTTGTCATTTATATTAAGATCTTTATTAATGCCCTGAGTATCCAAGAAATGGTTAGCTATCAGCTAGTTGGTACATGATTTGTGCTACATCCTCTAGTTGGCTACCAAAAACTATTAGGCTAAACACTTGCCAAAATATCTAGATGCACCAAGGTGGATTTCAAGTTGGTGTAAAAACTCTAATAAATGAGCTATGGGCCCAACATTATCCCATATAAAAATATTAGTCCGCCCTCAAACTAAGCTATCAAACTCTTGGGAGCACAAAAATCAAGCACATTCTCCTGAAGTGAATCCCTGACTTGTTTGTTTCCATTGGTTGTCTCTACCCAAAGATGGGTAGGGTCTTCTTCTTTTGGGGAGATATCCTCAACTTGGTGCACTAACATATTTTTCCCTACCAAATTATTCTAGTTGCATGATTTTCATGTGTCATCATCTTCATCACTAGAAATACTGTTCAAAATTTATTCTTTGAAGAAGGTTAGGAGTGTTAATCCTTTTTCATTGATCATGTCCTTTAGGCACTATTCCAATATAGTGGTGTCATTAAACACCAACCTTTGAACTATCTGTAATGGCTCAATAAGTTTAATATTTTATGAAAAAAAGGAGAAGGTATGAATAAACCACTCTTTAAGGGCATCCTAGTCTATTGTTTCATGATGCATCTCATTTACTACATATCACACCCACACCCAAGTCTTTAAATTTATATAGAAGTTGTGCACCCATAGATTTATTGGGGGTATTTTCATGACAAATAGTCCACATTTATTCATAAAGATGTACATGTGCTATGGGGTTAGAGTCACTAGAGTAAGCTGGAATGAGCACGTCCTTATTACTTTTTCCAAATCTAGTGCAAATGGCCACCTTTACATCTTACCAAGTTGGCAAGCTAGGATTCTACACTACCCACCAATGAGAGATAATGGTCTTTAATGTGTACACTAGTGCACCCATTCTATCCACCTCCTTTGGGATGCATGACTCAATATCACATACATAGTATTCCAAAGGATTACTTCCTTCATATTTTGAGAGCACAACAAGTTTACCTATATTAAGGTGAAACACTCTTTTTAAATCTATATCCATCCTATCTTTACTAGTTTTGGTGCCTTTACTCACACTAAGTAGTATCTTGAACTAGTGGTATCATATGATTCCTTAACCCATCAGTCACAAGTAATATCTATGGTGTCTAAGGCTGATTTTCCATCTTCCCAAGAGATGATTACTTGATTATTTGTCTCTAGAGCCTTGGTTCCTTGTGTTATGATGTTATAAATATGGTTGATTTCATCTTCAATGTCCACATTATTGACATAAGGGGGTCCTTCGTAATTTAAAATAGGTATATCTACCCTCTCCTTTCCATTCTCAAAGGTCATGTAGCTCTTTTTAAAGTGTATATTTGCATTGTTTACATAACACCATAGCCTTCCCAGAAGTACTAGGTAGTTATCCTACTTTGTTAACTCTATCACCTCAAAATTAGCCTAGAATTTGGTGCCCATGATATTTGTTGACCATTTTTTGCCCAACAAGCCAAAAATCAGTCCCCTTCTATCCCTGCTATTCTAGGCCATTTCTTTTTGATTTTACAAGTCCAAGAATATCTACAGACTCTATAGGTCTAAATCTATGGACTCTGGAGGTCTAAATCTATGGACTCTGTAGGTGGAATTTCTACAGACTCTGCAGGTCCATTTTTATGGACTCTGTAGGTTTTTACTAATTATGTAAAGAAGTTTTTCTATGAACTCTGTAGGTTAGTCTTTTGGTGCATAAAGAATCAGTTTAGAGAGTGTTGGGTTTACAAGGATTCTTCGGGCTCTTGTATAAATAAAATCATGAGGAAGGTTGGCATCCTTGGTTCATCACTCAAGTTCAATGCCTTGGTTCAATCGGCCTTGGTTCATCGCTTGCTTCAACCACTAGGTTCAAAGCTTGGTTCAATTAGCAAAGTTTAATGGATTGGTTCAACATTTAAGTTCATCACTCAATTTAATCAAATGGTTCAACACTTGGTTCAATCGGTGAGTTCAATCGCTTGGTTTAATCGACAAGTTCAATCACTTGGTTTAACCACTTGGTTCATGGCTCGATTCATCAAATGGTTCAAAGGGCTTGGCACATAGTGTTAAATCATTGAACTAGTTCAATGGATTAGTTTAATCATTGGTTCAAGGGAATGGTTTAAAGGGCTCAGTGTGTAGTGTTGAACCGTTGGACCATTGAACCATTTTTGGTTTAATGGCTTGGTTCAAGGGGGCATCCCAAAGCTGAAGTGCAAGTGCCCTTGCGAAGGGTAGCTCTAAGTCTAATAGCCCTTGCGAAGGGTAGGGAGCATTTCAAAGGTAGTTGAAGGGGTTCAAAAGTGCACAAAAAAAATTTAGGATGAATTCTTTCAAAAATTTTGTCTGAAGGAATTCCTTCAGACAAAAAGTCCGAAGGAATTTGTAGAAGGCCGTAAGGAAGCAGCCTAAAAAGAAAAGAACTTTAAGAAAAGGACAAGGATTGAGACAATTCTCGTGGACTTTTTGTCCACAAGAAAATTTTTTGCAAGAAAATAACTCACGGGAAAAAACCCTATAGAAAAGACCTAATAGATTTTTCCAAGGACGGTGACATCCCAAAAGTCATCAATTTTAAGGAGATGGACTAGTCGTTGGGTATTCAATTTCAAGGTGATAGCTGTTTGAATGTCAAATTTAACACAATGAAATATCTATTTGATTTTAAATTACCTGAGCACTAATAATGAAAAGAGCCCAAGGAATGTAGTGACCTGCCAGAAGATCACCCCTGAGGGCTGAAGGAGCAGAATGAGACAAAACCAGGATAAGACAAGGTGCAGGAAAAGATAGAGCATCCAAGTGGCAAAGGGAAGGTGATTTATTACCAAATGATCACCAAATGGTGTGAACAGTAAATGGCATGGCTTGAGGTGATAAACCATAGTCTGTTTGTAAGCCTCTTCTAAAGAATGACATCAACAACAGTGACTTCCTCTTCCTGATGCTCTTGGTGCACATGGGCCAGCTTGCAAAAAGAGCACCAAAAATATTTCCCAAGAAGTGCCAAGTTATCTTCCTCTTTCTATATATGATAAAAATTCTCATTTGAGAAGTATCCACTCTCTTAGCCTGAAGGTAAAACTCTACCCAAAAATCTCTCAAGCTTGTAAGGTAAAGCTGCAAAATTTTACCTTGAATCAGGACTTAGCTTTTAACCTCTATCTAGACTTGCACTTTAAAGTATATGTCTATTTTCTCCTTTGTGTTAAGTCATTATCTTTCATGCTTTCATAGATCGATTATAACATGTCTAGTGCATTATGAAGTCTCTTTTCTGTATGTCTGCCATAAGTGTCTACAAAAAGATTAAAGGTGCCTATGAATAGGCTGTCAAAGTGTGTCCCAAAACACCTTTGCTAGTTTCTTCCTCCCTGTACTTCCACAGACCCCTAGCTGACTATTGCAGAAGAGCTTCCCACTTCAAATGAAATGTATGGGCATTTCTTCCTGGTGAAAAGTGTATATTCGGGCTGTGTGGGTCACCACTTTTCTAGTGTATCACCTTTCCTTTTTTAAGCTTAGGTTCTATTTTCAGCATCTCTCTCTCCCTTTTTATCCCCCCCTTTTTTTCATTTTATTTGTTAGGAGTAGGAGAAACCAGGGCCTAAAAGATACATAAGAGGGAGCTAGCCCTTATCTAGAGACTCTCCCCTCTAACTTCATCAGTCCCACAGGTGAGAGGTGAGTTTCCATTGTTACGTGTGGAAAGGTAGGAGCTCGGCCTCCTGCCCGGGGTGTAATCCACTGCATCAACAATTTTTGGCATGCCTGATGGGACCAACTAGGACAAGTTGTATCTAGAGAGTTGAAGAACTTTTGGTATATTATTAAGTCAACTAGCCTTTGGAGGCTTTTTGCATCAACACCAATGGAGAATCTGAGTTAAATCAATTGGTTAAGTAGTTTTAGTGCCATCAAGAAATAGTATTTTGGCATGTATAATTCCATGGTTCAGAGCCATGGACCCTGTTTTCCTTGGCTAGTCTAGCTATGATCCATACCAGCCTTATGTTGATCCTTATCAGGTTTAATATGACCAGTCTCAACCCTGTCATAAGCTATATCATCTTTATGCCCAGTCTTCTCAATGTGTCACTTCTCCTACTCGACCCAGTCTCTTTGCCAATCAACCCATTTCCACCTTCAAACAAGCACTTCTGGGATATGAAAAGTATGTAATAGATCTTGACACTAGAAGGGGATGTGGCCAACAAATTCTTGATCATGTCATCCATCAAGTGAGAAATGCACTAGATCAGGTTAAGATTGAATGGACTCATATTGAAAGAGCCAACTGGCAAAGGCTTACAAGTGAGATGCTAGATGTGAGTGGTATGATTGCATCTTTGGAAGAGAAGCTAAGTATTTATGAGAGGTAGCCCTACCAAGTCTATCAACTTGCATACTCGCTACCCTAAGTATCATATCAGTCATAAATAACCCCTGCTTATGAGCCAAGTCAAGCCTGTCAAAGTCCTTTCTAATCATGTTGAGGAGAGTTCTGAGATAGTAAATCTTGTGTTTAAGGCTAATATTGATAGATAGATCAAATTGGTGAATCTTCAAATGTAGCAATCTATTTTAGTAGTAAGGGAAGTGGAATCTAAACCCTCACTACCCTCTCACATTGTGGCCTCATCACCCCAAAAGGAGATGCCCAGTCTGAATATCTTGAGCTAGAATAAAGTGGTTGAGTCATGGAACAACAAGGAGGAGAAAGACATTGTCCAAGAGTGTGAGGTACAAAATGAGGTTATTCCTTTTCAAGTCCCTCCCACCCTTCCTCAGGAAGCTTCTTACATTTCATGGCAACCTTCATGTACTCCCCATCTCTATAATGACTCCTATGAGCTCCAAGAGGTACAAAATGAGGATAATCTAGCTAAGTAGATTGAGGAGTTCGAAGCTAAGATGAGACTGCTTAGAGAAAGAGAGATGGAGTTTTCAGACCTTGTAGAGGAGCTAACACCAAAAGACACCCCTTCCACCAATCCAAAAGCTAATTTAAATATTGATGAAGTTATGGTAAGGTGGAGGGATGAAAATTAGGAAATTTTGGCCCAAGATTTGCCCCTTCCTATTCTAGAGAAAACTCCTTCTTGTGTGCCAAATCCTTTCTATTAAATGACACTTGCTCATTCTGACTCATCCGATGCATCAATCGATCTTGCCTCTAACCTTGTACACCTAGCTTTTTAGCATGCCTCTTTTTAGATAGCTCTTCTTGTACATGAGTAGACCCTCCCAAATCTTCCCCAACTTCCTCAAGTCTTTCAACATGATCTCCAAATTCCAAGCTAGAAGAAGGAACATCATGAACCAACTCAAGACCTTAAAGAGGATAAAGTTGTTACTTGTTCACAAGAGCAAGATTCCAATCCCAAGATCATGAGTTGGAAGCAAATAGTGGAATCTTGGGGTAGAAAGGAAGAGGAGGAGAAAGGTTTTGCTCAAAACCTTGAGGAAGATGAGGGTGCTCCTGCTCTTGATGATGATTGTGACTTCCAAGAAAGGCTCTTCCAGGAAGATATAGATAGGTGGATTATAGAGTTGGAGTCTAGAGCAAGTTTCCTTAGAAAATGTGTGATGGATGTTTTAAACTAAATAACAGATTCCATGTCTCAATACACTCCATCCACACACCTCCAAGAAAGCTATCAAGCTTTGCCTGATATAGATTATGCTCAGTTTATGACTAACCAGAGAGACTTCATGAGTATGGATGAGGAGGAGATCACCATTAATGTCATGGAGGAGCATGGAAAATTTCTTGTTCATGTTTTGAATGATTCATTTGAAGTCATTGGAGTAGGCTGCACTGTTCTTCATAGAGGCTATGAGTTGGATAAGAGTGGAGAAGGCAGCATTGGGACTCAAATATGTTTGAAAAGGGGCTGCAGGTTTTCATATTTACCCCTTCAAGAGGTTAGTAAATTTGAAGATACCTTCTTTGAAATTGTCAAGGAGGATGGTCATACCATGGAACTCGAGCATGAGGTAGAAGATAACAAGCCAGTCAATGATGCATATCAAGGAGCTTATGGTGATGAGCCAACAATGATTGATTTCTTGATGAGATACACTAGCCTGAAGAACCAACAAGAGGAAAAATTTTAAGAACAAATAGTATGTATACATTGGAAGCATGTTTGAATTTGATCCACTCGGGTACAAGCCAACTCAAGTGGTAGGAAAGAGGAGCAGGTCACCAACTCTCCATTTCATTCAGCCGCTTGTCTGGCACCATGAGTTTCCTTGCCAGGGAGGGGACTTAAGAAGTTTTCCCTTTGATCTAGGAGGGAAGTTGATGTACTTGGTTAGTTGTATATAATAGTTTGTTTTCAATTTTCTTTCCTGCTTTCCCTAAGTGTAGTTTGCACAGGTAGTGTTTTTAGCCTTGTGTGTGTTTTCCTTTATGTGTGGGGTAAAAAGCTTCATGTTTGATTCTTAGATCTTTGGGGCTATTGCTAACTTTTATTCAAAGATGCATTCTGACTCTGTGCCTAATGGACTACAAGGCAATTGGTCTCTAAGCATAACAGGCATGCTTCCCTTGGGAGTCGCTAATTTGTTAACCATTTTTTTCCCAACAAGCCAAAAATCAGTCCCCTTCTGTCCTTGCTATTTTAGGCCATTTCTTTTTGATTTTTCACAAGTCCAAGAATATATATAGACTCGACAGGTCTAAATCTATAGACTCTATAGGTGGAATTTTTATGGACTCTGTAGGTCCATTTCTACAGACTCTGCAAGTTTCTTGGGTTTCTACTGATTCTACAAAGAAGTTTTTCTATGGACTCTACAAGTTAGTCTTTTGGCACATGAAGAATCAGTTCAGAGAGTGTTGGGTTTACAAGGATTCTTTGGGTTCTTGTCTGAATTAAGTCATGAGGAAGGTTGGCATCCTTGGTTCATCGCTCAAGTTTAATGCCTTGGTTCAATTGGCCTTGGTTCATCACTTGGTTCAACCACTAGGTTCAATGCTTGGTTCAATCAGCAAATTTTAATGGATTGGTTCAACATTTAAGTTTATCGCTCAATTCAATCAAATGGTTCAACACTTGGTTCAATCAGTGAGTTCAATCACTTGGTTCAATCGGTGGGTTCAATCACTTGGTTCAACCACTTGGTTCATCGCTCGGTTCATCAGACGGTTCAAAGGCTTGGTTCAAAGGCTCAGTACACAGTGTTAAACTATTGAACCAATTTAACAGATTGGTTCAATAGTTGGTTTAAGCAAATGGTTCAAAGGGCTCAGCACGCAGTGTTAAACCATTGAACCATTTTTGGTTTAATGGGTTGGTTCAACGGCTTGGTTCAAGGGGGCGTCCCAAAGTTGAAGGGTAGGTGCCCTTATGGAGGGCATCTCTGAGTCCAATAGCCCTTGCAGAGGGTAGGGAGCATTTCAAAGGCAGCTGAAGGGGTTCAAAAGTGTGAAAAAAATCTTAAGGATGAATTCTTTCAGACTTTTTATTTGAAGGAATTCCTTCGAATAAAAAGTCTGAAGGAATTTGGAGAAGGCTATAAGGAAGCAGCCCGAAGGAAAAGAACTTTAAGAAAAGGACAAGGACTGAGACAATTCTCATGAACTTTTTGTCTATGGGTAAATTATCTATAGGAAAATAACTCATGGGAAAAAACCCCACAGAAAAGACCCGACGGATTTTGCCAAGGACGGTGACGTCCCAAAAGCCATCAATTTTAAGGAGACAAACTAGCCACTGGGTATTCAATTTCAAGGTGACAGCTATGCAAACATCAAATTTAACACAGTGAAATAGCCATTTTCTTTTGAATTACCTAAGTGCCAACCATGAAAAGAGCCCAAGGAATGTAGCGACCTGCTAGAAGATTGCCCTCGAGGGCTGAAGGAGTAGAATGAGACAAAACTAAGATAAGACAAGGTGCAAGAAAAGATAGAGCATCCAAGTGGCAAAGGGAAGGTGATTTATTACCAGATGATCACCAAATAGTGTGAATAGTAAATGGCATAGCTTGAGGGTATAAATTGTAGTCTATTTGTAGGCCTCTTCTAAAGAATGACATCAACAATAGTGACTTCTTCTTCTTGATGCTCTCAGCGCACATGGGCCAACTTGCAAAAAGAGCACCAAAAAATATTTCCCAGGAAGTGCCAAGTTATCTTCCTCTTTCTATATATGGTAAAAATCCTCATTTGAGAAGCATCCACTCTCTTACCTTAAGGCAAAACTCTTCCCAAAAATCTCTTGGGCTTGTAAGGTAGAGCTGCCAGATTTTACCTTAAATCAGGACTTAGCTTTTCACCTCTATCTGGACTTGCACTTTGAAGTATATGGTTGTTTTCTCCTTTGTGTTAAGTCATTGTCTTTCATGATTTCACAGATTGATTAAAGCATGTCTAGTGCATTGTAAAGTCTCTTTTCTATAGGTCTACCAAAAGTGTCTACAAAAAGAGTATAGGTGCCTATGAATAGGTTATTAAAGTGTGTCCCAGAACACCTTTGCTAGTTTCTTCCTCCCTATACTTCCACAGACCCCTAGCTGACTATTGCAGAAGAGCTTCCCACTTTAGATGAAGTGAATGGGCATTTCTTCTTGGTGAAAAGTCTATATTTGGGCTGGGTGGGTCACCACTTTTCTAGTGTATCACCTTTCCCTTTTTAAGCTTAGGTTCTATTTTCAGCATCTCTCTCTCCCTTTTCATCCCCCCCTTTTTTCATTTTATTTGTTAGCAATAGGAGAAACCAAGGCCTAAAAGATACATAAGAGGGAGCTCACCCTTATCTAGAGACTCTCCCCTCCAGCTTCGTTGGTCCCACAGGAGAGAGGGGAGTTTCCATTGTTGCGTGTGGAAAGGCAGGAGCTCGACCTCCTATCCTGGGTGCAATCCACTGCATCAACAATATCTAAAAGTGTGCTCTTGATAATTCCAATAGGTTGTGCTTAGGTATTATTGGCCATGAAGAGCACATGAAGGGAAGGTCTCAAAGATAGGATGCCCATTTTTTCCCAAGTAGGCTTTGTCAATATGTTGACCTTAGCTCCTGTGTCTACAAGAACCTCATAGATAGACCATCCATCAATAGTGGCATCCACTATTAGTCATATTCAACATTCTACGCATGTCTAACTTATCACATCCTCTCCATGTATGGTACAACAAACTCAATTTGCTTTTGACCTACATGTTTAAGGAGTAAGTTCTTCAATAGGGGTAACATAACCTCACTATGCAAGAGGTGCAGGATCTCAGCCAATTCTTGTACTTTAACCTCTTGGCTATCTTGCTTCTTTTGATAGGTGATAACCTATGCTTTTAGGTCCCACACTAATTAGAGATTCCCTTGTATGTTTTATATTATGCTCATAGCCCATTGTAATACATCCTTCTAGTGCATTGGATCTAGAAATGGTGTAAATTTTGGTTCAAGCTGCATTATGCATTCATTTCAACCCTTATCTACATACTCAAGGCATAACTTAGGTACTGGCATAATTAGTGGATGAGTGGTAAATCCATTGAGAGTAGTTTCCTGCACATTGATTTCTACTATGTGTGTAAGTTTCACCTTTAGGGTCTATTTTTCCATATTTTGCTCATGTGTAATCATCCCTACACCCTCATCTACACCAAGCCTACCTTAGGTCAACATTTTGTAAAGGTTAAGGCATTCTTCAACCTTATGGGGCCCTTGATAATAACCACACATGGGATGTGTAAGGTAGTTACACTGATAATGCTCTATTAAGCTACACTTATAACATGAGCATGGTAAGAATCTTCCACCACTACATCCTCCACCTCACCCTCTAGTGCCTCACTACATCTTGAAGCCTGCATCTTATTGGTTGTAGCCATCATTCCCTTGGTTTGATAGTGCACATACTACTATTAAAGCCAATCATGTACCCCTTTCCATGTTTTCATGAATTTTGTTAATCAACCATTAATCAATAGTGGTATGGGTATAGGTGTCACATAAAAGACAATAGATGGTTGTGTTGACATGGATGGAAGGTTGTAATAAAGGATAGTTTTGCATGTCATGTGCTTCTTAACAGAATTCATAGCTTAGAAGTAGAGAACACACATTCATCTATGGGAATTTAGTTCTATTATGGACTTTTACTTCATAGTTGGTGTACCATTGTCCAATTTGAGCATCATGCATACAGCTGGTGGTAAGATTTTGGAGATGGGATGTCATAGATACAATTTGTGCCTACATAAACTAGTTGATCTCGATGTATGAACTTTTCAATACCTTGGCTCTAAGCATAAATCAAGCACTTCTTGAGGGTCTATAAAATTATTCATGGAAAGTGCTCTTTAAAATGACACAAGCAGCCCCCTATGAACCACTATGCATATTGAGAAGGGTGAATATCATATGAGAGATTTGATAGGAGAGTTTTGAACTATACATTATATAAATACACACTCTCTAAGAGTCCTTGGGTAATTTTTTTAGTTTAATGATGCTCTATTGTTTAAAATCCAAAATTTCAAACTCCTTTAGGAATGCATCTTTTAGGGTATCATAGTCAGCCATGGCTTGATTGGGATAAAAAATTCTATACCAAGTATGGGCATGATCAAGTAAAGTGGTTACAAATTGAGTATCCTTGTCTTTAGAATGGGTTATGCCTATTGCATGCCACTATAGTTCACACTTCAATACATGTTCTATAGCATTTTCCATGCCATGATACTTTGGGGGGTGCATAACCATTTCATATTAAATGTGTTATGGTGGGGTAGGTGTTACTTGTGTTTTTTTTCCCCTGGCACCTATCTTGGTGGTGATCCTCTAACACCTCTAGCCACAGAGGTAGGCATTGTTCTTATCATTCTTGCTAGCATAGTTGATGCTATTGGTGTTGTGTTGATTATTTATGGTGATAGACCACTTCTTGTGGGTTATTTCCCACCTTGTATTTCTAACATCAACTATGTTAGTATGATTGCATTTAATTTCTATTATGGTGAGCTAGCACTCAATGGTCTAGAGGTAGTTACACTCACCTCTTTGTTTGGAATAATCTATTCAATAACAAAGCTATAATCTAAACCTGTAAAATGTCTAAGATCTGAGGCATTAGTAGGGTCAACAATCCCCTCTATACTATATTCAAGTGGGGGATCTAGAATGTGAGCATGCACCACAAGTTCTAAGGGGTTAGGTGCATCAAACACATCTACATCAACCAAATTCTATAGGAACTTAGTGAATTTCACACCTATCAAATGTCAAACTTACTCCATTGCTTCATTATACCTCTCATCTTCATGATACTATTTTTCAAGAGATTCTTCCCTATGCCCTTCCCATTTTTTATAGTTCCTCTTAGCACTTCCAAGTTATACATACTCTATCAGTTGGCATCATCTCTTATTATAGGCTTATCTTCTAAGCTCTTGAGTGTTAATTTGCTCATCCCCTTCCATTATTCCTTACCTACACATCCACCTCTTCCCCTTTTCACAACTCATACATGAAAAGATTTTAGCCTTCAATTTACAAAGTCTCAAAACTGTAATCAAACATTAGATTTTTGAGATCTATGCTAAACTCCTTCATGAACGTGCCCCTAGGGTCATGCAAGAACTGATACTCCACTTCCTTAGGGAATAAATAAGTTGATACTATGAACTCAAGTATGTAGTTATTCAAAGCTCCTTGCCACCATTTATTCATTACTCTATTCTAAGTAACATCTAGGGTCCCAAGACTTTCTAGGTTCTCCTTTGTCTACTCGTAGCTCCATGTATACCTTCTTCTTATATGGGTTGAATATGTAGCCTACCACTTGTACATATGTTCAGGTAACTCACAAAAAAATACCTCATACAAGGCATCGTATAGGTGTCCTAAACACATTTTATTGGATTTTGTCCTTTATAGGTTAGATGCTTTTAAAAAAACTATTTTCCACCTATTGTAGATAGTGCTCATTTTTTTTGAGAGAAAGTCAATACATCATTCTGTCACACTATTACAACCAACAAAATTCAACATAGGTCCTAGCAATGGAACCAAAATGTTGTGAAAGTCTAGGGGTGGTTTATTAAAAATAAGCACAAGCATGGGATAGTTCCCTTTGTGATCAAAATTTAAACACTCAATTGTACTGACATCAATACACATAAGGAAAAAGCCATATGTACTCACCCAAAGCACAATTGAGAATGAATTGGGGCCTGCATTAGGCTAGTCATGCCATGTTACGATGCTTCACTAGGGGGAATTAAAAAATGAACTAAAAACTTAACTTTTGGGTAGATCCATAGGCACAAGCCTTTCTCAGGTTAAGCTTAGGGTCATATAGGTGATTAGTGGGTCATAAGATTACTTTGGTTCCACTTACTCTCTATATTAAACAAATCTAAATTAAATAGGGGTTGGGTTCACTGGCATAGACCTATACTTATCTTCCATGTAAAATGATGATGACATCATGAAAATTATAGAGGCTCCATTAAACTATCAAAACCAATAAAATACATGAAATTGAATTTACATAATTAATCAAAAGTGTGACATCACACAAACACTTTCATCCTATTAGCAATAATAAAGGACATGCAAACCAGACAAACTTAAGTACATTTCAAGGCAATACCATTTGTCATTTTTCAAATTCCATAGCAAGAGTTTATATTCAAAATCATCATACTAATAACCCATAGGCTCACAGATGAGCTTGGATAAATACAATTGGAGCTAGAGTGGCCTCCATTCTATATTTAAGACTCAATGACTGCTAAAGAAAAGTTTACAGGGCATGGTTTTGAAGTCATTTTGCTAGAGCTTCACTATAGTTATCCATATCCATTCATCCTCTAGTTAAATATCCTTATATAATCCTTTTAGGAACATCTTTACTAGGGTATAAGATGCATGCTGAGTGTTGAGCTAGAGATATATCATCATAACTACTAGCTTCTTAACCCTATGATTCCTACACTCCACTTGCCATCTATCTTCATATTTTAGTTGATGCCCTGAGTATCCAGGAAATAGTTAACCATCAGCTAAATGGCACATGATTTTCACTACATCCTCTAACTAACTAACAAAAAATGTTAGGTTAACCACTTACCAAAATATCTAGATGCATTTTGGTGGATATCAAGTTGGCACAAAAACTCCACTAAATAGGTTAGGGCCCCAACATGTCCCAACAAACCCACATCTGTTCAAGATGTGCAGCTTGAATTATCAACCTAATGATGTCTTGATCCACGTAAATAACTCAAGTCAATTATTTTTTGGGGAAACGTCTTTTAGATCCACTATACCTTCATCTTTTTTCCCTACTAAAAAGTCTTTTAACTCTGCATTCTAATAGCTCTTTGTAGGGGAGTATCAATTGTTAACTCGTAGCACCTTATTAACCCCTCAAAAATATGGACCTAATTAGGGGATCTCTTACTACAATAAAATAACTAGGGATGGTTCCAAAGCCTTTAGTTAAGTAAAATTATGCAATAACCCTTACTAACTCCTATGTTTTCATATTCACTATACTAATAAGTAAAGTAAATAAATCTAATCTAGTACTCACCAAATCTTGTGGCATAAAGTGGGGGTAATAAACAAAAAAATTAAACATGAATAGAAGAAATATACTCACATCAATGCATACAAAATATTAATGCATGGAAGATAAGTACAAATGCATATATATATATATCTATTAATACAAAGGAAGAACAAAGTTAGGAATACTTACCTTTGAAGATGAACACATCGACCCTCAATCTCTCCCTTGGCCAAGGTGCTTTGAAAGAGGTTGTTGTGGTATGTAAGGATGACAAGGATAAATCAAGTCTAGGCTACATAACCTATAAATGTGTCCAAAAGGCTTATCCACAAAATAAGATCTGTATCTCTAAAAAAATTATGAAACCCTAAGTTTTCTCCTTCAATAGAATGGTGGATAAGTAGATGTGCAATAACTCTTACTTCTTCTTCTCTTTTCTAAATAATGGAAAAATGATTATGTTTATATAGGAGGATTTAACTCTAAGCCTTTTCAAAAGTTTTAGTTGATAGGGTCGACCCAATAGACCTAGTATCATTATTGACAAAAAATCACTAGGTCATGGGCTAGATTAGCCAAGAGCCAACCTAGACCCTAAATGAGTTTCATAAATAAGAGTACAAGGTCGACCCAGTTGACCTAGTCATGTAAACTATTAAAATGGGTTTTATGTTAGGAAAAGGGGTACTAAAAATGGAAAATTATTGAAGGAGTGTACAAGAGAGAATAATAACCTTAGGGGAATGGTTTTCATGGGATAAGTGTGTAGATAACAAGTGGAAAAAGGGATAACTATCTTGTAAAGTACCAATGGTATACCCACCCCTTTCGTGATGCACTCCTTAAGGCATTCACTCAGAGAGATTGAGACTCGATGAGTTTCTAAGAGATAAAGAGCATTAGTAACTGATAAAATTTTAAAAAATTTATGTGTATACATATTCCCCACTCAAATCTCATCACGTGCCATGTAAGTGTAACATGGGATGGTGCTTTGGGAATAGAGCATGATGACACATAATGCCTATGCTAAATAAAGTTAAATAAGAAGCAAATAAGATAAATGAAAGGACATAATTGAAAAAACACATATCTTTACTTACCTTACTATCTTAGATAAATAATAAGACTATAAGAGATGTGAAGGCATCTAATGTAAGGAACATTAGGCGAACCTAAAGAGATTAGTGCAAAAAGAGTGAAAAATTAATTTTTTTGAAATATACGCATATAATAGTGAAAAATATTCTCTATGATGTTTGGATTCCCTAACTTTTTATGGTTTGAAAAATGAGTTGGTAAAAACAAAGATATGATCAAAATAAGGAATCTAATTATAAATATTTGAAGGGTAAATAATTGTGAATAGTAAATATAAAGAGGGTAAAAGAGAATTCATTTGTTATTAATTGACTATTCTAAGAAAAAAATAGATCTCTGAGAGACCTAAAAAAAACCCAAAGAGCCAAGATGGTGAGGAAATGACAATTGAGATGAGGAATATGCCTAGCAGCCATAGTGGGTGTAACACATTTAGGCAACTAAAAATTTCAAATTTGTTTTGAGTATTTTATTTGAAATTAAGTGTTTTAGAGAATTTTTTTAATTAGATCAATTCTAAAATCTAGAATGAACCCCAAGAAGTTATTAAATGAACTAGAGGCCAAATGGGAAATTAGGTGGAAAGGAATAATAGTAATAAATGCCAAAAGCATTTATTATAATTGGGTCAAAGGATCCATAGTTTGAAAGAACTAGGTTGACCCAGTTGATCTAGTAGGTTGAAAATCAAGTTTTTATAGGGTCAACCTAGTAGGTATAACATAACTTAGTTGATTGGAGAAGAGGGATGACTTAGTACCCCTTGGCTGACCTAGTTGGTTAAGTCAAATTGCCAACTTAGTACTAAGGGGGAAAAATGAAAGGGCTGACTTAGTTTGTTAAGTCCAAATGGCTAACCTAGTACTATTAAGATGACTTAGTATGTCACTAAGTGGTTGGTATAGTATTAAAATGCAAGAAATTGGTTGATATATTACTTTTAAGGCCTAGGGTGCCTGACTAAGTACTAAAATAGCTAATTAGGATAAAAATAGATCAAATTTATAAGAAAAGGATAAATTAAGACAAATTAGGGTTATTTTTGATAAAATCTAAAAGAATGTATCTTGATTTTAAGCTATATGGAGTTCTAATACATATTTTATTATTTGATGGTTATAGGGGCATAAAATATTTTGGTGATTGGTGGATGCATCTTGGCTACTAGATCTATTATAGTGCTTGACAAAGATAGAATGAACTAGATTGGTCGTACTAGGCTTGGGAGGCATCATGGAGATATGATGAGTTTCATTGAGTGATGATCTAGTGGTCATGTTCCTAGGAGTCTAGGAATGCTTGACCAATACTTTTATATGGGTGATGGATGGGGATAACATATAGGTTGGTATCACATTGTAGGATGTCGATGCATTGTTTGGACTTACTATAGGGTGGACTCTGGTGATCACGGGGATACCAGATGATTAGGAGGAGAAGTGAGTATTATCCTAATGGGTGATTTGTTCAAATGATATTTAATTGAGACTGAGGGTGAGTCTATATTATGTCTATATTGCCTAGATTATGGATATTTAGAAGGCTATGATAAGACTTATGATAAAATGAGTAGTGTTTCATAAGTCAGATGATAAGGTACCACTGTATATGATAGCCTTATGCCATTCAATATTAGAGTAGGGGCACTCTATGACTTGGGTTCTATCATTTGGGTTCAACTCATGCATGATATGTATGGGATGTTATCTAGATGGTAGAAGACCATGGGGCTAGTGGTATTACTGAGTGCCTAGATATATGAGAGGTTCTCAATGTAACAACCAATTAGGTTACCCCATGTGGTCAATGATCAGTTGCCTTAGGTGGTGATATGAAGATAGGATCAGGTGGGGTAGGACATACCCCACATGCCAGTGCTATAAATGGTCACATGAGGAGAGATCATGTGGAAGCCTTATACACACATTGTGATAGTTTGGCCAAGTTGGAGGATGGTGATACTAGAGTTAGCATGAGTGCAAATCATGAGCCACTACACTTAGTGGGTAGATCCAAATCTAGTGTCACACTTACTAGGATAGTTTAGAATTCCTCACCTAGTAGATCCTATAGTGGTTCCCATATTTAGGGATTAGTATGCAAGAGATATATAGGAGAAGCACTAGTCATGAGACCAAAGGTAAGACTATAATGTGAGATACCAGGGATAAGTCAAGCATGATGGCCAATAGCTAGAGAGTACATAGATGTGGATGCAAGAGTGCCATAGGTACCATAGCTGTCACCACATTAAGAAGAGTGGTGACTACCTCGGTTGCATTACCAATGGAAATGCTAGTGGTGAGAGAAAACATAGAGGGTGGTCATACATGATGACCCATCAGTCAACTTAGAGTATAGCTAGTCTATAGAGGCACCACTAAGGTGATGATTAAGATGGGAATGGGTGGTGACCCTAAGGTTTACATTGATTGGGAACATCCCATGGACAAGGTACTTGGGGGATGAGTTGATGGAGAGACTATGATTAAAACATGAGCAGACAGGGAGATGCTAATTTGTGATACTAAGATAGGTAATAAATGGTTGAAATTTGTTTGAGATTTAAAAATAGAATACTAGTTTTATAATATTTGATTGATAGATTATAGATAGATAGCTTTTAAGATATATCTATGATCTAATTTTTATTTATTTTGAATTTTGTAGATCTTATAGATGAGGAAGAGGCCAGATGGGGATCCCTGGTGAGGGGAGGCCTCCATGATATTTTGGATGGGACACTGATGCCATATGACCCTACCACATTAGATGATCCCATGGTACCATCTGCCCTAGCTCAGGGGAGCTAGTTTAGACTAGTAGGGGAGGTCACGAGGTGGTTATAGGCACATAGATATGGGCTATAAACACCAATAGGGGTGGGAGTTGGAGTGGGATAGGCATGGTATGCCTTGGTTTAGAAGAGAGTTGTACATTTGGCTACCACTATTTAGTTAAGGAAGGTATAGGCCTAGGTGGCCAACCTATAGGGATAAGTAGTAGGATTGAGATCTTGGACATCCTCTTTATAGCTTATTATTCAAAGGGGATTGTCTGAGGCATCTATGATAATCATAGCTAGGCCATGAGACAGACATGATAGAGCCCAACCTTAGAGATAGAGTAATGTATATTTGTATGTTGTATCAAAAACACATGATATATATATATATATATGTATGTATATATATATATATATATATATTTATATACATATATTTATATATATGTATGTATATATATATACATACATACATATATATATATATATACATATATATATATATACATACATACATATATATATATATATATATATATATATATATAGTTGGATGTTGATCTTATGTGTTTGTATTATGGTTATGGTTGTGGATGCATGGATATATTTATTTTGAGCACATGTATTTTTTGTTGTTGTATATACTATAGGAAATATATGTGTTATGTTTTCTTTTCTAGCATTATGTAGTACACATGCATAGTTAAAAAGAACAAGACAAAAATGACTTTGGCTAAGTATAATTAATCAAAAACAAATGTACTACACACTATTTCACGTTGGGAAATGTGTAATAAAAAAAATATGACTAAGTATAATAAACCAAAGAGTGGTAAGTAAGAGGGCAATTTTTTTTTTTAAACCATGAAAAAGAGTGACACCAAATTAAAACAAGTAAAATCACACTAAGTCAGATTAGGAAGTATGAAAATAATGTACTAAAATGGAAAGAACATAAAAGAGAAATGGTATAAAAACAAATAAATTAAGTTAATCAATCATACTAAATCATGTTGGGAAGTATAAAAGAGAAACAAAATTGGCAAAAATGGTATGAATTTAATCACACTAATTCAAGTTGGAAGTATGAAAAACTTAAGAAAAATGTTTGGATTCTTACATGCAATTAGAAAATAAGAAGATAAAAGTGAAATATTAATGAAGTAATCATAAAACATACTAAATCATGTCAATGATGTGTAACTCATAATAAATCACATTTTATCTCATATTTGACACATGTACTTTTATTTTGACTTGGATATTGGAAAATATTTTGAGGAAGGCTAGGTCCTATCCATGGTCTTACATTGCAAATCACAAAGGGAACACGAATCAGGTGGAAAAAATGTGAAAATATGGTAAAAATAGATATTTTTAATGGTAATGTTAAAATTTAATAATTTGTGAGGAAGGCCAGGGCCCATCCATGGTCTTACAATGCAACTCACAAATGGAATCCCTTAGGGAGTGATCAATGAACAAAACAATATTTCTTAAGGGGAAATATTAGGGTTATAAGGAGTGAAAAATGGAATGTAAAAATAATAATGTAAACATCATATGAGATAGACATGAAGCATACTAAGGACATGAGAAGACACTAAGTGGCTAGTGACCATCAATATATAGAGGATACCTATTCGCTACAGACACAAAAATGTGTAGGCAAATAAGTGTGTTACTAAGATCAAATCATGTAGGTATTTTTTTATGAAAAAAAAAATTAAAATAGACCTAACTTCCCATGATGTGTGCCCCATTCCTCAAGACCCCTTACAAAGTTATCAGTCTATTGTGAAGATTGGGTACTTGCATAAGAAAGTAGGTAGCACTAAAACATTTTATTAGTCTCCTTTGCTAATATACTAGCCTACCACACCCCAATGGACATCAAATCTATTGTGAGGCAAATTGTGGAGTTTGACCTTCAATTATAAAAAGGATATGTGATTTTAATCATGTCTTTTGGTGTGATTTTAACTTTAGATAATTTTGAATATTACCTTTTAAATCATTACCTTTCATTAAATTATTTGTATTTTGAATATTTTTAAGGCTTTTTAAGAGTATTACTTTATATGGACTTGGAATGACCAATCATGAGAGATAGAGTGATAAACATGAATGAGCTTTAGGCTTTGGCTAAAGGAAGCTAATTATCCAAAGACAAGACTAACTAGAATACTTAGGATTAACTATGAATCAACATGTTATCTCAAGTCTTAACCATGTGTATGCTTAGTTTGTGAAAGGGAATATAGGGGAATAAAAGGAGATCTAAAGTGGATCATTGAAAGGAGATTATAATGAGATGAATTATTTGCTAACTGATCACACGGTAAGGAAGGATTTACTAAAGGGAGAAAATTTTGTATAACCAAGTCACAATAACAATTATCTATGTTTATAGAGATAAGATAGTAAACAATCATGAAAAAGAATAAGGGAGTCATAAGAAAATGAACTCAAGAAGAAAATAATGCAATGATGAAAAATAAATCCATAAGAGAACATAATGACATCATAAGCAATATGTAATGTGAAACAAAAGTCACCATGTAAGATAGATAAGAATTTGATAAAATGTCAAATGATATAAGATAAATAAATGTAAATTTGGAGCACATGTCCAATTAAAATAAGAATATAACAACACCGTGCATGTGTTCATAAGTAATGATATATTTGTCCACACATATTATCTATAACATTTGATAATTCTCTATGTAGTTGAATGCAAATTATAGCTAATGTCTCATCAATATTTATTGAAAGTTGAGATAATACTTCACATAGAATCTCCTTGATATAATATGTATAAATTCTTAAAGGATCATGTTGATGAGGGTAATCATGTAGGGGATGATCAAAAGAATACATGGGAGTGGTTTTTATAGGATATGAAGGGGTCACTAGTAGGTGCCACGGGTGAGGGACTCATAGGTGGAGAAGGATCCATGGGTGAGGGACTCATGGGTGGAAGAACAATAGGTGAAAAAGGGACCACAAGAGGAAATGGAACCATGGGGGAAGAAGGGGGTGCCTTATTTTAAGGATGACCTATGGGAGGAAGGGTAGAAGGTGTAGGACTAGATTGGAGGTGATCCTTAAGATGCTGCTAAAGGATGTAGCAATGATCAGTGTGATGTGTGCCACATTGGAGCCAGAGATAATATACCTCTCCATACCTAGGAAGATACTTAGTTAATACTTTTGGGGGAGGTATACCCTTTTTTGAGGGTTGAGGAGTGGCGGGATGCAAGGTGTTGATATATTGTTATGACTTATGATAATGCATGGATGAATGGTTATTTATGTTGTGGAAGTAATAGATACATCTATGAGTAGTCTTGGTAGGTGTACTCATAGGAGGAGGTGAAATAGAAGCTAAGGGAGATTGGTATAGGGAACAATATCTCATCTAATGATTAATAACTTTATGAATGTCACAATAATACTGATCAATCCATTTTGTGGGCAAAGGAGCCATTTGTGATAAAGGGAGCAAACCATCACCAAGAGAAGGTGGGTTTGGTGGAGAGATTGGACAAGGCTCAACTGAAGGAGTAAAATGATTGAAAATAGTAAGAGAATCAAATATAGAGGGAGTGGAAATGGAATTTGAACTAGGCTCTACTAAAGAAGGGGTGGGGTCCATAGAAGGATGAAGGACAGTCACATGCATCTTAGGGATAAGTAAGCTAGAGGGGTTGTGGTATCTAGCAAAGTGATAGGGACTAGTCATAGCATGATCCATATGCATACTCCTATGAGGTCATTAAAAAATTGGAGGTGTCTGCACCATCTCTACCCTATGATAAAGAGGAAAAATACTAAAATTATGAAAAATATAGGATGTAATACTAGAAGATATACTGTAAGACTCAAGCAAAGAGGAATGATAATGAATAATCTCAACATCTTGAGTATGAACTATACATCCTAATAATGGATCCTATAAGGTATAACCATCATCATAATTAGGTGTATGAAGATCAATGGTGTAGGTAAGGATGACCTTGTCATCTGATGTGGTGTGATGAATGGAATGCTAAGTCTTAGTTAAGATAATGGAGATATCATCACAAGGTGGTTGACAAGAATGAGGTTGTAAAGAAGTGGGAAACTAATTGATGAGATAAGGTGAGAGATCTAAAGTTTTAATTTTGAGATTGATCTCATTAGGCTTATTATCATCAAAATTTAGGAGGTCAAGGGGTATATTCCTAATGAGTGTAGGATGACCATTGTAACCTCAAGTAAAATTTATAAAAAAGTTAAACCATTGAGATTTATGGAATGGAACACTTGGAAAGGGTTTAAGGGTAGGACTCTTAAATATACCATGATCTCGTAATTATTCAAAATTCTAAAAATTAGTGTCACCTTGAATCCTATATATGGCTCCATTATGAGGAAATTTGATGCATTGGAAAGAGGAAGAGGCAAATACTCTCATACGATGGGTCCATGGCCTACCAAGAAAAATGTTTTAATATGGAGGAAATTTGAATATCATCACCTTCACATGAATGGTCATATGTGGGATGGTAATGAGGAGCCACACACAACCTAAAGGAGGCATTTGCCTTTAGTCATAGCCTTGACATGTGTTACATGTGGATTTAAGATTACATTTATAATATACAAGGGTTTTGATAAAATTGAGAGAGGAAACATAAGTGATAGAAACCTCATCAATAAAGGCATGCTTAACTTGGATATCACAAATTTAGACATTGATAAAGAGAGGAGGATCATTTGCACAAATCATAATCTCATAGGGGATCATAGAAGCAATGGGTAATTTGAGGGAAAAATAAGTGCCCATTATTTCATCAACATGTATGGACATCTCTTTGAATTATTACAATATGTTATCTTCTGATCTAGATAAGGTGGCTTCACATCCTACTAGATGAGGATGAGGGATGTTCATTTCATATAAAATATGCATAAGATAGTTATGATGACGTGGAGATGTCTGCATAAGTTTGAGAAATGGGATTTGAGATGGAAGATTAGTAAGTTTTGTTATAGGATCCCACTCACATAACCCATAAGAGGACTATTTTAAAGAGGTACATAGTGATGAAAGAGGTCCTCAGAAGGAGGATCTAAATTACATGTGAATTGATGTTGATAAGAGGCAAAATGTTTAATTGGAGGACAAGTTTGTTGATTATCTTGAGATGGGGTAGTTGATGTAAGTTTGGTTTGAGAATAAGTGTTGATAAAAGGTTGTTGAGTATCATTGCTGATAAAATAAGCTGGAGTGATGGTAGAAATAGTATGAGAAGTGTTATCTAAGGGGGAGGTTGGAATTGGTTCATCAAAACATATAAGGTCTTCTTGCCCCAACTTGTTTAAGTGAGTTAGAGAAGAATCTCGGATAACACAAAATGTGTAAGATAATGGAGGTGTGTAGATAGGTTGAGGATCAATGAAATTAACCACCCTTAATATGTTAGTCATATTAACCACATTCTCTTTAGGAGTTAGGTTAAGACAAATTTCAACATTATTGGTATAAGGGGTGGGCATGTCTTGGTTATCTTGGTGATTTGGAAGAGGATCTTTATAGATGGCCAAATGAGCATTAGCTTGATTTAAATATTGATATTTAGTTTGAGTTTCATGGGCTTTGAAGGCAATGTCATAGGATTGTTGGCATTGACAAATGATAGAATCATGGTCAAAATTGGGACCAAGAAGAAAATCCATAGCCAAATTATGAAGTTACCTATAGGTCTCATGAGAATGACCCCAACTAGCATGAAACCAAATAATTTATTGGTATCATACCAAGATTTCATGGGATGAGTGGGATCAAGTTCTCATGGGAGAGGCCTTGGTAGATGATTTTACACAACTTCTAGGGATAAAGGTTTGTGAACATCGATGTTGTTGGCTAAAGATAAATTAGGATTGGTGATGTGGTTAGGAGGGGAAGCTTATTCCAAAGTTTTATTAGGAACAATATCTTGAATAGTGTGAATGGTATCATAAGAGTCAGTGACACCATCATTGGTAGTGTAATGATTATTATTCCTAAGTAACATGTGAGTACCCATGGAAGGTTGAGATGGCTCAAATTGATGCATAAGAAAATATTTATGGTTAATTTAGTCAATAACTTCCTTTGAATTATGTGGAGAGAGAGTTCATACCTAATATTATAACTTGGGAAAAAGAGCATTGGTAAATATATGAAAAATATTATCATCTACCATATTATGTTCACATTTGTTAGACAAGGTCTTCCATCATTTAATGAAAGCTTGTGTAGTTTTGGTTTCAATTTGCTTACAATTGATAAAATGGGCCAATGTATTTTTAGGGAGATCACTAGTTTAGAAATCTTGGACTAGAACATTGACTAAATATTTCAAACTAGTAATAAAATGAGATTTGAGTTGGTTGTACCAATGTAAAGCATCCCCTGTGATAGTTTTGGTTAATAGCTTGGTAGTGGAAAAGGCATTTAATTTGACCTAGTCTTTATATATATTTATAAATGTTTTCAAATGAAGAGTAGGATCAATTGACTCATTGTAGGAAATGGTAGGGGTGATACCTCCTATATCGATATTAGAAATTTGAGATGTAAGAGGCTCATTTTAAAGATGCTTGATTATTTTATTAAAAAGAGGAGGTTAAGGGATAAGAATACCAAGGGAATCCCTAAGAGGAGGTAGGGGAACATTTTAATTATGCATGCCCCATGGCATTTGTTGAGGGTGGGTTTGAAGATGGATAAGGTGATTTTGCATTTGCATCATTTGATTTGCATTGTTAGCTTGAAAAGAATTCATTTGATTGAGATTTTGTAATAAAAGTTTATGGGTTTGAGTTACATTGTTGTTTAAAGTATTGAAGTTGGTAGTAGTGGCTTGGGTATCATTATGGGTGTTATTAGGATGTTGAGAAGAATTTTTAGTAATTAAGGCACTAGTGGCATGATTTTCATGTGTAAAAAATTATGCACTAGTGGAAGAATTCAGAAGAGTGGGCCTTAGAAGAGGTCCACTAGATGTAGAATCTACCATGTTAGTAGAGATACTAGGCATGGAGGTAGAAGAAGTCAAAGAATAATAAGTCATGGTATGATAAGTGTTCAAAATAGAGGGAATAATATGGGAATCAAGGAATATAATATCCCCAAATCTATGTGAGAACATGGGATAAGGTTAATGAGGATCCTCGACTTGACCACTTATCATGAGATGGTAGATGGTATAAGGATCCTTTCCTTGATGTTGAGGAAAATCATTAATGAAGAAGAGAATTTTTGGTGTATACTCTAATTTAGGTTTATCTTTAAGTGAGAAGAGAGGATTACAAAGAAAATATGAATGAGGAGGGGTCCCATAGTTTTTAGTGTAATTAGCTATATAAACATTGCTTTAATCTAGGATAGGAGCGACAAGCTACTTATGTGAGAACCTATTAGGGTTGGTAAGACTCATCATATTGTTCAAATTCAACTCAATGTTGTCTTTAAATAGGAATTTCATGATGAAGGAGAGATAATAGTTAAGGCAAAGTGGATTCAAATCAAGGAGAGACAAAATGTAGATAAAGGTATAGATTTGGCTAGGTTAACCTAGTACTAGAAATAAGTTCTGAAAATTGAGTTAACAAGGATATAGAGTTGATAAAGTCAACTTAGTAATATAACCTAAGATAAAGAAAAACTTGATAGGGATACAAAGTTGACCAAGTTGACTTGGTATTATAACCTAAGAGGAGAAATGAGTACTGGCTTGACTAGGTTGACTCTATACTATAGGTAGGGGAAATAGATAGTCTGTAAGAGACTATGTCAAATAGAAGGACAAGGTATTGACAATAGGGAAAAAATTTGCAAGGTAATTTAAAGAAAGAAATGAAATCAAACACACAATCAATTTTGTCAATGGGAATGATCCAATTGAGGCACACAACACAAAACCTTGCACCAACGCTGCCCAATACAAGTTTTTGAAATAAAACATACAATGAACAAAGAGAAAGAAATCAATTGAAAAGTAAATGCTAACTAAGTTTTCATCTTGACTATTGTTAGATTATTATAAAGTGTTATTTTAAGTGTGATAGGGAGGTTGGCTGAAAGTAGGGAACTATAAATCAATCTATGGATGGTTTCAATATGTTTAGGTTGAAAGGGATCTGTGTTGACAATGGTACTAGCTTAGTATTGGGGCCTACCCCCTCACTTCATAATCCTATAGTGATAGTGGTATCAAGTGATTTTCCAATATATACCATTAACCCCGTGTTTATACTTGGCTAGAAAACCAAGTTAACTTCCCCTTTGGTGATGAAATCCAAGTAGGTAGGCTTTGGGTAGACAAATGTTTAAATACATTTTGAAATTATGTGATTTGGTAGTGTGTAAAAGAAAGATAAAAATAGTCCAACTAAATGGTATATTGAAAAAACATCTAATTAGACTATGTGGTCTATCTAAGCATGCAAACAACTAAAAGTGAAAGTGTAAAGTAATTAATAGTATATAGTTGTCAATTCCTAATTTTAAACATAATATAGAGTCATTTAAAATGATAGTGTATGCAAACATTATAAAATAGTGTCGACAAGGTCTTTACTAAACTACAAAAGCAAGAGTCCTTAAGAACTAAGTTGATCAGGTCAACCTAGTCTTTCAGAAAAAAATATAATATATAACTAGGTCGACCTAGTTTACTATATGATTGTAGTTTTGAAGACTTTAAAATTTGAAAAATAGAACTATAATGAAAGATTTAATTGAAAGAGAGAGAGAAAAAGGAACCTTGGTGGGTTGGAATCTGTTGAGTACTATGAGATTTCTATTGAAGTACCTTGAATGCTGCTTGTAATTTCTACTAACTGTGTCAATTGGGTTGGCCTTATTTTCTAATTACCTTTTTGCTAAAACCTATTAAGATGACTATATTAGTGTAGTTGACCTGGTTTATTATCTAGAAGCTATCTGGGATACTAAGTTGACCTGAATGACCTAGTTTGCTATTTTGGAGTTGAATAAGAGACTAAGTCAACCTATTTGACATAGTCTACTATTTGGAATTGAATAAGAGTACTATGTCGGTCTATTCATTGCATTAACCTATATTTTATGAAGACCTACATAGAAAGAATAAATTTATTTTTGATGTGACTATGTGTTAAACTAGTGCACATAAGTTAGAAACTTTAGCGATCGTATCGACCTAGTATTGTAAATATAAAAAAATAAAAAATAAAATGATATAAATGAAAAATATGAAATAAAAATTGCAAGGGTTAGATTCATGTCAAGTTCACTAGAATGTATGCAATCAAAAATGCATCAGATCCATAAGTCAATTCTAGCTTGGAGATGATAGATCCTACTTACACTTCCAATTGGGGATACATTAGATAATCAATAACATGACCAATATGCAAATTTGATAGACCTAATTAGGTGATATCTTACTACAATAATATCACTAGGGAGGGTTCTAAAGCCTCTAGTCAATTTAAAATTATGCATTAACCCTAACTAAGTCATATGTTTTCATATTCACTATACTAATAACAAGTAAAGCAAATAAATCTAATCTAGTTCTCACCAAATATTATGACACAAAGTGGGGGTAATAAACAAAAAAATTAAACATGCATAAAATAAATATACTCATGTCAATGTATACATAATCCTTATACATGGAAGAGAAGTGCAAATGCATATCCATCTACTCTTACAAAGGAAGAATAAAGTTAGGAATACTTACTTTTGAAGACGAAGCTGCTAAGCCTTAATCTCTCCCTTGGCCAAGGTGCTTTGCAATAGGTTGTTATGGTATATAAGGATAACAAGGATAAATTAAATCTAGGCTACACAACCTATCAATGAATCTAAAAGACTTCTCCATAAGACAAGATCCATATGCTCAAAGAAAGTATGGAACCCTAATATTGATCCTAAAGTAGAATGGTGGATATGTAAATGAACAATATATCTTATTTCTTATTCTCTTCTCTAAATAATGGAAAAATGATTATGTATATATAGGTGGATTTAACCCTAATCCCTTTCAAAATTTTCACCAACAGGGTTGAACCAGTTGACCTAGTATCATTATTGAAAAAAACTCACTAGGTCATGGGCTAAGTCAACCAAGAACTAACCTAGACCCTAAATGAATTTCACCAATAAGAGTACAAGGTTGACCCAATTGACCTAGTCATAAAAACTATTGAATGTGGTTTTAGGTTAGTAAAAGGACAAATAACTAGAGGAGTGTACAAGAGAGAATAACAAGCTCAGGGGAATGTATTTTAGGAGATGTGTGTAGATAACAAGTGGTAAAAGGGACATCAATCCTATGAAGCACAAATGGTCTGCCCACCCCTTTCCCGATGTACCCATTAAAGTGTGCACTCAAAGAGATTGAGACTTGATGGGTTCTTGCAAGATAAAGAGAGTTAGTATTGATAAAAGTTTGAAAATATTATGTGTATACATAGTGTACTTACCAACCTAACCTAGGCAATGTTACCCCCTTTAAACATCCTCACCTCAAAACACACTTAACCTATGGAGGAATTGACCAATCCCCTTTGTATGGGGAAAGTCAAATGCATACCAAACCATTCACATCTAGCTTATCCTTTCTTGGCAAATCATACTTTGTGCAATCTTATCTATAATGATGTGCTTGTAAAGGATTTAACCTAGGAAATTATGAACAAGGACCTCATCATGTTATGAAAAATGACCTTAAAATACCACATGAGAAACATGGTCTCAATTTCAAGAAACCTCCTAAAGTCAGCAATGATAACACTTAGATGTCCCATATCCCTATGGATGTGGATGAAAAAACACCCTCATCTCCTCTTAGTTCCCTTATGGTAACTAATGACACCATTTTCATCCCACCTAAATTTTTTTATTGACACCATTCATTTGGAACCACTGACCTATCGAAGCGATGATAAAACCATATCCATTCTGATAAATTTTCCTAACGCAATAGATGAATATTATTCCTCAGTCTATGTAATGGAGTATTAGGATGATGACTCTATTTTGATGTATTTAAGGTAAAGATATTCATATATGAATAATATCATACCATCTAAGTCTCTTAGTCTTTTAAATGAGGTCACAACTGATATAACATAGGGATGCTTGAGGTCCTGTGAAATATCAAAGTGAGACAATCTTTAGATTCTCAAGAACATCAAGATTTCATATAATTCCTTTCTAATCATAGCCAATCCTTTGCTTGGTATTATAGTTATATGTTATGAATTAACCTAGTTATATTCATCCATAACATCATTACCATTCTTGATGTTAAACCAATAAATCAAAAACTTTGTAAAATACATCCTGACATAACACTTCTTGTCAAGGAAGAATTGTAGTAGTTGTTATCCATCAAGTTTATTCAACCCATCAATTATCCTCAATGGATATATAATATATTACCTATCATGAAATAATTTTTTCCTAATTATCCTCATTATCAAACTACTAGAGTCACAACCACCTCAAAAACTAGTACATTACTAAAAGGGTCAATGAGATTCAAAAAAGGAAGATATAACCTCTGATGAAACTTAGTATCAACCCCTTTTAGACCTTAGAGACTTAGGTGCTTCTAGAAACATAGAAAGCAAACCATTGTTTCAAATAGATGTGATACACAACCACTTGATCTTAGAAACAGGGTCATAAAACCCAAAATCCCAACAAAACTAAGGTGTCTATTGCAAAAGCCCTTACTTATATGATAGACAATCCTACATCATCTATCTTGAAACCCAAATTTTATATTCTAGTAAAATAATAGAACAAAAATCCATTGGATTTAATACAAATACCTATTCTAAAACAACTACACCAATTTCCTATCAAAATGTCTTTATATGAACTTATCCAAAATTCTCTACAACATCATGAATCTATGATAGAGGATTTACATGTCACCCAAGTACAATCAGAAGACCTCAAACTTCATCAAAATTCATTGGGTCTTTACAAAAGATGTCATCCATCACATTTCATGATTCTAAAATATCCCCATTATAACCCAATGATCAAGACCCACCATTATTTATTATTACCCAAGTTAATCAAATGTAGATCAAAAGAGTTATGATTGACAATGTAACTAGTATAAATATTATCACCTCACATACTTTTAGGAAACTCCAATTACCATAAACTATTGTGGCTTAATATCTATTAATTCTATGAGGCTTTAATGACACTATTGCCCCCATATTAGGTACATTCATCCTTACCATCCAAGTAGGTATATGTACTCTCTTGAAGTTATTTTACATGATAAAGGGATAACTTATGTATAACATCCTAATAGGACATCCTTGGATACATGCTATGCATTGTGTCCCCTCTACTTTACATTGATGCCTTAAATTTGAACATGAAGGTAAGATCCATGTTGTCCCAATAGACCCACATTTGTTCAATATGTGCAAATTTACTTATCATCCTAATGATGTCTTAAATCCCTTAAATAACTTGAGCTAGTTTTTTTTTGGGGAAACATTACCTAGTTCTACAATACATTCATCTTATATCCATGATGAGAACTCCTTTGACTCAACATTCCAATAAATCTCTATAATGGCGTATCAACTATTAACTCTTAGCACCTTATCAACCCCTTAGGAATATAAATGTCCTAAGAAATAGTGTACTTACCAACCCAATTTAGGAGACATTATTCCCATCAATCCCCCTTACCTCCAAAGACACTTTATCTATGGAATAATCGATCAATCCCCTTTATATGGGGAAAACAAAAAATGTACCAAACTATTCTTGTATAACATTTCCTTTCTCGATAAACCATACTTCATATAAACCTATCTAAAATTATGTTCTTAGAAAGGCTTTGGCCTAGGATGTTATGAACAAGGACCTCATGATGTTACAATAAATGACTTTATAAAATCACATAAAAAGCATGGCCTCAATTTCAATAAAACTCTTAAAGTAACACTTTATTGTCCCATATCCCTATAAATATGGATGATGCATCACCCTCATCCCTACTTTGTTATCGTACAATAACCAATGACACCATTTTCATCCTACCTAACTTTTTTTTATTAACATCATTCACTTAGAGCCACTAACTTATCGAAATAACAAAAAAATTCTATGTCTTCCCCTAAATTTTTCTAACCCAATAGATGAATATTCCCCCTCAGTCCATGTGATGGAATGTTGGGACAATGACTATATTTTAACATATTTAGGGGCAAGATATTCATATATGAAGAATATCATACCATATGAGTCTCATACTCTTTTAAAAGAGGTTACAACTGATATCGACATTGGAATACTTGAGGTCCCACAAAACATCAAAGTTATCCAATCCTTAGATTTTCAAGAACACCAAGATTTCACAACATTACTTGCTAATCATATCCAAGACTTTTCTTAGTCCTATAGTGATATGGAATAAATCTTGCTATATCATCCATAACATCATTACCATTCTTGAAGATAAACCAGTAAAATAAAAACTTTGAAAAATGCATCTTCTTGTAGCACTTCCTATCAAGGAAGAATTATGTTAGTTGTTATCCATTAACTTTATGCAACCCATAGATTATCCTCAATGGGTATCTATCATAGTACCTATCATAAAACCCATAGGGGGACTATGCATTTGTACTAAATTTCATGATCTTAATATTGCTTATTTAAAAGATTATTTTCCCCTTCCTAATATTGACCAGCTTATGGATCTCACTGTAGGACATGAAATATTATCACTCATGGATAGAATTTATGGATATAACTAGATCCTTATCACCCCATAAGATCACCATAAAACTTATTTATTATTCCATGGGGGAATGATTGTTATAGGGTCATGCATTTTGGTTTTAAAAATGCATGAGAAACTTATCATCATGTCATGACCTATATTTTCCCTGACTTAATTCACAAAATCATTAAAGATTATGTGGATGATTTCCTTGGTAAATCTAGGTATTGTAAAGATCACCTATCCTTCAAAAAATCTTTACCCATTTAATCAAGTATTAGGTTTGTCTTAACCCCAAAGAGTGTGTCTTTGGGGTTTTATTAGGAAATATTTTGGGTTTTATCATTTCCATTCAAGGAATTAAGGTTGATCCTACTAAAATTAAAGCCATTATCAATATTTCACCTCCCTCCAACCTCAAGTAGCTTCATAGTTTATAAGGGAAACTTCAGTATATTTGCTACTTTATTTTGTAGTTATTTGATCGATGTCAACCATTTCATCACCTTCTTAAGAAAAAAACACCTTTTGTATGTGATTTAAATTATTAAGTAGCCTTTGATATGCTTAGGAAGTATCTCTTATCTCCCACTATCTTTATTACACCAAGAGAGGATAAACCTTTTTACTTGTATATCTTAGATATAAACCATGTTTTAGGTGCCATGCTTACCCATCAAGATGAATAATATAGAGACCACATAGTTTATTATATAATTCACACTTTGGTTGAGTATGAGACTCGTTACACACATATTGAAAAACTATGTTTGGCCTTAGTATTCTTAGCTTCTAAGCTTCACCATTATTTTCTTAATCACAAAACCTATGTGATTAGCAATATCAATCCTCTTAAGTTCATGAATTCAAAACCCTATTAGAATAAATGAATGGCAACATGGCTTATGCTTATCATCAAGTTTGATCTCAAATTATTTAACCAAAAGTTGATCAAGGGGAAGAACATTACTAATCAATTAGCTAAGGTACCCCTTGCTAATAATCTACCATCTAATTATGAATTTCCTGATGAGTCTATAGCCTCCACTTCTCAAGGAGATCTCAAATATCAGATGCTATTATTTATTGGATCTAAATGTGAATGTTGAGGGGAAACATGGATTATTTTAATACCACTAGAAGTTATTCCTATACCCCTATCTTTCAAACTTGATTTCAACTATACTAATAATATGGTAGAATATGAAGCCCTAATTATAGGTTTCCAAATAGATTTGGCTTTAGGTGTTAAGTCACTTCATGTTTTTGGGGACTCTTAGCTAGTATTCAACAAAATAACTGGTATATATCAATACAAGAATAACATTTTTTAGAGGTATAAAAAATTAGAAGAATAGTTATTAGCCACCTTCAACTTCTATGTCATCTAGGCCACTCCTCAGTCAACCAAAATTTTTGTTGATACCATGGCTTCCTTGGTTTCCTTTATCCCATCTTCCTCCCAGGAATCTAAATTGTTTATCCTTATCCACAAGGTCAATCAACATTCTTATACCAAATTTGATCTTCCATCTATCCATATTGTAGAATAAAATCACTTAGCTTTATGGTACACACATATATTTGATTATTTGTATAAAGGTATCATTCCTTTAGATTTACCAAAAAATGTTAAGCATGCTTTTCAGCTGTAGAATACCTAGTATATAATACTGATGGGTGTGCTTTATAAACAGGGGTTTGATGGTATTATCCTTTTTTGTCTATGGAGTTCTGAAGCAAACTTCACAATCAAAGAAACACATGATAAAATATGTGGCATACATTTTAGTTGTTTAACTATTGTCAAAAATATTGTGTGAATAGGTTATTATTGGCCTACCTTGAATCAAGATTATTATGAGTATTTTAGATGCTAAATTTATACACTTTGTATTAATTTTATGTCATAATGCACCCCTGTGCATAATTATTTTTATAATTACATTTTATCATCTTTTTTTCCTTTACCACCTAGGTTAATAAGTTAATTACTATGGTTAAATAGTAATTACCCCTTTTATTTTACCGTTAAAACCATAAAATCTAAAAAATCAAATAAAACCAAAACATAATAAACCTCCTAACAAACTTATTCCTTGGTTAAAACAAACTAAACAACCTCAAAGGTCATTTTAACACTTTTTAACCCCATGCTATCCTGTTGGAGTAGCATTTCATTTGACTCCACCCATTCTAGGTAAATCAACATCAATCCTCTAGGATCGACATCGATCGGTTAGGATTGACATTAATCCATAAATGCACAACAAACCTCCATTGCTTGGGAGGATGGTGACATTGCTTTTGACTTCAAAACTTTACTAAAATCTCACTATAATTTGCGTATGAACATTGTGAATTCTTTGTTATCTTGTAGAGTCTCCACTTAAGGAATCATCAAGAGGATTTTATGAAGATTCTTCCCTCATTCCATCAAATTTATTTTCAATCAAAAAGGTCAGTGTTGCAATTTATTTTTGTCTATCATCTTCTGTGTCTAATTGTCATTATTTGACATTCAATTTTATCTATTTTATCAGTTTTCTAGGTTGTTATTATAGTCTAATCAATATTTAATTTTCTCATATAGAATTGGTATCGATTCATCTAAATCAATTTCGATCATGTTAGATCGGCATCAATTCCTATTAGTTTAATTAAATTTGTTTTAAACATGTCATTTAACTCTTAAATCTCTATCAAAAAAAAAAAATTGTCTGTAAACCTCTATTTCTATCTCTTTTTATTTTGTTTTCATCATTTTATTAAAAATACAAAATGTTATTATAGTTTATTTTTACTTTATCATAGTGTTTCAAAAAATTGATGTCGATTCATCTGAATTGACATCAATCCTATAAAATTGACATTGATCTATAGGATCAACATCAATCCCTATTACATCGTTCAAGCATTATATAAGATCTACAATCTATTTTTTAGAAAATCTATCTATTCATGTAGATGACCTTGCCTAGTTTAGTGCATGATTTAGTTAACATATTTGATCTTCTCATAGTCCCTCAACCTCTCTTTGCAAATCATAATGATATAGATTTTGAGCTAGGAATTTTTATTATGATTTTCATATGTGACTTTTCCTATATTGATGAGCTATTGGTTGTAATTCAAGAAGACATAGACATTGATAATGATTTTGGGATGCATATTTTGATCATATAAATATTTTAATTAATTAATCATCTTTCGTGTTTGTTTGCTTTTATCCATATCTATTTTTGTAATTTCATGTTTAAAAATAAACTTGAATGTTTGAATGTGGGCTGACATCCATTTCAGAAAGTGTTCTACTTCTCAGGATTGATTTGTAACTAGGTAACCCACCCATCTATCTATTAATCAATTTTTGTTTAATTGTGGCTTATTACAGGTCATTCCTCCCTAGCCAAAGAGGAGTTCTCAAAATCAATTTTGATTAATAGTGCACAACCAACCATCCATATCTCTAGGTAATCTTAAACCTTGCTTATATTTTATTTTTAGTAGTTAATTAGAAAATCTTGAAAAAGCATAAAAACTACTAAAACATTTTGGCATGCCTGGTAGGACCTATAAGGTCTCATTTTCTTTATTATAAATTCATTCTTGAATTTTAAAATCTCCTCCCTTTCTTTATTCATTGCATTCATTCAAATAAATCTAGACTTCACATTTTATTTCTTCTTAAAAAGTTAAAATAAATTGCATCTTTTTCCTTGCTTAGGTTCTTTCACATAGAATAATCTAGGTAGTAATCTATCATAGTCATCACTTTATCCACACACAAACCAAATCCTTATCATAAATAACACATATAAATACTTGACATAAGGAAATTGATGGGGATTTCATCACCTCATGACAATCTTTTTCTGGTGATCCTACTTGGATTTCACCACCAAGAGGAAGACCAAATCAGTTCTCTAGTTGAGTATAATCTCTATACCATTGATACACCATTGGCTAAGCACCCACACTGGCTATGGGATTTTGAAGTGGGGAGAAAGCCCTAAGTACTAGGCCATGTATCAATACCAGTGTAGAATTTTTTGAGCACCAAAACAAATTACCTGAAAACATCCTTAGATTGCCATTGCTTAGGACCTTTGTTATCCATTTCTTTTTTGCCTTTTCTTTCACATCTTAAAAGATAAAAAAATGATAAAAACTTCTTTGGAATGAATTTTAGTGTCTGTATCTTTCATTCATACTTAAAACAAGATAATTTAAAAATATTTTTTTGTTTTATTTATTTTTTTATCTTCACTTTTATTTTTTATTTCATGGTGTTGACTTGACAATAATAAAAAAAGTAAAAATCTGAGGAGGGTGTTACATCTTCTTCTATGGAGTGTACACCTAGTTCTACATCTTCCCCTAAATCCTTTAAGAATATGGTATTTCCATAATATTATCCTTTAGGAGATCCTTCCTTTGTGGAAATACTAAACAATAACCCTAATTCTATTAATCATTATTTAAATAGTTGAGCAATACATATTTATTCTTCCCCCATGCCCAAAACTCTCCACATAGGTTTGGGATGTATTTTGAGGGAAATAAGAAAATTGGAGAATTTACCATAGCCATGGTAACCTTTTCCATCGGATATCCTCCACTTGGCTCTAATGCTTAGATTTCACAACCTTCAGAGAACCAACCATTCATAGTATCTACCAGTTCTTCAACCATTACTTAGGTCCAAAATATTGCTCTACCTATATCCACCATACCTTCAAAAACATTAGTAGGTTCAATTCTTATAAATATCCCTCCGATTAGAACACATTGAGCACATATCTCACAATAAATCTAATATATTCAACCTTCCCAAAGTTATGTGTCCTCAACCACCTAGTATGTAGTCTCATCACAACCAACCATAGCCACTCAATTACAGTCCTTACCACAATATAATTTTTCATTAAAAAGCCCTCAATACATGGTGGCATCTCAACATATTATGGCTACCATAGTAGGATATTTTCCCTCATAGTCCATGTCCACCGCTTTACCAAATTACCAACCCCCTCAACAGAATGTCTTAGGAGGTGGGCCTCAGAGTAATACTCTGATAGACCTCATGAACATATTTATGAATAAGATGGATAGTTTGGAAGCCTCCACCTTTGGACATAACAATATGCTCACATATGAACATATTTTTAATGAGCCAATCCATCCCTCTATCCCTATTCAACCATACCCCTCATAGTGGGAACTTTCTAAATTCACTAAATTTTAGAATAAAGAAGATCCCCAGTAACATCTCAGAGCCTTTTGACATGTGTGTTATCTTATATCACATGATGATTATCTCTTACTTAGGACTTTTCCCATATCATTAATAGGATCTGCATTGGATTGGTACAATTCCATTCCCCAACATTCCCTCTTTTCCTTTGGATAATTGGTCCAATTATTTCTAGAACACTTCTCGATTAATATTTATTGAAAAATGGATATCACCAATCTTAATGCTATTAGATAGTTTGAGGATCAATCCCTATTAGATTTTTTATCTCAATGGTGTAACTTAATCAACTAGCTAACTTTTCCCTTACCATAAATAGAATTAATTGAATTATTTTCACATTCTTGTGAAAAACATATATCATCCATGTTACAAATTTAAACTTTTAAGACATTTGATGAAGCCTTTACCATGGCCCATAAGCTTGAACTTTGTGGCATTGAAGAGGGATAAATTAAGTTGTGTAATAAGAACTTTAATTCTGACCCATCCAAAAGCAATAGCAATAAACCTAAATCAAAAGGGGCAACAAATACAATTACTATAAAAAATTCTTTCCCTCTAACATCTAACCAATCTAGAGATTCCACCTCTTTGATGTAGCAACCTAGGGGTCTTACTAATTTTCCTTCTAAGATTTTACCCCCTAAGAAATATACCCCTATAGGATAACCTTATGCTTTAGTACTAGATAAAATCCTACAAGCAAATGTCATTGATCTCCCTTTGATTAGACCAGTTGATGATACACGTCCTAAACCCACTTGGTACAAAGAAAGTGAATTTTGTAGTTACCACAGGGTAATATGACATGACATAGAGTGGTGCTTATACTTAAAATGATTAGTGTAGAACCTTATTGATAAGGGGGACCTTCAATTAGATAATCCCAATGATCCTCTAAAATAATCTTTAGATATTTTAAAGCAATTATTTCCTAACCATCCATCCACATCAAACACCATGCAAGCTAACCCTAGGGAAACACCAAATCAAATCCAAACCCTGATTAATACAATCTATGACTAGTTATTGCATAAAGAAGTCCTAGAATAACCTTTGGTCTTGGATCTCCTTATATGAGATGCTTTTGATTTAAGTCAACCTAAATTTGTTAAAGCTAGTCCAACAATTCTCATAGAACTCCCTGATCTTATTACATGGGACCAATCACATGAACCATCCCCTTCACCCTCTCGCATTGAATCTCCTAAAAATGGAAATGAAATTGCTCCTCAAGATGTTATAGATAAACATCTTGACATTTTTGAAGTTTCACATATTACCCCTTTAATCCTTAGCAAGCCTTGTTATGGAAAACATATATTGAGAGCCAATATTTTTGCCCAAAACCTTGACCCTTTAAAACCATCTTCTATCATAATACTTACTTAGCCTAAAGATACCAAAGGAAAGAGTAAAGTCTCTCACCTTGATAGCTAGGACAATTATCTTAGCATTCCACTGAAGAAAGTCATAGTTCATCCTTAGGTTAAAGATACCCCCTCTATTTTTAACACCCAAAATAACAAAGGGATTATCCCTTTTATACCCTCTCCATCATCCATTTTAGGACCTCATCCATATTCTACCTCAGTCACAAGTTCTTCTATCCAAACACATGGAAGGACACAATTATTTTTCATTTAGTATGCCTCTATATCCCTCTTTCTCCATTACGGGACCATTATAAAAACTTAAAAGAAAAGACCTTAAATTTTTTCCTCTTGTAAATGGTAAACAATAAAACCAAACAAGTAATACCTTACCATGAGAGCCTATTATCAAAACCCCTATAAAACCACAACATGACCCTTTGAAAGGATCTTATTATATAATTTTGAATCAATTTTTGGACACCTTATTCATTACACTACCACCTATATAGACCATTAACCTTCACCCTAAAAGGCCTATATGGCATATAACTTAAGAAATATGTGTGTATCATAGAGCACCTAGGCATGATACAGAAAATTGCAAAGTCGTTAAGACTATAATCCAAAATTTAATCCAGGATGATGATCTCAATGATCAAACTCTTAAGCCAAAAGTTGTTATTCCATCTATTCCACCCATTCATGATATTACTAGTCCCATAAGTGATAAAGAGTCAGTAGCCTCTTCAGATCCACCTCTATTACACATTAATGTCATTCATGTAACTACCTGCTCTCAAAACCACAATTTTAATAAATCTAAGGTTTCAATTATAAGAACCTCTACGTCTAATATGCCTAAACCACCTAGCCAAAAGCCTAAAGTTTCTATTATAGGAACTACCTTTGCTGAAGCTAAGGAGTTAGTACAAATCATTTTATTAAAAAAACTCCACCAAGCACGTATTAAAATGTCATTATATGAGCTTATTAAGAACTCTCCACAACATTGACATATAATGATAGAAGCTCTCCAAGCTATTGAAGTCTAACCAAATGAACCAAAACCTTTGTCAACTTTTATAGGAGCCCTCTAAATGGTCTCAACTCTTAGTTTTACTAATTTTGAGATTGTTCCTTTTTCACCTAAAGATCAAGACCCACCATTTTTATTACAGATCAAATAAATCAAACTCAAATTAAAAGATTTATGATTGATAATGGGGCAAGTATTAATATTATCTACTTGCATGCTTTCCAACAATTACAATTACTAGAAACCATTATCTCCCAGTCTATAGCAATTGTTTAGGAATTGAATGACATAGTAGCACCCATGATAGGAAAAATCATCCTCCCCATTTGTGTGTGTCCTCACACCATTAATGATCTCTTTTATGTTATATATGGAACATTTCAATACAACATTCTATTAGGGCATCCATGGATTCATGTGATGCGATGTGTACCTTCCACCATTCATCAATTCCTTAAGTACGAATATGAAGGTTAGGTACACATCATCCCTACTAATTCTCACCCCTTTAAATCATGCAAATTCACCTTTATGACAAATGATGTCATAATACACTCACCTGACATAATTCCATCTCCATCGTCCAATCAAGCCTCGACTATCATGAACATATCTACTTCAAAATTACCTCCTTTAAAGTCCATTGACTTTATGATGTAGTAATTTTTGATGGGAGAATATCAATTATTAACTCTTAATACTTTACCCACTCCTAGAGAATATGGTCATCCTAATAAATAACCCAAGTATTCACCTAGTCTAGGTGAGACCATTCCCTTTGGACCACCTTTCTTACGTACTTACTTAATATATGGTTGGATTAATCAAGATACCTCAGAGCATGATGATGATATTTATGCAAAACCATTTACAATCAATTTCTTTTTTCTTATTAATCCTTAGTTTGTTTAAAACTATCTTCATTGCTATGCCTAGAAGGGCTTCGACATGGGTAAATATGAGCATGGTCCTCATGATGTCTCATTAGGAGATTCTAAAAAGCTACATGAAAATCATGGCTTAGGCTTTAAGAAGGATTCTAAGTCTACCCCAGAACCCACTCTTCTACCATCTTTGAAAGAAGAAGAACCATCTTCCCCATCTGATACCTTTTCATCGACTAGTGATACCATATCCATTCCTTCTAACTTTTTTTTTGTTAGTCAATTCTATATTATTAGAACCCCTTGTATTTTATCATGATAATGAGGTCCAAACCATCCCCTTAGTATATCCTCAAGTAGTAGGATCTGATGCACCAGTTATCCCTATTTTTTAGTGTCAAGATGATGAGTCAATCTTGACCCATCTAGGTGATGAAAAATATTATTTATGTAATTGTCTTCCATTCAAAATGTCTAGATTATTAAATAAAGCTACTACTGATATTAATACTAGGTCCTAGGAGGTCCCAAGGATTATTAAAATTAGCAAAGCCTTAAATCCATAGGAAAGTCAAGATGTTACCACCTTTTTATCAGATCATAGTAGAGCCTTTGCTTTGGTCTTATAGTGATATGCCTATAATTGATCCCTCAATCATTATCCATAACATCTTAACCTTTCTTGATGCTAAGCTGATAAAGTAGAAGCTTTACAAAATCATCCTCATGTTTCACTCCTTATAAAAGAGGAATTACAACACCTTTTATTTGTTAATTTCATTTAATCCATTGATTATCCTTAGTGGATGTCCAATAGCGTTCTAGTCACCAAACCCATAGGGGGACTTCACATCTATATTAACTTTCATGACTTAAATCTTACTTGTCTAAAAGATGATTTTCCCCTTCCTAATATAGACCAGTTGGTGGACTTAATAATTGGCCATGAAATGTTGTCTCTTATGGATGGTTTCTCTAGTCATAATCAAATTCTCATTGCACCAGAAGACCAGTATAAAATGGCATTTAATACTCTTTGGGGAACCTTTTGCTATCATGTTCTACCCTTCGACCTTAATAATGTAGGAGCTACTTATCAATGGGACATGACTTATATATTCCATGAACTAATCCATAAAATTGTCAAAGATTATGTAAATGATGTCCTTGGAAAATAAAAATTCCATAAAGATCACCTATCCATCCTCAAAGTTATCTTTGATCATTTACTTCATTATTGTGTACATCCAAATCCTAAAAAGTGCATTTTTGGTGTCTTAATGGGTAAACTTTTGGGTTTTATTATTTCCATTCATGGAATAGAAGTTGATCTTGCTAAAATCAAGGATATTTTATTTTCTAGCTTTTTGACCGTTGTCAACCCTTCCACCATTTGTTAAGGAAGGTTAGTCACTTTGTATAGGATTCTAATTATTAAGAAGACTTTAATGCACTTAAAGATAATATTTTATTTCCTCCTATCCTTACTTCCCCTAAGGAAGGGAAACCTTTCTTCCTTTTTATCTTAGCTACAGACCATGCTCTAGGTGTTATGCTTGCTCATCAAGATGAACATCACATAGAGCAAGTTTTTTATTATATAAGTCATACTCTCATAAATATGAAACATGTTATTTACATGCTAAAAAATTATGCCTAGAATTAGTTTTAGTAGCTTCTAAGCTTCATCATTATCTCCTCAACCATAAGATTTATGTCATTACAACTATCAATCCTCTTAAATTCATGCATTCTAGGCCATATCAAAATCAATAAATTGCTAGGTGGATCATGTTGTTAGCTAAGTTTGATCTATAATTTCTCCATAAAAAGTATATCAAAGTTAAAATAATTGTTGATTAGTTAGCCAAAGCACCTCTTATTAATAATCAACCCATTAATTTTTAATTCCCTAATGAGTCTATTGTATCCACTTCCCAATTAGTCCTAGAATATCAAATGACTTTATTCTTTTATGGGTCTAAGTGTGAACATAGAAATAGTGTAGGGATTATATTAATCCCTCCTTAAGGTATCCCCATGATTTTGTCTTTTAAATTAGACTTAAATTTCACCAATAACATGGTTGAATATGAAGCATTGATTATAGGACTCCAAACTGCTCTTGCACTAGGAATCAGATCCCTTAACATCTATGGGGATTCTTAGTTGGTGATCAATCAAATTACTGGCATATATCAATGTAATAATGATATCCTCCAAAGATATAAAATTTTGGCTAATCAAATTTTATTTGCATTTAAATGTTATGCCATCCAAGTTACTCCTAGGTCTACTAATAAGTTTGTAGATACTATGGCCTCTCTTGCTTCTTTTATCCCAGCCTCATCTTGGGAGTCTAAGTTATTTATTTTTTGTCCATTGACATAATTAACCTTCTTATAAAAGGATGGATCTTCTTTCCATCCATAATATCAAGGAAAATCCTAAGGAGCCATGGTATGTACAAATATTTAATTATTTGTCTATGATATTGTCTCCCCCTCATCTATCCAAAGGTGCTAAGCACATCTTCTAGCAAAAAGTTGCCTACTATGTCATTCTAAGGGTATTTATTTATACGTGGGTTTTCGATAGTATTTTAATTCATTGTATTCAAAAGCATGAAGCTACCTTAGCTATCTAATAAGTCCATAATGGCTCATGTAGTGGACATTTTAATGGTCATGCAATCACCAAGAAAATCTTACGCCTAGGTTACTATTAGCCTACTTTGAATCAATATTATCATGCCTATGTTAAAAGGTGTGTAAAATGTCAAAAAGATGAAATTTGTTCTCATGTCCCTAGTAAAGCTTTGCATGCCACAAGAGACTTTTGGCCATTCTCCTAGTGGGGGCTCGATCTTATCAAGCAAATTAATCCTAAATCCTCTGAATGTCATGGATTTATTATCACCACCATAGAGTACTTCACTAAGTGGGTGGAAGCTATACCACTTATCTTAACCAAGGTATAAAATATTGTGGAATTTATCCATAATAACATTATTTGTCATTTTGGATTTCCTTATAAAATTATAACAAATAATGGAAAATCTTTTAAAAATAATAAAGTATAGGCATTATGTGACTCATATAAAATCAAATTAAGTTTTTCCTTGCCTTACTATACTCAAGTAAATGGTCAAGCTAAAGCATCTAATAAAACCTTAGTTAAAATCTTATCCAACATCATTAATGAAGCTAACAAAGATTGGCATCTTCGTATCCCTTTTTCCTAGTGGGCATATTGAACTAGTATGGAACACCTACATGTGCTTCTCCATTTTTTCTAGTCTATGGTTTGGAAGCAGTACTTACTTTAGAAGTCCAAATTCCCTCCCTTTGAGTCTCTCTTTGAGACATTTTTTTTGATGAGGATTTCCATTAGGAGCATTTATCCTAGCTTGAATTATTAGATGAACATTGAGCAACAGGCCTTGACCACCTTTGTGTATATCAAGAATGGTTAAAACAAGCATATAATCAACATGTAAGAGAGCATGAATTTAATATTGGAGATCTTGTGCTTAAATAAAATTAACATGTCACTAATATGGAATGAAGTAAAAGGGGTAAGTTTACTTTAATTGGCTTAGATAATACATCATAACCCATAAATATGGATATGGGGTGTATTGTTTAGCCTCTCTTGATGGTAAACTAGAATGTGAACCTCTTATTGCCTTGCATTTGTGTCCTTTCTATAGTTAGTAAATGTTGGCTTATCTTGAGTAGTCAGTTTTATCATATCCCTTTATACCTAATAATGATATGAGAATTATGTGGCTACCTAGCAGTTGTTTTAATCCTTGCTTTAAATATGAATACCTTGGCTCTATTCATAGCATTTTTTCTTGGATAAGTTTCACCTATATTGGGAGAAACTCCAAATCATTTTTTCCCTTATCTCTTATACACCCTTATTTTCCAAGATAACATAATCATTTCATATAATGGAATCACGAAAATTATCTTAAAAGGATTTTTTTATGCTAGTATTATTATTAAAGAAAAAATCAAGTATCAAAATCTAAATCAAAAAGGGAAAAATAAATAGACTGATCCCTTTAAGGATAGCTATAATCAAATACAAAAAGGCAAAAAGGAACAGACTAATCTCTCGAAGGACAACTGTGAAAAAATATAAAAATGTAGACCACTCCCTTAAAGGATGGCTACTAAGCAGAAAACTTCTCACATTGATTAGTTTTCAAAATTATGTCATTTTCAAAGTCCCTAAAATCAAGCAAAAAAAAAAGAAGTCATTTGTCAAAAGCAAAATCCCAAGAAAGCTTCCCACCTCGATCAACTTTCTAATAATAGACTTCACGTATTGATCAATCTACTTGCTAGCATAAAATGATTCTTGAAAGAGAAATCTTGATTCTTAAAATATGAGTGACACTATTATTCATCCCTTATCCCATCAAAATCATCTAATCCCAATAATTTTATCTCTGATTACTCTAGTTTGTGTTAATATTTATTATCCTTTAGTTAAGGATGCATATGTAATGTAGATGAGAGGTCCCTTTTTTGGTTATGGTCCAAGCCAATGTGGGATGGATTTATACTTTATGTTCATTAAGAATTCATAATCCATCAATCCTAATCCATTTAATATAAGCATGTAATCCATAAGCATCATAATGTCAAATTATCCATAATCCATAAGAACATCACATAATATCCATAAGCATAAACCATAAATGAAACATAATCTATAAACAAATCCATAATTTACATCATGATAATAATTAAAACCATCCATAATACCCCATAATCTATCCATCTAAATAATCAATGAATCTCTAAACACAACATAATCCATAAAACACAAATATAAGTCTATATATATACATTTCAAATGTCTATATAAATATAATAAGGGGCTCATGGCCCATATGATGTGCATATCTATTAGGTAAACTCTATCTTACTAAGATGAATTATATTGTCTCCCCTATCATCTCCTCCTCTCCCTCTTGCAATGCTCCCTATATTGTTAATGGCACTTGGGGTCCTCCATGATTTGCTATGACTAGCCACATGAGATACAAAGTGAACAACCTCTAGTAGTTGATCCTGTATAATCCTATCATAGTATCATAGCTTGGAAAGTGCATCCCTATACCTCTATAGTGGTACCATATTTGTGGGAATGGAGTTTAAACCTATAGTATCTTGATTTGGCTTCTCAACCATAGAAGTTCTCATCTGCTCTAACTTAGCCCTGTAGCTATCCCTCTCCTAAATGGCCTAGTCTCACTACCATATGACCCTATTAAGCTCATCTCATAAACTTTGTAGATTAGCCTAAAATATGCCTTTCTCATCCTATCCTATGGCATCCTATTTTTTTACCTCATATATGTTCTTATCATGTATTGGTGCCTCCTTTACTACCTCCTATTAAGGCCTCACTATTCTTTGCTACCACCTCAACATCTTTCCCATAAATGAAGCCACATAGTAATTTATATAGCCTACATCATCCACATATAATGCTACTAGCTCCTCTAATGCTCCCATCCAAATCACTATGGTGTTGAGTGATAACCACTACAAGTCTACATCCTCCCACCTAAATAAGTGTAGAGTCAATGGTACATCCTATAGCAAGCCAAACTATCAATGTACCCTATCAAAATAAAAAAGATCCATGTGGTATATCCATCACACATATACCCATCTATCTTAGGCCACATCCTATAGATCTACCTTTATACCAAGCCATGCTAGAAAATATACATATGGTCTCCAAATAATGTCTCTATTCTATAGGCTCTCAAAAAGATATCTATTTTTAGCTAGATTGTGAACTACCCTATCTAAATATGGTATGACTAAGTCATCATCCCATCAAAGGAATCCCACACCATATTCCATGTCTTTGAACTTTCCCCATGGGGTCCCAAGAGGGTGAATCACTCAAATGTACTCATATGCCCAATAGTGAAGCAAAAATATAATATCAAGCCCTAGTCGACACCCAATACACCATCTCTATAACTCTCTATAAATATTCCATAAAAAGATGGGTTCCCAAGTAAATACTATCCTATACTTTAACACATCTAATATGACTATAGTGAAGCTCCATGGAAACTATCCTCCATAAGAATCAGGTAATGCATATCAAGTCACTGCTACCATAAGCATGGTCAGTAATAGCCTCTCTACTAGTGCCTACTTGAATAAGGGCTAGAATGAAAACCCTCCAATAAAAAATATAATATCTATGACATATTTACCATATAACTATCCTAGTGCCATTGATCAACTGACCTCATCCATAGGGTACACTAAAGCTCCCTGGATTGATAACCTCAAAATTTGGAGGATGTCCTTGGTAGTAATCATCGTCTCACCTATCGAAAGCCAAAATGTGTTTATGGTATAATCCCACCACTCCAATAATGCCAATATCATGCCAATGTCTTATTGGATATGGTGGTAATACTGGATCCCTCCAAAACCCACTACCTCTAAGTGTGACTAGTCATCATCATCTAGCTCTTCTTATAGCTCTTCTAGCAATGGTGGGACTTTATCCCTCATAGTCAATAACTCATGGGCCTATCATAAGTAATATTTTATTAGTTAGATTATACTCTTCCTACCCTTATTAACCTCTCCTTGTAAATTGACATCGATCCTTTTAGATTGATGGTGATCTTTATAGATCGATGATGATCTATTTTAGATCATGGTCAATCTATATGGATCATGGTTGATCTATATGGATCATGGTCGATCTCTATGGATCAATGTCAATTCCCTCCTACCTAAAAAATTAAGTTTTTCTCTCCTATCCCTTTTGCATTCCTAATATACTCTCCCCTTTATCCTATTCCCCTTCATTTTCCTCCTCTAACCCCTCCCTTAAACTAAAAATTCCAAAAACATAAAAACATTAAAAACTATAAAATACATAAAAAATGTGTCACCTACCTCATACTATACTTGTCATCATCATCCACTCTCGCTAGCCTCCATCACCTCATTTGTGTGTTTGCACATCAACAAACCATAAAATTTTGCTTATAAAACTCTCATGTACTCGATAGCTAAATGAGCCTTATTGTTTGTTGGTGGACTATTTATAGCCATTTTTGAGATCAACATCATTCCATTTGGTCAATGCCAATTATCTTTAATTGACATCGATTATTTTTTATCGATCTCGATTCTCTTGAATCATGGTTGATCTAGATAGATTGAAGTTGATTCCCCCTATCTTGATTATTATTTACATTTTGGGTTGTTTTTCCTATTTTTAGTTTGATTTTGAACGCATATTTTCTTTCTTTTGTCATAGCTATCCCATTTTGTCTCTCCTATTACCCTTTAGATTAGATATTTTTGGCCCTTTGTCAGTTTCCTAATCTTTTTTGGCATACCCTTGCTTTTTAGAACCTTACCCCATGTAAGATCCCAAGGGTGTTTTTTGTCTTGAGTACATTTTTCTATAGGTACATCTACACCATACACACACTAGATGCTTTGGTTTGCTATTCCTATCTCTTGTTATCTTGATTTGCTTGTTATAAGCTTCCTTATTTTAGCTATGACATTTCACTTTTTGATCTAGTTTCTTGAGAATTCCTACTTACATTACTATTTGTTCCCTTTAGTACAAACATGGACTTCCTTTGTTGTTGTCCATCATCTTTTTTTGTGTCCTTTAGCTATCTTCCATTTTGTCCATACCATCTCATCCATTTTATTTTTCCATTCCATTTTTTTCAAACCTATCATCTATTTCATTTCACTTCCCATCACCTAGTTTGAGGGGGGATACCTCTTCACAAACTTGGGACATTAGGCAGTTTATAGTTTTTGTCTCATGACACGCAATTGTATAAAATGTAGATGCTAAATTTATATGCCTTGTATTAATTTTATATATCGCTATGTCATAATGCCCCCCGTGCATAATTATTTTTATCATTATATTTTACCATCTTTTTTCCTTTACCACCTAGGTTAATAAGTTAATTACTATGGTTAAATAGTAATTACCTCTTTTATTTTACCTTTAAAACCATAAAATCTAAAAAATAAAATAAAACCAAACCATAATAAACCTTCTAACAAACTTATTCCTTGGTTAAAACAAATTAAACAAACCTGGAGGTCATTTTAACCCTTTTTTACCTCATGCTATCCTATTGGAGTAGCATTTCATTTGACTCCACCCATTATAGGTAAAGCAACATTGATCCTTTTAGATCAATACCGATTGATTAGGATCGACATCGATCCATAAATGCATAGCAAACCTCCATTACTTGGGAGGATGGTGATAGTGTTTTTGACTTTGAACTCACTATAGTTTGCGTACAAACATTGTGAAAGCTTTGTTATCTTGTAGAATCTCCACTTAAGGAATCATCAAGAGGATTTTGTGAAGATTCTTCCCTCAATCTGTCAAGTTTATTTTCAATCAAAAAGGTTAGTATTGCAATTAATTTTTGTCTATCATCTTCTATGTTTTATTGTCATTATTTGACATTTCATTTTATCTATTTTATTAGTTTTTTAGGTTGTTATTATATTCTAATCAATATTTAGTCTTCTCATACAAAATTAGTATTGATTCATCTGAATCGATGTCGATCATGTTGGATCGGCATCGATCCCTATCAATTTAATTAAAGTATTTTTAAACATCTTGTTTAACTCTTGAATCTCAGTCAAATTTTTTTTGTTTGTAAACCTATGTTTTTATCTCTTTTCATTCTATTTTCATCATTTTATAAAAAATACAAAGTGTTATTATAGTCTATTTTACTATTTAACGGTGTTTCATAAAATTGACATTGATTCATCTAAATCAACATTGATCCTATAGGATCAGCATCAATCCCTATTAAATATTTCAAAAATTATATAAAATTTGTAATCTATTTTCTAATAAATCTATCTATTCATGTAGATGACCTTGCCTAGTTTAGTGCATGATTTAGTTAGCATATTTGATCTTCCCATAGTCCCTCAACCTCTCTTTGTAGATCAAAGTGATATAAATTTTGAGCTAGGAATTTGTCTTATTATTTTTTAACATGGCTTTGCCTATATTGATGAGCTATTGGCTATAATTCAAGAAGACACTGACATTGCTAATGAATTCTAAGATGAATATTTTGATCATATAAATCTTTATATTAATTAATCATCTTCAGTGTTTGTCTACTTTTATCCATATCTATTTTTGTAACTTCATGTTTAAGAATAAACTTAAATGTTTAAATGTGGGTTGACATCAATTTGAGAAAGCGTACCACTTCTCGAGATTGGTTTGTAACTAGGTAGCCCACCCATCTATCTATTAATCAATTTTTGTTTAAGTATGGTGTATTGAAGTTTATTCCTTCTCAGCCAAATAGGAGCTCTCACAATCATGCTTGATCAACAATGTGCAACCAACCATCCATATCCCTAGGTAATCTTAAACCCTGCTTATATTTTGTTTTTAGTAGCTAATTAGAAAATCTTGAAAAAACATAAAAACTACTCAAACAAGTATGTCAAGAAATTCATGAAGTATCAACAAAATGCCAAATTATCCCATGTCCCTAGTCATACATTACAAATATCCAAGGACTTTTGTCCATTCTCCCAATGGGGATTAGACCTTATAGGGTAGATTAATCTTAAATATTTCTAGCAACATAGATTTATCATTACTACTAGCAAATATTTCACTAAATGGGTAGAGGTTGTTCCCATTATTTTGATAAAAGCAAATAAGATCATTAATTTCATTAATCATCATATCATATGTCATTTTTGTGTCCCACATAAAATCATTACAAATAATGGAAAATATTTTAAAAATAAATAAGTCTAAAAGTTGTGTGATTCCTTCAACATTAATCTAAGCTTCTTATCATCTTACTATTCGTAAGCTAATGGACAAGCCAAGGAATCCAACAAACCCCTTGTCAAGATTTAACCAAAATGGTCAATGAGGTTAGAAATAATTATCATCTTCAAATACCTTTTACTTTATGGACTTATTGAGCTAGTATTCAAACCCCTACAAGGGCTACCCCTTTTTTTTGGTCTATGGTACCGAAGTAGTTCTCCCCTTAGAAGTCCAAATTCCTTTTCTTTAGATCTCTCTTAAGGACATCATGTGTAAAGAGGATAATAATCAAGAGTGATTAGAAAAACTATAAATTTTAGATGAACATCGAGTCACAACCCTTGATCACCTTCATGTATATCAAGAATGGATGAAACTTGCCTATAATGAACATTTAAAAGAATGAGAATTTAATATCAATGACCCTGTCCTTAAAGAAAACCAACATGTCATAAATATGGAAATAAGTAAATGAGGAAATTTTTATCTAAATTGGATTGAACCCTATATTATCACTTATAAATATGGATATAGGGTATACCACTTAGCCTCCCTTGATGGGAAACTAAAAAGTGAACCTCTTAATACTTTTCACCTACATCATTTCTACTATTAATGATCCTATTATAAACTATAGTCAACATATTTTTTCCTAAAATCTTATCCCCTATACATACCTAATAATGATAAAGAATCATGTGAATTTTTGGTAGTATACCCATTTTATCTTTAAATATGGATAGCATGGCTTTTTTTTATAGCATGTTATCATGGATTAGCTTTGCAAAAAATAGGGTGGAGTTCCAAATCATTATTTACTAGAAATCCTTCACCTTAAAAGCCTATTTGAAATATATAGATTATTGTCTTGTTTTATGGCTTGGTTTCTAGAAAAAATAGGTATCCTTAATCTAATTCATGATAAAAATATTAATTTGGGATCATAAAATCAATAAAGATCTCAAAATTGTAGGCTAATTCCTTGAAGGATAGCTATTACTAAAATTAAGAAAAAGATAAAAGTTGTAGACTGATCCCTTAAAGGATAACTATCATTAAAATCAAAGAAAAGAGAAAAAGTTGTATACTGATCTATCAAAGGATAGTTTTTAAAATACATATATCTAAACATATAGACCACCCCCTTGAAATATGGCTATATGCCTATGTTTTAGAAAACTTGTCACAATGATTAGTTTCTTATTAGAAGCAAATCATTTAAAAATCTATAAAATCAAAATTATATCCCATGAAAGCTTCCCAAATTGATTAAATTTCATAAATTTTTAGACTTCCTACATTAATCAGTCTACATATATCCATGGATTAGTTTAAAGTTAACCTAAAGATCTCAAAAACATAAAACAAGATGTGTATTCCTAGAAAATTAAGTTTTTCCCACATTCCCTGCAAACATCAAAATTACCTTTTTAACCTAAAGAATTATGAATGTAGTTGACATTAGATTGTCATTAACATTGGATAAAAGGGTGCATATGCAAAATAAATAAGAGGCCTAGCTTTGGTTAGGGTCCAAGCCAATTATGAGTCATACCTCATTGATAAGTTAATACAAAAACCATTTTATCATAAATTAACATTATTCATAAACATTTAAATTCTTGAAAACCATAACATAATATAAATCCATGATATCCCAAATAATCCAATTAATATAGTAAAATACAAAAAACCATGTAAAAACAATCCATGCAATATAAAATCCATAACTAAATACATCATAAATTCATAAGCTATTAAATTAATGCATAATTTAAAATCCATGATCCATCAAAAATCCATTAAAACACATAAATATAAATCCTTTATCAATATAACAATTTAAAACTACATCACATAATCTAAAAAACCATAAAAACCATATAAACAACCATAAACCATGATATATCACACAAATAAACTCAAATACCATCTAAACATAATCTCAGTAATCTAGATCCATAATCAAATAGTGAAAGATAATGTAACAAATGTGTGGTACATAAAAATTATGAACATATATACATAAAATCAAATGTACATCATAAGAGTGTCATAATATATAATATACACAAAGCCAATCCATATACTAAGACATAGATATGGCTACTCTATAAACCAGAGCTAGCTCAGGTAGATACTCATTCTACCTCCTCCACTACCTCCATCCTCACCTCCATATCCTCCCCCATCGCTCCCATATCTCCTTGTGGTATGTTCCCCATACTAGATATAGCAGTCTATGTCCATTAAAGAGTCCAACCTTGTGTGTCTATGTGGGTGGCATATTTAGAAACCTATGGCAGCTACTCTATAATAATTGTCTCATAATACTAGAGATCTTCCATGCCATACTAATACCTATCCATACTCACTGTACCTGGTGGCCCCATCCTCCTACCTTATGTCCCTCCCCCTATGGTAGATCTTGACACAACCCATCCTGTATCCCCTACCAATACCTAGAGTCTCTCACACTGGTCACGATATCTATCTTTATCCTGACACACCTCATCATAACTCTATTATAATGAGTCATAACTCCCCTATAAATCAATCAAGTTGGCTTGTATCTAGTCTTACTCAAAATCAACTATGGATAACAATGTTATAACACATCATCTCTAATATAACTATGTATAAATATGGATCTCCCTCCCCATCTCCTCTTATATCCTCCACATCTTCCATCTCTACATTTCCTCTCTCCAATTTAGGCCATACCACTATCTCATGTATACCTCCTAACTAGTCCATCCACCATAAAAAATTATACCTCTGTAGCCCCAAAATTATCACATCCACCCCCTTTATTTCTTCCTCTACCAAATGTGATTGATCTGCCACTTATGGCTCTGGTAGATCCCCCTTAAAGTCATCCCTCATGTATACATGTGGTGCCTCTGGTATATCCTAAAGTAGTCAAATTATCACCACATGTGCCCAAACTAAAATAACTCTACATTCTTTATGTATCATCCTTATATCCAACTCACCAACTACCCTACCATCAACTCCTTGTCCATCCCTAACCATGCTATAAATCTAACATATGGCCTCCACACCACCTCTTCCTCTTTTAACTCCTCTAGAACCTATTGATTAACTCCTATAGAACCTATTGATAATAGTTTAGTTCTTGTACTCTCCCATGTCCATGTGGATGGGAAAATTCATCTCTCCATCATATAAATCTGACATTGAATACAAATTTATGACATCCCATCTATGGTAGTTTTTGTGGCTACACTACTCATATGTGCTCATAATCCCAAAAATGCAATACAAAGGTCACATTCAACCCAAATCATCATTGTGTCTTCCATCCCCACAACTCTCCATATATATATGATAAAAGTGTCAAAACCCATAAATTCTTTTTACAATGCTCCCACATTTCTACTAGTACCCCATTCAATCTCCATATGGATCTTCCTCCACCTAAATTAGGTAATGCATAATAAAAGATAGCTAGCATCATCATGGTGATCACTCATCTCCTATCTTGGTCTTTATCATATAACAACTAAAATTTAAACCCTCATATTGTGAAAGTAATATCTATTGAGGTGTGTTCCCATGTTTGGTGGTAAGACATTGATATTTTGATTGATGTCAAAGTCAATATGGATATCATTAATGTCAAGGTCAAGAGTTGAGGCCATGCATGGTGGAGTGGTAAGAGACAAATAAGTCTTATGATGAGAAAATTTAAATGCAACCTATTGTTTCTATAATGAGAGATAATTTTAAGTCAACTTGGTAATTATTTTGATGTTGATGACATGTCAAGGTCAAGATCATGATGCAAGGTAAACTATTATTAAGTATTAGGTGTCTTGAGAAGCCCAGTCTAGTCATGTGATAAGATGTATGCATAAGGCATTGTGAATATTGGTGAATTATGTCAATAAATACATGAGATATTGTATAAATTTGTGTAATCATGTGAAAGAGGTGAATAATCCTTCATAAGAGTTCTAAGGTCAGTTTGAAGCCTAATCCTTATGTTGAGAGACCTAGTGAGAAGGTGTAGGCCTAATAGCATGATGCGATGAGTAGTATGAGATTTGTGTGAATAATTTTAGTAGTGTGTGTTAATATTATGAGGTTTAATGATATAAATATGGGGTTTTGAGAACAATACAATAGATTTCAAGGTGTGATCAAAGGTCTAAGTATGACTGGAAGTTCAAGGCCTAGCATCTAAAGAGACCTAGTGTGACCTAATGAGGGGTCAAGTTTAGTTTCAAAGATTTTATAGATCATAAGAGAATTATTAAATGTGTGAGAGTTTTTATCAAGTTTTTTTACTAGATCTGAGGTCATATCCTGAAGAATAAAGCATGAAAATTGGTGTTGAGGTTTTTTATGTGCATAGAATGAGGTATTATAGATCTAAGAAGGACTTTATTATGCTCATTAGAATGTTAAAATTTTGCATGAGGGTAAAAGAAAATCATGATAGTTGGGGAAGGTTCCTAGCTTAAATTTCATATCATTAGTTTTATAGTTGAGGGGAAATCCTTTATGAACAATTCCTAAGAATAGAAGGTAGTCTAAACCCTCCTAAAACCCTCATAATGACCCGATAGAAAAGATCTTATTGGAAATGGATCAACATGGATTTTATGAGAAATTTTTATAATTGTATCTTATATATTACTCTCCCAATTTTATCTAGGTTTTATTTGTTTATCATAAAAGTGAATGGAATCTACAAGAAACCCCTTGTTTCTTGTATTTTTGATGTAGCAGTTAGGGTTGACCAAGTCAAAGCATAAAAGTTGTTGGAGGTTGAATAATGATACCTATAGCTTATGAATATGTTGGTTTTTTATTATTTTTAAAACCTTAAATATGTTAAACTATTCATTAAATTTGACCTATCGCTAAACATTCCTAATGAAGAAGATAATGAGAAAACTAGGCAAAAGTGAGAATATGATTAGGGATGGGTTGCAGTGGATTAGGGATGGATAAAAATTTATGGGGTCATTTTTAGAGAAATATATCACATTTTAATCTTGAATATAAGTTTTTTATGATCATATTCAAGTAAAATTTTGTTCTCAAAGTGACATGTTTAACACAGTGAGGTTTGTGTAGGATGAAGACATGGGATTGGTCTGTAAAATTAATATTGATATTAAAACATGTAATATATATATATATATATATATATATATATATATATATATATATTATAAGTATTATAAATCATCATATAAACCTATTTTAATATTCATAAAATGTTCACATAGGTGTTCCAAGTCTTGGTTTTCATGATTGTGTTTTTGGAGCTACAGGTAGTTTTTTTCCTATGACTGACAATTATGTTCTTGAGTATTTTTTAATAGATTTTAAGAATAAAATGAACATTAATTTATTATATAGGTATCATATGATATTTTTGATTTATTTATATACAATTTAAACTCCTATTAAGGTGTGAAAATTCAAATACTATTGATTGGGTTTTTGGACCCTGTGTGTAGTTTTGGGTAAACATATGAAGATGATTAGTTTGAGGTATTTTTACCTATATATTGAAATATAATTGACTTTGTGATGACATTTATCTCATTTAGGTTTTATAAATTTGATTTTTTATTTGGGTATGTGACAAATTTGAGTGCATGCATCAGATTCTCAAGACAAACTTTCTGGCAATAAGAAGGTTTAATTGCGAATAGACCTAATTGTGTGGTTCAAGGAGTGACATGAGATAAATGGTTTTGGATAAATAAGGTAAGATTATAATGTTATAATTTAATCATTTTTTAATTTTTTCATCCTCTTTTTAAGGACAATTATATTATAAGGTGGTTTAGGTAAAACATGTGCTTTGAGAAGGCCTAACTGCATTAGGTCTCTATTAGGCCTAATGGTGGTTTTGGCCCTTAAGGGTAATGAACAACCTATGTAGTGGTTATTTAAATTTTTAAAAATGTTGTTTTATATATTAATTTTTTTATCTAAGTATGTATAATTTATTTTATGACCAAGATGGGTGAGAGCAAGAGTCAAGTATAAAGAGAAGGTCTAATAGGCCTAATTGACTAGTTAGAAAATTAAGGAAATGAGAGAATAAAATAGAGTTTTAGAAACTAAGTAAAGGGATTAAATAACATAATATAGGTATGATTAATATGTAATGAAGACATAAATATTTTTCTAAAGGTGATTCTCAAGGTAATATGACCTAATTCTTTCAAGGAAAGGTTTAATTGAGTGAGAAACCCTAATAGGTTGTTTGAGAGAGATAGAAGAGTGAGAAGAGAAAAAGAAGGTGGTAATATTAAATTGAGTAAGAAAAATGTGTCTAAAGTTTATCATAGGTTCAAATTTATCTTATTTGGTGATGAGTTACCTATGGGGTTGGTGCCTCTGTGCAAGTTAGTGCTTGTTAAAGGACTAGTTGAGTTGGTGCTTGACTAGTGAGGGGTTGGTGCTCTTTGTCAGGTTGGTGCCTCACTAAATATTGATTCATTGATTATAGGACTATATTATAAGATATTATTTAGTGGTTTTTATTCCCCAAGAGGTTTTCTCACATATCTCTTGTGTTCTTATGTTATTTGCTTTCATATATGCTTGTTTATGCATTGGTTAATGTATGTATGTGAATAAATGATTTATTGATGATAAGTGAATTTGAAAGATTTTTTTAAGGAAAATTATTCACCCCTCCCTTATTATTTTTACTTCCAACATTTGTTATCAGAGCAGGTCCTTTGAAGGAGGCCTAATAGCCTAAAGGATATCCTAAGCAAGTGAAGATGACTAGTCAAACACAAGGTGGGTTTTCTACAAGCATGTATCCATTATTTAATGGATATAATTATGATTTTAAGAGTGTTAAAATAAGTACATATTTTATTTCTCAAGGTTATGATGTTTGTAAATTATTTTTGAATGGATATACTTCTCCTCTTATTCCTCTTATAGATGTAGAAGGTAAGAAGGCTAGTGAAAACAATTCAAAAGTAATGAATGGTATTATCAGTAAATAAGTATTAGTCATGGTGTGTTTTCATCAAGAGGAATAGTGTGTTTCAATTATAGAAAGGTTGGTCATATTTCAAAGTTTTTTAATCATGGATTCTCAAGTCAAAATAAGAAATTTGAGGCCCCCAGAATACAAGAAAGAAGATAAAACAGTGAGTGGAAATGCAAGGTAGATAAGGTTAATGACCAATTTACAAGGCCAAGTGGAATATTTTCCATGGTGGATCATAGTCTTGATGCAAAGGAGTGCCAATAATTCTCCTTGCCAACTCATATTATGGATGAAGGAGTCAAGACCAATTGACCAAGCCAAAACATTATTCAAATGGAGATTGAAGAGGTCAAACCAAAAGGGTTATTCAAGCCTAAGAGGATCATGAAGGAAGTTAAATATAGTAAGGACATGGACATGTAGGAATATATTGAGTTTATAATGTTTTATTACCCTAGAGTAGAGATGACTCCATTAGACTCTATGAAGGCACTCAACTAGTGAGCATAATCATGAAGGATGCTTGGTCTTAGGGGGAGATTTTTTTTCTTTATTGACATTCAGATCCAAGGTTCAGTCAAGATTATACTCAAGGTGTGATCACAAGAGATAGGTCATAAATAATTTTTATGATGACTTGATCAAACCAAGACACAATCATGATAAGTGTCTGAATATCTCATGGAGATAATGGGAGCCAATCATGATCCAAGAGTAGGTATATGAGCCTGATCTAAGTTGAGTTTTTGTCAAAGAGAGTTAATGAGTTTATTTGGAGAGAAAAGGTATGTTTTTCCAAGTTAAATGATCATATAGTTTCAAAGAATATGACCCTTTATCATTAATTTCAAAGGGGGAGAGAGTTCTAGTTTAGAAGAAAGGTCAGTTTGAAGAAGATCCAACTTAGGGAGATATGAATGATCAAATTTATTTAAGTGTTTACCATCAATGACAAAGATGGATATTATTGAGGTATGTTCCTATTTTTAGTGTTAAATCATCGATGTTGTCATTGATTTTAAATTCAATATGGATATCATTAATGTCAAGGTCAAGAGTTGAGGCCATGCATGGTGGAGTGGTATGAGACAAAGAAGTCTTATGATAAGACAAAATTTGAAGGTAACCTATTGTTTCTTTGTTGAAAGAGAATTTGAAGGAAATATGGTAATTATTCTAAGTTTTATGGCATGTCAAAGTAAATATCATGATGTAAGTTAAGCTATTGTTAAATACTAAGTGTCTTGAGAAGCCTAGTCTAGTCCTATGAGAAGGTGTATGCATAAAACATAGTGAATCTTGGTGTGAAATTATGAGTAAGCATATGAAGATGATTAGTTTGAGGTATTTTTCGTTATATTGTGAAATTTAATGGACTTGGTGATGACAATGAGGTCATGAAGGCTCCATCCATGTGATTTTTTGTTTGGGTTATTATTGGAGTTCTAAGTTACACCTTAGTTGAGGAAAGAAGTGTTCAGATCCTATCCTCAAACCTAGTCCAATATGGGAGTGACCTTAGTCTATTGGATATCTTGTTTGTATGTCACACCTATATTTTTCATGGGGATATCTCCCCTAATATGTAAATGAAGTGATTTATAACACCTAAATCTTCACAGAGAAAAGGGAGAAGGATGTGAAAACTAAAACAAGAATCTAACCTATGTGGTAATGCACCAATTGTTTTATGATCCACTCTCAACTATTTAATTTGATGAATAATGATGAATATAATGGAGACAAGGGTTGATCAGACACTTCCAAAATGTTTCAAGCATGAATGTTTTTCTTGAAGGTTGATAAGAGACCTACAACTTGAAGGATAGAAAAAGATAGGTGTGTGCAAGACACTATAGACTTATGACACTTCAAGAGAAGACTCACTAGATAAAAATTAACACAACTTGGAATAAACCAAAAATATTGAATTAACATACATGAAGGACATATAGATGATGAATAAATAACATACACTATTTAGATCAAACTCTAATAAGGTACACTTAGCATTCAACAAGAATCTGAAATTATATTATATTGCTTCAAAAGAGTTTAAAAAATGATTTTGGTAGAGATTTTATACACCCAGTTGAGGGATGGAAAAATAAGAGTTCAATTCCTACATTTATATATAAAATGGAATACAAGAGATGGAAATCTAGGTGTATTAGGGGTCATTATTGAGCCCAAAGTGGTATAGGGTAGCTACACAAGCATTGTCTCTCTCTTTAAGTGTTAACACCCATTAATGAGCCAAATTTGTCATTATGAATGTTGTAAATCATTCAATTGTCCAAATTCATGATTTACCATTAAAAAATATTTCAAAACTCTCTCTTATGGTAGTTATACAACACATATGGGGTGTAAATAGGTCCATTTAGTGCATTGAGTAGCCCATCCATCAATATGCATGCCAAATTATTCATGAAACTACTTATAACCTAAAAGAATGATTCCAATTTTGGTTTAGGTTAACTTATATGGATTTTAAAATTAATTTAAATGGTCAATCACTGACCTAATGCCAACCTTTGATCCCTAGATTCTTCCACTTGTATGATAAGTAGGCATGTGTGGTTTAATCTCCAACCTTCTGCTCACATTATCTAGATGAGTGATCCAATAGTTTAATATAGGATCCATATCCATATGGTAAGACTTATAAAATCCTTGGATATAATTTAGTACCTTGACTTTTTGATTAGTGAAGAGGCTTTCACTTGCAACATACATTAGCTTTACCTCACTAGGCCAAATAGATTGCCTCACAGACTAATAGTTTTGGAGAAAATGGTAAGAACACTTCCAGTCAATTCCATGGGTTGAATTAATGTTTTATAGATATATAAATTCTTTAACCTACCCTATCCATGGTTTATAACTCTTTCTTATGCCCTAAAACACAAAATCTAACTAAAACTTTGCAATTTTGTCCTCTCAAGAGACATCTGTACATCTTTCATACCATCCAAGACCATAAGTTGAAGCCCCTATAAGTTGCCAATAGGGTCCAAGTGATAAATTAAAAAAATTTAGGAAAAATAATTAACTTTTTCTTAAACCTCTTTATACTAATTATTATTAGGGTTTAAGGGAGGTTTTAGGGGGTTTAGGAGTCTTGGGCCTAGTTCTTGAAGTTCTGAGCTTGGGTTTGTAAACTATCTACACCAATCCAAACCTAATGAGTCTTCTAACCTCCCATAAACATTTGGATTTCCCAAAAATCACATTTTAGCTTTAGTGAGCACTTAAATGTGTTCTTTTTTGAAGAACTTGCTCTTTGAGGAACCTCTACATGTCTATATGCAAAAAAAATCATCTTGATGACTTTCTTAGGGGCTTGAAATTATACAAGGGCATTAAAACATTGTGCTATCCCTCATATTTTGGTATGAGATCATCTAAAATTATCATCTCCTATTTTAATTCACTTTTAAAAACACATTCCTAATTGAATTTGGAGGTTTGTCTAGTTACAGACTTAGGACATGGACTTTAGCCTCCATATTGGAGTTATGAACCATATTTTCTTCTTGAATGGTTGAGAAAACATATTAGACATGTCAAAAGTTGTTATTATTACCACCATTATGCCATTTACCCTCCTTGTAGTGTATATAGTTAAGTATACCAAGAACTACAACTTATTATTTGATAGACTAGTCTTAAAGGTTAGCATGGAGACCTCCAAAAGACTTAAATAGGTTATTTTAGAGTCCCTTTACCTCATTAAACTCATTTTACACATGGACATCCTCTGTATCCTAATATTTGAGCTCAAAGTAACTTTTATAGGCCTCTTTCATAGGACTCTAACCCTACACATGCCAACCAAGGAGCCATGTTGGTTCCTAGGGGACCTCAAAAGACCTTAAAGGTGGTTTCATGGTTAAAACCCTACATTTGGATGGGTCTTGATGTGGTGTTTCATCATTAGGTCATTTCTATGCTTTGTGTAGGGTTTGAGACATCCACCATCTTAATAATGGTTTATAGAGTATGAATTTCCAACCCTAAAAAAAATCCATAGATGCTTATGGAGTTGAACCCCACTTATACCATGAATGTAATGGATTCTCGTGTAAAGGCTGCATGGAGAAATGAGCATTAAAGGGTGAGGTTAGGGTTAATTGTAGGTAGTTTTGAGTCCCTATTTTATTATCAATAATTCATATAGTTTAGCTACCCATTGAAAATAAAATTTCCATGAATGTTTAGTGCATGGGGAGACTTGAATTACCTTAAGGGATTTGGATTAGAGGATGTTTGTGGTGGAGTGGGTGAGCATGTGAACATGCCCCTTGAACTACTTACATACAGGTGGACTAGATTGTTTTAGGTATTGGGTCATGTACATCACTTTTTCCACCTTCTAACCATTAAAACCCATTTTTTGGTCTTAAATCATTCTCCCAATCCTTACTTGGACCATTGGATGGATAACAACAACTTACATATGCCTTAAGACATCACTGAGGCCTATGTGCAAGATTGCCTACCTGACTGTATTGCCACATATTCATAGTTTTTGAATGCAAATATGAGTGTTAGACCTTAGAAGGGGTTTCAAGGGACTCTATAAATCTTTCCACCTTGAAATAAGACTTATCTTAAACCCCATGTTGATTGTAGACTTCTCATAACATGGATGTGTATCAAACCTCACTATATGCCTGCATAGATAAGCCTTAGTCTGAGACAAAATAATGAGTATATCCACTATTTATATCAAAAAATTAAACATATTTACATCTTCCTTAGGTTATGTCCACCATCTGTATAGATTTTAGAGACCTATTTTTTCTTGGAGGGTGTCTATATCATCATTTTGGCTCAAAACTAGCTCTAAACTGCTTGTCAACAACGTACTCAAACTTGTAAGTATTGAAGATGGCTGGTAGCCTTTGATCTAAGGGCATTTGTGATATTATAAACCATTTGAAACATGATTAAGATGGTTATAATGAGTAGGTGGTGGCTCTTCAACATTATTTTGCTACATAACCCATCTCTTCATTCAACTCAAGTCTCACACTTGCATAGACTGTGTGCTCTCATGACTGAGATGATGTCATCCTAACTTCATAGAGGTAATAACCTTCATGTTTGCATTATAAAACAAGTCAAAATTGTTATCATTTGTATGTATACTCCCTCTTTGAGTTTACATGATGTGGAAACACCAACCTATACTAGTATTTCCATTTTAAGTTGCTCTTTGCCAAGGTGACTGATTGCAAGGGAGTTCTAAGTCTGTATAAGTTAGAAATGACTCATATAATTCTTTGAAACTTATGCCATGATTTTTTCACATCATCATCAATATTTACTAGGATGAACATTCCATGATGCCCATACTAGACTCCATGCTTTGAGTGGTTCTCACAATCCTCTTTAAGAATCTATTATAATAACCATATAGCTAGTTGTAGGTGTCAATTTTGCATTCTCAGACTACTATATGGATATATAGGTTTAACACATAATGGTATCATGATATTGATGGCCTTAATTTAGTGTGAGGGTCAACTTAGGATGATCCAATATTGAATAGATGGTAGATGGATGAATGAAGGTAACAATGAAAGAGGTTCGAGTGGGTTGAACAAAGAAACAAGGCTACTATAGTGTAAAGTTATTAGAAACATAGTGTAATAGTGAAAGTGTGGGAATGACATGGAATGGACACTAGGCTCCCTCAAAGACCAACCTAAATGGACCCTAAATATACCTTAATTTATATAGAAGTAACCATGTAAGTTTTGATGTAGGGAAGAGGTGTCTACGGTCTCAAAATGAAACATAGGATTTTCAGACTTACCTTAATATCTTTGAAAAAACCTTAACTTTTGAAAAATGTGAATGAGTGGTCATATAGACACAAGGGTGGATTTAAATATTTTTAAACCATCATGAGAGTTGGGAAATTTACCTTAAGGTTTTCTAAGACATTTAATTACCATTTCAACACCATAATACATGCTTGGAATACATTGGAAGTCTTGTAGGTGTCTGTAGCCATGCATACAATCTCTATCATATAGTTACTTTGGAATTTATATAACCTTATTACTTGGGATTATATGGGATATCAAAGGAATATTAAACCTTTAACTTAGATAAGAAGGCATTGAGATCCATGACACATATCTAAAAGCATTCAATCTTACTTATGACCCTTGATGGACGCACTTATGACCCTTGATGGAGGCACATATGACTAGTTTCAACAATGAAGCAAACTCCCTTGAAAATCATTGACTCCAAAAGTGCTTGTGTAGATCAGAGACACATAGATATTACTTAAATTGTTAAGGAATGCTCATAAAGGATAGGCAATTATCCTCCAAAAAAATCCCATTGGTCTTTAGCTCCCTAATTCTAGTTTCCATGGGCAAGATCTTAGACCCCCACTCACCTTTTGCTATATAGAATAAACATGAACTTAAGGGGTCTTATTAGCTTGCTAATTAGTTTAAAGTAGAGGATAAATAGTTTTGAGCCCCTAATTCATTGAAATACACTAATCCTTTCACCATTAGACATCTCTAAACTCCTTTTGCAATAATATACATCTGACTAAGCTGATTCATATAGTATGGATTCGTATTATTGAGAAAACACTTGCAAACTACCATTTTTCTTACAAATATTCTTACTTCAAACATAAAATTTAGTTTCTTGGTGTTGTGGAGGGAAAATAGGGGAAGGATAGAATTTTGACCTAGTGGTATGACCTAAAGAAGCTAAAAGGTCATAATTTGGCATGTGTGGGCGTATTTTAGAGGAAATAAGCATTAACTAGGGTGTTAGTGGGCCTAAATGAGGTATTAAACTATCTGATGATAACTAAATGAGGCTAATGAGGTTGTTTAGAGGCATATGGAGTGATTTAGTGGTCAATCAAGGCCAAATAACATCTCATTATGGTCAAAACCATTGACTATATTCAAGCACATGGATTTAAAAGAGGCTCAATCATTAGATCAGTAGGTTAATACATAGGAACACCTCAATGATCAATTAAAACTTACTTAGACCTCATAACTTTCTCTATAATGATTCTTGAAAGCTCAAAAATGGGCATACCTCTAATGATTATGTAAGACCAATGTACCTTTAGGCCTTTCTCAAGTTGTCTCCCTTATCTTTGTCTTCATTACTGGATCTTTCTTATTATAATGACCCTTTCAGGTGGGTACGGACCAACTAGGCACTTTTAAAATGACAACACTACATAACTTAGGCCTGAAAGGAGTTATAAAGACCTACAAAGACTACTAAGGCAAGTTTAAAATATGACTAGATAGTGAACTGACTAGACACCCTTCTCACCACATGACATGACTAACAGTATAGTGTCAAAGATGGACCACAACCCCAGGCTATAAGGTTGGTCAATTTCTAGGTCTAGGACTAGAAATTGACCAATATTTTTGTGGCTTTGATGATTAACCAACCTTTTGGTCATAGAACCCGTAAATTTGATCAAACTTGTCCATGATAACTAACATATAGGGCATGACTATAACATAGGCTCTATCTTAACCTTGTATACTCTTAAATTAATACGACACAACCAAAAAATAGGAAATAAAAAATAACACAACACAAAACTACCTAAAAAAGAAAACTAAACACCAAACATGACACTTGTGCAAGGTCACTTAGAGGTAAAAGACAACCCTACCTACCTATGTACAAAATAACATGAAAGATAACTAGTAGCAAAACTTGAGATACCTCTCATTGATAGGGATGGGGAGGATGTCACCATTTAGTTTATCAATCTTAAAGGAATTTATCTCCTTGTAGCATGTGATAACATAAGGTCCACTAAAAATATTATCAAATTCAGAGTGCTTCTCTAGTTTTGGATGATACTCATCCTATTTGAGGACTATATCACCTTGTTGAAATGTTCTATAGGAGGATCTCTTATCAAATTACCTATTCACTTAGTGATTATTGGACCACATGATGTGCATGTCATTGTCCCTTATCTTTTCTAGATGTCCTAGTTCATTTATCCTAACTTGCATAGCATCATCTTCTAGGAGCTCAAGTTGGTGGGTAAGCTCTAGTGCAGACAAGTCAAGGGAGATAAGAAGTCTTGCCTCTTTACCATAGAAAAGGAGGTATAGGGAATGTATAGTAGACTTCTTAGGTGTCACTCTATTTTCCCATAGGGTAGTCCTCAATCTAGAATGCCACTCCCTCTGACTATCTTCCATAGTCCTTTTGATGATCCTCAATAAGTTCTTATTTGTGGACTCTGCTAGTCCATTGCTCTGTGGGTAATAGTTAGAGGATAATTTGAGATAAATTCCATATGAAATATCCCACTCACATACCTTGTTTCTACTGAAGGTGAATGCATTATCAAAAATTATTTGTGGAAGGCACACCAAATATAGTCATAAGGTTGTCATAAAACTCTAGGATAGAATTCTCATTGGCTTCTTTAAGGGTAGCTGCTTCAATTTACCTTGTGAATTAGTCTATGGATGTGATTATCCAATTGTCTCCAACACTTGAAGGGGGATGGATCATCCCTATGAAATCCAAGCCCCACTACATGAAGGGTTATTCTATTTATATTGGTTGTAAGGGAAGGGTAGCTAAATTCTATTTGCCAATGAACATGACAATTTTGAACATTTCCTTACCCAAAAATGTGCATCTATAAAAAAATATGGGCCAAAATTAACCAGCTTTAATGACCTTGGAGGCTGTGTTCTTGGTGTTAAAGTGCCCACCAACTGGACCATCATGGAACTATTCAAGTAACTTGTCCACTTGTCATGATTCCACACACCTCAAAATCATGACTTTTATGTCCTTACAAAATACTCCATCTAACAAGACATAGGGTATAGTTTTCAACCTGAAGTGCCTCTTCTTGTCTCTATCAAATCTCATAGGACATTAGCTTGAGTAAAAGAATCTGATCACATCATGTGTCCAACTAAAAGGAGTGTTGCTTTTTGGTTATCATAGATTGTAAACACTTGATATTTTCCATCCTTTACCTCTGCTATAAAGTGCTCACATAATCCTCTACCCTTGATAATATTTGTAACTCTAAATTCAATGTCATACTCCATGAATTTTTTTACCCACCCAACTCATTGAGGTCTCAATTTAGTATGAATTCCTTAATGCTTGGGTGTACTACCATGAGTATAATCTTGATATTAAAGACCATGTGCCTAAATTTATTTAACCCTCTCAATAAAAAATCACATGTTTCTCTAAAAAACTATAAATCTCTTCATATCCTTCTAAATATTGACTCAATGAGGCAATAGGTAGTTCTAGGCCTTCACCATTCTAATGCATTAACATGATATAAATTGCATATGATGTAGAGAAGGCATACAAGTAGAATTATTTTCTAAAATTAAGATTAATAATTTTAGTGGCATGATATATGGCTTACTTGATGGCCTAAAATCTCCTCTTACCTTATTTATTCCATGTAAACTCCTTGTGTTTCTTTAACATGTGAGTATGAGGCTTGACCAACTCTACAAAGCCTAGGATAAACCTTCTTATGAAATTAATCTTCCCCAAGAAACTCTGTAGAATTTTCTTGTGCTTGGGAAAGGGTAAGGACATAATGGATTAATCTCTCTCAAGGTCTATGAAAATAACATTTTTGGACACTACATGGCCTAACATCTACCCTCATGAATAACAAAGATGCACTTTTTAAGATTCAATGACACTCCAAACTGCTTGCATCTTTCAAAGACTAGTTTCAAGTGAGATATGTGGTCTAATGGGTCATTTGAGAAAATAATCATGCCATCAAGGTAGATGAGCACCATGTCATTTATTAAATCCTCAAAGGCAAAACCCATTTCACTTTTTAAATTTTCCCCTACATTGGATAGTCTAAAGGGCATATTCATGTATGCATAAGTGCCCCACTTTGTATTCAAGGTAGTCTTATGCCTATCCTCTTCTTTGAAAAGTATTTGGTTGTATCCAAAGTATCCATCAAGTAATGAGAAACTCTGATATCCTATAACCTTTTGAATAATTTGGTCCATTGAGGGTAGTGGGTAATGGTCCCTTAAAGACACCTTGTTGAGGTCTCTAAAGTCAACACACAAGAATATTTCACCATTCTTCTTCCTCATCGGAATAAGGTTTTCCACTCATGAGAAATGTATTATGTGGAATACTATCCTTGAATCAATTATCTTAAACAAATCCCTTCTCATTATCTCCTCCACCTTTGGATTAACAGGCCTTTGTTTTTGTCTCATTGACTTTGCATTACTTTCCAATTCTATGGTATGTTGTGCAAGTTTTGGGTTAAAACATTTTAATAAATGGTACTTCCATGTAAAGACATTTGAATAAGCTTGGCATAAGTCAATAAATTCATCTCTTTCCTCTAGTATGTTAATCTTTCCCAATTTCAACAACTTGTCCTTAAAGATCTCTACCCTCTTATAGTGCTCTTCCTTAGTAAAGATACATGCCTTATCTTTTCTCATCTGATCATCTTAATTTAATATGTTTTCCAAAGTAACAAGTCCCTTAGCAAACTTTTTAGACCTTAGATACACTATCTAATCATAATATTGGTGTTGGAACTTAATTTGGTTCTTATGGTAGAATTTTGCCTCTTGTATGAGAAAACATATAATTTGCTCATCATTATCAAAAACCTACCAAATCACCTCATTGTCAGGTATATTTGTCCTACATATAATATTGATATTTCCTTGAATTTTATTTCCTTTTATCCCCTCTACAATCTCATATTGAGCTCTAATGGTTACAATCTTGTCTTCTTGGCGGTTTGCCTTTCTTGGTATGGATTGTATGTTGAAGGCCAAGAAATATTCTATGAGGTCCCATAATTGGTGCTTATAACCCTTCAACTGATGGTTATTTAATACACTAATACCCCTTACTTTTTTCAAAACAATCTCACTATCACCTTTTATTTTAATTATTTTGATACCTCTCCTTCTTGCTTCTTTCAACCCATGTTGAAGAGCTTCACACTCAATTATGATTGAGGTGTAGTTGAATTGGAACCTTGTAGCTAAGTAGTATTTTTGATTTAAAGGTGAGATAAAAATCACTCTAGCCCCACTTCCATTGTTTGACCTTGAGCCATAAAAGAATAAGGTCCATAAACCATCATCTTCTTGAATTGTGCTTGGTAGACTAGGCATAGCAGCACCTTCCTCATGCATACAATACACTCCTAAATATGCCTCCTTAATGGTCTTATAAGGATCAAATCCATGGTTTTCAGCTACCCATTCATCTAAGTAGAAGTCTGATATGCTCTCAAGGTGATCATTAGTCTCTTGTTCATTATCATTCTCATCTTCTTTAAGTATGGTTCAATTGACATTTGAAAGATTGGGCATATAGGGTTATAAGTGGAATCTTGAAAGAGACTCAGACCTAATAGTGACACTAGTCCCATATCTAGTCTTAAAGACCATGTATGACCAATTAGATGATAGGTAACCCCAAATATTTGTATCAAAGTCCCTATATAAGCATTGGGCAAAGTATAGGGGCAAATCAACAACCATGACATCTTGATTAATGACATAATTTGGACAAGCTACTAATTTAATATTTGGTTCTTCAAGATAACTAGTATTTTGGTAGGAGAGTCATCTAACTGTAAGATACCCTTTTCATTAGGAACATACTTGAGCTTAATCTTGTCTGTTATGGCTTTGGGCATGATTAAAGTTGAGGCACTAGAATATATCATACAATTATGGATAAGATAGTCCCCTATGATGATTGACAAGTAAAATGTAGATGACTTAACAACCTTAGGGGCTTAAACTTGACTATAATGACTATCATTGACATAAACAATACTTACCTTGTTAGCTAGCTTATTCACATGCGAGATCTTGGAGAGCTCTTTTTAGAGGATGCATTTTTACCCCAAAATGGATATAACATCCCACATAGAAATTCTAACATTATACCTCTTCATGTGGTCAAAATTTTGAGTGGAAGATTCATACTCCTTGGCTACATCTTGGAAGTAGAAGTGTCACTTGACACATGGGTGATTTGAAGAACAAATGGAGCCTTCTACTACTACTACCCATATGGCTGAGGTACTTATTGAATTGAAGGGGTATTATTGGCTACATTATGAGTGGTAGATTATTGGGTGATTTAGAGAGGTGTATAAGAAAAAATTGGTTTCCCCAAACTACATTCATCATCCTCATTTTATCCCTTATATGGGTTGTAACTGTATCATCTAAATTTTGTGTAGTCTACCTCAAATTTACTTACACATGTTCAAATATATACTCCCCTTATTGAAATTTCACAAAAGTGGTGTCATCTGGTCCTTTCCCATATTCCCTTGCTATTGGCTTGGAACCTATGATGGTGTTAGTGTAGGAAAATCACCTTGATTCACTGGAGAGCCTTGTGGTGGAGGAGGAATTATGTTAAATGGAGGATCTTTATACCAACTAGAATTTTGATATGTCTCTCCATTTATAGACATTACCATCTCATTAGATTTACCTCATAATTGTTGCCATTGTCCTTCTTGTGAAAAGTTATTTTGTGTGGGTACCAAGGCTCTTGAGCTACTTGCATTTGTGGGATTGTAGCTATTGTATGGTCTAGATTAAGTGATTTGGCCTTAGTATTATTGGTTTGGTGGATAAATAGGCTTGCTATAAGAATGCGAGGGATATGATAATTATAGGGGCCTTGGTATGGTCTATATGAGGTATATTGTTACCACTCTAAATCCACCAATTTATTGTTTTGTGCTTTCAACAATCCTTCAATTTTCCTAAGCCTATCCACTTGGTTGTCATCTGATTATCCTTGATTGTTTGGAGCAAGAAAGGGATTAATGGTGGGTGGAGTAGTTTGGAGCTTAGGAAATAGGGGCTTGAGGGGTCTTGGCATTAATTTACCTACTTGTATCAAATAGTTTTTTTCCCTTATAGAGATCTCATAATCCTTAGGCAGAGTTGTCCCGCCCATGGATTCAATCATTACTACAACATCTAAGTTCAAGGATCTTAGGTAGTAAATAAATGCATAATTGGATGTGGGATTTATGATGAAAAGGATTCTATTCCAAGTTTTTTGGAATTTATGGTTGAAATAAACCATAGATTCTTGGGATGCCCTCTTGATTGAGGTGAGTTGTTCAACTAGTGACACATGGTCACTCCTATCTTCAAAATGCTTGAAAATAAAATCATCAAACTCATCCCAATTGTTTATTGAGGTAGGAGTTAGACCCCTAAACCATTGTATGGGATTTCCTATCAAGGATGTGGCTAGTAGTCTCATGGCTACATTTTCTTGGGTGATATTAGGCACTGAGCATAGGTTTGTAATGTCTACTATACACTCCATAGGAGTGGTGGAGTTTTATCCTATGAATTAAGGCAAAATATTCAAGGAGGAAATTGGGATATCATTATATTATTGGAGGTTAAGAGGATTGCCACCATTAAAGGGCAAAAAGGCTTGCAATCTAGGCCTTACCATTTGGATTAGTGGACTTTTAAGGAACTATGTATGGGCAAAATTTATAGAGTTTGGAGATGTGGGAGAAGTAAGGGGTATGAGGTTGGGGTTTGAAATAAGAACCCTCTTTTTTTTAGTAATATCTAATGGAAATTTAATGATATGAAATTTCTTACCTTTTAAAGCAGACCTAGTAGAGATTTGGTGATGAACTTGCCCTCCAATCTACTAATGACTATTCCAAGACTTACAAATGTCCTTCCACATTGTCAAGTTATCCCAAATATATGTCCAAGTGCCTTGATTATAGTCCCATCAGGCATGTTATAACTATTGGAGTTCTAGGTTTCACCCTAGATAAGGAGAGAAGTGTTCAAGTCCTATCCTAAAACTTAGTCTAACATGGGAGTGACCTTAGACTGTGGACTGTCTAGTTTGCATGTCACACCTCTAGTTTCATGGGAATAACTCCCCTAATATGGAAATGAAGTGATTTATATCACCTAAATATTCACAAAGAAATGTGAAAAGGATATGAAAACTAAAACAATAATCTAACCTATGTGGTGATGCACCAATTATTCAATGATTCACTCTCAACTATTTCATTTGATGACTACTTGTAGAAAAGTTCACTAGGTTGGTTTATGTGCTTGGTCATGCATTTATCCATCAAACCAAGTTATTTATAACCTTGGTGGAGCTAGGGATGAGGGTAGTAAGGTATTTCACAACACATTTAATCATGCTATGGCACTGACATTAGTTTCACATAAGACACAAGCTTTACATCGAAGTGCTACAGTGAAGGGACCAAGCTCGTGTTTAGTTAGTTACATCATGGCACAACTTAGGGTTCAAAGGAACTTAATCATTGGTCAAAATTGTTCCAATGGCCATCTAGTGATAGGTTTTTCATAGGGAAGTCAATAAGCATGAGTCCTCTTAATGGCCTATGCACTATGGTATAAATCTATACTTGGAAGGACTAGGCTCTAAGGGGTGCAAGCTGTGGGATTAGCTAGTGGAGTCGTTTGGGTACTTGTGTAAATCTTGGGGATTACTTAGATCAAGGATTAATTCTCAAGGTAGCATTTTAGGCATGAGTATTGAAACCTTGGTATAATATAGTTCTTCTATTTAGTCACTACATAAGTGAGTTGAGGTTGTTAAATAACACAAGGATGCCATTAGAAACTAGAGTTAAACCTCCATATTTCACTCTATTATGTAAACCCACTCAAAGAATAAAATAAACTAGCCTATAAGTATACCATCACGTAAATAATAAAATAAGGATTAATACTTCATATTCCTTTAATAACATTATTCATTAACTTGTACTCTATCAACAAAGTTCAATACAGTAATAGAGCATAAGCTCTTCCTAACTCTATTCATGCCCAATGGCTCACATGAGAGATTGGGCCATACATTCTAATCTCTAAACTATTATGTGCATACTAATAAACATTACTAGTTCACTCCTTATTTTACCAAATCTCTACTATACTTAATCACACACTCTTCTCTTCAATTGCAAGCCTTCCTTTATAGGTAGATGGTTGACTCCTACTAGGTTAGATGGGTGCATGTTAATTGATGAGCTATTACTAGTATATTAGCTCCACTACATTGTCCAAGGTCAACAAGCACATGCCATATTTTGATCTATCATTAAGAGGTTGCTATTTCACCTGCTCCACTCTTTGACATCCATGCTTCTTAAGCCACCATGTCTAAGTCTTGGTAGTGGGGTCTTTATGAAATTTGTCACTAAACAACTACCCGCCAGCTGGCATGGGATCCATGAAGACTCCTTCTACTAGCACCAAAATGTATAACAAGGGGAGAAATTATTAGAAATAATTATCTCACATCAAGATTTGTCTAGTTGGTGTGGTCCATGTACTTTCCCTAAAAAGGGGTCCCAACATTACCCCATACAAAATTTCTAGTCCACCCCAAATTAGTCTTTAAGCACCTTCATTACATAGAATTTGGGTGCACCCTACCTCAAGTCTTCCCTAAAATTTTCAAAGCCTTGGATGGCACCCATAATCTATTTAATGGAACCATCTAATTTAGTGGACATAACCTCTAGGGCAATCAATTTCATTCTCTCCAATTCTTTTTTGAAGGCTTACAGCCTTTCCTTTGCTCACTTCACTCTGTCGTCCAATATTTCCCCCTGCTCACTAGCCTTTTTTTGGAATGCACAAAAAACTACCTCAAAATCTTGATCTTAAGTATTTAATTGAGTTCTAATGGATTTGACCTTGGCCATCACTTACATGTGCTTAGTCCTAATTAATATGAAGGAGTGTTGGATCGAAGTGTCATTTTCTTCCTTTGCCTTTTTTGAGGCATGTGTCATTGATGGTTGCTTGATTAGAAAAGTTGTTGAATATTATGTCAACTTCCTTGATGACCTCTTCAATTTTAGTGAATAAGTCTTCAACCATATCCATATTTTTGTTTAACTCACCTCATAAGGCCTCACAAGGGTCTTTTTTTTCTTCAAGCACTGAATTCATCCTTGGTAACATCTTCTTCATGAGTGCACAAACATATTCAACCTCCTTCACCCTAGAGGTATCCATGCCATCCATGAGGGATGGCTCTACCTCTTCCATGTGCTCTATTAGTTTTTTGAGATTAAGCTTTATTACCTCAAGCTCTTTCTCTATGTCCTTCATTATTTTTCTCTAGCTATTGGCATAAACATCATTGATGATGTTCTTGCATGCCATCAAGGATGCAATTTTGATTAGCGTATTTGTAGAGTGAATAAGGTTCATATCTCAAGGATTTAATAGGTGGTAATCATGCCCTTCCTTAGGCTTCTTGGCATGTTAGATCACCTTTTTTAGAACCTAAAACTCAGGCTCATCCATGTGGCATTCTAATGCCCAAGAGACCTGGTGGTGCATTAGGGTTGTATCAGTTCTTGGAAGCATGCAATTAATCATGTAGAAGTCATCATCCTCATTGAATTCTTACTAAGCCTTTTCCATATTTTTAATCTCATACTCTTCATCTTCACCAAGCTCCTCTTCCTTGTTAGTGATGGTACTTGATCTCATGTCTTCATCTTTTTCACCTTCCTCTTCCTCTTCTTTCTCATCCTACCCCTCTCTTTCTCTAGATCTAGACCCACTGTCATGTTGCTCTTGTAGGGTTTCTTTTTTGGACTTATCCCCTTCATCCATATTTTCATACCATAGCCCCATTTCCTCTATTCACTACTCTAAGGCACCAGTATCACCTTTTTTCTTCAAGTTCCCCTTTTGAGTCAGGGCATGCCTATTGTGTGGTTTTTTCTATTATCCTAGTAGAGGCATTGGGCAACATTTCTAGTAATTTCTCTTCCCTGGGTCTTGTGCTAGCAAAACCCTTATTCTTTTCAATTTCTTTTAACATGAACACCATTTCTTTATGGACCACTTCCTCCTCCCTCTCTTTATTCTTGGCCTTCTCTACTTTGACCCTTCTTGCTACCTTTTTTTTTCTTGGCCTTTTCTTTTTTGGCCTTCCTCTTCACAATTTGCACAATGCATCTCTTTTCTCTCTCTCTTACTCTTCAGCCTCTAACTGATCAATCTCAGCCTGGGACATGGCCTTGTATTTCATCTCTTTATGCCTCTAATGTAATTTTAGCATTGCATCAATATAGCCTTGGTCAAGGCCCATATCTTTCCATCAATGTTGTAGCTCTTCTTCTATTTGTGTACTTGAGTGGGTTGTCTCCTTAGGCCCCTTACCTATTTCTTCTTCTTGACTTTTTTCCTCCATTATCACCTTGCATTCCTCCTCTTTCCTCTACTATTCAACCTTCACCATCTAAATGACCTCCTTTAACACCCCTACCTTAGCCATTTCCTCCTATTCTTGTAATTTTAGCATCCTCCAAACTTCAACCTCACTGGAGCTGAGTCTCCTCAATCTTTACCTAGGCTTTTATGGCTTGATCAAAGGTGGAGGGGAAGGGCTCTATTCACTTGACAAGGATTCCTCATCCTTAGGTATAATAAATGTGCCCCACCCCCACTCTTCTTCCTCAAACTCTTTTGCCTTATCTTCTTTAGATATAACAAATTTGGGCACTTGGGAGGGAGTCTTCCCTTTCTTTTTCTATTTTGTGGAGGGGGATTTTGGCATAAAGTGCACATGCTTATTAGATGACTTTGAAGCAGATGCTTCCCCTTTTGAATTGATGTTTAGCTTCAATCACTCCTCAATATCTTTTAAGGTATCCCCTCTCTTCTTTTTTAGGGACTTATTTTTTATGGGCATTAGAGTTCCCTCATCCTTAATTTAGATAGTGGTCTTTTCTCTACTTGGTGCTAGACCTAATGTTGGAATCCTTCTTCTTTGGCTTCATCACATAGTAAATCCTATGGATAAGTCCAAGGATGCTAACCTCTTAGACTGGATCAATGTTTGGGTGATCTTAGGTGTCTTCTTCATCTTTAGTCACACCTCCATTTGCATGGGGGAACTTGTACCACATTTTTTGGCTATTTGTATCAAGATCCTTGACTTGGATGTCCATTTTTTATGAATTTGGGATTTGGTCAAGTGCATCCTTGAAATAGTCTACTAAGAAGGTGAAGGGAAGTTTCATCTATCCTAACTTATTCCCATCCTTCAGTGTTAAGTGCATGACATAATAGTACTACATCATGGCAAAAGTTGTCCTCCCAAACATGCTTATGGTGATCCCCTGGGGTATGCACCACACCCCTCGAGTCCAAAGGCTGCACTAGCACATTACGTGAGTCTTGTATTTTGGGTTGAAGGTAGTGGGGTAGGTTTAGTCCTTGTATTTTTGTGCTATGGACTCATGGTGTTCTAAGAACACCCACAAGATATCCTCACTTTCATTGGGGATCCTGATCTCCTCCAATATGATCAAGATGAGGGTGAAGGTCTCTTTGGTGCCATGGCACTCAAGTACATTCTTGGTAAATTCCTTAGCAATGAATTGCATGGTGTTGAGCTAGACACCCTATGCCATATGGTAGGCTAGGTAGATATATGCATTGGACACATCTATCCACCAGTTTCTAGGGTCTTCACTTGTTGATCAAGAATGTATAGCCCTCATTGAAGCAGTTTAGTAGATTTACAACTCACTTTACCTCTTCATCATCATCCATCAGCTAATGGATATATCTACCTATGTTTGGGAGCCCAATTATTCATCTTATCATATGTACCAATATCTGTATGTGCCAACTTGTAAAGTCTACAAGATCCTCATGGACATGTGAGAGAATGAATTGAATGAGCTCTTCAGGCTTTCCAAAGCATGGAAAATCATAGAGATGATTTATGTCTAAGGCCTTTAACTTGTCTTGAATCGAGACATAAAAGAGGGCATCACCTTTAAGGGTATTGCACCATATATCCACCATCTAGTCTTATGCCAAGTCTTGGAAATAGACTAACATCTTGTGGTTATATTGTTTAACTGGCACAGGTGTGTGAAGGAGCACCATGGTTCTCCCACTGATACCTTTAGTGTAAATTACATGTATTGATAGAACATTTTTTTAAGTGCCTCAATATCCACCACTATAATGCTAACCACCTCAATTATCTACACCTTTGTCTTGGTAGTAGATGCTTCCTCAACAATCTTGACCTACTTGGGTTCTTGCTACACTTCTATGAAGATTGATTCCTTTTCCTTCTTCACCATTCTAAATCTTCTAAAATTAAATCTCGAGAGGTGTGTTTTTTTAAAGCCTCTAATAATGTTTGGTACTCTTTTAGTTATGCGATCTTTGCCTATATGTTTAGATTCAAGCTTCCTTAGCCATTAATGATAGCCTAACACAAACTTCTTGGTTCAACCCACTTCTTTGCACAAACCTTTCTTTAATCCTTCACACCGGTTTTTAATGTGAATGCACTCTCCCTCTTTGTGTCTTCATTCACTTTGAGTTACTTGGATTTCTTGAGTAGTTATTGTGATGGTTTTTTCTTGCTTTAACTCTCTAGTTTTTTGTTAATTTTGTATTAAGTCTTGGATTAGCATAAACTTGGTAACCTTAATAAGTCTATCATTCACCCTTTTATACCCTTCTTTGTCAACCACTATTATTAATGTAGGCTTAATGGTGTAGGTGTCTTGATCTTCTTGGAAAACACAAAAAATACATGAAATCATTGAAATTATCCTATCTTGTACTCATTAATTGCTTATCTTTATGCCACTATTACCTCATTGAATTCTCCTAATGGATTTTTTGATGAAGTGGTGTGTGGTTCAAATGGTCACATCTCACTCCTTCCTAGGTAGATGCTCGCTATCTTGGATGACTTCCTTATGTGCATGTATCCTTTGGTGTGACTTTCACATTTCTTATGGTAACCTGGGTGCTATACCTCACATGCACACAACTCAACATCCTTAGTTCCATATCTTCTCTATCTTCACTCTTATTTCAAGTGTGTTTTTCTTTCTTGGTCAATTTCTTTTGATTCATCTTACTTTGGCCTTCTTACCCCATACAAATCCATTTCACTAGCCCTCTAACACTTTATTTTTCTCCTAATGCTCTTGATAACTTTTAGTATGTGCATCTTCACTATCTACCTTGTGGTCAACCAAGTTGGGTGTCTTCACTTCTTACTTTATGGTTTAATTTGGCACCAGATCAATTTATGTGCTTATTTGTGATTCTCACATAAAGGTAGTGCTAGAGAGGTTTGATCTTGGGCCCTTAAGGGTGTTCTACTTCTTATTTTGTGTAATTATCACTCATAACTACTTCTAATTATGCCTAGTAAGCTTTCCATGCCCACTAATTATATATATGGTCTCATGCATTTATGGGTACAATTGCTTGACTCATTCAATTGGAATTATGCATGAAGTGATGACATAAAAGTTCTTGCAGCCTTTGCATGCTACTCACTGTCTTTATACATCATACAAGGGATAAAAAATAAAAAAGGAATGGTTTTGGCTTGTGCTAAACTTTATTTTGGTCAATTATACTCAAACTGACTATTAACCAAGAAGTTAGAGTTTTTATGGCTTGAGTGATAGCCTACTACCTATATGACTTCAGTTTTTTTCCATTGAAATGCTCGAGGAGCATTTTGTTGGAAAACATGCAAAAATTGCATGTGCCTATTTCTAAGATGTGGTGGATGATGTATAAACCCATCCACTAGATTTACAACTTGCTAGGTGATTAAAGTACTTGGAATCATAGAGTATCACCAATGCTCCTTTAGTCAGCTCCTTGTGCTTAATGTGTTTATCATGCCACCACTTTTGGCATGCTTTCTTAACCTACTGACTCTATTTGGTTTGGGTTCACTTCTCATCCAAGTGATTTAAGTCTTCCAACTTTGTGCTTAAAGATTCTTGATCATCTATGTGGCTAATTTGTGTAATGCACAAGAAGGGTACCATGAACTCTGTGGGTAGAACTGCTTCAGTGCCAAACACCTATTGAAATGGTGTAGTCTTGTTTAGGTTCTTATAGGTCATGTGATATGCCCAAAGTACCACTAAAACATGATCATCCTAGTCTTTGTAACCAATGTCACATATCTTTGTGAGGCATGCTCCTAGGATTTTATTAAAGGATTCAGCCATGCCATTGGCTTAGGGATGATATGGGGTGGTCTAGTGGTGCACTACCATATATTCAATTAGAATGATATGTATCATTTCATTAATGAAATGAGTGCCCCTATCTCTAGTTAAACACCTATACCTGTTGATGATCTTCTCCCATATAAAGCACGTAGCTATCATGGTTGTATAGTATTTGGTCAGAGTGTCTTCAACCCACTTAGTGAAATAATTAGTGGTCACTAAATTGAATCTAGAATTGATACACCATGTTGTGGAAGTGATTGGCCCAAGAAAGTCAATGGTCCATTTTTCAAATGACACCTTGGTGAGAATGAGAATGAGAGGCATCTCATCCTGATGGTTGGGCTTCCTAGTGTGTTGGCATACATCACATGCCTTAGCGTACCCCATAACATCTTGGAATAGGCTTGACCACCATAAGCCTAATTGAAAAACCTTGTGAGCTTTTATATCACCAGTATAATGGCCTCTTACTATCCCTTCATGCACTTCTTGGATGATGGATTCCCATTCATGTTCCAAAACATAATCGTGCAGGACTTCATCCCTACCTTGTTTATAGATCTCCCCTTTGATGAGCAGAAAGGGGGCAATGTGGATTATAAGTTGTTTCTTTTCCTTAGTGGATAAGGTCTAGGGTGCAAACCCAGATGTTAGGAAAGTGGCAATATCTACTAGATCTTTAGGAACATGCTAAACTTTATACAGTTGCACATCTGGCATGTCATCCTGAATGGGTACTATTGTATCACTAGAGTTGATGTGGGATAAATGGTCTAGCCCTAAGTTTTACTTCCTAGGTTTGATGACTATAGAGAAGTGGAATTCTTGGAAGAGGATAATCCATCTGCATATGCATCCATGTAAAATAGGCTTATTCATGAGGTAATTAAGTGCCTCATGATATATGAAGAAGATGAATGGGGTTGCCAGAAGGTATTGGCTAAATTTTTGTAAGGCATAGACCATTACCAAGACCTCATGCTTGATGGTGGTATAATTTTGCTCTACCTACATCAATTTTTTAATTATGAATGAGATGAGGTGGTCCATCTTGCCTTCATCTAGTTGTACTAGTCTGGTGCCAATGGCAGAGCCTAAAGCATCAATGTGGACATGAAAAGGAGTCATCTAATTGGGAAATTATAGAATTGGTGCACTAGTTAGCTTTAGCTTTAGTGTCTCAAAGGCCTCCTCTTATGAATCACCCCAGTATAATGGGCCATCCTTACACAAGAGATCTTATAAAGGCACCATAATTTTTTTATAGCTCTAAATAAACTTTTTTTAGTAGCCATAATGGCCTAGAAAGGCATGCACATCTTTCTATGTTGAAAGAGTTTGGAGCTATATTATTATGTCTATCTTTGCTAGATCAATAAGTAAATCATCCTTGCAAATTATGTGCCTAAGTAATGTCCCAAATGGATTTGTGAAGATATACTTCTTTAGGTTTAAGGGGATCTAGAGATAGCTACACCTTTTAAACATGATTTGTAGGTTGACATAGTGGTCTCTCACAAGACCATATACCATCCAATCATCAAGATACACATGGAGGAAATTATGGATAATGTCCTTAAAGGCTATGATCACCACCCTAGAAAATATGGTTGGTGCATTATTGAATCCAAAAGGAATCACGCTATAGGAGAAACAACCCCATTCAATCACAAAGTTTGTTTTCGGCTTATCCTCCTCTTCATTTTGCACCTGATGGTAGCCTAAGAACCCATCAATGAAAGTGTAGATCTCATAACCTATGACTCTATATAGGACCTCATCAATGAATGGGGTTAGGAAGGGAACACTAATGCATGTGGTGTTCAACATCCTATTATTGATGCAAATATGTATGCACCCATATTTCTTGATGTTGATGACCATCAGGCTCACCCATTTAGATTATTATACTGAGTAAATGATGTCAACAACCAAAATTCCATCAATATCCATTTTTACCTTAGCACATCGATTAGGATTCATTTAATAGGGGTGCTTCTTGATTGGCCTCATGCCATCCACCAGCTTGATGCTCATTTTCCCAAGTCAAGAGTGGGTGCCCTCCATGTCCTTATAGCTTTATGAGAATAGGTCCTAAATTTTTTTCAAGAGGTCAAAAATTCATGGTATCTCTAATTTAGACTAGTAGGCACCTATATTGGTGATCTTTAGCTCACCTTCTATGCTAATATCTACCTTGGTAGTCTTGAGGAGCACATGATAGGGTTCATTTCTCTCCTAGTGAGATTATTCAACTTACCTTATCCCCTTTATATTTTCAATTCAAAGATGCATTGGATCTTTATTGTTTAGGGTGATATGATCCACAAGGCACATGAGTTTTTGTCTACCTATTAGAGCCTTCCAATTTTGTTCTTTTCAAGTCTCATCATCTTCTTCACTGGAATCACTATTGAGTACCATCTCTACAAATAATGTTAGGATCACTAGTCCTTTCTCCCAAAACATTTCCCTTAGGTGTTCTTCTATGATTGTAGTGTCCTTAAATACTACCCTATGGATGACTTATAATGGCTCCAGTAGCCTTAAGTTTTGCAAATAAAAGGAGAAAGTGTGAATGAGCCTTTCCTTGAGCATCACCCAATTTTTTATATCATAGTGCATCTCATTTATAATGTACCATTCTCATTCCCATGTCTTCAAGGTCCTATGAAAGGTGTGCACCCACAAGCTTCTTGGCACATTCTTGCCATATATAGTCCATATTTATTCACACAAATGCAAATGCATGTTTGGGTTAGAATCACTAACATAAGAGGGTATGTCTAGATCCTCATTACTCTTATTAAACCTAGTTCATATTGATACGTTCACATCTTACCAAGTTGGCAAGCTAGTTCTCTATTCTGCCCACCATTGGATGGCAATGATTTTAAAGGGATGCACTTGTACACCCATTTAATCTATCTCCTTTGGGATGCACGCTTCAATGTCTTAGACATAATTTTCTATGGGTTGGTTCCCTTCATCTTTTGGAAGCATTAAAATATTCCATTTAATGATCTAGAGTACCCTTTTCTCCATCCTTCGGGCATGGGGGACCCATTTCAATTTGACTCACTCAATCCTAACCAACCCTATCTTGGTTAATCTTGGCCTGTCTACATGTACTATGTGGCATCTTTAGCTAGTGACCTTGTAGGCCTCTTTGACCCATCACTTGTAGGCTACATATATTGTGTTAGAGGTTGATTTTACATCCTCCCATTTAATCATTCCTTGGTTATTAACATTCAGCTTCGTAATACCCTCCATCATGATGTTATATATGTGGTTGATCTCATCCTCAAGATCAACACTTTCTATGTATGGGGGTCCTTAATCACTCAAAAGAGGGATCACCAATCATTCCTTACCATTCTAAAAATTCATATATAACTTATTAAATCATATGTATGCATTTTTAGCATAGCACCATGGTCTTCCCAAGACTGCTAAATAGTTGTCCTTTTTCACTAACTTGATGATCTCAAAGTCTGCATGGAACTTGGCACCCATGATATCTTAAGTGGCACCCTTCAAGATTTTGATAGGTTGTGCTCATATTTTATTAGATATGAAAAACATATGAGTTGAAGGTTTCAAGGGTGGTCACTCCATATTTTCTTAGGCATTTTGAGTTAGAATATTGACCTTAGTGCTTGTATCAACTAGTAATTCACAAACTAACCACCCATTGATGGTGGCATCTATCAACAACTCCTGGTCATACTCAACATTTTGAGTATGCCTTAATTCTCATGCCCACTCCATATGATGCATAACAACTTCAATTTTATGAGGTGCAACCTCTATTTTTGGTTTTTTCCTTGCATGCTTTATCAACAAATCCTTCAATAGGGGTAGCATTCCTTCAATTTGTAGGAGGCACAGGATCTCAGTTACTTCCTATACTTTAACCTCATGGTGATCTTGATTATTACATAAATTAATGTCCTATGCCTCTAAATATATGGCCAACTAAAGTTTTCCCTACAAGTTCTATATCACAGTGATCACCTATTTTAAGATGTCCTTTTTCCATGCAAGGTTAAGATATGACATAACTTTTGGATCTAGCTACAGTATATGCTTAGTGTGGCTTGATTCACCATATTCCAAATATAGATATTGATTTGGCATAGCGGGGGGTTGAGTGGTGAACCCACTCTTTATTGTGGCATGTACCTTATGTGGCTCCTTATGAGCTTATTGTGGCTTGGGAGCCCCCCTTTCCTCTTTAGACTCATGCCTCACAATTGCCACACCCATATCTACACCAGGTTGACCTTAAGTTATCTTCTTGTATAAGATTGGGAATTATTTGATTGAATGTGGTGCTTGATAGTACTTGCATGTTGGGTGTGTGGGGTAGCCACATTGATAGTGTTTAGTCAACCCATACTTATAACATGATTGAGGTGGGAATATTTACCCACCACATCCTCCTCCTCATCTATGTGCATCTTGTTAGGTGATATATCCCATATTATTATAGCCATATCCTTCATTTCCCTAGCCCACCTGACCATTTTTTGATATCATCACTTGTCTTGTGCCTCTTTCCATGTTCTGGCACATCTCATTAATGACTCTATGGTCCATTATAGAGTGCATATAGGAATCACACATATTACAATAAATGGTGGTGTTTACTTGGATAGAACGCTATAATAGAGGATAGTTTCATGAGTTTTTCAACCCATGAAAAATCTCACAATTAATAAATAGGGTGTGGACATTTCTTCATGGGTATTTATTCTTGTTATGTCCCTCCATCTCATAGTCAATGCACCATAACCCATTGTGAGTGTTAAACATTGAACCAATGGTTAAATTCTATAGTTGGGAGATCATTGACACAATTTATTCCTTCATGAATGGGCTAATATTAGTATTGACATTGCCTACTACCTCAACCTAAAGCATGGCTTTGAGTGCTTCATAAGGGCTATGAAGGTCTTCATAGATAATCCTCTTCTAAAGGGTACCAATAGGCCTCTAAAAAACCATTACACATGCTATGAGGAGTGAATTTCATATGAAATATTAGATAGAAGAGTTTTAAATCAAGCATCATATAGGCACACACTCTTAGATAATCCTCAGATGATTTCCTTGAGTGTCACGATGCTCAACTACTCAAACTCAAGGATATCAAACTTTTTCAATAATGCTTCCTTTAGCATATTATAGTCAATCATAGCCTAGTTTAGATCAAATTTTTGATACCAGGTATGGGCATGATCTAGTAGGTTGGTTGTGAATAAGGTTGCCTTGTGCTCAGGCTAAGTGATGCCTTGAGTGCCCCATTATAACTCACACTTTAACACATGTTCTGTGGCATTTTCAACTCTAAAATACTTAGGCAAGTGCATCACCATGTCATAGTAGATTTGTTGAGGGGGTAGTGCTAGGTTCTAAGGTACTTTCCCCCCTTAGATCTAAGTTAGAGGGGGCCCTCCCATGCCTCCACTTGTCAGGTTGAGTGTTGACCTTGATAGAGTAGGTTACACTACTAAAGTTATTGGTGTAGTACCACTTACTGGTGGTGTTATGCCACTTCCTATAGGTTATTGACCATTTTGAATAATTGAAATTATCTACATTGGAATGATTACACCTATGTTTAATTATCTTTGGTTGGCACTTACTAGATTCATCGTATTATTTCTCAATTCCTCACAAGGAATTACTTATTCAATCACAAATTATTGATCCAAAATTTTGACCTTATCAAAGTCTATGTCAATAATAGGTTTAGTTAGCATTTTTATTTCTTTTGGTGGAGAATCTAGTGAATAAGCTTGCACTTTAGGTTTAAATTGGGTAAGTGCTTTTGGCATGTTCTTGATCACCACATCTTGTAGGAATCCACCACATTATACATCCCACTACTGAGTCTAGTCTCCTACTTCCTCTTCTCTCTCTTCATGCTACTAAAGCACAAGGGATATTTCCCCATACCCTTCCCACTCTTTAAGGGTTCTCTTGACACTTTCATGTTCTAGATCCTCCATCAATCTATGCCTTTACTTACTATAATTCAACCTCTAGAGCTCTTAGGTGTCAAGTTATTATTCCTCTTCCATTTCACCTTACCTACACTTCCCCTTCTCAACCTCCACATTTTATCATATGTGTAAGGACTTTAGCCTTCCATTCTTATAATTTATATATCATAATCCACTATAAGCTTCTTTATTTTAGTGTTGATCCCTCTTATAAATATACACATCGGTTTATGAAGAAAATTTTACTCTACTTATTCTACGCATGAAAAGGTTAACAGTATGAAATCCAACACATCGCTATTCAATGCACCAGTCTACCACTTATCCACAGTGCACATCCAAACTTCATTTAGGATCTCTAACCTCTCTACATGCTCTATGGTCCAATAGAGGTGTTATCATAGCTTCACCTCCTAGTAGTAGTGTAAGAGACCAACCACTGATACAAATGCTCAAGTAGCTCATAGAAGAACACTTCATACAGGGCATTATACAAGTCGGCTTGCACCAATTTTCTTAGCCACTACCCTTTACATGTAGGATGATTCTACACAAAACTATCTTCCACTTACTCTACCTAGTGCTCAATGTTCTTGAGTGATATATGGAGCATTGCTCTATTTCACCATTTCAATAATGAAATTCAACATAGGTCTTGACAACAAAACCAAAATGTTGTATAAAAGTTCACTAGGTTGGTTTCTATGCTTGGTCACACACTTAGCCATTAAACCAAGTTAGTTTCAACCTTAGTGGAAATAGGCATGAGTTTAATAAGGTCTATTGCATAAAATTTAAATATTTTATAGCACTAGCATCAATTTTACATAAGGTATAAGCCTTACGTGCTCACTCAAAGCACCATAACAAAGGGATCAGGCTTGCATTGGGTTAGTTGAATCATGGCACAACTCAGGGTTTAAAGTAATTTAGTCATTAGTCATAAGTGTTCTGGTGGCCATCTAGTGCTAGGTTATTCATAAGGAGGTAAATAAGCATGAGTCCTCTTAGTGGCCCATGCCCTATGGTACAATTCCGTACTTGGAAGGACTACACTCTAAGGGGCACAAGCTATGGGATTAGTCAATGGAGTCATTTAGGTACTTGTGCAAATTTTGGGGATTACTTGGCTCAAGGATTCATTCTTAGGGTAGCATTCTAGGTGCAAGTCTTAGAACTTTGGTATAATCTAGCTCTTCCATTTATTCACTACACAGGTGAGCTGAGGTTTCTAAATATCATGAAGATGCCATTAGCAACTAAAGTTGAACCTCTATATTCCACTCTATTATGTAAACCCACTCAAAGCATTAAAGAAACTAGCCTATAAATATACCATCACATAGATCATAATTCATGGATTAATACTTCATATTCCTTTAATATCATTCTTAATTAACTTGTAATCTATCAACAAATTTTAATAAAGTTAAAAAGCGTAAGCTCTTCCTAACTCTGTTCATGCCTAGCAGATCACATGCAAGCTTATACCATACATTTCAATCTCTAAGATACTATGTGTATACTACGAAACACTACTAGTTCACTCCTTATTTCACTAGATATCCACTATACTTAATCACACACTCTTCTCTTCAACTACAAGCCTTCCTCTATAGGTGAATGGTTACCTCCTACCAGATCAGATAAGTGTATGCCAAGTGCTAAGCTATTACTGGTCCATCAGCTCCACTACATTATCCAGAGTGGAAAAGTGCATGCCATATACTAATATATCATTGAGATGTTTCTATCTCACTTAATCCACTCTCTAACATCCATTCTTCTTGAACTACCAATGTCTAAGTCTTGGTAGTGGGATCTTTATGAAATTTAGTGCTATGCAACTACCTGCTAGCTAGTGTGAGATCCATGAGTACTCCTATAACTAGTTCTAAAATGTATAACAAGGGGAGTGACTACTCCAATAATCCCCTCATGGTGATATTTGTCTAGTTAACATGGTCCATGTACTTGCTCCAAAAAGGGGCCCAACACTACTGATGAATTTAATGGAGACAAGGATTGATTAAATTCTTCCATAATGTTTCAAGCATGAATGTTTTTCATGAAGGTTAATAAGAGCCCTAAAACTTGAAGGATGGAAAGAGATAGGTATGTGCAAGACACTATAGACTTATCACACTTCAAGATAAGCCTCACTAGTTAATTCTTCACACAACTTACAAGAAACCAATAATCTTGAAGCAAGATACATGAAGTATATATTCTACAAATCAAACTCCAATAAGGTACACTTAGAATTCAACTAAAATCTAAAATTGTCTTGTATTTCTTTAAAAGAGTTTAAAAAATGATTTTGGTAGAGCTTTGATACACCTAGTCGAGGGATGGCAAAACAAAAACTCAATTCATACATTTATATAAAAAATGGAAGACAAGAGAGGGAAATCTAGGTGTAGGATGGGTTATCAATAATCCAAAGGTGGCATAGGGTAGTTACACAAGTATTGTCTCTCTCCTTGAGTGTTGACACCCTTTGATGAGCCTAATTTTAGCATTGTGGAGGTTGCAACTCCTTCAGTTTTCCCCATTCATGCTTTGATTATTCCAAAAATAACTCAACAATATCTCTTATGGTATTTATGGAATGTATATGGGGTATATATAGGTCCATTTGGTGTGATGATTATCCCATATATCAATATGCATGTCAAATTATTCATGAAACTACCTCTATCCTGCAAGAATGACTCCCATTTTGGTGTAGGATCACTTATATGGCTCTTAAAATGCATGGAAATGGTTAATAAATGTCCTAAACCAACCTTTTCTTCTTAGATTATTCCACTTGCATGATAATTAGGCTTTTGTGGTTTGATCTCCAACCTTATACTCACATTATATAGATAAGTGATCCAATAGTTGAATATAGGATCCAGACAGACTGGCAGTTTTGGAGAAGATGGCGAGAACACTTCTAGTCAGTCCCATGGATTGAATTAATGTTATATACAAAAAGTATTAAACCTACCTATTTCATAGTTTAGAACTCTCTCTTAGACCCTGAGACACAAAATCTAATTGAAACTCTATAATTTTTTCATCTAAAAAGACATTCATACATCTTCCATTCCATCCAGGACCATAAGTTGAAACCCCTCTAAGTTGACTATAGGATCCAAGTGATAAACTAGCAACTTCTAGACAAAATAATGAACTTTTGCTTAAACCTCTCTATATTGGTTGTTATTAGGGTTTAAGGGAGGTTTTAGGGGGTTTAGGAGTCTTGAGTCTAATTTTTGAAGGTTTAAGCCTAGGTTTGTAAACTATTGACACCAATCCCAAGATAATGAGTCTTTTAACCTCCCATGAACATTTGGATTTCCCAAGCATAACCTTTTAGCTTTAGTGAGCACTTGAAAGTGTTCCTTTTGTGAAGAACTTACTCTTTGAGTAACCTCTGCATGTATGTAAGCATAAATTTTCATCTTGATGACTTTCCTAGGGGATTGAACTTATGCAAGGTCCTTCAAACATTATGGTATCCCTCCCCTTTTGGTCTGGGAGCATCTATAATTCTTAGCTCATCTTCTTCTTTACTATTGAAAGCATAGTCCTAATGGGATTTAGAGATTTGTCTGGTATATAAAGTTAGAACATGGAATTCGGCCTCCATATTGGAGCTATGAACCATATTTGCTTCCTGAATGGCTGGGAAAACATATTAGACACATCATAAATTGGTATTATTGGCACCATTATGCAAATTTCCCTCCTTGTAGTGCATATAGCTAAGTACACCAAGACCTGTAACTTTCTATTTGATAGACCAATCATGAAGGTTAGCATGGAGACCTCTAGAAGACTTATCTAGGTGCTTTGGGAGTCTCTCCCTCATTAAACTCATTTTACACATGGACATACTCTATATCCTGATCTTTGAGTTCAAAGTAACTTTTTTAGGCCTCATCTATATGACTCTAACCTTGCACATGCCAAACAAAGAGTGATTGTGGTTTCCAGGGGACCTAAAAATACCTTAAAGGTGATTTCATGGCTAAAACTTTACATTTGGATGGGTCTTGAGGTGATGTTTCACCATAGAGCCATTTTTATGCTTTGTGCAAGGTTGGAAATGTCTACCATATTAATGATGGTTCATTGAGTATGAAAATACAAACCTAAAAAAAAGGCCATATATGTTAAGGGCATTGACCTCCCATTCTAACATGAAAAGGATGGATTCCCATGCAAAGGATCCTTGGAGATATGATCATTAGAAGGTGAGGTTAGGGTTAGTTGTAAGCAGTTTTAAGTCCCTATTTTCTTAGAAATTATTCATATAGTTGAACCCCACATTACCAAATAAAATCTACATGAATGTTTATTTCATAGGGATAATTGAATTCCCATATAGGGTATAGATCAGAGGATGCTTGTGGTGGAGTGGGTGATCATGTGAACATGCCCCTCAAACTACTTACATATAATTGGATTGGCTCAAGTTAGGTTTTAGGGAATTTAGGCCACTTTTTCCACCTTCTAACCCTTAAAACCCCTTTTTTGGGCCTAAATCATGATCCCAATCCTTACTTGGGCCATTGGATAGACACAAAAACTTATAGAGGCCTTAAGACAACACTAAGGTATATGTGTAAGATTGCCTACTTGACTGTATTACCACATATCCAAAGTTTTTGATGAAAATATGAGTGTTATGCCTTAGAAGTGGTTTTATGGGACTCTATAAATCATTCAACCTTTAAATAAGACTTTTATTGGACCCCATATTGACTATAGACTTCTCATAGCATGAATGTGTCTTAAACCTCATTATATGCCTGCATAAACAAGCCTTAGTCTGAGATAAAACATTGAGTATATACCACTATTAATCTTATCCAAGTGAGCATATGACCATCTTAATTAGGTTATTTCCACAATATTTAAATATTTTGGAGACATATTTTTGCTTTGAGGGGGTCTATATCATCATTTTGACTCAAAACTAGCCCTAAACTGCATATCAACAGTGCACTTAGGCTTGCAAGTATTGAAGATGGCCTGTAGCCTTTGATATGAGGGTGTTTATGATATTAAGAAGTAATTTACACATTATTAGGATGGTTATAATGACTAGGTGGTGGCTCTTCAACACTATTATCCTGCATAACCCATCTCTTCATTCAACTCAAGTCGCACACTTTCATAGACCATGTGCTCTCATGATTGAGATGATGTCATCATGATTCCATAGAGGTATTAGCATTCATGTTTGCATTCTCAACCATGTTAAAAAATTTATCCTTTGTATGGATACTTATTATTTGAGTTCAAATGAGGTGAAAACACCAACCTATACTAGTATTGTTATTTTGAGTTGTTCTTTACAAGGGTGACTGCCTTCAGGGGAGTTCTAAGTTTATATAAGTTAGAAATGACTCATATAATGCTTTGAAAATTATGCCATGAGTGATTGAAATCATCATAAATATTTTTTAGGATACACATTCCATGTTTCCCATACCAAAATTTATGTCTTGAGTGCTTCTCATAGTCATCATTGAGACTTGGTTACAACAACCATATAACTAACTATAGGTGTTTATTTTGCATTTTTAGACTACTATATGGATATATAGGTTTAGCACATAATGGTCTCATGATATTGACGTCCTTAATTTAGTGTGAGGGTAAACTTGTGATTATCCAATATTTAATAAAGGGTAGATGGATGAAGGAGGGTAAAAGTGAAAGAGTTTCGAGTGGGATGAATAAAGAAACACGAATACTACAGTGTAAAGGTAGTGAAAACACAGTGTAATAGTGAAAGTGTGGGAATGAAATGAAATGGATGCTAGGATTCCTCAAATACCAACTTAAGTGGACCTTGTATACACCCTAATTCATACACAAGAAACCATGTAAGTTTTGAGGTAGGGAGGAGGTGTCTATGGTCTTAAAATGACATATAGGATTTATAGAATTACCTTAATATCTATGAGAAACCTTCTTTTGAAAAATGTAACTGAGTGGTCATATAGACACAGAGGGTGGTTTTCAAGATTTTGAAGGCATCATGAGAGTGGGGAAAGTTTCCTTAAGGATTTTTCATACATTTCATTAACATTTCAACACCATACTACATGCTTGGAATACATTAGAAGTCATGTAGGTGTTTGTAACCATGCATACAATATATATCATACAGTGACTTTGGAATTTATATAACCTTCTTGCTTGGGATGCTTTGGGAAACTAAATGAATATTTAAAATTTAACCTAGATAAGAAGGCATTGAGATCCATGAAACATATCTTCAACCATTCAATCTTATTTATGACCCCTGATGGAGGCATCTAAACCTTGTCTTTTGCCAAACTCGTCTGCATACCATGCACAAAAACTAGTCAAGGATATTAACATGCTATCTAAGCTCACACATGTGGATCTAGTAATAAAATCACCATGGGGGGATTCTACATGCCTTGGGAGAAAAATACATATGATTATTTTGAAGAAATGAAGCAAACTCCCCTAAAAATTGTTGACTCTAAAAGTGCCTATAAAGATGAGAGAGACATAGAGATTCCTTAACTTGTTAAGGAATGTTCATAAAATATAGGTATTTATACTCTAGATAAATGCCATTGGTATTTATCTCCTTGAGTATGCTTTCCATGGGAAATATTTTAGACCCTAACTCACCTTTTGCTACATGAAATAAACATGAACTTGAGGGGTCCTCTAAGCATGTTAATGAGATAGAAGTACATGAGCAATGGTTTTGAGCCCTAAGTCACTAAAATACATTATTCCTTTCACCATTGGACATTTTTAAACTCCTCCTACAAGAATATACCTCTGACTGAGTTGATTTGTATTGTTGATAAAATACCTAAAAACTACCATTTTTCTTGAAAATCTTCTTACTTCATACCTAAAATGTAGTTAACTAGTGTTTTAGAGGGAAAATAGGGGAAATGACAGCATTTTGACCTAGTGGTACAACTTGAAGAAGCTAAAATCTTATAATTTAGCATGTGTGGGCCCATTTTGGAGGAAATAAGAATTGACTAGGGTGATAGTGAGCCTAAATAAGGTATGAAGCTATCCCATGATGAATAAATGACAATAATTATGTCCTTTGGAGGCATATGGAGTTATCTAGTGGTCATTCAAGACCAAATATCATCTCATTATGGTCAAAACCATTGAATATATTCAAGTACATGGCTTTAAAGGAGGATCAACCATTAGATCACTAGGTTAATGCATAAGAACACATCAATGATCAATGAAACATTAATTAGACATTATAACCTTCTCTATAAATATTATTGAAAGCTCAAAAATGGGCATACCTCTAATGATTGTGTAGGACCAATGTGCCTATAGGCTTTTATCAAGTTGTCTCCTCTAACTTTGTCTTCATTACTGCATCATTTTTATGCTAACTACCCTTTAAGGTGGGTAAGGACCAACTAAAATCTTTTGATACCACAAAACTACATGAATCAAGCCTAAAAATAGTTATAAATTCCTACAATGAATGCTAAGGTAAGTTTGAAATATGACTAGATAGTGAATTGATGAGACACCATTCTCACCACATGACATGACTAAAAATATAGTGTCAAATATGGACCATAACCCCAAGATATAAGGTTGGTCAATTTATAAGTTTAGGAATATAAATTGATTAAAATTTTGTGACAAAGTTGAGTGTATGCATTATATTCTCAATACAGACCTTCTAGCAATAAGAAGGCCTAATTACGAGTAGACTAATTATGTTGTTTAAGGAGTAAAATGAGATAAATGGTGTTGGGGACCTAAGGCAAGATTAGAAGGGGTCTAATTGAATCATGTGTGAAATTTTTCATCCATTTTTAAAATCTCATGGTGTTCCAAGGTGGTCAAGGTAAAATGTGTACTTTAAGAAGGCTTGATTGCAATAGGCCTCTATTAGGCCTAATGGTAGTTTTGGCCCTTAAGGGTAATGACTAACCTATGTAGTGTTTGTTGATGCTTAAAATTGTGCTTGATTCTAATCAACAAAAATGGGAAGTTTCAAGCTATGGGATATTGCGGCTTGAAACAACCTCTAGATTTTAGAGAAGTTGGTCTCTTCTTTTTGTATCAAGTGTTGGGGAAAAGGGATAAGAAATTAAATAGAAATTCAAATGCAAGAATTGAAACCTAACTATGGCGATGCACCTGAGTGTAATCCTAATCCTAACCTAAGCATAGTGAGACTATATGTAGAATTCAATTATATTTAGGAGCAAACAAGTGCATGATCAATGTAAAAGATTAAGACCATAGAAATAGAGGCTCACAACAGAGACTTCTTTTGCTGGGATACAGAAATGTCAACAAAGGCATAGGGTTCTGTCTTCTTATAATATTATTCTAATCACATAAGAGGCATAGAAACACGTACAGTTATGTAGAACTTCTGACTCAAGAAAATGAGACAAAAGCAAATGACATTCCTAATCACAACTATATAAAATCCACATTTTAGACTACTTTCACAAATGACATAGATAATATCAACCAAGGCATAGAGTTCAATCTTCTTAATTCATTCAGTCATATAAAAGGGACAAAAACATGCACAGTTACATCAACTTTACAACTCAAGAAAATGAGACAAAAGCAAATGATACTACTTAGTCAAAAACTCTAGCGAGTCTAAAACTATAGAAAAGTCCCCCTCTTCTCCTCCTTTACAATAATCTTGACTCCTCTTTATAGCCTCAGATTTTATAGTTAAAATAGTGCAATATTTAGTGCATTCAATGCCTTGGATGCATCTTGGTCTTATCAGGAAGGGCCATGCTGGGGTGGGGTGGCTACCCTATTTGCAGCATGGTGATTCCTATCTAGTACCTCCTTTCATGCCTGAATTTCCTCATTCCATCACCTGCTTAGCTGCTCAACTATCTATTCTACCTCCACTCATAGGGGACAAATAGATAGCCATTTTAATGTTTGCAGGCTCCATGAATCTACCCAGTGAACTGTCCTAGCTACTAAAAATAACTCCCACTGATTTTCCCTCCATCTCGCTTTGTAGCAACAGATACATGAAACACTGTTATGTTAAAACAAAAGATGACACTTATCAATTTCTTGAAATTCCCCTTCTTGCTTAGAAGGTACTAGAGAATGACACTTGGCAATTTTTGCCTCTTCGATACTTATTAGTTTCTACAAAATAAAATTCACTACGTTCCTTACTCGAGCAAATTTTTAAAAAAAGGGGATGGATGCAGTGGTCGTCTCTGCATGTTGACACTTGGTGCTTTCACAGACCTTTGAAATAATACCCAAGACCACCACAATCTTTATTTGGCAATGAAGCATGAAGATGATCTCTCAGAAGTTGACATGTGGTAGCCTCTACTACTCTTGAGAAGATACGTGGCATCTTCTACTTCTCTTACTAGGGGTATGTGGTGTCTTCCACTTCTTTTGGGAATGGAGTAGAAAGGGGCTTAGAGAGTGACATTTGGTAGCCTCCGCTCATCTTCAGCACTTACACAAAATGGAAAAAGTGCCCTACCACCTTCCAAAAGGGTGCTTGACCCCTTTGGTTTTTGGGACACTCCCTTGAACTACTCGATGAACCAAAATGGTTCAATGGTTCAACGATTTAACACTGCATGCCATTTACACATTAATTGAGGTATTGAACCCAAAATGTTAAACCATTGCATTGAACCTAGGGGTTGAACCGACTGTCTCTCAAAATTTGACATGTGGTGACTTCCACCTTCCTCTAAAAAAGTAGTCCAGGACCTCCCACGACTGCCACCTGGCACTTTTCGCTTGATCCTGCTACTTAGCTTGTTGAAACCCTTTCACAAAAAAATAGATGCAATGTGGGTGCCGATATGAGATGCAGATGCTGACACATGGTGCATTCCACTTAGTTGTTATTAGATACATGGCATGATCTATGGCTCTCTTGAAAATTATGGAAAGTCTCTCAGATGATGCCAGTTGATCGGCCCCATGTTTCAAAAAGTGACACTTGGCAGCTTCCGCTTGATTTCAACACTTGGGCAAAAAAAATAAGTGAAAGGAAAAAAAAGGAAAAGAGAACTTGTGCTTAGACTACACCACTTGGCATCTTTTGTTACACTTCAATACTTAGATGAAATAGAAACCTGTGTTCTACTGCAAAACTCTATCGCTATGACCAAGGCATGCAGGAATCAAAACTGCAGTGCGCAACTAAAAATTGACTCCAAATACTTTTGAGCCTACTCAAAAAGAAACACAACTCCCACTCTATCAAAATTTCAAAAATTTATAGCTTCAGAAGTGTTATCTAGTAGATGGACCATTCATGATCAGATAACCCTTACTTGTTCTACAATTTAATGAAAGCTAGATCAAGGTTAATGATATCCTTGTGCAATTTTTTTTGTAGAATCTAGACTATAGCTTTCAGTTTGAATTCCAGATGGAAAATAGGAACCAGAATAGCTTTGACTTTTGAGACTGAGGAATCATCTTGTAGGTCTTGGAAAACTATTTGATCCTTCTATTTGGCCAGCAGTAATGGTTCAATTTGATCAACCATCAGCACCGTGTTGGCATCCAAAAATGGAGAAGGGGGGCCTAGTTGTACTAGATCTTCAATATGTTGTCTTATCTCACCGATGCCCTCTTTCATGACTTCGATAAGCTCTTTGCAACTGTTGGCTGTGGCATTGCAACTGAGTACCTCATTGACCCATTTCATGGTGACCATTCTATCAGTGATTCTCGTGGCTGCCAATGTCACATCCATTGCATCATAGAGCTTCTACAACAAGGTTTAGGAGTCCTTGAATCTATTGGAGACTATAGCCAGAGTGTTCTTCACTGAATCTTCCATCTTCTCACATAATTGTTGTGCATTGAGCAAGAAGGTGAGAGATGGCCTGAGCTGAATAATCTTTGAGGAGATTCTTTCCCATATTGATTTGTAGAGCTCCTTTACTAGTTGTATCACTCTGACACCTTTTGGCCTATTATCCAGCTCTAATATCAGTTGCACCACTTTCTATTGCTCTACTTAAAACTGGGCTTGAAAAGCTATAGCCTTATTTTGTTCATTTAACAGTATCTATTACAATTGGGTAACTTGTAGCTGATGTCTTTTGAGTCTTCCCTGCAATGCAGCTTTCTCCCTCCTAAGGGTCATCACTGCATCCTTTGCATGCGTGAGCTCTACTTTTAATGAATCATTCTGGGCCTAGACTACCTGGTGAGTTTAAAGGGAAACAATATCTTGTAACTATTTATTCAGACTTTCTATTTCATTATCTTTTTTATTTATTTCTTTAGCCAAATTGCTATAGTTTGCCTTTTCTTTGGCCAAATTGGCCTCCATATTCTGTAGTCTTCTTGATGTTTTCAAATAATCCTCCATGACTATAGAAGTGGATTATGTCAACAACTCAACTCTATCCTAGGGCTTGAATAAGGCCATATCAATGGCCACTACATTCATGGTATAGTCCTCTAGTTACATCTACTCACTCGGCTTGATGATGTTGGGTGACAAATGGGTCACCGTCAGCTGCTACTGAATAGGATCAAATTGTGACCGTAGGTGTGGGATATCTAATGCTTTATTCTCTTTAGTCTTATTATTCTCCATCTAGGCTTCAATTGCCTTCCTAGTAGCATCAGCCTACATCTGGAAGGTGGAAGGGGATGCAATATGTCCTCTTGCAAAAGGATATCCCTGTGGCAGGCCATATTAAATAGCTAGTAGTTGGCTATGGGTGAGCTAGAGGGGCATATTTCTAGGAATATAGGGGAGAAATGAGGTAATGTTAGGGCTTGAGCCATTAAGGATGGGGTGAATTGTGAAATGGGGATGGCAGAGGTGATAGGAGGTGTCATTTGGCTAGGTGGAGGCATCACGCCGATAGGGGAAGAAACAAACTGTGAGGGAGGAGGAGGAGTAATACTTACTTGAGGGGGAATTATAGGGCTTCATAATTGGTGTTGTGAAGGATCCTCTTCCTCCTCTGAATCAAAATGGAACTACACCCTCTTCCTCTTCTTGGGTGTCTCTAACTCTGGCTATGACTGCTTCCCTTCCACATTTGCTATTGTCAGCGGTGCTTGTGGAAAACTGGGGACTTCAATAACTTTTGATGATGGAGAGGCCTTTGGTGGTGAAGACACCACACTCCTTTGTTTTTCCATGGTGTTAAGAGGCTGGGGCCAGGTTGATGTAGTGACTATAGTTGAAGCTTGCTCTGAGGCCTATGGTTGTTGGCTTGGTCCCGCTCTAACTTCCTGCCTTATATCAAGTGTCAGTAATTGGCTTGTTTTTGGGCTAGATGCAGGGGAAAGATGACACTCATCCCAAAGTTCCTCCCATCTTTCATCTAAATGTATGCTTCTAAAAGTGTGGGTGGTTTGAGAAATTTTTTGTCTATATTTCCAATAGGCTTCAATCTTCTTTGCATCCCAATCTTTGTTCTTCAATGTCCTTCTAAAACTAGAAGTCATATTGACTTTGGGATCATAATCCCTCTACTTATCATAGAAATTTTCCCATGGCCTATTCTGTGGTAGGGGCAAATCTATCAATTTAACATAAATACTAGGAGCATCCTCTACAGGGCTTTTTTTGGTCTCCCAAAAAGGGTGGCCTTCATGTGTAATCTTGGCCCCAGTCCTATTGGTCCTTACCCAAGAAGCTATGTAACCACTTGGGTCATAAACCCATTTGTCCTCGACTAATAGGAAACTTAGGAAGGCCATCTATTATAACAGCACTGTCTCAACATCTCTGGCTTATACTACTTACCATCCACGAGAGATTGTACATTTTTCACTTCTTCTTCCTAGAGCCATACTCATTGTCAACTATTGACACCTACTTGGTGACTTCCAAGAATTCTAACCTAAGAGTTAAAGTCTTCAGTAGCAACACTGGTTCCCCACAAAATCCATGAACCCTTATGATCATGTGGTGGGACCCAAAATAGAAGTCACACAGGATTGGACAACTGACCAGGAGGTTTGAAACACTTGGAAATAACCTATTTATGATAGGTTCAGGGCTAAGGCAATGAAAAATGGGGGTAATGAATAATTCCCAAAAATCATATGGGTCACTAGTTCTTGATAAAATCTGTGTCCATGCAGACACACGGATGGTCCTTTGGGGGTCAAAATTTGGGTCATATATGTTTAGATTCATATGTTGGGTGAAAAAGTTGGGGTTATAATATAGTATGAGATGGAACAAATAAGAGGAATACCTAAACACCCCTTTTGATCTAAACTGGGTCAACTGTTCCACTATTGAAAAGGCAATGTGCTCTAAGAAGTCAAGTTGATACTCTTGCATCTTGTCGACTGTCTTCAACATGAAAAGGATGGCCATTTGCTTTGCATACACCACCATGTCATCCTTCATGCCATAAAAGATGAGAGCCATCATTGATAGCACATCTTGGATGGCTAGCGTGAATTGAGTTCTTGGTGTAGGGAACATGGGTATCGTAGTATCACCATCAGCCATTTGTAACTTAGACCTCAAAAACCTTGTCTGAGTGTTGGCATTCACCCACATCTTTTGCATCCTATCAATAGTGGGGAATGTAGCGGTATTGTCATAATGTAGGGCTAACATGTCCCTGATAGCTTATGGTGTGATCTACACCATGAAGGGACCCTATTAAATGGTGCAAGATGGTGCATGGATCAAGTCTGTGCATAATTCAATCAAATCAGGGCATGGATGCATAGTTGGGACAATGAACTGATTCAGTTATGAGGTCCACATCCTCATTTTGAATGTCTCATATTATCTTGATCTAGCCCTTTGAAGACACCTCTGGTGTGTCCCTTCTTTAAGATTTTTGCTACTGGTATTTTGCAAGATTGGGTCCATGATCCCATCTGTGTAATCCTTTAATTTTGATGGGTCACTGGCTTGACCAACTCCCAAGATTTTGGTTCTCAAATAGGTTCTCGATGGTTGTGTAGGAGCTGCAGCATATGACTTACTAGCAAGCAACCTATCAAGAGATCTAGACGTCCCAGCTCTTTGTTGTGAAGATGATGCTCCCATCATCTTTTTTTTAATAACTAGTATGAACCTTGTGCAAGACACAACACTCTTGCTAAATCAAATTTTACAAGGTGCTAAACAATTTCAAGGAGCAGGATATTTTCGTAGGTGCAAGAATACTTGAGAGTTTTTAAACTTTAAAACTTGCTACGAGATATTTATGGACCTATCAAGTCTCAAATAGCATTAAATTTGAATGACTGTTATCAGATCCTACTCAATCTTTAGGAAATAGGGAGGTGGACATGCTATGCAAGTTACGGTGCAAGGTACCATAGAGATTTTGAAAGATTTGGGAAGCATTTAATGTGGTAAAAATTTGAAAAATTTAAAACTTTCTAAGCCGCCAACTCTGTGTTTAAAACACTTGTTTAAAAGGAAAGCGAGAAAACAACAACAAAAAATAAAAATAATGCAGGAATGGGAAACTACCTAACTACATTAATTAAGCATCTTTATCTCCCTCCAGGATCAAAAAAAAAATTTCTAATGTTTCTTTCATGACAAGCCAACTTTAGTTGCCATACAAGTGATTGAAATGGGTATATCTTTGGTGAAATGTTCTCTGTATAGGCCACACGGATTTGCCTACATTTGAGTGAGTCTGAGTCAAACATGCTTTCGACATCCATAAGCTCTTCTTGTTCTTGGAAGCCCATCAAATATCAGCTTCTGATGTTGGTATGTCTTACCAAGAAATCAATGATGGTTTGCTCATCAACAGAAGCATTTTGATCTAGATCATTTATTGACTTAACTTCTTCTACTTCCAACTCTAGCTCTATTACATTATCCTCTTCTTTCATGACTTTAACCTCTTGAAATGATGATATTGAAAGAGTGCAATAATTTTGCACATGTAATTGAGTCTTAATGATGTTCTATTCATCTATAACCAATTCAAATCTATCTTGAAAAATGGTATAACCTGACCCAATAATTTCAAACAAATCATTTGAAACATGATCTAGGGATTGTCCATGTTCTTCCTCATTATCTTGCAAAGTGAGAAGAAAGTCTGAGATTATTTCCTCTTCATCAACATTCCAGCTTGCATAATTTCTTGGGGAAATAGGAGCTCCCATATTTACTCTTTATACTGGTTGAAACTGATTGACTATTCTTCTTGGACTAATTACCAGAGGTGGCAAAAGAATACCTGAATTTGTAGCAGACTGTGATCTGGTGACTGGTCTACAGCTCTGACTCCTTGTAGCTCTCTGGTTCATATGGTATTGAAATAAACTTCAAGACTAATCCCACCAAGAATGCCAAAAAACTATTGATAGTTAAAATTACACTTGATTCTAATCAACAATAATGGGAAGTTTCAAGTTGTGGGATATTGCAGCTTGAAACAACCTCCAAATTTTAGAGAAGTTGGTCTCTTCTTTTTGTATCAAGTGTTGGGGAAAAGGGATAGTAAATTAAATAGAAACACAAATGCAAGAATTGAAACCTAAATATGGTGATGCACTTGAGTGTAATCCTAATCCTAACCTGAGCATAGTGAGACTATATGTAGAATTCAATTACATTTAAGAGCAAACAAGTGCATGATCAATGTAAAAGATTAAGACAATAGAAATAGAGGATCACAATAGAGACTTATTTTGTTGGGATACAGAAATGTCAACAAAAGCATAGGGTTCAGTCTTCTTATAAGAGTCTTCCAATCACATAAGAGGCGTAGAAACATGTACAGTTATGTAGAACTTCCAACTCAAGAAAATGAGACAAAAGCAAATGACATTCCTAATCACAACTATATAAAATCCACATTTTAGACTACTTTCACAAATGATATAAATAATATCAACCAAGGCAAAGAGTTCAATCTTCTTAATTCATTTAGCCATATAAAAGGCACAAAAACATGCACAGTTACATCAACTTTACAACTCAAGAAAATTAGACAAAAGCAAATGATACTACTTAGTCAAAAACTCTAGCGAGTCTAATACTATCGAAAAGTCCCCCTCTTCTCCTCCTTTATAATAATCCTAACCCCTCTTTATAGCCTCAAATTTGATAGATAAAATAGCATGATATTCATTGCATTCAATGCCTTGGATGCATCCTGGTCTTATCAAGAAGGGCCATGCTGGGGCGGGGCAGCTTCCCTATCTGCGACATGGCAATTCCTATTTAGTACCTCCTTTCATGCCTAAATTTCCTCATTCTATCACCTGCTTAGCCGCTCGACTGTCTATTCTACCTCTACTCATAGGGGACAAATAGATAACCTTTTTAATGTTTGTAGGCTCCATGAATCTACTCAGTGAATTGTCCCAGCTACCAAAAATAACTCCCGCTAAGTTTCCATCTCACTTTGTAGCAACAGATACATGAAACACTTTGTTTTGTTGAAATGGAAGAGGACACTTAGTCAATTTCTTGAAATTCCCCTTCTTGCTTAGAAGGCACCAGAGAATGACACTTGGCACTTTCCACCTCTTTGATACTTAATAGTTTTAACAAATAAAATTCACCGTATTCCTTGCTCAAGCAACTTTTTTAAAAAAGGGGATGGATGCACATGGCCGTCTTCACATGTTGACACTCGGTGCTTTCACAGACCTTTGAAATAACACCCAAGACCCAGCACAATCTTTATTTGGCAATGAAGCATGAAGATGATCTCTCAGAAGTTGACATGTGGCGGCCTCCACTGCTCTTGAGAAGATACATGACATCTTTCGCTTCTCCTACTAGGGGTATGTGGCGTCTTCTGCTTCTTTTGGGAATGGAGTAGAAAGGAGCTCAGAGAGTGACATTTGGTGGCCTCCACTCATCTTCAGTACTTAAAAAAATAAAACAAGTGCCCTACCACCTTTCAAAAGGGTGCTTGACCCCTTTAGTTTTTGGGACACTCCCTTAAACTGCTTGATGAACCAAAATGGTTCAATGGTTTAACAGTTCAACACTGCATGTCATTTACATGCTGATCGAGGTATTGAACCCAAAACATTGAACCTAGGTGTTGAACTGACTGTCTCTCAAAATTTGATACATGGTGACTTCTGCCTTCCTCTAAAAAAGTAGTCCAAGACCTCCCGCAACTGCCACCTAGTGCTTTTTACTTGATCATGCTGCTTAGCTTATTGAAACCCTTTCACCAAAAAATAGATGCAATAGGGTGTTGATATGAGACGTAGATGCCGACACATGGTGCATTTTTATTAGCTATTATTAGATACATGGCATGATTTTTGGCTCTCTTAAAAATTATGGAAAGTATCTCAGATGACACTAGTTGGTCAGCTCCGTGTTTCGAAAAGTGACACTTGGCAGCTTCCACTCGATTTCAACACTTGGGCAAAAAAGAAGTGAAAGGAATAAAAAAAGGAAAAGAGAACTCATGCTCAGAATATGCCATTTGGTAGCTTCTACTACACTTTGATACTTAGACAAAATAGAAACCCACGTTCTGCTCCAAAACTCTACTGCTACGACCAAGGCATGCAGGAATCAAAACTGTAGTGCACGACTAAAAATTGAATGCAATGTAGAGTAAAAAATTACTCTATAGTGTTTGTTTCACATATGAAATGTGTTTTTTGATATATTCCAAAGGTTATACAATTATTAATAGGTTCTTGGCCAACCAAGATGGGTGATAACAAGAGTCAAGTATAAAGAGAAGGTCTAATAGGCCTAATTGAATAGTTAGAATATTAAGGAAATGAGAGAATAAAATAGAATTTTGAAAAATAGGTAAATGGATTGAAGACCATCAAAGAGTTTTATGAATATGTCATGAAAATATAACTATGTTTCTATAGGTGATGATCAAGGTCATATGACCTAATTTTGCCAAGGAGAGGGCTAGTTGAGCGAGAAGCTCTAATAGGTTATTTGAGAGAGATAAATGAGTGAGAAGAGAAAAATAAGATGGTTATCTTTAGTTGAGTAATAAATAAGTGTCTAAAGGTGATAAGAGGTTCAAATTTAGTTTATTTGGTGCTAAGTTACCTAGTGGGTTTGTGCCTCTTTGTAATTTGGTACTTACTAAGGGACTCATTGAGTTGGTGCTTGACTAGTGAGGGGTTAGTATTCCTTGTGGGATTAATGCCTCATTAAATCTTGATTAATTTCTTATATGACTATATTCCAAGATATTATTTAGTATTTTTATTCCCCAAGAGGGTTTATCACATATCTCTTGTGTTCTTATATTGTTTGCTTTCATAGATGTTTGTTTGTACATTGGTTAATGTATGTGTTGAATATTTTGACCACAAGTCAAAATAGGTCAACCCCCTATAGTCCAAAACTTGAGATAAGATTATATTATCATGTTATAGGGTGTGTCATGGTCAATTTTATGTCATTTAATATGTTATTAGCTTTATCATAGTCTAATCTAGTCCTTATGTCACTATATGTCATTTAAGGGCCATATTTGGGTCATAAATGAAGGTGGTACAATTTTCCAAGGTTTCTAAGTGTTATAAACTTATTTTAAATGTCAAATATGTCATACCTTATATTCATTGTCATTACTAAATAATAAACTTGTAGATGTTAAGTTAAATCAAGAAAATAATTGAAATAAAGGGAGTTTTAGAAGTTATATAGCCTATAGAGGGGAGTGGCACGTGGGGAAACCTCATAAAATGACCATTCATCTTCCCAAACTCCATTTTCATTATTTATTTGCTTTAAAATTACCAAAAATAGACTATAAATATTTGTCTTGTCCATCACTCCATTAGGCATATAAAACTGATCAACAGGGCTTCTGATGGTATGATCAGTAGGAGAGGTTTTAGGTCAAATGGTATTGGTGGTGGAGAGTAAACTTTATTTGATTCACATTAATGGTATGATTTATGATAATGGTTGACTATGATTTATGAATCATTATTCAAAAATTTAACTATCTTGTTTTGCTTGTTAATCCCCACACCTTATAGGTTTTGCTTTTATATGAGCTTGTCCATATAATCTAGCTAGTGAAATTGCTTCTAAAGGATGTATACATCATTATTTCATGTTTCCAATTCTTATTTTAATGTTTGGAGTTGATTCGATGAGTTAAACATCTCAAATTATAGGTTAAGGTCACCATTGCCAAGTTACAGACATGATCATCAACTACAGAGGTTGTCATTTCCTATAGTGGTCTCAAATGAATGTAATATGTTGTAATATATGTGTTTAATGTCATGGAAATCAATCTCCCCTTCCAATTTCACTATCTCCAAGGCTAATATCAAAGAATTTACAATCAAAGAAGTGACACACAGGCAATTATCTATTTTCAATCAGATGAGACATGGTGTACGAAGGTCTAAAGCATGTTCATGGATATTCTATAAGGATTTTAAGAGGTTGAACATCTTATTACAATATGAATAATCAAACCAAGCTATCAAGTGATGTATGTAAACTATGATAACTAGTTCAACTCCAAACATAATCCATTAATGCATACCTACAGGTGCTCTCAAAGAAGCTAATCATGTTGAGACAAGGCATGTAATTGGTTTTCACTTATTCCAAGGTTTTAAATATCCATCTGATGATTATGAGAAGGTTTAAAACCAATTTTAGGCCCATACACCATATATATTGACTATCTCACTTTCATTTCCCTTGTTTACAACTATGTACACACTTATAGGTGGCTCTCACAGAGGCCTAAAGGTGTTGTATGGAGGATTTTGACATGTTTTGAAACCTTCATGAAGTTTGAGGAGTTTGAAAACATCATGAGAATCATGTTTGAAACCATAAAATGACATAAAAATATAAGGAGTTGTATTCATATATGGTGAATGAGATTTAGGGATAGGTCTCCTTAAAACTCCAAAATAGAACCCTAGTCATTTTTTACGCTACCATATGATGAGGTAATAAGGAGCCTAGATGAGTTTGAATGATCATATATTGTATCCCTCATATAGGGGAGATATCTTGAAATATAATAAGGATTTTAGATAAATGAATATGATGTTATAAGGTTTCCAATTCATGCAATTCTCTACTATAAGATTTTAGTGTTTACTATAGTACTTTGAGTTTCAAGTGACCTCATTGTCCAAACATAACAAGGTAGGAACATATATTCATGGTAGGTGAATTTTTAAGTAGGAAGGATATTTTTGGTTCAAAATATTTCAATAGGAACTGGAATGTAGGGTTTTGACCTTTATACACACCTACAGGTATACCTTTTCACAGACAAGCCATGTACAGCCTGACTATAGGGATTCACAAGTTCATAAGGTGGACCTCATAGTTGAAAATAGGAAAATGCAAATACTTACAAGTTGTAAGTGATTCTAAAGGCTCCAAAGGAACCCTAGGTTTTGTATCATAATTTTAAGGGGTTATATATCACCTATAGGACCTTTGTTACTCCAATAATGGTCAAGTATAAGTTGACTCTAGTATGACAGTGAGGTAGAACATGATGGTATTGGTGTTGGCATAGCATGAACATGTTATTAATAGATTAAAATGAATTTAGGATTGTATTGATGACTTCAAATAGATGATGGAATAATAAAAAAAGGTATAATATGCAAATTTTTACCTACATTTATGCTAGTTTGGAGCAAATAACATAGAATAGAGTCACAACCTTTCAACATTGTCTAGTTAAGAGAAAGCCATATCTTGAAGAAATACAAATAAATTTGAGTTTTGAAAAATTTAAAAGGGAATATAAATTATTAGTACCATTTCATATAACTCCCACCATACATAAATAAGACATGGAAGGTTTCTCAGGAGCGACTATAGTCAGGAAGAAAACATTGCACAGTCAGTAAGTGTATAGACATTTATCTTAGGTCTTGTGAGATTTAGAGGGAAAATTGATATGGATTAACCCTATAAATTTTATATAAAATCCTAAACACCTACCCAATCCTCTCATTTATTTTTTTTGCTTGGGAAAATAGGAGAGATACCCTCTATTCTATCTCAAATAAAGGGTATTACCAGAAAGAAAATGTTATAGCCTTGTCATGAAAATGATGAAAAGAAGGTGCCAAAGAGACTCAAAACCTTGTAAGGAGAATTAATGAGATTTATTAAGCATTAATGACCAAATGGAATCCCTCATAGGTGTTGGAAGTTATACATAGTACTCATAAGCAATGAAACATAGTCAAGACCTTTAGGTCTAGACTAGGCCTATTGCCCATTTGGAGGTCTAATACCACTTCTAGAGATAGATGAGCATTCAAAAGCATTGGAACATGTACATGGGGATATATAAGGTGTTATATATCATTTTTTTGTAGGAGAAGCCTTAGAGAAGCCTTTTTTGGCTTAGAGACATGATATCCTATACAAAATGCCTTGGAGAGCTCAAGAGGCCAAGTTTGGAATCTCACACTGGTATGGATGCTTAGCATGGGAGATAAAGGATATATGAGATGTTAGAGAGGGTCTTGAAATTTATTTTTTTGTAATTTTTCTAAGGATTGGATGTCATAACTTTATGAACTATCCTTAGAGGTGAAAACCACCTAAAACCCTCTAAAACACTTGCTAAGGACCCAATTAGAGAGATGAAGAAAGAGAGAAATACAATAGGGATAGAATGAATTATGAGATGATTGGATTTTGTAGAGGAATCTATATTTATCTTTCCCATTAGATTTACTTCTACCCTTCTTGTACAGAAAGGGTGTAAAATGTATTTTATTGATACATTTGTGTATTGTGAAAGAACATAAGGGTTTAAAATGATGAAAATCAATTTGAGAGTTATTAGAGGGCCTAATATAACCTATCATACTCATTTTTTTCTTCATAAAATCTCAAAAGTGACTCTAATAACATCTTCATCTCAGCCAATCCAAACTAGCATAATGAATAAGGAGTGATCACCAAGTGAGAAGATAAAACTCCAATTGGGACAAATTTTAAGGTATACCTAATGGATCTACGCACATGAGGGATATTTAAAGGTGTCAAATCACCTTTTTTATGGATTTTATTGGAAAACTAAAGACCTCTTTGGTGCCAAGTGTGAAGGGTGAGTGAAAAAAGGGTGATTAGGATTTTAGGTAGTGATAATTCATGTCTAGAAGAATATTAGTGATTAGGGACATAACCAATGTATGTTAGGGCTTGTTTATAACCCCATTCATAATAAAATAATCTCATCTATTCCTAGTATATTGTATAGTACTCATGGAAGGTCAAATGATGAAGCTAGTTTTCAAGGATCAAGTTGAAGAGTCCTACACCACATTTTAGGAGTTTCATACTTTGAGGGACATTTGATTAAGTAGACCTTACATGGTATATTGCATATTCCTTTCTACTATATATGTTACTCTTTTTATTATCTTTAAAAGTGGTTTAGTGACTCTTAAACTTTAGTATCCTCTCTCTTCTCTCACATTATATAAGTACTATCCATTTTTATCACTTGTATTCTTATTCCACACCATGTATGGAGAAGCCCTATTGGTTTGATGTTTTAATTTTCCTTTGAATAATAAATTCAATCTAGTTTTGAGTTCATGAAAAAAAATTATAAGTGTGTGAAGTGATGAATGGTGAGGTTTAGGCATAAGTTCTATCATCGCTTCTCCTTATCATTTCATGTTTATGCAAGATTTCTCATTATAATAGGTCATATAGAGTGTAGCTAGTGTGATAGGTTACTTTAAAGTGTAAAAATGCCCTTAGATATATAAATATGATCTATAGTCTACTTACCTTGAGTTATCTCATGCATATCACCTCTATATAAAAACACTTATGTTAGAACATCTTAGGACTTGGAACCTAGTTTGTAGGTCTTGTTTTTTAGTGAAAGAAGTATGATAACATAGTGGATATATTCATTGTGCATCACCCCCTTAGATTAGTTTTCATTTCATGCAAACTAATATCTCTTTTCTCATAATCAATTAGTTAAGTTGGTGATAATCACTTCAAGGAAAATTCAGGGAGCTAGCCCTTAAACCTAGAGGTCTATTTCTACTATAGGTAAACTCACATACCTATAAGTATTCCAATGTTACTCAAATATTAGAGTAGGCCTAAATAACCTCCTCGAGGGTATGAGATTTGGTGATAAAATTATGTATGTGAATAAATGCTTTATGGATGATAAGTGAATTCAAAACATTATTTAAAGGCAATTGATTCACCCCACCTCTTAGTAGCTATATATCCAACAATATCTATAGCATCATCTCCATGAAAATGTGTCAGTGTTACTACTCATCCTCTCTCATATATTAGATTAATATCTACCCCTTCATCCATAGTTATAATATCCTATATATGTCCTCTAATGTCAGGGTCATCTCTTTAGTAGGTAACCAGAAGGTCCCTATAGTTAGATCCCATTGCTCTATTAGTGCCATAGGTAAACTCCAGTCTCGATGTACTTAATGATAAATGCATAGCTCCCCTAATATTTTCACCTCTAAATACTCCCAATATGCATCTCCCATTACCTCTCATATTTTTTCTAGTAATGGTGTTGTTTCACTAAAAATTTTATTTATTTTATTTAGAAATAAAGTTGTAAAACTTGAAAGAAGGGTGAGGTTAGTAGAACTTGATATGTTACATGCATGTTGATCCAGATGATTATGGAAACTCCTCTTTATCGAGGGAGGAATGACCTATAGATAAGAAATCACTAAAAAATATTTGACTAGTTAGGTAGATGGGTGGATTGCCTAGAAATCTAGATCTAAGAAGCACAAGCTTCCTTAGAGGTTGTCAATCCACACTTCAAATAATTAAGTTATGAAAGTGAAAGATAAATTGGTTACATAAATAATAAAAGATATTGAAATGAAATACAATAAGTTCTTGTGAATAAATAAGTGATTTTAACTAATTATAGTAATAAATGATTAGATATTAATGATAAATAATTCAAATGTGGTTCATAAGATAGAGTGATCCTCTGTGATAAGATAAAACTCATAAAATGGAATTTGGTTAGGGTCTAATAGGTCAATTAAACTTGATATTAAAATTGAAAGATAGAGACCATTGATAATTAGGATTAAACAATTAGTGGTTGGGTAACCATCGATGGTTAGGGACCATTGGCAGGTAGGGTCAAACCATCAATGATTAGGTGATCATTAGTAGTTACTATTAGATTTGGCTTGGGTAAAATAAACCTAGTTGGGAAGATTGCAAAAGAGTCATGGAAGGTAAATCTAGATTAGATATTGGTTTCAAGGTAGAGGGTAGTGTTCAAAGGTATCAAGTTAAAGTATTAGGTGTTTGGATGGTTTTAGGTAAGGAAGTGCATAGAGTTGCAGAACTCCAACATGAGAAAGTGAGATGAAAGGGGAATAAAGAGGAATTGATAGAAGCAATGAAAGAATATGAGAGATAATTATTGAATTGATAAAAAATATAGATAATTAGCTTTTCATGGGATGTTGGTATAAATAATGTAGAGATTGGTTGAAAATCTTGTTGTGGATTTGAGAGAAATCTAGTAGAGTGATGAAACTTTAGATATTGATTGATGAGTTGCAACAACACTTTTGATCTTTGTCATGGTCATTAGTTTGTTGGAAGATTTTCTTAGATTCACCAGGAGTGAGAAGAGTACCTACATAATAATCTCTATGTAAGAAGTTCTTATCATCTTTCACCTCCTCTTCCTCTCTTAATATAAAGGAAAAGGAGTGGTGAAATAATAAGTTCAACCAGGTGTCTAACAAGTTGTCTAAATTTAAGCTCAACATGTATTAATTATGAAAAATGGAGGATCAAATAAATATTAATAGAAAACCAAATTGAAGTTTTAGTTGAATTTTTCCCTTAAGGTGGTTAAAGGCAAACCATTGGTGATCAAGGTTAACCTTAGGCGATTAAGGGTTGACCATCGATGAGTAGGGTCATAGATGGCTAAATTTAGCCATTTCCACTAATGACTTGTGGGGTAAATAGTTAGGAAATGGTTCCAAGGGGGTCTAGGGGTGGTCTAAGGGTAAGTATGATATCTATAACTGTAGTGTATAGTTTTTTAGTGTCTACATTTTGCCCCTTTTTGTTATATAGTTATATTGATAAGCTATAAATAAAAAAATAGAAGGTTGGTACAAGGTTAGATGCCTCGAATATGGGATGAGGCGTTCTCCCTCAAACTAAGAATCAATAAGGTAAAATATAATTGAGTATGGGTTTGATAAGTGGTTAAGTAGGTGATAAATTTGGTGATACATTGGGAAATTAATCACAAGAATGCACAAAAAATATGACTAAATGTGATATCACAAATCATTCATAGATTAAGCTATCATGTTGAGGTGTTTTATAAATCATGGTTGGAACTATAATGACAAGTGACAAGTGGAACAAGTGACTATATTTAGGTGTGGTAGTTATGGTTCAATTCACAAATGCAAGTATCCTAGGCAAGGCCAATATATTCATAGGTATCTAGGGTAGGAAGTGATCCTAAAAAAATACTTTGTGCACAAAGGTAGTTTAAGTTTAAGTTGTGAAACATGGCAATATATTCATTGTAGTCAAAATGACTAAGGCAAGGTCATCACAAAACATGCAAAATTTGGGCCAAAATTACCCATGGTGAGGTGACATGGTTACTTGGTTGGTTGGCAAATAATAGGTATTTAAATGTCATGTAAGTGTAGTGTTACTATGTTAGAAAAAAAGTTTGGATGTGATTGAAAAATACCTAAAGGGGTTGACCATCGATGGTCAAGGTTGATCATCGATAATCACCAAGTGACTATCAATGGTCATTCATTATCCCTAAAAGGGTGACAATAAAAGGTTGAACGAGGTTCTATTTTATCATTTGTAAATTAACCTATGATGATTTTAATTATTTTATGAAAAGAAAAAATTGGTGATGGTTTTTAGAGTTTAAGTTGAGTGAGTGAAATTGTTGGTGATTAAGTGGTTAGTGACTAGATTGTTTATTGATTGGTTGAGTCCATCTAAAATCAAGGTTAATTTGGTGGCTAGAGTAGATGAGAGATAGCGAACATGTAGAGAGGATGAGGCATAGGGTGGGGCCAAGCAATGATGGTTCCTAATGTACCTTTATGATGATGATCACAAAATGAGGTAGGGTGTGTACTTAAATTTATTTGTGTTTACCATTTTTGTTTTGTGGGTAGGTGTAGGAGTGGGAAGGTATTTGAAATTAGGAAATATAAATGTTTGATGTGAAATTGATAAAGAGAGGTTGGAAATATTTGGGTAGGTTAGTGTGTTATGCAAAAAGTAGAGGTTATGGTAAGTGTTTGGATAGATTAGGGGTATATTGCTAGGGTTTGGTCATCAATGATCACCACACATGATTGTTGATAGTCACTATTAATCATCGCCATTCAATAGGTGATCATCGAATGGCCAATGTGTGGATTACTGGTAGTTGAGCACCTAGCCATCGATAGTTGACAGTTGATTGGTGATGGTTCTAAAAATAACTATCACTGATCGATACTCAATCATCAATGGTTACATTAAGGTAAAGGATATGTTTGTGTAAGGAAGAAGGCAGGTATAGGTTTCAAGGTTACGAAGGTAGGCTAGTAATGATGTGTTTTAAGTAGGAAGTGGTTTAATATGAGTCTTGGGTTTAGGTTAGAGTAGGTAAGTGTTACATAAATGAGGTGAAATGGTTAATATAGGAGGTTGGTGGCATGCATAGGTAATGTTTAATGGAATATGAAAACTAAGGAATTAGTATAAATTTATAGGTGAGGGAGTAGTTAAAATACAAGATAAAGTGCCCCAAATCCTTGATGAGGTATGTTGAGGCATGAATGATGAGGATTGGGATCACATTGATGAAGTTGGACTAGGAAAGATGAGGTACTAATAGTATGTGTCATGTGATGCAACTATGTTAGTGGCCCTCATTGAGAGATGGGACCCAACCACTAACACTTTATTAATACCAATTAGAAAGATCACCATTCTATCATAGGACATCCCTCAGATAATGTGTCTACCATTATGAGGTGAGTTGATATATCATATCAATGGTGATGAGAGAGATGAGCATATGGATTATCTATATGGAGAGGACCTCATTTTTTTAATATGGCACTCAGGAGGATTACATTATATACCTCTATATCACCAAGAGAGGGGAGAGATATGGCTAATTATGATGATGATATCCATCACATTTTATGCTTTGTGAGATTCTAGTAGTGGTAGATTTCCATACTTGTTGCTAGGTGTACTTGTTGATATGTGGTTGAATCATATAGTATTTGCATGGGCACATATATTTTTAGTAAATATCTATCAAGAACTCTATGGGTACCATACCCACAAGAAATATGGGATTAGTGTCAACTTCATGCTACACTATTGTGCATATGAGCATATTAGGGTATTGAGACCATGTGGAATACTATGGTATGATTTTACTTAGATGGACTTCAAGGTCAAATATATGAGATAGAGAGGAGATTACATGCTCATAAGACTAGGGGGAGGATCCCAAGACCTTGATTGGTATAGAGACTAATTACAGGCACTTATGGAGGGTGAGGTCATTTGGCACCCATATGTCAGATTCCCTACATGGGTGAGTTATGCTAGGTAGACCCTATCATTGTAGAGATACAAATGGATTTTTTGGAGACAAGACCATGAGGTAGATCTCATCCCTTTTAATAAGATGAGGAGATAGTTTAGGCTCATCTAAGATATCTTGAGGCATTTTATAAGGTACCTGAGGGAGGATGTAGAGTTCTCATTATATGCTTTAGATCTAGTTGAGGAGTTCATTGACCATGAGATTCTACCAATGAGGCTAAATATTGATGATGTAGGTATCACTAACGAGTAACCTGTATGGTTTTAGGCACATTATGATGCATTAGTTTTTGGAGGAGATGATGGTTAATAGGATATGGATATGGACATAGAGATAAGGGGTGGGGATAAGATAGAGGTAGATGCCCCTAATAAATAGACATTTATTATAGAGAGACCAAGAATGGGAAACACTAGCCATAGCATAGGTAGCTTTAACATTGGTGACCTAGGAGAGGTATGCGACATAGAACTAGGTGGGCACCTTCACATAGGAGAGAGACTAAGCATGAGTAGATCTAGCCTTGGTTAGATAGGAGAGAGATACCCTATGACAAGAAAGTTTATATATGCTCATAGGGCCACCATGCACTATTTATATGGTGAGGTATGTGGCCACAATTAAGGAGCTGAGGTATTATGAGGCACTAGTCTTTACATGTCTTCTAGATGAGCACATATAGGGTGAGTATAGATTAAGCATTACCAAGGGAGCTACTAGTGCTACACCAGGTTAGTGGGTGGCATTAGTAGGTGGATAGGTAGGTTCAAGAGTCAAGCAAGCTACAGGAGGTAGTGGTACACTAAGATCATAGAGTCACATGAGACCTTATATTTTGATGTACTATGTGATTTTGATATCGGCCTATGAGCCAATGTAGTGAGATGTATATACCCTATTGATAGACATGTAAATTATTGTGTTTATGATGATTATTTTGATTATGTGTTCATGATATATGGATGTTATTATGGTTTATGTATTTTGTCTATGGTTATGGATTTTGTTATTGTTATGATCATGATGTTGCTTATGATTATCATATTATTATTTATGTTTACTCACCTACATAAGCATGAGATGGATGATATACGTGGTTGACTTATTGATTTATGATGTGATAAATGATGATGATATATGGTTTATGAGTAGTTGATGTGATTTTTTATGTAGATTTTGTTTATTAATATGATAATGATGTTATGATGCTTATGGCTAGATTTATGACTCATTAGAAATCTATGTTTCTTACTTTGATATGTATGTGATGATGTGGCTATTTAGTTTATGCTCATGAAAATGTTTGATATTTGATGGATGTTGTTATGTCTATGATGTGATGATGATTATGATGTTATGTTTCATTGGACATGGCTATGATTCTTGTGATTATTGTCATGGTTATTGATGACTATGTTCATGATGTGGATATGGTTTGTTAGTGTTGCTTATGAATGTGATTATTTAATTTATGTTCATGATAATTGTGTTTATGATGTTATGATGTTGATATGATTATGGTTATGGGTATTGATGATTATCACTCATGTTTTAAATTAATGAGCCTATGCTTCTTTATCTACATTAAACAAGTGATGGATAACATATGTGAATGACTCTTTTATTTTTGATGTATGATTAAATGGTTATAAATATGATAGATGGTTTATAACTAGTTGATGTATTTGGTTAATAGGATGAAATGATGTGTGATGCATGAGATTGGTAATTTTTAATTTGATTAGATGAAGGTGACTTAACCTTAAAACACATAGATTAAGTTGGGTAACAAAACTAGATATGAGAAAAGACCAAAACGAGAGGACAATCAAAAGACAAGCATCTAAATAAATGTATCAACAAGTAGGTATGAAGGAAAAAGAAGGAATGATGATTTCTTTTTTCAAATACTAAAACAAAATAAAATCATAACAGCTTATGAACATAAGTCCTTAGAATGCTTCGAATTAACCCCTGTTAGTTAGTTAAAAAGTTTCTTGATCTCATAATGTCAAGCTCATAACTCCCTTGTTTATAGAGGGTATAAAGGGAAGATGGATGAAAATGGAACCTTATTGTGAGACTAGCATGCCTTTTATGTAGGTTAATAAAGATCCAATATAAATAAGTCCATGTCATATAAGGTGTAGACTAATCAATGCGAGAAGTCTACTTATAAGATTCGACCGTGGCTCCCAAAATTATTTGTCTTTTATCTAATTTTGATATTGGTTATTTTGATATTTGGTTATTACTTGGAGGTATTGGGAAATATGATAAATGTGGGAAGCTTCAAATAAGTTTATATTCTTTGACAAATGCTTTACTTAGCCATACTTCAAGGGAGTGGTCTAAGTTTGTGATATTTGCTTAAGGATTTTGATGGTTGTCCTACAAGGGAGAAATCCACCTTACACTAAGCAATTTTGATTAGTTTTGGTAGCTTCCCTTTGAGGGATAAATCCATTAATGCAAGGAATGAACCATTATATATATTATTTTTTTATTTGTTTGACATAGACTTGTTTATATAGGCTTAAATGTTCATCTTTATGAAGGCAAAACTAGAGCACAAGAAGGTTGATGATGGGTAAAAGAGGTTTAATCAAAAGAGACCGTGGGATTCTATATTATAAAGGGATGGAAAGTACCATGAGAATCATGCCATGGGTAGAGCCATGGTACCCATATTTAATATTAATACTATAATATGATGGTTCAATCACATGATTCTAGGTTTAATCAATTGTCCTTAGAATAAGAAGATGAAGGTGATAGTAAATAAGGGATGAGATAAAGTTAGGAAATAATTTGGACCTCGAGATGTAAGACAACCTATACTCCAAACACAAGAGAGAAAGGGGTAACGCCCATAGGGGTTTGAATGTTAGTATGATATACCCATAAGGCAAAGTGGATGTGTAAATGCCAATCCTAACCAGATGTATTAACCCTTTTAGTTAGCATGTTGTTAAGAGTTTTGTTATAATATTCTACCTATCCATTAAATTATGGATGATAAGGTGATGACAAACTAAAATTGATATTGAATGTGTCATAAAGACCTTGGACTTGTTTGTTCTTAAAATATTTACCATTGTTGATGATAATTTTATGTAGAACACTGAAATGATAGATAATGTGATGGTTGATAAAATCAATAATATTTTTGGCTTTGGTTGAGATGAGAGGAATATCATCTACCCATTTGGTGAAATGTTCTATTATAGTGATGATATAATGATGTCACTACATAGAATGGGGGTTAATTTCACTAATAAGATCTAGACCCCACTGTGAGAAGGGCCATAAATCTTTGGATACTTGGAGACTATGGCTAGTGCATGATGTGTAAATGGGTGTCTTGTTGACATTTAAAATACTTCTTCACATAATCACAAAAATCTTGCTTAAGAGTAGGCCAATAGTAGCTAAGCTAAAGGATGTATTTAACGATGGCCAGGCCACTAAAGTATCCCCCAAAGATCCGATCATGCATTTCCCTGATAGCATGAGAGGCCTCATGACTATGTAGGTAGTAGAAAAGAATTACATCAAAACTAAAATTGTAAATGATTCCCTCTAATATGGTGTAACAATAGGTGCCCTAAATGAATGCTCATTAGACATTCCTAAAAAGATTGGAAGGGATGATGGCAAAGTTGAGATAGTCAAAGATCTGCTTATACCAAAGTTCAAGTTGGGTCTCCTCCACATGAAACATGGTTAGAGAGTAAAATTTGATATAATAAGGCTATGTAAGATGATGGATAATGATAGATAGATTAGATTCAAAAGGTGCAGATAGGATTTGGGAAATGAGAGAAGCCATCGTATTGACAAACTTGTTTGTAGATCGTAGAGTGGCTTGGATGAGGTAATGTTTAAATGATGCTAAGAGTACATTAGATAGTTGTTTGTATTGTTATAATATATCATTCTTACATTGTTAAGAGACATTTATTTAATTGACCATGAGTTGGGAGTCACCAAAGATGTTGATTGTTTTGACTCCCAAGGCTAAAGTAATTTAGAGACATATCACTAAGGCTTCATACTCGACCATATTATTGGTATAATTAAATTCAAGTTTGAAGGATAAATGAAGAGGTTAAACATCAAGGGGAATAAGTATGATACCATCTCCCCCACCACATTGAGATTTTGATTCATTAAAAAACATGGTCATTTTATAGGTGATGTCTTCTTGAGAAAGGGCGGTAATGGACTCATCAAGATATTTAAGGCAAGACAATTTATTATCTATTAAGGGTACTTCAACCAAATTTTTGGTGATGACTTTCCATTTTATTTAATTTTTCTAGAGTAACTCAAGGTCAAACTTATCTAGGATCATGGCCACTGATCCATACACTGGTTTTGGTATGGCTTGGAGTGCATATACTTGAGTAGGTTGGTATTGGTTATGATATAGGTCTTATGATTGAGAAGGTAGTGGAAAATTTTGGAGTTGATGAAGACCGTTGTGAGGCAAAGTTTCTCAACATGGGTGTATCGAGTCTCATACTCTATAAGCATATGGCTTATGTAGTAAACAACTTGCTCTTTATGTTGTTCATCCCAATAGACTAGCATTGCCCCTAAGGAGTGATTGTTGTAAAAAATATAAAGGTAAAAACGCTGATATTCTTTGGGAGAAATGAGGATAGGTGGAGAAAAAAGGTACTATTTAAGTTAATTAAATGCCTTTTGATAGTATTTATTCTATTTAAAAGATACATCCTTTTCTAGAAGGTGATTAAAAGGTTATCATTGATCTAAGAGCTGAGAGATAAAATGATGAATGGGTTGGAACTTCCCTTGTAAGATAAAAAGTTGCTTGAGGTGGATGGGAAGAGGCATGTCAAGGATTTCCTTGATTTTGGTGGGATCAACTTAAATTACTTCAAGATAGATGATAAATCCAAGGAGCTTTCCTAATAAGACTCCAAAAAAACACTTTTTGGGGTTAAGGAAAATATGGTAATAGATGAGGCATTTGAAGCTAGTCTTAAGAATGATCAAGTGATCTTTACGACATTTGGATTTCTCAAGAAGGTCATTGATATAGTCTTCTATGATTTTATGAATAAGGTCATAGAAGATGTAGGTCATAATGCATTGGTAGGTTGTACCAATATTCTTCAAACCAAAAGGCATGACCTTATAGTAAAAGGTTCCCTAAGGGGTGATAAAGGTATTTTTGTGTTGATCTTTAGGGGAAATTAAGATTTGATTGTAAATTGAGAACCTATCCATAAGAGATAGCATCTCATGGTCAGTTGTAAGATCAACAAGTTGGTCAGTGATTGGTAAAGGAAAGTCATCTTTTGGGCAAGCAAGGTTAAGGTCATGCAAGTCTACAAAAATATGGAGTCCCCCTATTTATTTTGTGGTAGGGTTTACATTAGAGACCCATTAGGGATAATAAATAGGTTGAATGAAATTTAAAAAGAGGAGGTATTTAAGTTATTCTTTGATGAGAAGGGCTATGTGAGGGTACATCTGACAAAGTTTTTTCCTAACTGGCTTGGCATTGTAGTTGGTAACTATATTATGGGTGGTGATAGAAGGTAGATTCTTGGCATGTCACTATAAGACCAAGCAAATGTTATGTTATGGTCTCACAGGAAGGAGGGTAAATCTTGAAGTTCCTCAAAACTTAGTGATTAGCCAATTTTGATAATATGTAGGTTATCCTAAGTACCTAAGTTGACATCTATGTTTTATTTTTTCAACATAGTTAAAGTCTTAGGAGAGAAAGATTTGTGGATAGAGGAATATTCTATACTAAGGTAGGTGAGAATATGATTGCCATCTTGACATTGAACAATACTAATGGTAGGAAATTTGTCTCCTACCATCTTATGATGAGTCAGTGGAATGGTTACAATCTCCCCATTTTTTTGATAAGTTAGGGGTCCAAGGTTGATCATGTTGATAGAAAAAAAATTTAGGGGGAATGATGTAAAAACCCTCAAATGTCAATGGTGGAGTGGATGGTGAGGATGGGATTTCCTTATTAATGATGATAATGGGAGGTGAGTCTGTTGGCTTTTTGGGTGGAGAAAAACCAATACCAAATATTTCATGAGGATTTTGAGTCTTACATAGAGGCAACTCATGTGGTTCATGCTTGTAATATCGTAGACCAAATCCCTTCTAATCACACCTATGGAGGTATGTCTTGATGAACTTTGGTTTATCTAGGTAGGAGAAATTGAAGGTGAATAGTCAATGAGAAGAGGAGATCGAGGAAGTGGAAAGTGGTTGATCAAGTCCCCTATAGATAATATTTGTTTGGAGATTTGGAATCTAAAAATAAAAAGTGGTTTTGGTCAAGGTTCCCATACTCTTGAGGAGTGGAGAAGGCATACAAGGTCAAGAGGCTATATTACCCAAGCAAGAGACATTGGAATTTGGATTCCAAGTGGTCCTTTATCTATATTTGGGTAGAAGGAATGGATGATCTTGTCGAGGCTTGGTTGGTAAAATAAGTTTAATCATCATTGGTTGATGAAGACTTGGTAGTGGGAAGGAAAACAACATCATTTGGGTGGTATGTCATGTTGCATGATGTAAAAGGACTTGGGTCAAATTGTATGGTAATTACTTGACACTCATGCTCAAATTTGATGCACCAATGTAGGGTGGATGGTACATAATTCATGAAATGGATCCAAGGGCATATAAGTAGGACATTGTACTAGAACTCACCTTATACTATATAAAAGAGATTAGGAAGTGTTTGAGGTCTTAAATTAATGTGGAGGATGACAGTTCCTAGAGTTATTGCCATAGTGTCATTGAAGGAATGGAACATTATTTTGGTTTTTGACATAATTTTCTTTGATAGTTTCATTTGGTCATATGCATCAGAGGAGATAATGTTGATGATATCCCCTCCATCAATCGTAACCCTTTTTTATGTGGGTTTGGTTGATGTATGATATAATGAAGAGAGGAAGATCCATATCCTAGGGATGAATAGAGGGTATTTAATCTTTAAAGGTGACAAGGGTAGAGAGTTAGAGGGCTCTAACAAAGGTTGCTAGAGGTTTTGGGTCTTTTAGTTGGAACACTATGAACTATAAAGCTTCTATCATTACCTAGAGGTGATGGGGTGAGGTATTGATTAGCTCATATAAAATCATCTTCACCAATGTTTGGTGAAGTTACTTTAGAACCACTCTTTGGATTAACTCAAAAGGGTTAGATTAAGAGGTACGCAAGATGGATATCTTGGGTTTGGGAGAATGTGTGGGTGTTTAGGTTTGGTTGAGTGATTGGGTGGTAGAAGAAGGGTATGTCCATAAAATAGACACCTTTAATTTCCCCTTATCCTTTTGTTGGGATTGTAATCATGTGACCACATAGATGGTATGGATTTGGGGAAGAGTTGGGATAGAGGATTACTTTAGTTCCTCCTCACTCTTGGATGAGAGCACTATAGAAGGTAGGTTTGGGGTGGTGGCCCATGGTTCTTAGAGTGGCTATGGGTGGCTCTTTTGATAATAGGTCATCATTAGCACATAGCTAATGGACTAGAACTTGGAGAGCTTTACAATTCTCCATATCATGACTTGACATTCTATGTATGAGCAAATCATATTTTCATCAAACTAAGATGGATTAGAACTATGGGGGTCAAATGGTTTGATGAAAGGAAAAGTCAATACAAAATCTTATAATAATCTATGTAGGATGGTTGAGTAAGACTTAGGTAAAGGTGGAAAGGATGTTGGAGTTTTAGTTTTGAATTTTATGGTGGAATCCTTCTTAGGAGTAGGAATAATAGAAAGATTTTTGGGTGGTGGAGTTTTCTTGGTGGTCATTGGTTTGGAGGTCAAATTTTTAGAAGTATTAGGGTTAGTAGTGGGTAATCTAAAAATAGAAGGGTTAGAGGTAGGATGTTTGGTAGTGGAAGGTTTTGAGGTAGAAGGCATAAAATGAATAGGTAGGGGCATATCTAGAAGAGGAGGATGGGTTTGGGTTGTCTTTGGGAGACATGTTTTCTTAACTAAAGGATAAGGTCCTAGGATGGAAGAAGGATGTGGTCCTAAAATGGAAGGCAAGGTTCTAGTTTTTGGGATCTTAGGTGGCTCCTCCTGTAGACACCGAAATCGTGTCTACCCCTTGGTCCTTTCTCCCCCCTTGGTCCCCTTCGTTCACTTCGACACTTCTAACCCATGTCTTGTTAATTTGAAATAATTAGCTATTTTAAATTAATAAAACTCCTTTTTTATCCTCCCCTTTGACACATCACCTATAACACCTCATCTGACACCTTGCCTTGGACTATTTCCCACCCTATGACTCACCCAAGACCTATTCTTACTTCTCTCTAATCGCCTAACCAACTCTCATGCGTATTTAGCCCAACATTCGACAATTCTCCAACGGATCATGCACTTGGCAGATGGAGAACAGGCTTGGTGGCTCTTTTACTCGTTCTCGCCCACCAATGTTGGTCAAACATCGGCCAACACTAGTGGGATCACCGATGTCGATTTTACTTAAACTGAATTTCTAGCCTCTATCGAGGCTAATCACAAAATCCTTTGCCCCGGCTCTTCATCTGACTCTTGAATCCTAGAATCCTCAGTCTTTGACCATCTACCACTCTGCCAATCAAACTGCCAATCTTCAAACCAGACCTCTCACTCTCCCTCATATAGTAGGCTTCTATAATAGCAACAGGTCCTCCACACAGGCTACATCAACAACAAGAATAGGTATCAATAGCACTCCTTCTGCAAGCCATAGGTATGTATATTGTCTATGTTTTCATTATGTTTTTAGTTATTGCTTTCTAGTAATATCACCCCCCAGACCAGACTATCAACCAAGCCAGACCCGAATCCTTATTTCCTTATCTCCCTATTGGCCTCCTCTACCCTTCTATCTAGCTAACTTTCTATCCATTTGACTCCCTTGTGTTTCTGCACAGACCCTTCGACTACCTCAGACCAGACTCTCAGACCCTTAAACAGACCCAGACCATTCTCCAAACCATTCTGCATGTCCATAGACCTGTTTAGACCCTATCCACAGGGCACAGAGCCGATCAGACCTCATCTAAAGACTACTGCCCTGACCGACGCCGGCCTCAGAGACCACTGACCAAAATGACGTCGGCAGACTAACCGACATCGGCAGACCTTGACAACCGATGCCAGTAGGACCACCAACACTGACGACTGTGACCAGCTGACAACAACATTCAGGTAAGCATTTGCTTCCATTTCCTTTTTAGTCTTTATCATTGTAGTCTTTTATCATTTTATTATTTATCAGACATTCTTTTATCAATCAGTGGGTTGACATCCCTCAAGCTTTTGCTTCTGGGATCAAGCTTTTGCTTGGCAACCCACCATCTCCTCATCTAACGCCTTCTTTGTCTTAGTCTCTTTCTCTTGTAGGTGTCATCCTCCACAACCAAAGAGGAGTTCTCATGACATCTGGATAACGGTGTGCATGACATCTAGGTACATATAAGCCTTAGACCATTTCCTTCTTAGTTTCTCATTTCTCTCTTTGAATGTAAAAAGTGAATATAGCATAGAAACACCTCCTTCTTGGTTGGATTTATTTTGGGTCCCTTTGGTGGGCTAGGTAGTGCTTAATCCAACTTTAATGGAGGGTGAATAAGGATATAAGTAGGTAATATTCCTAGGTTTTTGACAGGCTTAGCTAGGATGGGAGAAGGTGCTTGGCCTACTTTGGGTGGAGTTGGTTTGGTTGGTCTAACTATGGATTTAGGGGTAGAGGATTCTAATGATTTGGTTGAGATGATGGTGGGTTAAATATTGGAATCATAAGGTTTGGTTGATAATGGTTTGGCTGGGGGTTATTTCTTGGTTGGGTAAGGAAGCCCAAGATAGTGCTAAAATATGGCATGATCTGTGTTGGGTTGGGAAAGGTGCTCCAAGTTTTAAACCAGTCTAGAGAAAGACTTATAGATGGGTTTGGTCCCTTTAGTATTGGTCTCAGAGAACAAACCCATGGGTGGAGAGAGAGGAGTGGTTACCTCATCCTTTTCCACAATCAAAGGATCCAAGGTTTGGGAAGGTGAGTCTTCTATTGGCGAGGTAGGTAGAGTGACCTCTTCCTTATGAATGCTTCCCAAAGGAAGAATGTATTGTTATATGATGAAAGAGAAGGATATGGTGGTAATGTATACTTATTTTGGTATGTCTTCCAAAGGAGAGGTTGATAGCTCCACTACCTCGACAAGTGGAGAAAGGGGAATAGTTGTTTCCTATGTTTCAGTTTCCAAAGGAATATAAGGTGACTCCACTACCTCAATAAGTGGAGGGGAAGGGAAGGTGATTTGGGTAATGGTCTCCTCAATAATGAGTTCACTAAGCACCACATTAATTGTATATTCCTCATGGTTATGATAGGATTTCACTCTATTGATTTCATTATTCATAGAAGGGGCATGGTTGGGGAATGGTTGTCTAAAGATGTCAAGTGATTGATTTGGGGGTGCATTGGGTTTATCTAATATGAGTTCCCTCTTATCAATAAAAATTTGGAAAACATTTCTAAAATTATTTCACCTACTTAAATCATGCCTAATGACATGATAGAAATTCATTTTCCTTATACCAACTGAGTACAAGATGAGAGGAATCAAATTGTTGTGGAGGTTTGATTGGTGGGAGTTGTATGATATTTGATTTTAACAACTTTTCCAAGACTAAATCATATGACTCCCTTAGTGGAGAAAATTTATTTTGGTTGTTACAGTGTTGGTTTCTAGTGTTTTGATTGGAGGAATTGGAAGAGTTAGGTTGATTAACAATCAATGGAGGAGCAGTTAAGGACAACTGCATTTATGGTTCACTTCTTTTTGGTGTTAGTGTTGGTTTGATTTTTAGGTTTGAAGGAGGAATCCTCATTTGATTTGAAGGTGAAATTCTTGTTTCTCAATTTTAACTTCCCCTCATTAGTGGCTCTATTCTCTAATTTTGTGCCATGATGAAAGCTTCATCAAAGGCCCTAAAAGTATAAACTTGAAAAGTGGAGGAAATTTGTTTGGTATAAGCCATTGTAAAAATCTCAATCACCTCAGGTATGGGTAGAGAGAAAGAGAGTTGGTTTATCTAGCTTATCCAATGGCTACAAAGTTGAAATAGACTCATCGTCAAATTTTTAGATGGAGTATAGATCGGTGATGGAAAATTTCTTAGAGATGTTTATGGAAAAGTGGTCTAAGAAGGTTTGAACTAGTTAGGCAAAAGAAAAGGGAGAGTGATTGGTAATAACACTATACCAATCTAGCATCAAACCTAATAGAGACATGGGAAAGGTACAAAGAAGGAGAGCATCATCATAGGCAATCAAATAGCAAGAGTATATAAATGTTCTCGTATGTTGTTGAGGGTTTTCCTTGCTCTAAAATTTTGAAAATTTTGGAAGCTCCCATTGAGAAGGATAAGTTCGAATGGGGATGGATGGTTGAATTGGTTCATTATAGATTTTGTTGTATGATAAAAAGTTATGGGTGCCAAAAATAGGTGACTCCAAAGTGGTCATTTTATCCATTAACATATTAATAAGATCTATTTGTGGTTGTGCACCCCCATAGTTATAGGTTAGATTATGTTGGGTTTGGGTAGGTGTAGCATAAGGATGTCTATTAGAAGGTTGGGAAGTTGTCACATATTGATGTGTGGACATGGGTGGTTGGGAGGGCATCATGAATGGGTAGGTGGACATAGAAGGTTGGATAGAGGATGGAGCCATATAACCTTGTGGGTTTGGAATATAGTTAGGGTTGGGTATAATAGGAAATTGTTGAAGAATTGGTATGGGTTGGGTTGGAGGTATGGTCAAGTTGATAGGTTGAGGATGGGTAGTAATCTTGGTACTAATGGGTGGAAGGGTAGGAGGTATGAGAACCACTAGGATCTAAAATGGAGTGGAGGTAGGTGGTTGAAAATGAGAGTAAGGGTGGTAACACTAGTAGAGGGTACTCCCATGGTAAGCAAAGTACTAATGCCCAAAGGTTGGGTTGATCCTATATTAAAAGAGGTATTGGTTGGGGTGATAGGTGTTTGGGTGTTGGTTGGTTGTGGATGGTGGTATTAATGGGATTATTAGTAGAATAAGATACTTGGGTGACTAAAGGTTGGGTGTAAATTATGGTAATATAGGTGTTTCCCATAATATGGGATGGAATACCATAAGGGGCCCAATAGGTAGAACTAAATTAGGAGTATGGTGGGATATGGTGTTAAGGTAACATTGGAGGGCTATGGGGTTGTTATCCAAAAATGTGGAAAAAATAGTATCACTTTGGGCTACTATCTAAGTGATACTAGTACTTTTAGAAGGATGGGGAGAACTCTCTACATTTGAGACATACTCTATGGATGAAGGAGAAGAGGAAGATGGATGATTATGAGGTGGATTCTAGTTTGATTAGTTTCTTAGTTGTTACCTAGTTAAAACCATGAAAATAAGGGAAAAAGGAAGATACAAGCAATCTCACAACTCAAAAGAGAAAATAAATAAATAAAAATATCTCAAAGAAAATAATGCATACACTAATGTGCATTAAAATACTAGGATACTTTGTCATCTCTTTTTAGGCTTATGCCTTAATTTTAAAGAAGTTATGAAGACCAATTTGGGATTATGGAGTGGGTACTAGAAGAAGATATCTAAGTAAGGTTTTAGGTAGTTAAAATCTCTCAAGATATGTACTATAACTTGGAACACGGCTTGATATTGGGTCCTACCCTATCATTTCACACACCACAATGACAAGGGTGTCTGGTGCTTAGCCAAAATATATCGAGTTACTAGAGATTATACTCAACCAATGCACTGAGTTGGTTCTCCTCATAGTGGTGAAATCCAAGTAGGATAGTTGAGTAAAGGTGACCACTAGGTGATGAAATCCTAGTCGAGACTTATGTTAATGTTTTGATGTTTGATTGAATGTGTGGTTTGTTCTTATGTGTGTAGAGATAAGTGATATAATGATTAATTTAATTGATCAAATTAAGCTATGTGAGCTAATCAATATAAGTAAATAATAGATGTAAAGTTAATTTTAATCTAAAATAAAAATTTAGTGTATTTTAAAATGAATAAAAAACAACTAAGATACACCTAGATATGATGATGATAATGTAAATCCTAATTCTAGGATGAATACTTTTGATTTTTAGAAGTGAAAGTAAAACAAGACAGTGTTTACCCTTTTCTAAGAAAATAAAAGAAAACTATAATTTGCATTTTGGAAAGAAAGAAAGGAGATAAGGAATACTTAATTTTTATAAAATAATGCAATGGATGACTCTTTTGTAATGAAAATAAATGTCCTATATCTATTAACCCAAAAAAAAAGCTTAAGGGTCCCACTGGGCATGCCAAAATGTTTCACTAAAAATTTGTTTTATTTTCTTCAAAAAGAAAGTTGTAGAACTTGAAAAAAGGGTGAGATTAGTATAACATGATATGTTGCATGCATGTTGATCTAGATGATTATGGAGACTCCTCTTTGTTGGGGGAGGAATGACCTATAGATAAATAATCACTAAATAAATAGTTGATTAGTTAGGTAGGTTGGTGGATTGCCTAGCAAGCTAAATCCAAGAAGCACAAGCTTCCTTAGAGGTTGTCAATCCACACTTTTAAACAATTAAGTTATGAAAGTGAAATATAAATTACTTGCATAAATAAAAGAAGATACTAAAATGAAATACAATAAGTGTTTGAGAAGAAATAAGTGATTTTGACTAATTATAGCAATAAATGATTAGATATCAATGCTAAATAAATCAAATGTGGTTTAAAAGATTAAGTGATCATTTATAATAAGATAAAAACTCAAAAAAAAAATTGTTTAGGGTCTAATAGGCCAAATAAGCTTGTTATTAAAAGTGACAAATAGAGACCGTTGATGGTTGGGTAGCTCTCAGTAGTTAAGGACCATTGATAGTTAGAGCCAAACTGTCGATGTTTATGTGACTATCAATGGTTACTATTAGATTTGGCTTAGGTAAAATAAATCTAGTTGGGAAGATTGTAAAAGGATTTTGGAGGTTAAATCTAGATTGGATATTGGTTGTGAGGTAGAGGGTAGTGTTCAAAGGTATTAGTTTCAGATATTAGGTGTTTGGATGGTTCTAGGTAAGGGAGGAAGTGTATGGAGTTACAAAACTTCAAGATGAGAAAGTGAGATGAAAGGGGAGTAAAAAAGAATTGACAAAAGTAATTAAAGAATATGAGAGCTAATTATTGAATTGATAGAAAATATAGATACTTATATTTTCATGGGATACTAGTTTGAAGAATGTAGAGATTGGTTTAAAATCTTGTTGTGGAGCCTGGTGTAATTTCAGTAGAGTGGTGATATTTTAGTTGTTGATTGATGAGTTACAGCAACACTTATCTCTATCATGGTTGTTGGTTTATAGGATTATTTTCTTGGATTCATTGAGAGTGAGAATAGTAACTACACAAGAAGTTATGATCATCTTTCACCTCCTCTTCCTCTTGTAATATAGAGGAAAGGGAGTAGTGAAATAATAAGTTCAAAAAGGTGTCTAACAAGCTATCTAAATTTAAGCTCAACATGTATTGATTATAAAAAATGGTAGATCAAACATCTATTAATAGAAAATCAAATTAGAGTTTTAGTTGAAGTTTGCCCTTGAGGTGGTTAAATGCAAACCATTGGTGGCTAAGGGTTGACCATCGGCAGTTAAGGTCATAGTCATAAATGGGTAAACTTATCCATTTCCACTAATGACTAGTGGGATAAATGGTTAGGAAATGGTCATGTGGGGGTCTAGGGGTGGTCTAAGGGTCACTGTGACATCTAAAACCATAGTGTATGGTTTTCTAGTGTCTACAGGTGGCACTCAATCCCATATGGTAAGTAAAATGCATGATTGTAATCCCATGAACCCCTAGGTTTCTTTAGTTTCCTAGCCACTAATTCCATACTCTAAGTTTTTTCCCCCTAGGAATTGGCATAGATCCTTCCAAGATTGATACTAATTATCACTCAAATTGTGTCAATTATTTGATTAGCATCAACCCATAAAAAAAAATCAATCATTGAGGAATCAATATCAATTGACAAAAACATCTAAAATACAAAAAAATAAAAAAAACATGAAACAAAAAAATTACCCCTACCTCATCATGTGATTATTTTCATCGCTGACTACTCTCACTAGCCTCCATCTTATATACTTTGCTCATATGTGTGGAGGAGTGTCAGTTTTTTAGCACTGGCTCACATGTTCTTGATTCATAAATTAGATCTTGTCATATTTGAGGTCTTATTTATATCCCTCTAGGGTTGACATCAATTATTTTGTGATTGACATTAATTCTAAAGAATTGATATCTATCCCTTAGATCAATATTTATTGTGTCAGTTTTTGGGTTAATTCTTTACACTAATTGCACATTTTTGTATCCTTATAATTCTATTCTAAGGCCACTTAATTTATCTTTTATTATAGATATCCCATTCATTATTATTTAACATTATTGGTTTGTGGACATAGACCCCTATTGGTTTCACAGTCTTTGAAAGGTCTACATTCATTTTAGAGTCTATCCCCTATGGATCCTAAAGGTGTACCTCATCTTGAGATCAAGTGTCTATAGGTATCACATATGTACTGAGCACACTAGATGCTTTGGTCAGCCCATCCTAGCCTTTGCCCTCTTGACTGCCTTTGATCAAGCTCACATGTCCATAGTTGTGACAATCCATTACTTGTTTTCTTTGGGGCATTCTAATTTGGATATCCTATATCTTGTTAGTACAGCATTGTACTTCATGTTTATCCTTGCATCTTGGATTCTCATTTTTTATTTACCTTATCCATTACAACCTTGTTTTCAAACCCATATTTACCTCATCATCCTTCATCGGCTCCCAGTTTGAGAACGATACCTCCTCACATAGCCCTAGGGCATTAGATCCATCTTAGTTTTTATATCATAGCAGGTTATCACAAACCACTCAAAAAAAGGGGCAAATGTAGAAACTATGAATTTACACTATTATATTAGTATTAATATATGTGTGTTACCCCTTCCCCATCCTTTTTATGTTAGTTAATGTAGTTTTATGATTTACTATATTACATCACGTAATTAGTCTTACTAATTGCTTTCTACCTAGGTAACTAATTAACCCTCCCTAAATTTAGTCAAATCTCTTCAAATTAATTATAAGTAGGTTTTTCTAACCTCTTAACAAACTTTCACCAGTCAAAATTTTCTTAAAATAGCCTAGACAAAGTTTAGCCTCATGAATTAAAGTTATCTCATTTTGCTTAAGAAGATTCAGCTATAACTTTATTATAATGAACAATTTGATAACATATATGTAATATATTAATCCATTTCATTTTAGTATCACATCTATATTATCATATGCTTTATTGTAATTTTAATTATTGCATTATTCAATTGACTACATAAAATAATGGATTGATATCCTCTTAAGGAAGTGTGCCACTTCCTGGTACTGATCGAACATTAGGCAATCCACTTATTTATCTTATTAATAAATATTTTTCCAAGTTGTCTCTTATGTTTAGGTAATCCTTCCTATCCAAAAATGAGTTCCCACTTTGTTGGATCAATGATGTACAACCTCCATCACATGTATCCCTTTAAAACCCTATATTAGTATAGATTTTTAGTAAGTTTATTTATTAAGAAAAATGAATGAATAAAATAATAAAATAATAGTGATAGGTTTATTTAACCCTAAAATTTAAATTAAGTAATCTAGGGCTAAATGGGATAGAGATAGCCTAGGGCACAAGGGTGATAAACTATCTCTATAGTAAGCCAATTAATTTGCAAACTCAAATAAATAATATTATGATTTAAATACTGATATATGATAAAAATAATAAGTAAAATCAATTATTTGTATTGAAATAAATGAAAAATAATGATAATTAATTAGATCACTATGTGCATTCATATCTGATATAGAATAAGTTGGAAATAGATTGGATCTACATTCTATATTAGTCATACAATTTTAAATATTTGACCTTTATGACCTCAAACACTTGCATCAACCTCAAATGGTTACATCAACACTTCTATCTAACTTGGATGCAAGTGTCCAATATAAAATACCTATTGTATCTAGATATGACCAACTAGAATTATTTTGGTTTTGTGTCACCTTCACTATGGTGTGCTCAGATTTGGATCATGGACCATCACTCCTTACCAAATAGAAAAACCATGGTGTTTCATCTTCATAGTGACTATGTGTGAAATGGGTTAGTTGACTCATGGTGTTGATCTAACCAAAAATACCTCTATGTCATTAGGTGATATCTACGTACTCACTACTTTGAAGAGGGCCTAAGACTCATGTAGTTCCCCACTGTGTGGACTTGTGTGTACATAAGCATGCAATATGTGATAAACAATTATAATAGTGACCTAGATTGTAACTTGAAAAATATAGTTCATGGAATACTTATTTAGCTCAAAACCTTTATATTTGTTTTCCCTATGATTAATATGGAAATAGGGGAAAATATGGAAACTTTGATCACTTAAATGATTGATTGAATGATTTCAGTAAGTTACCTTATGAGTTATTTGGTATGTACTTGGTGACAAATGAAAGAGGATCGATCATGTATATATAAAAATAATTTTGGAGAATATCTTGTATTAAAACATGTATGCTAACCATAGGGATACATTACATTTGTAAATTGGATGAATTTAGGACACCAAACACTTGTGTTAGGAGAATACACATGCACCAACATAGGCATCTAACTAGGATGCAAGTGTCTGAGTAATTGAAAATTAAGCACATGTCCAAAAATTTCAAAAATAAAAGATATGTAGGTTTATAACATTTTAAGCATGATATAAGGTTTTATTCATTATAATAACATTGGTAAAACTAAGAGATCTAATAAATATGCATAGAGAGATAACATATGTGAGCCTTTCAATAGTGGGAAAATTTCTAGAAGTAAGAGGAATAGCCAATGTCTATATTTGCCAAGTGTATAAGACTAAGGTATTATATAATTAAGAAATAGTGTCTACAAGGTTGTATGTTAACATGGATGCAAAATATAAATAATATGATGGGATGGCTCATGCATTGATGCATCAACCTATCTTCACTGATATGTCCAACCCTTGTTAAAAATTAGATAACTTCACATTTACTTCTTTCTTTTGACCATTAACTATCTAGAGTTGGGGACATCTATCATATATTAAAGCAAATTTAAAGGAAGAGTTGGGTTTTGTATTGAACCTTTGGGTCACTTTTACAACCCAATATCAATATAGACCATAGATCTTCTTCAATATTAAGGAGGTGGGAGATAGATAGATATAAGTGAGTCACTCCATAGTCAACACTCTAATGTTTATTACTTAAATAACATGATGGACTCAATAATATATTATTTCAACCATGTAAATATATGACAATTTCCTTAGAGTAATCCATCATGGCCCTACCTAATATATTAGACATAAATGAGGCCAATCACCCTAGTACACTATAATCAAAACATAAATAATTGAAACACCATTATTTTTGTTCCATCACTTCTTCATCATCCCTATCACTCCCTCATCAACACTTATCATACCTAACCATCCCTAATCACTCCCTCATCAACTCTCATCATCTTTCATCATCCCTCATCATTCCTAATCACTCCTTCATTGTCCCTTATTATCCCTCATCATCCCTAATCACTCCATCATCGATCATCATAATAATTCATCATCCCTAATCAATCCCTCATAGACCCTTGTCACTCCTATTGACTCTCTCATTTTACCTCATCATCTCTCATCATTTCAAATTGACATTAATCACTCCCTCATCAACCCTCATTTTCACTAAACATACCCTTGTCAACTTTCATCATTCCTAATCAATCCCTCATCATCCTTGATCACTCCCTCATCAACCCTCATCATCCTTAATCACTCCATCATTTCACCTCATCATCCCTCATAGTCTCTAATCAAACTCTCATCAACCCTCATTATCCCTTATCATATTTAAACAATCCCTAATTGTCTTTAATTATCCCTCATCATCCCTAATCACTCCCTCATTGTCCCTAATCACTCCCTCATTATCCCTCATCATCTATATCCACTTTGACATAATCTTTAATCACTCCCTTATCATGCCTCTTCATTCCACATCATCCCTAACCTCTCACTCATTGGTGCTAATAATTCCTAATTAATTGGACTCATCAAATCTCCTCATTTATCATCATCCCTAGTCAATCCCTCTTCATCCCTAATCACTCCCTCATCATTCATCATCATCCCTAATCACTCCCTCATTAACATTCATCATCCATCATCATCTATAATCACTCTATTTTTTTCCTTCATTATCATCACCATCCATAATCACTCCCTTGTTCCCTTGATATTATATTAGGTGAATCAAAGATAAATATCAAGAAGGTAGGGTGAAAGCTTATCTTATCATAGATGAAGTAGGTAGAGGGAAAGCTTACCTTAGCTTATCAGTAAGGTAAACTTGAGAATTAGATAGGGCCTTCAGAATAGTGCCCTCATATATATTTAGTGGGGGGAATTTCTATGATATACCTCAATTTAATATAACGGGGATTGATGCATACTCAGAGTATGGCATGGTCTTGGTTTAACATTTAGGGCCCACTAGCCTTACCTAAGATCTAAGTAGCCCCTCTTCAATACACTAGACTTAGGAATATGCCTTTCATTCCCTTTATATATCAAGGTGGGTATAGATCAGGTTGGGTATATATTGATTTAGGTTTGGAAACACACTCTATCAGATTGGTTACTACTTATCTATCTATCTAGAAATCTACTTTACTATAGATAAACTCTCAATGACATATAGATAAAACAAGAACTCAACTATTGGGCCCCTTATTTTGGTAAGTACAAGATTCATGCCAGTTTAAATTACACATTAGTGCGATGAAATAATTTATCATGATTATTTTTATTTTGGAATTATGATGCTAGTTGGAGGTTTTAACATAACCTTGCATTAGCTGCCAGGTAGTTAACTAGTTGATGGATCTTTAGGGCATTTTCCAAGATCAATGATACGTGGTAACCATAGTGAAAATATTATAAGGTGATGGATCAAGTGGGATTGATCACCAAGGCTCCATATCAACACTCAGCATGTGTATTCCACCCTGGTAGAGATATTCTTAAAGAGAAATAAAAGGAGCTTGAACTAGTGAAGTAGGAGATGCAAAATTGGTGCAACAAAGCTCTAACAGATTGAAGGTGATATCTATGCATTTTTATGTCAACAATTAGACTTAGAGATATCATGGACAACATTAAGGTTCTATTTTTAACCACTTAAGCTCACCTATAAGCATCTGGTTCATTATATAGTTTGATCTAAGCACACTTTATTCTAAACACCATGAGCTATATACTCTATTTATTTGAGTCTTGATTAATGACAAAGAATGGTTGCAATAAACATGATATCTATTTTATCTATCCTTGATATTGATATCTAAATATTTAATGATTAAAATGATGTAATTCCAATACATTTACTTTAAGAATGTTATCTATGAGCTTATAGATTGCATCATTAATGAAGTCCCTGCAATAATTGGTTATGTCAGTATAAATTATATATAGACTAAGTATATAGATCTTGTGCCAAGGTTTTTTACCCTTACTAGAAGCATGATCCTAGTATGAATATTTTAAAGTAAATATCCCTTTGAGCCTTTAAGTGCTTATATGACACTAGGCCTAAATTAATAAAGGCTTATGCCCGTATGACTCTAGAACTAGTCCACCAAAAGGCTTGAGCCTATAAACCATCAAGATTAGCCCATAAAATGCTTATGCCTATGAATATATCTAAATACTTATCTAAAATGACCAAGTTTCTATAATTTATATCTTATGCCATGACATAACTAGCCCATTGTAGGCCCTGATTCTTTCTCAGTTGCACTTTAGGTGAGTGCATAAGGCTTGTGCCTTATGAGAATTAATGTCAACATAGATGAGAGTAAAATTTTAAGCACAAAAGGTATATCTCATGTTTGTGTCTAGTTGTGAGAAACCAAGAAACAACTAAAATAACCTTGAGAGCCCTTTTTTTATAAAATTTTAGTTTCATTAATGGGACCTATGTTGAATTTTGTTGTTATAATGGTGAGGAATAATGATCTATCAACTCTCCTTTGAAAACATCAAGCAATAGTTATAATAGGTGAAAGATATATTTGTGTTGAATCATCCAACTTTAAAGGGATATAAGCCAATAAAATGGGTTTAAAACAACCTATATGATACATTATATGAGCTCTTTTTCTATGAGTTACCTGATCATGTGTACTGGTAGTTGGCTACATATTCAACCCATTAAAGGAAGAGCTATGGAAATATCTATCAGTGTACAAAGGAGAACTTAGAGAGACTTGAGACCTTGGATAATACTTGGACTAGAGAAGTTGATAAATGGTGGTAAAGAGCACTGAATATCTATATACTTGAGTTTGTTATCTCAACATACTCATGCCTTGAGGAAGTAGAATACTAGTTTCTACATTACCCTAGAGGCACATTTGTGAAATAATTCAATGTATATATTAAAAATATAATGGTGGATTATAGTTTTTAAAATTTGGGGATAGAAGCATAAAGTCATTTCACATATGAGCAGTGTAAAGGGGGAGAAGGGGATGTGTAGGTGAGGTGCAATAGAAGAGGATGAGTAGATTGACACCTAAGAGTTTATAAGATAGACATATAATAAGAGATGTCATAGACTAATGGAATATTTGGAACCTGGAAGTGCTGAGAGAACCCATAGTGAGTAGGAAGGTCATGGGGAAGGATCTCTTTAAATATAGTAATGTGAGGATGAGAAATATAATCAAATGATGGATCAAGATCAATACTTGATAGGTGTAGAATTTGATGGGTTACTATAGGATTTGGTGATTGAAGATGTGCTCAATGTGCCTACCCCATTTGAACCTATAGATCATGCTCACGTGTTGGATCCCCAACTTGAAAAAAGTACAAAATTAATCATTGACCCTATTATTGACATATATCTTAGATGTTTTGAAGACTTGGAGTGCAAATTTGTTATTGAATATATTATTCCATAGTAGGAGGTGAACACAACTATCTCTAGACCATTGGATGTTATCTCATCACAATAAAACTTGAGTGCAAGCCTACCATCTTAGCTAATGTTAGTGATGTAAAATGGGAAATAGCCTACAAGAAGTGGTCTAGTGTCACAAGTAAGTAGCACATTACCATCAACATCAATATCACCAACAATATCAATGAGACCATCACCTAGCCTAGTGGTTAGAGGCATTAGAGGAATACCACTAAGATATATGTCAAGTGGATAAGTACCCTAGATACCATTTACCCTCATATCAAATCTATTATGAAATGGTCATGTACTTATCAAAATATCATGACAAGGAAAATGTTGTAGAGCATGTGCTAAATTGTGAACTATGGTGGTATGTGTGGGGTATAACCCAATCAAAGTGCAAGGTAACCCAATTTATGACCACTTTACATGATCAAACCCACACCTAGTATAATAAATTTGAGCCTATCAAAACTATGGTTGACTATGATACCCTGAAGGAAGCATTCTTAAAATAATTTGACATTCTAAAGTTTGAATAGCAGAGCATCACCACACTCAAAGAGATTACCCAAGGACTCTCAGAAAGTGTGTGCCTATATGATGTAAGGTTTAAAACTCTACTATCAAATCTCCCATATGATATTCACCCTTCCCAACATGTGTAGTGGTTCATTAGAGGGTTTTTAATGTCATTTTGAAGAGCACTTTATATGAAGACTTTCATATACCCTCACGAAGTTATTGAATCCACAATCAGAGCTAAGGTAGTCAAATGTGAAAATATTAGAATCAATCCATTTATGGAGGCATAGATTTAATCTATGGCCTCTGAGCTCTAAAATCTTATCTATATCTTATCACAAAATGCTTGACATGGATTATGGTGCATCAATTATGAAGCAAAAGTCCATAATAGGAATAACTACCCATGAAGGAATGTACAAACCCTAATTTTAAGTTACAAAGTTTGTCAAGAGGCACATAACATCCACAACTTCCCCTTATTGTAATGTGATAACCAAGTTAACATAACTACATATTATTAGTTATGTGATGCCTACACCCATACCACTATTGATTATTAGGTGATTGACAAGATGTATGAGAAAATGGAAAGAGGCAAAAGGTAGGCCAATATAGCAGTCAAAGGGTAGGCTAACCAAGGAAATGAAGGATATGGTTAATAGAGTATAGGTTTTGGGATGCAACAAGGCACCATAAAGTGAGGTTGAGTACATCGTGGTAGAAGGTTCCCACCTCACTCATGTTATAAATGTGGCTCAATGGAGCATTATCAGCATGACTTCCCTACACATCCCACATGTGGGTATTATTGAGGGTCCCATAAGATCAAGGAATTCCCTAACCTATACAAAAAGTTAACCCAAGGTAGGCTTGGCATAGATATGGGCATAAGAATGACCAGGTGTGAGTTGAAAACATAGAAATGGACTCTAAAGGTGAATCAACCCACCCAAAGGTAGTCCAGGTGTAGATGACTACTCATAGTGAATTCACCACTCAACCATTAGCTACACCAATACCTGAATTATGCTTAGAATATGGGGATAAGGGTCACACTAAGTACATAACAAATCTTGAACCCAAAGCTATGCCTTATCCAGACCCAACATGCCAAAAATATGTATTATAGAAATCCAAGAGTGTAATCTAAAACTTGTAATAAGAGCTCTAATTAATGCAAGATCTCAAAGCATATGCTACTACCTCTTGAAAGAATTAGGACAACCAAGAAGCTTAGATACAAAAATTAATAGAGATCTTACACCTCCTATAAATAGAAGGAAGGTTTCCCCTATTAAAGAACTTACTCTTTAAGTATGTGGGTCAAAAACTAGTTGAAGACACTACACCATGTATGGAGAGGGCATGAGAAGTATGACATTCACATATGCAGAGTATGACCAAGAACTCCTTATGAATGCCACTATTGATGGATGGCTTGTTTATGAGGTCTTTATATACATAGGTGCTAAGGTCAAAATCCTGAACAAGAATTCTTGGGAGAAAATGGGTAAGCCAACCTTGAGGATTTCTCCTCGTCTACTTTTCATGGATAATAATACCTAGGTGCAACTGATTAGAATTTTAAAGATCACAATTATAGATATCTTGGGCACTAAATTTTGTATTGACTTCAAATTGATCGAGTTAGAAGAACAAGATAACTATCTAGTGCTTCTAAGAAGGCCATGGTGTTATACATACAATGTAGATATGCTCTTCAAAAGGTGTTATATGAAATTTTAAAATGAAAAGGAGAGGGTGGTTATACCCCTCTCAAATTACCAAGGAACCCTTATGTCGAGAGCATGAACATTGAGGATGAGATCAACCATATCTACAACATTATGATGCATAACGTTGAGACTCTAAACCCTAATGATTAAGGATTCCTCTCTTGGGAAGATGTAAAATCAGATTTAGGCATGATCGATGTTGCCTACAATTGATGGGTCAAGGAAGCATATGAGACCACTAGTCAAAGGTGTCACTTGGTATGTGTGAAGGCACTAAAACCAATAAATATAGGTTGGGTCCATATTGATTGTACTTCTAAAGAGTGGGTCCCTTATGCCTAGAAGAAGGGAAAGAGAGTGTTTTACCTTAGTAAGGGAAAACTTGAAATGTTCCTTATATATGAAGGGATTAATCCAGTAGAAAATTATGTCTGAGACATTGAATCATACATCCTAAAAGAGGTGGATAGAATGGGTACACTAGTGTATACATTAAATATCACTATCAGTCATTGGTGGGTAGCACAAAATCCTAACTTGAAAACTTTGAAATATGAGAAGGTAGCCGTTTTCACTAGATTTGAGAAGAGTAATGAGGACCTAGTTATCTTAGCATACTCTAACGACTCTAACCATATAGCACATGTGCACCTTTATGAAGAAACATGGACTGTCTGTGACAAAAATACCCTTAATAACCTATGGGCGTATGCCTTCTATGGGACCTTAAAGACTTGGGTGTGATCATGGTACATTTTTAATGAGATGCAGCACAAGATAGCCAATTGGTTTAAACATAGGGAGTGGTTTATTGACACATTCTCCTTTTCTTCATAAAACCTTGAGCTCATTGAACCACTATAGATAGTTTGAAGGTCAGTGTTTGAGGAAACTTCAATATTGGAAGATCACTTAAAAGACATGTTTGATGAAAAGGGTTAGTGATTCCAAATTTATTTGAAGATAAAACCCTCAATAGTGACTCTAGTGATGGGGATGATGAAACATGGAAGGTATACAACTGGAAGACTTTTACAAGTAAAATAAAGTTGGTGCACCAAGTTGAGGATAGTGATCTATAGGAAGAATACCCTAACCACCTTTGGATAAAAAAATTGAGGGTATTAGATAGGTTGACGATTTGCACTAGGAGAAGAATGAACCCTACTGTGCATCACTAAAAACTACCAAGCTAGATATCAGCTCAAGAGAACCAAATATTATTAATCTAGGCACCTACTAGTCTAACATAGAGCTGGCACATATTGTTGATATCCTAAAGGAGTCCCAATACTTATCCCCTCTAAAATATAGAGACATGAAAGGCACACACCCATTCCTTGGGAATATGAGCATCAATCTAGTTGACGGTGCAAGAACTATCAAGAAGTGACCTTAAATAATGAACCCAAATCTTCATTCCAAGGTCAAAATAGAGATTGATGGTATGCTAACTGTAGGTGTCATCTACCCTATTCAATAATTTGAATGGGTTAGATCTATGGTCATTAGTATTAAGAAGGATGGGTTCATATGGATTTGCAACAACTATATATTATTGAATGCTACTTATGTAACAAACCCATTTCCAACTCTGATCATTAATGGAGTCTTGGATAACATCACATGTGAGATATACACCTTTATTGATGGGTTCTCTAGATATCTTCAAGTCTAGATTGAGAAGGAAGACAAACCCAAAACTACCTTTGTGATAGAATGGGGTTGTTTTACATACAACATGATGGCTTTTATATGGAATAATGTACCAGTTGTATTCTCGTAAGTGGTAATCATCAATTTTAAGGACTTCATTCATAAATTCTTCCAAGTATACTTAGATGATTAGACTATGTATGAGTTAGTGAAGGATCATTATGACATCTTGTAGCTTATGTTTGAAAGGTGTAGGTAGTTGCATATTTATTTGAACCTAAAAAAGTGTGTTTTTGTAATGCCATTTGGCACTTTACTTGGGTACATCATCTGTAAGGAGGGTCTACTTGTTGATCCAAAAAAAAATTTCATCATCCTTTAGCTCCAAACCCCATCAATGAAAAAATATATTCACACCTTTCTTGGACATTAGGAGTACTATAGAAAGTTCATACTGAACTACATTAAGATTTTAGCATCGTTAAAAGAGATTTTGTGAAAGGATGGCCCATTCTATTAGGGCATATCATAGGAAGATGCATTTAAGACCCTAAATTTAAAATTAACAAGTACACCAATATTGTAATTTCTTGAATGGACAATGTCCATTATGATGAATTTGGTGTTATGATCAACACCATTCTAGTGCAACTAGGTGAAGGTAAAATAAATAATCCCATTTATTTTACAAGTAAAAAATTAACCAAGGTAGAGTAAAACTACACCACAACTGAACACAAGGTGCTTTCCATGGTCTATGCCCTACAAAAAATCTAGCAGTACTTGTTGGTGACCCCTTCATCTTCACTTATCATGAGGCACTTAAGTACCTAGTGAACAAGCCCACTCTATATAGGCACATTTGTTGATGGATTTGTTTTTTTAATAATTCTAGTTCTCTATTGTAATAAAACATAGAAAACAAAACTCAATCCCAGACCATCTGTACTACATCAACTCTGGCATTATGAAAACACCTATAGAAGATGATATGCTTGATGCATAACTTTATAAAGTTTAGGACATCCCAAAATACTTGGTGTAGATCACTGAATTTTTGATGTTTGGATCTACATGTTAGATTATGATGACTAAGGAGAAGAACTAGCTCACAATTTGTTTCAACCATTTTCAAATCATTGGTAGGGAATTGTAAAAGTTGAGCCATGATGAAGTCCTATACTGATGTGTCCTAGATTAGGAATGGGACTCAATCTTTCAAGATTCACATGAGGGGATTGTAGGAGGATATTATGCTAAATACATTATAGTACACAATATTTTATAATCAGGCTTGTGGTGGCCAGCTCTATTTGAAGATGCAAAATATTGTGCCAAATCATGTGACATCTGTTAGTGCATAAGAAAACCAAACCACTGGTATGAGATGCCTTTCATCCCCATCATTGTCTAATCACCATTTGAAAAATGGGACATTGAATTTGTTGGGCCTATTACTCCCACTACAAGGCACATAGGCACACGATACACTCTAGTGGCCATAAATTAATTCACCAAGTACATTGAGGCAACACCAACCAAATATTGTACAAATACCACTATAGGAAAGTTTATCTATGGAAACATCATTATTAACTATGGATGTTCACTTAGCTTAACTAGTGATCATGGTACACACTTTATCAATGCAACCATTCATATCCTACTAATTGAATACATGGTGGTGCACCTTAAGATGACACCTTATCATCCCCAAATTAATGGAAACATTAAGGAATTTAATAATATATCAAGCATATGCCTCACAAAGATATGTGACATTTATCATAAATATTGGAATGACCATGTGTCAGTGGTATTATGAGGCTATCACACTATGTACAAGCTCCTAAATAAGGCTACACCATTTCAATTGGTGTTTGGTGCCAAGGTAGTTTTACCCATGAAGTTCTTAGTTCCCTCATTGCACACTATGCATATTGGTTGATTAGATGAACATGAGTCTTTGAGCACACGCCTAGAATACTAATAAAGTCATCCTAGTCCTCTGACCATCTCTTACATGTCCAATATTCAAACTTTCTTTCATAACAAATAATGAACTAGAATACTATCAAGGCAAATAAAAATCCAATAGGCAAAGATTCTTTAAAAATAGCCTATATTAATTCATATTTAATGATTTAAATAATTACAAACCATGCATAAAAAATCCCCAACTCACAACTAGAGTTGATCAATCAGGACATCATATTACACTGAGCAATTGATTGATGTAATAGTTGTGAAAAGCACAAGACCTTTTCACAAGCTAATTTATGTGGATCAAATTGGCATGTTTACACATCTAGCATTAACCATGCTTGGGACCATCTAGATGGTCATAAATTGTAATTTTTAGACAACCCCACTTACCATGGAGTATTATTGATGTAGGGTGAGTAACCCAAAGGTCCATGTCACCATACAATATCTTGGGAAAAGAAGGGTGTAAAATACCCTACCACTTCAAGTGATTTTATTATGGGATTAACAATTAAAATCCTCCCAAGATCATGTATATAGATGGATTTCAATAATATGATGCAACCTTGTTAGTTTAAGGCTTAGGAAAATTTACTAAGTTTTACTTGGCTTTTGTCTTTCCTTACTTGGTCTTGATTTGAGTCTAAATTTTTTTTTGTGAATAAAACACGTCATAACAAACACATTTGATGTCCACCATTTGTTGAACAAGGAGGCATTATGATATTCAAATTAAATCATCTTTGCCTTATTTAAAATACTCATTAGGTCATCATACTACATAGATTATTGGTTTCCATGTTATATCTTTCTATACTCTAAATCTCATATTTAACATGGATTATATCTTGATATTGATCATCCTATACTACTCATTTTTTTTTTACTACTAATAATATGGAATCAACTTATGTATATATTTATCTTATACATATTTGTACCACATGTTCATGCATACTTTTATTTCTAGCTTGCCTAGTTTAGACTTGATTGTGTATCCATTCTTCTACATCTATTTGATGGCATTTGAATATGCCATTATTATATATATCTATGCCAATTATTTTAATTTTGTGTATGATTTATACATCTTCCCATGTCCTTATGTGTGCCTTCTTGATTGTGTATGCAAACATTTGAGCATGTCCTTTAATGTGGATCAAAGCTAACCTTGCTTATTCTATACATATGTGTACATTTAAACATGTCATTGTATGTTTACTCTTTCTCAAACTTAGTAACATGTGCCCATGTCCATTGTGTTGTGTCTCCTTAGCCTACTTTGCATGCCTCATGTGTTTTTATGTATTATTTCATATATGCATCATGGCCATGACACTTATCTCTTACTTGTTACACTCACATCTAGTTTTTGATGCCATGAGAGACCTAATGCAACTCCCTATGACTTTCATTTATAATCATTCTTATATTTGATCTTAAAAATTGAAGATGCATGAGGAGGAGTCCCATAATTTTTAGTGCAAGTGGCCACATGAACTTTAATTTCATATAAAGTGGAAGCCACAAGTTTTTTATGGGGAAATCTATTGGGATTGGTAAAGTTCATCATATCTTTTGCGTTTAACTCTGTGTTTTCATAAAATAGGAAGTTGATGATGACAAAAAAATCATAAGAAGGAGGATGATGATAGGGCTTTGGAAAGACAAACCAATCACACTTTATAAGTAGATATTTAGAATGGGTAAAAAAATATTAAGTACAAATCCACCATAGGCACAAAAGGATGCCAAGAAGGCATGAATGATAAAAGAAGTAGTCATTACAAAGTGAGAGGCACAACTAGTAGAGGGTGTTAGAATTATGGTGATAGACCCTGAAGCAAGCACAAAGCTTGTTTATAAAGTGATGTATTTGATTCATATTGATCTCAGTTAGTTGTTTTGCTTACCTCTGAATCTTTTACATAGTATGGTTCATCTAATAAATTCATCATCATCCTCTCACCATATCTTACACATCTAAGATTTAAACTTGATTTCATACCAAATAATGAACCAAAATACTATCAAGACAAATAAAAATCCAATAGGCCAAGATTATTTAAAAATAGCATGTATTAATTAATGTTCTATTATTTAAATAATTACAAACCCTGCATAAATAATCCTCAACTCATAATTATAGTTGATCGATTAGGACATCACATTATATTAAGAAATTGATGGATATAGTGGTTTTGAAAAGGATAAGACCTTTTCACAAGCTGATTAATGTGGATCCAATTAACATGTTTGTACATCTAGCATTAACCATTCTTGGGACCATCTAGATGGTTGTAAATTATATGTTTTAGACAACCCCACTTGTCATTGAGTATTTTTTATGTAGGGTGAGTAACTTGAAGGTCCATGTCATCATACAATCTTTTGAAAAAAGGGGGGTGTAAAAAACCCTACCACTCCATGCACATTTATTTTTGTATTAACAATTAAAACCCTCCAAAGAGTATGTATATAGATGGATTTCAATAATATGATGCAAATTTATCAGTTTAGGGCTTAGGATGATTTACTTAGTTGTACTTGTCTTTTGTCTTTAGTTACTCAGTCTTGATTTGAGTTTAAAAAATTTCTTTGTGAATAAAACACATCATAACCAAACACATTTATTGTCCACCATTTATTAAACAATGAATTTTTATGTTGGTCAAATCTTAATCATCTTTTATTTTTTCATAATCCTCATTAGGGGCATCATACTACATAGATTATCATTTGCCATGTTATATATTTCTATACTCTATATCCTAGATTTAACATGGATTATATCTTAATATTGATCATCCTATACTAGTCATATTTTTTGCTGACTACTAATACTATAGACTCAAATTATGTACATATTATTCTTATAAAGATTTATACCAAATTTTCATGCATAATTTCATTTCTAGATTTCATAGTTTAGACTTGATTGTGTATCCATGCTTCTACATCTATTGAATGGCATTTGAATATTCCATTGTTATATAGATCTACACCAATTCTTTTCATTTTCTGTATTATTTAGACATGTGCCCATATCCTTATGTGTGCCTTCCTTATTGTGTATGCAAACATTTAAATATATCCTTTCATGTGGATCTAAGCCAACCTTGCTTATTGTAGGCATTTTTGGATATTAGAACTTGTCATTGTATGTTTTATCTTTCTCAAGCTTAGCGACATGTGCCCATGTCCATTATATTATTTCCCCTTGGCCTAATTTTCATGACTCGTGTTTTTGTGTATGCTTTCATGTATGCATCATGGACATGACACTTATTTTTTGTTTGTTAGACTCACATCTAGTTTTTGATGCCATGAGGGACCTAATGCATCTCCCTATGACCTTCACTCATAATCATGCTTATATTTGATCTTATGAACTAAATATACATGAGGAGGAGTCCCATAATTTGTAGTACAAGTGGCCACATAAAATTTACTTTGATATAAAGTGGAAGCCACAAGTGTTTTATGGGGAAACCTATTAGGATTGGTAAATTTCATCATATACTTTGAGTTCAACTCTATGTTTTCCTCAAATAGGAAGTTGATGATGAGAAAAAAAGGCTAAGAAGAAGGATGATGATGTAAAGACAAATTCATCATGGTAAGGGATTGAAAATGATCAACCAACCACACTTCAATATAAACTATTCAGAATGGGTAAGAAAATATTAAGTACAAGTCCACCACAGATGTTGAAGGATGCCAAGAAATAATGGATGATAAAAGAAATAACCATTATAAATCAAGAGGCACAACTAGTAGAGGGTGTTAGAATTATGGTGATAGACCTTGAAGCAAGCATAACTATTGCTTATAGAGTGATGTCATTGATTCATATTGATTTCAATTAGTTGTTCTACTTACCTCTAAATCTCTTGCATAGTACAGTTCATCTAAGCAATTCATCCTCATCTTCTCACCATCTCTTACACATCTAAGATTTGAACTTGCTTTCATACCACATAATGAGATAGAATACTATCAAGACAAATAAAAATTAAATATGCCAATATTCTTTAAATATAGCTTTTATTAATTTGTGTTTGATGATTTAAATAATTAAAAACCATACATAAACAATCCTCAACTCACAACTAGAGTTGATCTATCAGGACATTGCACTACATTGAGAAATTGATGGATGTATTGGTTTTGAAAAAGACAAGACCTTTTCACAAGCTGATTGGCATGGATCCAATTGATGTGTTTAGACATCTAGCATTATCCATACTTGGGACCATCTAGAGAGTCATAATTTATAAGTTTTAGACAACCCCACTTGCCATGGAGTATTGTTGATGTAGGGTGAGTAACCCAAAGGTCCATTTCATTATACAATCACTTGGGAAAAGGGGGGTGTAAAATACCTTACCACTTCATGCACTTTTATTTTTATATTAGCAATTAAAATCCTCTCATAAACATGTATATAGATGGATTTCAATAATATGATGCAACCTTGTCAATTTAGGGCTTATGATGATTTACTTAGTTTTACTTATCTTTTGTCTTTACTTCATCTTGACTTAAGTCTAAAACTTGTTTGTGAATAAAACACGTCATAACCATACACATTTTTTTCCACCATTTCTTGAAAAAGGAGGCATTATGCTGGTCAAATTTAAATCATCTTTGCCTTGTTTTAAATCCTCATTAGGGGCATCATACTACACATATTATGGTTTTCCATGTTATATCTTTCCATAATTTATATCTCATATTTAACATGGATTATATCTTGATATTGATCATCCTATACTACTCATATTTCTTTTTGACTACTAATACTATAGACTCAACCTATTTACATATTGTTTTTATACATATTTATACCACATGTTCATGCATACTTTCATTTATAGCTTTCCTAATTTAGACTTGATTGTGTATCCATGATTCTACATCTATTCAATGGAATTTGAATATGCCATTTTTATATGGATCTACACCAATTATTTTCATTTTGTGTGTAATTTGGACATGTTCCCATGTCCTTTGGTGTGCCTTCTTGATTTTGTATGCAAACACTTGAACAAGTCCTTTCATGTGGATCTAAGACAACCTTGTTTATTGTATGAATATGTGTACATTTAAACATGTCATTGTATGTTTTCTCTTTCTCAAACTAAGTGTCATGTGCCCATGTCCATTGTATTGAGGCCCCTTGACCTACTTTACATGCGTCATATGTTTTTGTGTATGCTTTCATGTATGTGTCATGGCCATGACACTTGTCTCTTACTTGTTACACTCACATCCAGTTTTTTATGTCATGAAGGACCTAATGCATTTCCCCATGACCTTCACTCATAATCATGCTTATATTTGATCTTACAAACTTAAGATGTATGGGGAGGAGTCCCATAATTTTTAATGTTATTGGACACATGAACTTTACTTTCATATAAATTGGAAGCCATAAGTATTTTATGGGGAAACCTATTTGGATTGGTAAAGTTCATCATATATTTTGAGTTCAACTCTATGCTTTCCTCAAATAAGAAGTTGATGATGAGAGAAAAAGGTTAAGAATGAGGATGATGATGTAAATACAAAGTCATCATGTTAAGGGCTTCAAAAAGATTAACCAATTACACTTTAATAGAAACTATTTAGAATGGGTAAGAAAAGATGAAGTATAGGTCCACTATAGGCATAGAAGGATGACAAGAAGGCATAGATGATAAAAAAAGTAGCCACTACAAAGTGACAAGTAAAACTGGTAGAGGGTATTAGCATTATGGTGATAGATCCTAAACAAGTGCAAAGCTTGCTTATAAAGTAATGTATTTGATTCATATTGATCTCAGTTAGTTGTTCTGCTTACCTCTAAATCTCTTGCATAGTATAATTCATCTAAGTGATTTATCCTCATCCTCTCACCATCTCTTACACATCCAAGATTCAAACTTGCTATCATACCAAATAATGAACTAGAATACTATCAAGATAAATAAAAATCCAATAGGCCAATATTATTTAAAAATAACCTATATTAATTCATGTTTAATAATTTAAATACTTACAAACCATGGATAAATAATCCTCAACTCACAACTAGAGTTGATCGATCAAGAAATCACACTACACGAAGCAATTTATGGATGTAGTGGTTGTGAAAAGGAAAATACCTTTTCACAATCTGATTGATGTGGATTTAATTTATGTGTTTGCACATCTATAATTATCCATGCATGGAACCATCTAGATGGTCATAAATTATAATTTTTATATAACCCCACTTGTCATGGAGTATTGTTGATGTTGGGTGAGTAACCTAAAGCTCCATGTCATTGTATAATCTCTTGGGAAAAGGGGGTTTAAAATACCCGACCACTTCATGAACTTTTATTTTTGGATTAACAATTAAAATTCTCCCACAAGCACGTATATATATGGATTTCAATAATATGATGTGACCTTGTTAGTTTAGGTCTTAGGACAATTTACTTAGTTGTACTTGTATTTACTTGGTTTTGATTTGAGCCTAAAACCTGTTTGTGAATAAAACATGTCATAACAAAATAGATTTTTTATCCACCATTTCTTGAACAAGGAGGTGTTATTCTAGTCAAATCTAAATTATCTTTACCTTTTTCAAAATCCTCATTAGGGGCATCATACTACACAAAATGTGGTTTCCCATGTTATATCTTTCTATACTTATATCTCATATTTAACATGGATTATATTTTGATATTTATCATCCTATACCACTCATATTATTTTCTGACTACTAATACTATAGACTCAAATTATGTACATATTTTTCTTATACATATTTGTACCACATGTTCATGCATACTTTCATTTCTAGCTTTCCTAGTTTAGAATTGATTGTATATCCATGCTTCTACATATATTCAATGGAATTTGAATATTCAATTTTTATATGGATCTATGCCAACTCTTTTCATTTTTTATATGATTTGGACATGTTTCCATGTCTTTTTATGTGCCTTATTGATTATGAATGCAAACTTCTAAACATGTCCTTTCATGTGGATCTAAGCCAACCTTTTTTATTATATGCAAGTGAGGAAATTTGAACATGTCATTGTATGTTTGTTCTTTCTCAAACTTAGTGACATGTGCCCATGTCCATTATATCATGGCCCCTTGGCCTACTTTTCATGCCTCATGTGTTTTTGTGTATGATTTCATGTATGCACCATGGACATGACACTTATCTCTTACTTGTTACACTCACATCTATTTTTTTATGCCATGAAGGACCTAATGCATCTCCCCATGACATTCACTCATAATCATTCTTATATTTGACCTTACAAACTGAAGATGCATGGGGAGGAGTCCCATCATTTTTAATGTGATTGGACACATGAACTTTACTTTCATATAAAGTGGAAGCCACAAGTATTTTATGGGGAAACCTATTGGGATTGGTAAAGTTCATCATATCTTTTGAGTTCAACTCTATGTTTTCCTCAAATAGGAATTTTATGATGAGATAAAAAGGTTAAGGAGGATGATGATGTAAATATAAAGTCATCATGTTAAGGGATTCAAAAAGATCAACCAACAACACTTCAACATTAACTATTTAGAATGGGTAAGAAAATATTAAGTACGGGTCCACCACAGGAACAAAAGGATGCCAAAAAAGAATAGATGATAAAATAAATAGCCACTATAAATCAAGAGTCACAAATGGTAGAGGGTGTAATCATTATGGTGATAAACCTTGAAGTAAATATAAATCTCTATTATAGAGTGATGTTGTTGATTCATATTGATCTTAATTAGTTGTTATACTTACCTCTGAATCTCTTGCATACTATAGTTCATCTAAGTAATTCATCCTCCTCCTCTCACTATCTCTTACACATCCAAGATTCAAACTTGATTTCATACCAAATAATGAACTAGAATACTATCAAGATAAATAAAAATTCAATAGGTCAAGATAATTTAAAAATGACCTATATTAATTCATGTTTGATGATTTAAATAATTACAAACCATGCATAAACAATCATCAAATAATAATTGGAGTTGATTAATCAAGACATCGTACTACATTGAGCAATTGATGGATGTAGTGGTTGTGAAAAGGACAAGACCTTTTCCTAAGTTGATTGGCATGGATCCAATTGATGTGTTTGCATATCTATCATTATCCATACATGGGACCATCTATATGGTCATAAATTATAAGTTTTAGACAACCCCACTTTTTATGGAGTATTGTTGATGTAGGTTGAGTAACTCAAATGTCCATGTCATTCTACAATCTCTTGGGAAAAGCAGGGTGTTAAATACCCTACCACTTCATGCACTTTTATTTTTGGATTAATAATTAAAATCCTCCCAAGAACATGTATATATATATATATATATATATATATATATATATATATATTGCTTCCAATAATATGATGTAACCTTGTTAGTTTAGGGCTTACGATGATTTACTTAGTTATACTTATCTTTTATCTTTAGTTACTTGTTCTTGATTTGAGTCTCAAACTTGTTTGTGAATAAAACACATCACAACCAAACACATTTTTTGTCCACCATTTATTTAAAAAGGAGGTATTATGTTGGTCAAATATAAATCATCTTTTCCTTGTTCAAAATCCTCATTAGGGGCATCATACTACACATATGATGGTTTGCCATGTTATATTTTTCTATACTCTAAATCTCATATTTAACATGAATTACATCTTGATATTGATCATCTTATACTACTCATATTTTTTCCTGACTACCAATACTATAGACTCAACTTATGTACATATTATTCTTATACATAGTTCTACCACATGTTCATGCATACTTTCATTTCTAGTTTTTGTAGTTTATACTTGATTGTGTATCCATGATTCTACATCTATTCAATGGAATTTGAATATGCCATTGTTTTATGGATCTAAACCAATTATCTTCATTTTGTGTATGATTTGGACATGTTCAAATGTCCTTTGGAATGACTTTTTGATTGTGTATGCAAATATTTGAAAATGTCTTTTCATGTGGATCTAATCTAACCTTGATTATTATATGTATATGTGGACATTTGAACATGTCATTGTATGTTTGCACTTTCTCAAACTAAGAGACATGTGCCCATGTCCATTGTATTATTGTCCCTTGACCTACTTTACATGCCTCATGTGTTTTTGTGTATGATTTCATGTATGTGTCATGGCCATGACACTAATATCTTACTTTTTACACTCACATTGATCTGGGCAGTAATTTAGGTGACAATTTGGGTGATAGTTCCATGGATGAGGAGCCAAGAAGTGTAGCTGAGGAGCCAAAATTTCCCATCAAGAGTTGTTAAAGAATTTGGGAAAATTATTGTAGCATCTATGCTTGTTTCCATTAGAGGGATTCATTCACCATTTCCTTGAAAGTATTGGATGTCTTAGTGTCATCCACCATTTGAAGTCATTTGGAGTGAACATGTGGATAGTTTGGAAGCTCTATTATTTTCCACTCAAGCTTATTATAGCCTGACCTCATCCTTAGGATCATACACTCTCAAGACAAAATAATCTGATACCACTGATCCAAAACTCAAAATTTATAGTTGATAAATATTTCAATAACATATAAATAACATAGTAACAATGAATTCTCTAAGAAGAGATGTATTATTACTCAAGATCGCAGTAAAATTATATGCTTATCTCTGGGAAGAGATTTCTAATTTTCCATTTTAGGTTACATCTTCATTTATACCTATTTTAAAATTAGGGGGAGGATGTGGAAGGTCACCAATCTCGAGGGATATTAAGTGGTTCAACTTCCATGCTTTAAAACAATATAGAATTCAAGGAATTACTATTTTTAGAAACTTACTATTTTTAGACTGCACTACTAAAATTGAAATTTGGGGCACTTCCATTGAGTTTTAGGGGGTCAAAATTCATCAATAAAATATATATGCTATCTCAAAATGTTCTCCTCATTCTTAAATTTCCAATGGTTTAAATGGTGAGTCATTTGGAGGTATGGTGCAAAAGTTATGGCTCCCAGAAGTTTCGTCATCAATTGGGGTGGAACTGTCACCCGAATTATCGCTTAAAATCTAGGCAGCAATTTAGGTGACAATTCAGGTGATAGTTCCACCCCAATTGATGAAAAAAAAATTGGGAGCACAAGTTGTATGTAAATATTGATAAATGCACATTTAGGATGACAACAATTTAGTACCTTAGGTACATTGTGAATGAGGAAGGGGTCCATATTGATCCAAAAAAGATTTAGGTTATTCGAGAATGGCCCACACCAAGGACCCTCACAGAATTTCACAGCTTCTTGGGTCTTACAAATTTATATCACAATTTTTTTCTTGGATTTTCACATGTTTCTTGGTCACTAACCCAAGTGACTAAAGGAGGAGCTAAAGCTACATTTCAGTGAGGTGAAATAAAACAAAGGGCATTTGACAATTTGAAGAACTTTGCTCAGCCCTTATTCTTGTCTTGCCAAATTTACATCAACCTTTTGAGTTGATGACAAATGCATCTAAATATGCCATGGGAACTATCATCATGCAACATGGCCATCTTTTTGCATATCACAGTGAAACTTTCACTGATATAGTCAAGAAATATCTAACAGATGATAAAGAGCTCTATGCCATTATGCAAGCTTGCAAACAATGGAAACACTACATCTTGGGAAAAGAGATGGTCATCCACACTGACCACAGACCATTAGAATTGATCCAAACATAAAGCAAACTATGAAATAAGAGGCACCAAAAGTGGGCCACATATCTTCAACAATTCCATCTAATAATCAAACACAAAAATGGGAGCTGAAATACAGCTATAGATTATCTGAGCCATCTACCAATTACTACACTCACAATAGTTCTTGACTTGTGCAGACATGAGACTACCACTTGGGGTGCTCTATATGAAGTAAATCCTACCTTTGCTAATACATATCAGATGATTCAAAAAGGTAAACATGTTTCTTATTTCTATTTTCAAGATAATGTCCTCTCTTATATGGGGCACATCTATGTTCTAGCTATAGAGCAACAAAAGATGATATGGAAAGTACATTTTAGTAGGATAGTTGGACACTTTGGTATAGAGAAGACATTGACAGTTCTTCATAAACACTTCTACTAGCCCCATATGTGAAAGGATGTGGAAAGATATCTCAAATCTTGCACCCCATGTGCAATAGCCAAGCCAACAAATAAGAAGCAAGGATTGTACACGCCATTGCCAGAACCAACCAGGCCTTGGGAATCTATCTCAATGGATTTTCTCTCAGGTTTGTCCACTTTAAAACATGGTAAGGACTATATTTTTTTGGTAGTTGATCATTTTTCAAAAATATTTATCATGATTGCTTGTAAGAAAAATATATCTACTAAAGAAACTACTTAACTATATTTTAGTCATGTATGGCTCCATTTTGGTCTCCCTAAGTCTATTGTCTTAGATCAAGATAGCAAGTTCCTGAGCATCTTCTAGTCCACTCTATGGAAGATGATGTATACCAAGTTGATGAATTCCATAACCTTCCATCCATAGACTGATGGTTAGATAGAGGTGGTAAACCACTTGATTGTTCATATGATTCAGATGTGTCACTCTAAACATCCACGAATATGAGATGAGTGGCTTCTTTTCATACAACATGGATATAATTGGGCCCTGCATAGCTTGACCAAACATAATCCATTCTAAGTATGCTTCAAGTTCCAACCCATGGCACCAATTGATATAGTTGTTCCATTCTCCACCATGGAATACACACCTCATGGAAGATTTGAGGTAGCAAAAGCAACAAATTTCATTGAACAAATGCAACACATCTAGCAACAAGTTCATGACATCCTAGAGAAGATGAATCAAAAGTATAAGCAACACCATGAAAATTATAGGATTGTGCACCATTTTATTATGGGTGATAATGTTTGGTTTTGGCTTCAAAAGGAATGACTTGTAGGCCCACATAGAAAAATTCAGCCTCTGCAATATGGTCCCTACACCATCACCAAAAAATTTGGAGAAAATGCTTTTGAGTTAAACCTACCAGCCTACCTTGGTCTGCATCCAACATTCAATGTGGAGCTCCTCAAACCATATCATCCACCTCTATTAGACACTTTAGTCATATCAAAATAACTTGATATTGATGAGCTTGATCCATAGAGTTTTTCTCTAGTGGAGGAGGATCAGATTGTGGACATTTAGATGAAGACAACAAGAGGATGCTCTATTTCACTTTATTGAGTGGACAAAAGAGGCCAGCGTAGCCACCAAGGTGAGTGGCTCATAGAGAATCAAATCAAGACACAACTGCCACACCTGATGAGGAACATTGATGCAATGGGGACCATTTATTTTCAAGGAGGGAGGAATGATCCATGCAATAATTTAGGTGACAATTTGGGTGATAGTTCCACTCCAATTGATGACAAAACTTTCGAGAGCCATAACTTTTACACCATAGCTCCAATTGACTCATTGTTTAAATTGTTGGAAATCTAAGAATGAGGATAACATTGTGAGATGGCATGGATATTTTCTTGATGAATTTTGACCCCCTAAAATTCAATGTAAGTTCTCCAAATTTCAATTTTAGTAGTGCAGTCTAAAAATAGTAAGTTTCTAAAAATAGTAATTCCTTAAATTTTGTATTCTTTTAAAGCATGAAAGTTGAACCACTTAATCTCCCTCGAGATTGGTGACCTTCCACATCCTTCCCCTACTTTCAAAATAGGTATAAATGAATATGTAGTCCAAAATGGAAAATCAGACATATCTTCCTAGAGATAAGCATATAGTTGTATTGCGATCTTGAGTAATAATACATCTCTCTCAGAGAATTCATTGTTACTATGTTATTTCTATGTTCTTGAAATATTTATCAACCAAAAATTCTAAGTTTTGGATCACACATATATCATTTTATGCCATGAAGGACCTAATGCATCTCCCCATGATCTTCACTCATAATCATCCTTATATTTGATCTTACAAACTGAAGATGTATGGGGAGGAGTCCCATAATTTTTAATGTGAGTGAACACATGAACTTTACTTTCATATAAAGTGGAAGCCAAAATTATTTTATGGGGAAACCTATTAGGATTGGTAAATTTCATCATATATTTTGAGTTTAACTCTATGTTTTCCTCAATAGGAAGTTTATTATGAGAGAAAAAGGTTAAAAAGGATGATGATGATGATGCAAAGACAAATTCATCATGTTAAGGGCTTCAGAAACATCAACCAACCACACTTTTATAACAAATATTTAAAATGCGTAAAAAAATATTAAGTTCAAGTCCACCATCGGCATAGAAGGATGACAAGAAGGTACAAATGATAAAAGAAATAACCACTACAAATTGAGAGGAAAATTTGGTAGAGGGTATTAACATTATGGTTATAGATCCTAAAGCAAGCGTAAATATTTCTTATAAAGTGATGTATTTGATTCATATTTATCATATTTAGTTGTTCTACTTACCTCTAAATCTCTTACATAATATGATTCATCTAATCAGTTCATCCTCATCCTCTCACCATCTCTTACACGTCCAAGATTTAAACTTGCTTTCATACCAAATAATGAACTAGAATACTATCAAGATAAATAAAAATCCAATAGGCCAATAGTATTTAACAATAACTTATATTAATTCATGTTTAATGATTTAAATAATTAAAAACCATGCATAAATAATCCTCAACTCACAACTATAGTTTATCGATCAGGACATCACACTACACATAGCAATTGATGGATGTAGTGGTTGTGAAAAGGACAAGACCTTTTCACAATCTGATTGTTGTGGATTTAATTGATGTGTTTGCACATCTAGCATTATCCATGCTTGGGACCATGTAGATGGTCATAAATTGTAACTTTTAGATAACCCCACTCATCATGGAGTAGTATTGATGCAAGGTGAGTAACCCGAAGGCCCATATCACTATACAATATCTTGGGAAAAGGGGGGTGTAAAATACCCTACTAATTCATGCACTTTTATTTTTGGATTAACAATTCAAATCCTCCCAAAAGCATGCATATATATGGATTTAAATAATATGATATGACCTTGTTATTTTAGGGCTTAGGATAATTTACTTAGTTGTACTTGTCTTTTGTCTTTACTTACTTGGTCTTGATTTGAGTCTAAAACTTATTTGTGAATAAAACATGTCATAACCAAATAGATTTAATGTCCACCATTTTTTAAACAAGGAGGCATTATGCTATTCAAATCTAAATAATATTTTCCTTGTTCAAAACCATCATTAGGGGCATCATACTACACAAATTATGGTTTGCCATGTTATATCTTTCTATACTATATATCTCATTTTTAATATGGATTATATCTTGATATTGATCATCCTAAAATACTCATATTTTTTGCTGACTACTAATACTATAGACTAAACTTATGTACATATTATTCTTATACATATCTGTACCATGTGTTCATACATACTTTCATTTCTAGATTTCTTAGTTTAGACTTGATTGTGTATCCAAGCTTCTACATATATTCAATGTCATTTGAATATTCCATTGTTATATGGATCTATGCCAATTATTTTCATTATGTGTATGATTTGGACATGTGTCCATGTCCTTATATGTGCCTTATTGATTATGTATGAAATTTTTTGAACATTTCCATTCATGTGGATCTAATCCAACCTTTTTTATTGTATGCATATGAGGACATTTAAACATGTCATTGTATGTTTTCTCTTTCTCAAACTTAGTGACATGTGCCCATGTCTATTATATTTTGGCCCCTTGGCCTAATTTGCATGTCTTATGTGTTTTTATGTATGCTTTCATCTATGCATCATGGACATGACACTTTTCTCTTATTTTTTACACTCACATCTAGTTTTTGATGACATGAGGGACCTAATGCATCTCCCCATGACCTTCACTCACTATCATGCTTATATTTGATCTTACAAATTGAAGATGTATGAGGAGGAGTTCCATAATTTTTAGTTTAAGTGGCCACATAAACTTTACTTTCATATAAAGTGGAAACCACAATTATTTTATGGGGAAACCTATTAAGGTTGGTAAAGTTTATCATATCTTTTGAGTTCAAATCTGTGTTTTCCTCAAATAGGAAGTTTATGATGAGAGAAAAAGGCTAAGAAGGAGGATGATGATGTAAAGACAAAGTCATCATGTTAAGGGATTTAAAAAGATCAACCAACTATACTTTAACAAATATTTATAATGGGTAAGAAAATACTAAGTACAGGTCCACCACAGGTGTAGAAGGATGAAAAGAAGGCATAGATAATAAAATAATCAGCCACTACAAAGCAAGAGGCACAACTGGTAGAGAGTGTTAGCATTATAGTGATAGACCCTAAAACAAGATCAAAGCTTGATTATAGAGTGATGTCTTTGATTCATATTGATCTTAGTTAGTTGTTCTACTTACCTCTAAATCTCTTGCATAATATGGTTCATTTAAGCAATTCATCCTTGTCCTCTCACCATCTCTTACACGTCCAAGATTCTAGTTTGATTTCATACTAAATACTGAACCAAAATACTATCAAGATAAATAAAAATATAATATACCAAGATTATTTATAAATAACCTATATTAATTTATGTTTAATGATTTAAATAATTATAAACCATGTATAAATAATCCTCAACTCATAACTAGATTTGATCAATTAAGACATCACACTATACTAAGCAATTGATGGATGTAGTGGTTGTGAAAAAGACAAGACCTTTTCACAAGTTGATTAACATGGATCTAATTGATGTGTTTACACATCTAGCATTAGCCACACTTGGGACCATCTAGACAGTCATAAATTGTAATTTTTAGACAACCCCACATGCTGCAGAGTATTGTTGATGCAGGGTGAGTAACCTGAAGGTCCATGTCACCTTACAATCTCTCAAGAAAATGGGTTGTAAAATACCCTACCACTTCATGCACTTTTATTTTTGCATTAACAATTAAAACCCTCCCAAGAGCATGTATATATATGGATTTCAATAATATGATGCAACTTTGTTAGTTTAGGGCTTAGGATGATTCATTTTGTTGTACTTATATTGTGTCTTTACTTACTTGGTCTTGATTTGAGTCTAAAACTTGTTTGTGAATAAAACACATCATAACCAAACATATTTATTTTTCCACCATTTCTTAAACAAGGAGGCATTATGTTGGTCAAATCAATTAGGATAGTCACAAATCTTGTGACTATGAAGAATTGCCAAGTAAAATTAAGGGATTCAAAAATATCAACCAACTGCACTGTAATAATAACTATTCAGAATGGGTAACAAAATATTATGTACAATTCCACCACAGGTGTAGAATGATGCTAAGAAGGAATAGATGATAAAAGAAATAGTCACGACAAAGTGAGAGGCATAACTAGTAGAGTTTTGCCAAGTAAGAAGTCATAGTCACAACACTTTTTGGAAGAATACTAAGGTAGGCACTGTTGGGTGAATATTTTGTCATCAACTAACTGATGACAAAATGGGGATATCAGCAACAGCATAGGGAGATTTACATCACAAAAAGTATGGGTTTATCAAATTTGGATGAAGTAAATCTCTCCTCTCATCAAGGGGAGGTTACCTATAAATACTAACGTGCTGGACATATGTATATAATTAAGCAGAAAATAACACATGGGGGTGGTATAACAACATCTACCTCTCTTTTTTTAGAGGTAATGTATAAAGAACAAAAGAGAAAAAATCTGGTCCTAAGCTAACAACACTCCTCTTCTTTCAGGAATGATATTAAATAGAGAGCAAGAAATCACCTAAAGTAAAAAAGTCCACAATAATGCTCATGCAAGCACAAAGTCTTCGTAGCTTCTGTCACTGATTTGGAACAAGTACAACCATAGAGAAAAGTGAAGCACAAAGCCTTCACCTGAAACTACAAAAGATAACAGAATCTCAAAGGTAAAAGTAGCACAAAGTCTATCTTCTACCCTCTATAAGTGCCCTCAGATAATATAAACACACCCACTTTGCTTATTAAATCAGATGAATAAGATATTACCAAGAAAAAGACATAAGAACTATTTCCCAAATAACACAAACAATCTCAACACAAAGTCTGAAATATCCTGTTTCTCATTCATTCAACAGAATATGATTTAAAAATTTGAGCACAAAGTCTTAAAAGTTGCTTCAATTTTAACAAAGTGTTTGCTATTAATTTTTCCAAGATCCTTTACAAATGAGGTCTCCACTATATATAGGGAGGAAAACCTCAAAAATAGAAAATAATAAAATATGCAAAATATCTTGGTCAAAGATGACTCATCTTTGACTTTAGATATTTTTTTGAAAAAAATACATGTAATTACATATTACAAAATTGCATGCATTCTGCACAAAACAGAATGCATAAGGATAGAAGAAGAGAGAAGGGGAGAGAGAGAGTCAATTTTTCCTGCCAGACTTTTTCAGATGAGCATCGTATATGGTGATTAACATCTGAATTCCCATGCTGTCTGGCGCAACTGCATTCTTGAAGATGACTCTTGCTCTGATCAGTGCATCTTTCAATGCTGTGATGGCTTTAGAGTGGCCAGTTAACCTAGATTTCAAATTCTCCAAAGTTAACTGAGCATCCAGAATGCTGTCCACCAAAGTCATTGAGAAAGATGCTTCTTCAAAATCTTTTTGGATCATCTCTTTAAAATTTTGAATCATTTCCTCTGCCAGAAGGAACTGATGATCCTTGGAATTCAAGTCACATGGCAGCTCTTCTAACTTGTTCAGTAGGCTCAGGTCACTCTTTTCACTAGCTTCCTTGAAAGCTTTGAGATCATCAATTAAGTCTTTGAGTACCTGGATCCTGAAGACCATTGACTCCTTGATCTCAATATAGGAATATTTGTTGGAGATGACACCAATAGATATCAGAGTACTCTTCTTGAGATCTTTCATTTCCTTCCATCTGCTAAGATCTTTCTCTAAGCTGTCAATTTCCTGAGAAATGAGGGAGACAAAATCATCTACTTGAGCCTGCAACTTCTTCATTTTAACTGTTCTTTCTACAATTTCTGACAACAAAGAGACTCCCTGATTGTGCATTCTCTCAACATAGTCTTGCATGACTTTTCCCTTTAAATAGTTCTTTTTAGCTTTCTGAATGACTGGATCATCCACGAAAAAGGCCTTTAGAGTCGCTGCTTCAGGCGAAATAGTGAACCTTCTGATCACTAATGTTAACTGCTCTGTTTTAGCTTTATAATAGTCCTTCATCTCCTTTTCTCTGTCAAATTTTTGGACCATAATGTCCATGGCTGACTGAAGATCGCTCTTCGCACCTTCATGAGTAACTTTGCCAAGTTTAACACGAGAGATGGAATAGCTGCTCATTTCAAAACCCTCAAGGGTTACGTTCTGAGGAGGCTTGGCGATTTCTAGAAATTTTTGCCCCTTTTCTTCGACCAACTTGGAGAGGATTTTTGGCCTCTTAAGAGCCTTTGCTTTTGTCGGCACTATCTTGCCAAAATCAAATTCATCCAGGGAGATAGTGATTTTCTTTCTTTTCGGCGTGAAAGTAGACATTCAAGGCAGGAGAGAAGTACCTATTGTAACAATATTTGCTTCTGCCAGTGTTACTGTAGCAGCTTCCACACTACTGGTGGTGATAGTAGTTGCAGTCAGAGTAACTGGCAAAATTGTATCAATTACTGATTTTGGCTCAGGTGTAGGGTTCAGTGGTAGGTTGAAAGACGGAGATGATAGACTCAGAATGGACCCAAAAGAGTGAGGGAAACCTGTGGAGGGACCCTGAGGATCACCAAATACAACCCTGGAAGGAAAAGGGGCTCCAAAAGAGGGAACACTAATCAGGGAGATAGGAGAAACGGGCACCATAGGAGATTGAGGGGGAGAAGGAGAGGTGCTCTATAGTGGCTGTGCTTGTCTCAGTGAGAGCAAAGACCCAACACCTGGTCATTCAGAAGGCTGATCCTGTGTTTCCATGGTTTGAGTTGTCTGTGCCTCAAGGCTTTGACCTTTGGTTCCTTCAGCTGTTGTTTCAGGCCCTTGTGTAGTCTTAGGCTTCTTGGACACAAAAATGATCTTAGGCTTGTGAGGTCTAGAAGGAGAAGGAACGTCACCTTTGTTTTTTATTCAGTTTTCTACCTTCCTCTTCAATTTTGCCTGGTATTCAGCCTCTGATCCTATAATGAATTCTTTCAGGGTGATCCCTTTGGCTGCTAACCAATCATTGGTGTTAGCCAATATTAGTTCAAATCTTTTTCTCAGAGAGGTCAGTTCCTTTTGAGGCCACTGAATTAGAGGGAGAGGGGAACCAGCAACCTTTTCTACCAGATACCTATTGTTTATGATGTTCCCATCATCGATTAAACCAAAAAGGATCTCTGCAAGCCTAAGGTATTCTATCTGCTCTAGTGTCAGATGACAATAGTCCATTTTCCTTATTTCATCGGCCATCCTCAGGTCCACCCAGATATCCTCAATCATGGGTTCGTGGAACTGAGTTTTCTTTTTGATCTTCTCTTTGACTCCCCTGTAGTCAAATTTCTCCCAGCTCTTGAATGGTTTGATGGTAACCATCTGCATTTTTGTTTTCATGAACCTGACTTTGGTTGATGTAGCAACTGAAAACCTGGCAATCTGAATTGGAAACTTAAAATTGGGTCTCTTTAGTTCCATCTATTTAGTATGCATGACAACTAGTTGTCAGCACAATTCCATTAAAACTAATTTGTCTGAAGGGAACCTGGGGAGCATATAAGGGTAGCCTTGGTAAAAACCAACCTAAGGATAACAAAAAGTAGGGAATTAGAGGAACATACAGTCATAACCGTTCACTACCACCCAAGCCTCATCTGATATTCTCTTTTGCTCCAGCTAAGGATCAAAGAGACACAAAAATACGGTGAAGAATGCATCATTTACTCATCTAAAATGACATGTTGACCCCTGAAGCATCAGCTATGGATAATATGAGTAGACCGGGGTGGTATTTCTATCTCCCTCTATTGTCAAACTTGGGAAAGATCGCATTGCAACAGCTATGTAGACCAGGTATGAAGTCATGTAGAATTTGAAGGAGGTCTGTACCCTGGTCAGTTGTTTGTGGATAGCATTGCTGATCTGTTCCCCCCAAAAGATAGTTTGCTTACCCTGGAGGATGATCTTAATTAATGGATACATCCATTCATGGAACTGTGAAGAAGATGGGAGGCCCTATACTCTGTTGAGAAGGGTGATCAAGTCACCAACTTCTTCAATGAAATCGCTCTTAGGGAAGTTCTTTGGCCATCTGGAGAGGCTGGTCCTGGGAGTCTTTAGCCACTTATAGTTCATGACCTTCTTTGCCCTTTTGGGGTCTTTGTCATATTCCTTTTGTGTGTCCACAAAGTTGATCTGGGTTACTTCGATGGTTGGAGGACACAAGAAAACTTTATCGATAAAATCGGGGTCCAATCAAATTATCATGTTGCCACTGGCGTCTGAGACTGATCTGGTCTCTTTGTTGTAAAAATATGTGCACTGGAAGACAAACTCTGCATGATGTGTTGCTACCAAAAAGGTGGCCACTAGGTGGATGTTGCTCTCAACAATCCTCTTTATCCCAGTGCTGGGATTTGTTGCATTGGTTCGCGCCAGGAATTCGGCCATGTCCACGTGGCCGATCTCAATGTCTCAAATGTCATCGACATTTGAGGAGACTGAGGAGGGTGGGAAGATGCCCTGGTACTTGTATTTCATATTTTTTTCCTTTGAGGGGGACGCTTCCGTCATAGAGAACAACTTTGACTGAATGGGAGCAGATGTGCAGGAATTCGCTGAAGGTGTTGCAGCCATGATCATAGATAAGAGGAGAGTGAGCGAGAGAAGGAGAGCATAATTTAAGTGACATGGGTTACTGGAGGTCACTTAAATAGGGTAGGTCTAGCAAAAGAGAAAAAAATCAGGAAGAAAAAGCACGAAAGGGAGAACTCAGAAAAAATTTTGGGAGTTAGCTGAAAATTAAGGAAAAATACAAGGGCAGCAAAAATCACCGCCCTTACATAAATTTGAAAGAAACAGCAGGGGCGGTGATTTTTACCACCCTTGCAGGTAGGAAGCAAAAGGCAGGGGTAGTGAAAATCAAAATATATGGGGTGAAAAACCCACCCAAACAACCCGTCGTGCACAGTCATTAATGCCTGCATAGAAATTGAGATGTGCAAGGGCGGCATTTTTTGCCGCCCTTGCATGTAGTCGGTCTATTTGCAGGGGCAGCAAAAATCACCACCCTTTTTGGTCAAAATGCAGGGGTGGCAAAATTTGCCCCCCTTGCAGGAAATCAAGGAAAATGTAGAGGCAGCGAAATTCGTCGCCCTTGCGGAGGAAACAAAAAGAAACCAACTCTGGAAGGAGAAAAAGGGGAAGGGAAAAAACTTGGCTTGGATGAGATAGTAACCACTTCCCATTTCGAGGCCAAGATGAAAATTAATTTTGAAATTTGTATCGAAAAATGAACTTAGAGAGACAAAAGACAAAATGGACAAGTTTCGTAGGGGGTTATTTCCAAAATGTGCTAAGTTGATTTTGAAAACAACAGCTGGCACCTGTTGGGGAACTTCCATTTAACTAAATTGATTAGCAGAAGTAGAATCCAATCTCTAAGTGCCTTCATCCAAGCCATTGGGCTACGGAGTCAAGCAAAAAATGGAAGAAAAATAGACAAAACATAAAAACTGTACATATTTTACAAACAAACTCATCTGAGCTTCAAGGATTGAAAAGCTTGAGATGCTGTCCACTATGAGGTAGTGTAAATGGTGTTCCATCCTTATACTCCAGCAAGAAGCTGACTTCACCACAAAGCTGTCGAATGGTGAACGGGCCCCTCCACAGGGAATCGAATTTACCGTGCATCCCTTTTGGTTCTTGTCTCTTGTCCCATAACAAGACCTGATCTCTGACTTGGAATCCACACACTCTAGCCCTCTTATCAAAAAGTGCTTTCACCCAGTCTTGATGCTCCTTGATTCGATCTACTACCATAACTCATTGTTCATTCAGCTCGGTTAGACACATGATTCATTTGTCAACTGAGCTTTCAAAGGTTGAGTCTTCAATTGCTCTGGTTAACTTGAGCGCTGGTAGTTCAAGGGTGATGGGGATTTATGCATTTATTCCATATAGGAGTTGGAAAGGTGACATACCTAAAGCCCTTTTAGGTGTTATTCTGTTGGCCCATAAAGCATCATACAAAGCTTTGTGCCATGTTCTTTGATTGTCGTCTACTAACTTCTTGATAATGGTGACCAGGTTCTTGTTACTCGATTCTGCCTGTCCATTTCCCTGAGGGAAATAATCTGAAGTGTGAGATAAGGTGATCCCATAACCAAAGAAAAATTGAGTAATTTCGTATGAGAAAAAATAAGCCGCATTATCTGTTACAATTTTTAGTGGAACCCCAAACCTGGAGATGATATTTTCTTTGAGAAAGCTGCATACTACTTCAGATGTAACATGCTTGGTTGGTATGGCCTCCACCCACTTAGTAAAATAATCTGTCACAGTGAGGACATAATCATGTTCGGCACTTGAAGACGGGTTAACTGCACCAATGAAATCAATACCCCACTGCTGAAATGGTTCTTCGATCACAATCAGCTTTAGGGGCAAAGCAGGAAGCTTAAGCTTTCCAACAAATTGCTGACATAGTTCACACCTACGCACCCATTTGTACACATCCTGAAACAGTGTGGGCCAATAATATCTTGCTTGTAGAATTTTGTGTGTTGTCACTGGTGCAAAAATATATCCTCCACAGGCTAGATTGTGAAAATATTTTAAGAGTCTTTCCTGTTGCACCTTATCAACACAGTGAAGAAATGCCCCGTCTAGGTTTCTCTTATACAGGCCATTGTCCCACAGGATGTAACCAACTGCTTTCAATTTAACATTTTGCTTTTTTTTATAAGAGAGATGAGCCAGACATTCACCATATGTCAGAAAGTGAGCAATGTCTGAATACCACTCATCGGTGGTCACGACAAAGAGGACTATAGGCACATCCTCGGTCTCTGCCTCATTTTCTATTTTATTCGAAATGTTATTGGCGATTAACTGGCAAAGACCCTTTCCCCACACTAGCTTGGTTGGTTTGAGGTCCAGATCAAACTCTTGAGTTTTAGCAATCTAGTTACCTCTCCTCGTATCGAAATCCTATTGAGTTAAAATGAATTTTACTGTAATGTCTAGTACGAGAACTTCGGTGTGAGAGTTTAGGATATAAAACCTAAAATGCTTAACTGCTTTGACCACAGCGTATGCATGCTTTTCCATAAGGGAGTATTTTAGCTCATGATCTTTGAGTGGACAACTCATGAATGAAATCAGAGATTCTACACATTCTGGATTTTGCTGGACTAGAATGGCTGATAGTGTATGCTCGGAAGCATAACTATATATTTTGAAACTCTTAGTGTAATCAGGGCAAACCAAAACTAGTGCTCGGGCAATTGCTTCCTTAATCTCTTTGAATGCTGATTTATCCTTAGCGGTCTACCTAAATGTAGTATTGCTCTTCATCATGTTGACAATATGATAGGTTTTCTTAGCAAAATCAGGAACAAACCTCCTAAGAAAATTCACTTTTTCGAAGAAAGAGTGAACTGCGGCCTTATTGGTTGGCAGAGTAAGTTCCTGGATGGACCTAACTCTTCCTGAATCAATTCTGATGCCTTCTCAGGACACGATGTGTCTGAGAAATTTCCCTTTAGTTACTTCGAAGACAAATTTATTTGGGTTTAACGAGATGCTATTTTGATGGCAGCGCTCCAGTACCTTTCACAAATGGTGAACATGCTCAGAACGATGTTTTGAAAATATCGTCAAATCATCCAGGTATACTACGATGAACTTTCCCAGCTCATCTTTGAAAGCGAGATCCATTTCCCTTTGAAAAGTGGCACCCACATTTATCAGACCAAAAGGCATCCTTCAATAAATGAATGTGCCCCAAGGTGTGGTGAACGTTGTCTTGTGTTGATCTGCCTTGCCGACCTCAATCTGATTGTACCCTGAAAAACCAGCTAGCATTGATAACATTTCAGAATCTGTTACCATCTATAGAACTTGATCCATAATAAGAAGGGGGTATTATCTTTTAAGGACAACTGATTCAAGTTCCTAAAATCCACACAGATTTGAATTTCACCATTCTTCTTTCTGATGGGTACTATGTTGGCAATCCATGTTGAATGATGGATTGGAAAAATTATTCGGGCATCTAGCATCTTTTGTATCTCGGCTAAAATAGTACCTAATATTTTTGGATTATATTGCCTAGATTTCTATTTGTAAGGTACAGAGTTGACTTTCAGGGGAATGTCATGACAGATGTCATTCGGCCTGAGAGATTTCAAGTCATCATAGGAATAGGCCAACACATCCATATACTGGTGGAGTAGACTAGCAAGCTCAAATCTTTCTTTGGAAGTGTAGCATTTCCCAATGTTTACCATTTTAGGGTCATGCTTGATCCCCAAGTTGACTTGATCAAAATCTTGAGAAGAATTTGAATCTGTTCATTGTTGTTTGACAAACCTGTCATGGTTATCAAACAGCTTCTCTAGGGAAACCAGACCTTTGGGAATTTTATTCCCCTTGAGCTGTAAGAAATCTTCACCTATATTGACCTGGGTTTCAGGGGTTGACCCACACTTCTGGGGCTCACTACCTTCAAAACGCAATTGTTCAAAACTATCCTTTTGCTCCAAGAAGGCGATGATTTGATCATCATTGTTAAACACTTGCCAGTAGCTGGGATTGTCTGGTACACTTGGCTGGAAAACCAGCTCAATAGTATATTTATCTCCCTTAAAATTTAGGTGAGGAACTAGGAGGATGGCAGAGACAGCCAAGGCATTTGCTCGATCATTGAATTCCTTTGGAACAGTGGAGATGTTGAAGGCATCAAAATTTTCAATCTGATCCCATACTAGATTGTGATAATGGTGCAGCCTTTCATTCTTGGTCTGATAGAGGTTCTTCACCTGACAGACTATTAACTTAGCATCTCCTTTAGCATGGAGTTCCCTGATGCCCTTTTCTTTGGCAGCCTATAGTCTGAGCAACAGGGATTCATATTCGGCCATGTTGTTAGTATTGTTGAATTGCAATTTGTAGGAAAAAGGGGTAATCTCTCCCTGAGGGGATACCAACACAACTTCAGCTCTTAATCCAATAGAAGAGCAGCTACCGTCAAACTCTAAGGTCCAGAGCTCATTAGATACTAATTTTTCTACAAAAACCTCTTTGCTTTGAGAAAGGGGCTCTTCCATGTGTTCATTTTGCTTGGGTACTCCACCCTTCACATTAGTTGAAACCAAATCTAAATCACCACCCGTAGGAGTTTCATCTAGTGCACTGTGGATCTCGTCTATGGATAAGAAATAATTGCCCATGCCTGAAGACTCAAATAAAATTTGAGCTTCAGGTGCCACGGAATGGGTAACTACATATTTGGCCTCTTTTTCAGGAAGCAACTTCTTCATGACGCCTTGAACTAGAATCCTTGCTTCGGATAAGTCCATACTTAGCTCACCTCCAACATCTTTGCATAAATTCTATCCAAGCAGGATGCCATAAGAGGCTGGCACATCGGCCACTAAAACTATCATTTTTATCCACTTTTTTGGAAAAGTTACAAAGGCATATTGAGCATCTTTTATCTGACCCGGGAGAGGGACTTGCTTATTTTCCATGTAAAAACACCTCCCAAAAGTTTTGGTCAAGGTCAGGCTGAGGGAATCCACCACCTTCGCGGGCATGACATTGTCTGAAGCTCCAGAATCTATAATATAATTACTCAGTTTATAACCATTTATAAGTAGGGAAACATAGAAAGGTTCTATTTTCTCAAGAGTGACAGGAGTCACAATCAAATTGTTTTGGGTTGGTTTGTCTTTAGGGAGATCAGGAACAACTTTCAAAGAGTCTTGTCTTATAGGGACAGCTTTATTTTTCACATACTTTGCTAACCTATCAAATGTTCTGGGTTAGCTCTTAAATATTTGACTTCTGTCATTTGAATTTTAGTCTTTCTAGCATGGTAAATTATATCAAATAATTGGAAAGAACTTGCGATAGAGGAAGAAAGTCCATCATCAGGGGTTTTAATGGGTATGGCACCGGTCTGAGTAGCAAAAATGGAGGATATCAGACGATTGGGAGTACTCACTTTTTTATGAATTACCTAATCTTTTGATTATGAAGGCAATGGAGTCCCGCATTTGGCAATAGAAATTGCTGGTTGGGGCTCTTCATCTGCCTTTCTTTTGTCAGTTTGTGAAGCCGACTGATTTTGAGATCTGGTAAAAATAGCGTAAGCTCCCTCTAAATCTTCCACTTTACTCCCAGCTTCGTCCTGGTAATCCAAGAAACTGATATTGGAGTTGCCAGCTAATTTCTCTTCTTGTTTGTCAAAGAGGTCAGCATTTTCTTGTTGATCCAGCTGTGGTTGAAAAGAGTTGTCGTGCTCAGCTTCTAGATATTCGACCGCTGAATTGGTAGGCACTGCTTCGATGGCTAACCTCCCTGGAGCAGGAGATAAGCAGTTGGATTGCCCTTAGCTTCGGGTTGCATTACCCTGATATTGTTGATTTTGGAATGATCTCCTAGGTGCATCTCGATAAGTACGAGTAGATGTACCTTGGGCTATTTGTCTTTTGAAAGCTATCAGTTCATTCATTAATTTTTGCACCATAGGGTCTGTAGTGCCCGTGGAAGAGCTTTCAGTAGATGAAGGGAATTTATTTTTACTAGGATCTTTCCTAATCTTACCTACCAAGATAAGATCATCTTCAATCTCAGTAGCCAAATCTTGAGCCAAAGCTAGGTCCATAGGGCCAGCTTGTCTCAACAAGAAACTTACTTCGGGAAGCTGTGAATTGATGAAAAAGCATTTGAGATTTTTTGATGTGCGCTGAGCCACAGTCAGAATTCGGTTCCTCAACTTATTGAATTTAGCTATGAAATCTCTCATGGGTTCTTGGGATTCTTTCTTCAATTGTGTCAGTTGCACCAACAAAGCATGCACATCCTCAGTGGGTTTAAATCTAGCTTCAAATTTGGACTTGAGCATATCCCAGCTTGTCACTGATCCAGCCTGTAGGTGATAAAACCAATCTACAGCAGCTCTTTGTAAAGTTTCCATAAAGAGTCTTACTGCTACATCTTTAAATTTGACCCCAATTATGCCACATGCTATGGAAAAAGTGGCAATATGCTCATCGGGATGAACCTTTCCATCTCCAAAAAACTTAAGAAAATTTTTCCTAAAACTATGAGGCAGTTCATGCAGAGGTGGGGTTAAATTAAGAGGGCTGAAGGAATTACCCCACGGGCCTTGAGCCATTATGATAATAGGATGAAAATTTGGGATAACAAATCTTGGTGGAGTGTTTATAGGTAGGCAGTGATTAACAGTGGGAAAAAGAGTTCTACCTTGTGTTGGTGACCTGACAAGGCTAGAAGGAAAACTCTTAGACCGTTGAAGAGAAGCTGGTGGAGGAAACAGATCAAAATTACTCTGTTGCACCAACTCAAACACAAGATCAACAACACCCTTAGATATCTGACTTTTGGTGTAGCGTGGGGTTGCTGAATTTTCAAAATGAAAATGGAATCGAAACTGCTTCAAGTTGAAGCTTGAGGCTTCAAAATGCACATTCTCCCCAGTGGCTCTAGTTTTGTAGACCAGATAATGTAACGAAGATGGAGGGAAGTGGTAAGGCTATAATGATAATGGGTGAGATATAGAACAGATTCACCAGACTAATGTAATAGATAAGGATAGGGACTATTTCAATCTAAAACTTGAGGTTTCAGACTGCACATTCGTTCCCCAGTGGAGTCGCCAAAAACTGTTGGGTGAATATTTTGTCGTCAACTAACTGATGATAAAATGGGGATATCAGCCACAACATAGAGAGATTTACACCATGAAAAGTATGGGTTTACCAGATCTAGACGAAGTAAATCTCTCCTCTCATCAAAGGGAGGTTCCCTATAAATACTTACGTGCTGGACATATGTATATAATTAAGTAGAAAATAGCACATGGGGGTGGTATAACAGCATCTACCTCTCTTTTTTCAGAGGTAATGTATAAAGAACAAAAAAGGGAAAATTTGGTCCTAAGCTAACAACACTCCTCTTCTTTCAGGAATGATATTAAACAGAGAGCAAGAAATCACCTGAAGTAACAAAGTCCACAATAATGCTCACGCAAGCACAAAGTCTCCGTAGCTTCTATCACCGATTCAGAACAAGTACAATCGTAGAGTAAAGTGAAGCACAAAATCTTCACCTGAAACAATAAAAGATAATAGAATCTCAAAGGTAAAAGTAGCACAAAGTCTATCTTCTACCCTCTAGAAGCACCCTCAGATAATATAAACACACCCACTTTGCTTATTAAATCAGATGAATAAGATATTACCAGGAAAAAGACATAAGAACTATTTCTCAAATAACACAGACAATCTCAACACAAAGTCTGAAATAACCTATTTCTCATTCATTCAACAGAATATGATTTACAAATTTGAGCACAAAGTCTCAAAAGTTGCTTCAATTTCAGTAGAGTGTTTGCTATTAATTTTTCCAAGGTCCTTTACAAATGAGGTCTCCACTATATATAGGGAGAAAAACCTCAAAAATAGAAAATAATAAAATATGCAAAATATCTTGGTCAAAGATGACTCATCTTTGACTTTAGATATTTTTCCAAAAAAAATGTAATTACATATTACAAAATTGCATGCATTCTACACAAAACAAAAATGCATAAGGATAGAAGAAGAGAGAAGGGGAGAGAGAGAGTCAATTCTTGTTGCCAGACTTTTTCAGATGAGCATCGTACATGGTGATTGATATCTGAATTCCCATGCTGTCTGGCACAACTGCGTTCTTGAAGATGACTCTTGCTCTGATCAGTGCGTCTTTCAATGCTGTGATGGCTTTAGAGTGGCCAATTAACTTGGATTTCAAATTTTCTAAAGTTAACTGAGCATCCAAAATGCTGTCCACCGAAGTCATTGAGAAAGATGCTTCTTCAAAATCTTTTTGGATCATCTCTTTAAAATTCTAAATCATTTCCTCTGTCGAAAGAAACTGATGATCCTTGGAAGTCAAGTCACATGGCAGCTCTTCTAACTTGTTCAGCAAACTCAGGTCACTCTTTTCACTAGCTTCCTTGAAAGCTTTGAGATCATCAATTAAGTCTTTGAGTACCTGGATCCTGAAGACCATTGACTCCTTGATCTCAACATAGGAGTCTTTATTGGGGATGACACCAATAGATATCAGAGTACTCTTCTTGAGATCTTTCATTTCCTTCCATCTACCGAGATCTTTCTCTAAGCTGTCAATTTCTTGAGAAATGAGGGAGACAAAATCATCTACCTGAGCCTACAACTTCTTCATTTTACCTGTTCTTTCTGCAACTTCTAACAACAAAGAGACTCCCTGATTGTGCATTCTCTCAACATAGTCTTCCATGACTTTTCCCTTTAAATAGGTCTTTTCAGCTTTTTGAATGACTGGATCATCTACGAAAAAGGCCTCTGGAGTCGCTGCTTCAGGCAGAATAGTGAACCTTCTAATCACTGATGTTAACTACTCTGTTTTGGCTTTATAATAGTCCTTCATCTCCTTTTCTCTATCAAATTTTTGGACCATAATGTCTATGGCTGACTGAAGATCACTCTTCGCACCTTCGTGAGTAGCTTTGCCAAGTTCAACACGAGAGATGGAATAGCTGCTCATTTCAAAACCCTCAAGGGTTGCGTCCTGAGGAGGCTTGGCAATTTCTAGAAATTTTTGCCCCTTTTCTTCGACCAACTTGGAGAGGATTTTTGGCCTCTTAGGAGCATTTACTTTTGTCGACACTATCTTGCCAAAATCGAATTCATCCAGGGAGATGGCCATTTTCTTTCTTTTCAACGTGAAAGTAAACATCTAAGGTGGGAGAGAAGTACCTGTTGTAATAATAGTTGCCTCCACCAGTGTTACTATAGCAGATTCCACACTACTGGTGGTGATAGTAGTTGCAGTCGAAGTAACCAGTGAAATTGTATCAATTATTGATTCTAGCTCAGGTGCAGGGCTCGATGGCAGGTTGAAAGACAGAGATGATAGACTCAAAATGGACCCAGAAGAGTGAGGGGAACCTACGGAGGGACCCTAAGGATCACCAAATACAACCCTAAAAGGAGAAGGGGCTCCAGAAGAGGGAACACTGATTGGAGAGATAGGAGAAACAAGCACCATAGGAGATTGAGGGGGAGAAGGAGAGGCACTCTGTAGTGGCTGTGCTTGTCTCGGTGAGAGCGGAGACCCAACACCTAGTCATTCAGAAGGTTGATCCTGTGTTTCCATGGGTTGAGCTATCTATGCCTCAGGGCTTTGACCTTTGGTTCCTTTAGCTGCCATTTTAGGCCCTTGTGCAGTCTTAGGCTTTTTGGACACGAAAATGATCTTAGGCTTGTGAGGCCTAGAAGGAGAAGGAACGTCACCTTTGTTTTTTGTTCGATTTTCTGCCTTCATCTTCAATTTTGCCTAGTATTCAGCCTCTAATCCTGTAAAGAATTCTTTCAGGGTGATCCCTTTGGCTGCTAACCAATCATTGGTGTTAGCCAATATTGGTTCAAATCTTTTTCTCAAAGAGGTCAGTTCCTTCTAAGACCACTAAATTGGAGGGAGAGGGGAACCAGTAACCTTTTCTGCCAGATACCTACTATTTATGATGTTCCCATCATCGATTAAACCAGAAGGGATCTCTGCAAGCCTGAGGTATTCTATCTGCTCCAGCGTCAGATGGCAATAGGCCATTTTCCTTATTTCATCGACCGTCCTCAGGTCCACCCAGATATCCTCAATCATGGGTTTGTGGAACTGAGTTTTCTTTCTGATCTTCTCTTTGACTCCTCTGTAGTCAAATTTCTCCCGTCTCTTAAATGGTTTGATGGTAACCATCTACATTTTTGTTTCCATGACCTTGGCTTTGGTTGATGTAGCAACTAAAAACCTACCAAATTGGATCGAAAACTTAAAACCAGGTCTCTTCAGTTCCATCTGTTTAGTATGCACGACAACTAGTTGTCGACACAATTCCATTCAAACTAATTTGTCTGAAGGGAACTTGGGGAGCATATAAGGGTAGCCTTGGTAAAAACCAACTCAAAGATAACAAAATGTAGGGAACTGGAGGAACATACAGCCATAACCATTCACTACCACCCAGGCCTCGTCTGATATTCTCTTCTGCTCCAGCTGAGGATCAAAGAGACACAAAAATACGATGAAGAATGCGTCATTTACTCATTTGAAATGATGTGTTGACCCCTAAAGTGTCAGCTGTGGATAATATGAGTAGACTGGGGTGGTATTTCTATCTCCCTCTATTGTCAAACCTGGGAAAGATCGCATTGTAGCAACTATGTAGACCAGGTATGAAATCATGTAGAATTTGAAGGAGGTCTGTACCCTGGTCAGTTGTTCATGGATAACATTGCTGATCTGTTCCCCCCAAAAGATAGTTTGCTTACCCTGGAGGATGATCTTAATGAATGGATACATCCATTCATGGAACTGTGAAGAAGACGAGAGGCCCTGTACTCTATTGAGAAGGGTGATAAAGTCACCAACTTCTTTGATGAAATCACTCTTAGGGAACTTATTCAGCCATCTGGAGAGGCTAGTCCTGGGTGTCTTTAGCCACTTATAGTTCATGACCTTTACCCTTTCGGGGTCTTTGTCATATTCCTTTTGTGCGTCCACCAAGTCGATCTGGGTTACTTTGGTGGCTGGAGGACACAAGAAAACTGTCGATAAAATTGGGGTCTAACCAAATTATCATACTGCCACTGGCATCTAAGACCGATCCAGTCTCTTTGTTGTAAAAACATGTGCACTAGAGGACAAACTCCACATGATGTGCTGCTACCAGAAAGGTGGCCACCAGGTGGATGTTGCTCTCAACAATCCTCTTTATCCCAGTGCTGGGATTTGTTGCCTTGGTTTGTGTCAGGAATTCGGCCATGTCCACATGGCCAATCTCGGTGTCTCGAATGTCATCGATATTTGAGGAGACTGAGGTGGGCAAGAAGATGCCCTGGTACTTGTATTTCATGCTTTTTGCCTTTGAGGGAGACGCTTCTGTCATAGAGAACAACTTTGACTGAATGGGAGCAGATGTGTAGAAATTCACTGAAGGTGCTATAGCCATGATCACAGATGAGAGGAGAGTGAACGAGAGAAGGAGAGCGCAATTTAAGTGACATGGGTTACTGGAGGTCACTTAAATAGGGTAGGTCTAGCAAAGGAGCAAAAAATGAGGAAGAAAAAGCACGAAAGGGACAACTCAAAAAAAATTATGGGAGTTAGCTAAAAATTAAGAAAAAATGCAAGGGCGACGAAAATCGCCACCCTTACATAAATTTGGAAGAAACAGCAGGGGCGGCAAAAGTCGCTGCCCTTGCAAGAAGGATGTAGGGGCGGTAATTTTTGATGCCCTTGCAGGTAGGAAGAAAAAGGCAGGGGCAGCGAAAATCAGAATATATGGGGTGAAAAACCCACCCCAACAACCCGTCGATCGCGACCATTAATGCCTATGCAGAAATTGAGATGTGCAAGGGTGGCATTTTTTGCCGCCCTTGCATGTAGTCGGTCTATTTGTAGGGGTGGTGAAAATTTCCACCCTTACTGGTCGAAATGCAGGGGTGGCAAAATTTGCCGCCCTTGCAGGAAACCAAGGAAAATGCAGAGGCGGCGAAATTCACTACCCTTGCAGAGGAAATAAAAAGAAACCAACTCTGGAAGGATAAAAAGGGGAAGGGAAAAAACTTGGCTTGGATGAGATAGTAACCACTTCCCGTTCTGAGGCCAAGATGAAAATGAATTTTGAAATTCGTATCAAAAAATGAACCTAGAGAGACAAAAGATGAAACGAACAAGTTTCGTAGGGGGTTGTTTCCAAAATGTGCTAAGCTGATTTTGGAAACAACAGGCACAACACTTTTTGATGTCTCTATTTGAGACAAATTGGTGACCACCATCATGACCCAACTATTTGAGCTCCCAAGCTTTGGAAATCTAAAGGAATTGATCTAATTCCTCCTCTCATGCCTACATGATGATAGGCTTTAATTTTAGGGTGTTACATGAGGATCTCATTACATCTCATCAGTAGGATCACAAGGTTCTTAGGCTCAGGGGTATACATTTTCCAAATGATAGAGGATGATGTAGAGTTTGAGAGGATTGTGAATTTCCTAGGCCACTATAAGTTAGGTTTCATGTTCCCTATTAAGGATATATAGGACCCTAGTATGAGGGTCATGGTGTACCTAGTGAGCTTCAAGCTATACTTTGGTAGATGATGGTTTGAAATTAGCAAGACCTACTTGTGCATTTCCCACCATATAGTGCAAGGGGTAAATTTCAACATCTCTAAAATTATTGTTGAGGATATTATGAAGAATGTATTTGAGTGCCATAAAGTACATGAGACATTCAAGTGGGGGTATCTATTGATATTTATAGTGGAGGAGATCAATATGATAGATGGAGATGATGACAACCTTTGGGTGTTCTCACACCACAATGACTCCCCTGTGATGAAGTACCAAGACTTCATCTTCCCACATAGCTTTGCACAAAAGTCCAAGATAAGATTACAATGTTTATGCAATTAGTACATTGAGGCTTTTGGGATTGAATAGTGTATCCTTTAGGAGCTCCCCCAATAGTTGGTAAGAAAAATGAACTTTGATATAATGCAACATTTTGGTGTAGTGCACCTAGTGCTCAAAAATGTAACCCTATTTGGGTGGCTTAAGTTACCTTATGTATTTTTTTCCAAGTATTTCATGGTGGTGCTCAAGAGGATTCCAAACACATAATAGTTGGAAATCTTGGTGAATATTGTGGATCAAGATAGAATCAAGTTGAGGTGCTAGTATGTGCACCTTGGAACCAAGGCCACCAAGGATGAGGAAGATGACTCTGACAGGATGGACCTCCATCCCCTCCAAAGGGAAATAATAAATGGGTGCATCTTCAACTTGTATTATAAAATGAAGTCATGTAATAAGGGCACCAATCCTTAAAAAGATGTTGATCTCCCCTTCATAGTTGATGAGGAAGGCAAGATTATGCCAAAAACATAGGAGAAGACCCAGTAGGATAACTAGGGGAGAAACTTGAGGAGATCACAAAGTGCATTAAGTCAAAGATTCCCTTTAGAGAACAAACTACACCTCTAGCTCCTAAGAAGCATGTAACCTTCATGTTAGAGACTATTTTCTCTAGCAAGAAGCACAAGAAGAAGTCTAAGGGACCCATTGTATTCCTAACTATAACTTTGGCATAAATGGAGAAAGAGGTGACCCTCATGCTTGGAATGTAAGAAGAGATAGAAGAAGAAATCACAGGTATGTATTTCCTACAAGAAGAAGAAGAGGAAGAGGAGCCAAGCACCAAAGGTGTATAAGAGGCCCTCCAAAGTATCAAAATTGTCATGATTGATGAATTAGAGTATTTGACAAGCTCCTCATACATTTAATAACCCTCCACATCACCTCCACAAATAGAAGATGAGAAGAGAATGGTGTGGAATAAAATGGGCTTGAGTGAGGAAGAAATTGAGATGGCATTAGCACTTGAAAAAAAGTGCAAACTTTATCTAGGTGGATCCATGTACCATTTCATTTTGAAATTCTTTAATTTCTATTTGAACCATTTTCACATCAAAGAATTTGTCGAGAGCTTTTTGATGCTTCTTCCAAAATGCAAAATGGAGTCCAAATGCTCAAGATATAGCTTGCTGAAATATTCTTGTGATAGTCAAATAATGGGTGTCAAAAAGTGACATGGCATCATTCTAATATGCTAAGTGGTCCAATAACCATTTGACATGTGGAAATATGAATTTGTAAGAAAAAAAATGGTTTGGTGTTTGGTTTATTGATAGCCTCTGGTCTTTGATAGGCGGTCATATGAGGATCTATGGGCCCCACTATTTGCTCACTGGGGGCCCTCAGTGAGGGTTGACACACTCTTGTGGAGGGGTGCCTTGGCCTCCTATTCTTCATGTATTACTATATACAACATTTTATTTAAGTTACAAATCTTGTTGAAACCCCACCAATGTGGGATATATATTTAAAGCTTTGTAATAAGAATTCTCAAACCAACACATGGCATAGCCACAAACCAACAAGTTAAACTGCCATGCCATCCACCTCCACCATTTAAAGACCATGGAATCTCCAACGGTAGCCTAAGTTAGGTGTTTTTCTAAGACTTTCACCTAATTCTCCTTCAAAAGAGATGTCGGCATTTCTTAAGGAGGCCTACACCCTTTTAAAGCATATAAGCAGTTTTCAAACTCCTAATGTGGGATTAAAGGATAGCTAAGTGCCCAAGAAGGAGGTCGACATCTTGAACCCAAAACCTCCTATGCAAAAGGATAAGCCTTGGCCACTTGAGCCATAGACTTGTAAGTGCTATAAAGAGAGTGAATTTCCATTTAAGGAGAAACATTCAGCTGACTGTGTAAAATATTTAAGAAGGTTATAGAATTAATTAAGCTTTGTACAGCCTTGGGCCATTATTTTTAGGTCTAAAAGATATTTTTACAGGCAATTAGAGATCAAAGAAGGTGAATTAAAGACTTTTATTGATTTTGTAAGCCATTTACTACACAAAATTAATGGAAATGGTCCTCACTTCGAATGGACCCAGAGACGTTGGCTATTGAAGCCGAACTCTGTTATCAATTTGCTAGTGAAATCTTCTGATTTTATCTACTATTTATTTTAATTATGATCTTCATTTTAATTCTAGTTTTTATTTCATTATTAAAAAATAAATATAAAAGTTGAGGAATTAGTAGATCTTAGAAAAGTGACAAGTGTTATTTGATTTTGTGACACTTGCATTTTCAGTTTTTAGATCAAATTTTTGGTATCAGAGTGGTTATTGTTTAATAGTGGTTGCTAGTGTATGTTGACAAGGTATAAATCCCAAAAGGGTGAAGGAAAACTCATTGAGTATAATCTAGGGATTGGCTCAAGGCATGCTTCAGGGATGGCCAAAGAAGAGATGGAACCTAAACAAGCTTTTTGCCAAGCCTTCATGGAGATGAAAAGCATGGCTGAAGAACTATATCATGATAAACAAAGGAAATCTGAGAATGAGAAAGGTGATTCACAAGAATCAAAAGGTAAAGAAACCAAAAAACCTTCTTCACTAGATGATGGTAAAAAAATTGTGGAATCTCTCCCTTCATTCAAATTAGATATTAAGTTTGAATTACCAATGTTTAATGGTGAAGGTAATGCTAAAAAGTTAGATAATTAGGTCAAGTAGATAGAAGTTTATTTTAGGGTCTAAAAGATTACAGGGGATGAATCAAATATTCATTTGGCTACTCTTCATATGGGAGGCACAACTCTCATTTGGTGGGAGAGTAAGTTGAAGAAAGCCGAGCTTCAAAAAGGTAACTCAATTTCTACGTGGAATGAATTTGTTGAAGAACTCAGAAAGCAATTTTATCCTTTAGGCTATATGAAACAAGCCATGATGGATTGGCAAAGTTTTAGATAAGGAAAAGGCCAAAATGTTCAATATTATACACAAAAATTTAGGATAAAAGCTTTACTTTTGAATGTTCTTCTTCACACACAAGAAACACTGCTAAAATATATAGGTGGGATACATAGTTACTTAAGACATATGATTCTTATGTTCATTCAAACTAATTTAGAAGTAGTATGTTTTCAAGCCACTCATTTAGAGGCTAGAGGTAAAAAATCAAAATAATCTTTTCCTGAAGTTAAAAGTAAGCAATCTAATGTTAAGCAATCTAAAGGGGAAATTTCATTAAGAAAGGGTAAACAAAAATCCACTTTTACTGTTAAAAAAGAAGAAGGAAAACCATTTTGTGATCATTGCAAGAAAAACCATGATGAGTCTAAGTGTTGGAAACTACACCCTGAGTTAAGTCCTAAGAGGTTTCAAAAGAGGGAAAAGAAGATTGATGTTATGGTTCAAGATTTAGGTTCAGATTCAGGTGATGAAACTAAAATCATAGCTATGGGATTACATAATGATTCTTCTCTTTTAGTTTCTTGCACTAAGTCATCAAATGATGTATCTTATTCTAAAAAGAATTATGTGCATTTTGATAAGAAAAGAAATGAATTGTTCCACATTGGAGTTGTTTCAAAACATTCTAAGATTGACACTCTATTTGATAGTGGTTCACAAGCAAATTTAATTTTTGAAGAGGTTGTTAAGAAGTTAGGCTTACAAACCAATCCCCATCCGAAGCCTTATCCACTAGGTTGGGTGTGTGACAATGCAAAACTATAAGTCTCACAAACTTGTAGACTGAGGTTTTCCATCACATCCAAGTTCATAGATGAGCTTGAGTTGGATGTTGTCCCATTGGACATATGTGGGATTGTTTTGGGAAGCCCATATCTTGATGATAGAAAAGAAATCTTTTATAGAGAGGAGAATAAGTACTTGCTTGTTAAGGATGTCATTGAATATATATTCAAAGCATATCACAATATAACACGTCTTTCCTTGGTTACATCAGGGAAAATGAAAAGACTAGTTAATTCAAGCAAGACTTTTTGTCTCATGTTGATTAAGTCTAAGGAAAAACAATATTCTCAGGCTTTGGAAAATTGTGATCCTAAACACAAGAATTAATTGGTTGAAATAATTTCCACTTATGATGATGTATTTCAAGATCCTAAGGGTTTGCCCCCTAAAAGGGGAGTTTAACATGAAATTCAACTATTGCAAGATTCTCCTCTCCCTAACATTGGCATGTACAGGTTATCAGTGGTAGAAAATCAGAAAATCAAAAAATAGGTAATGGATCTATTGGATAGAGGTATTATTCATCCAAGTTCATCTCATGTTGGTTCACCAATTATTTTGGTGCCAAAGAAAGATGGCACTTGGTGAATGTGTGTTGATTTTCATGCTTTAAACAAAATTACTATTAAGAATCATTACCCTCTTCCTCATATTGATGATTTATTGGATCAATTAAAACATGGTATTTATTTCACTAAGCTAGATTTGAGAAGTGGATATCATCAAGTAAGAATTAATGAAGGTGATGTGTGGAAAACCACCTTCAAAACAAAATAGGGATTGTTTGAATGGCTTTTTATGCCTTTCGGGTTGTGTAATGCCCCAGCTACATTCATGAGATTGATGAATGATGTTTTTATACAGTTCTTTGATTATTTTATCATAGTTTACTTAGATGATATATTGATTTTCAACAAGTCTTGGGAAGAGCATGTGATCCACATTAAGAAAGTCATGGATGAATGACGGAGGGAAAAATTTAATTAAAAATATCAAAATGTGAGTTTGGAAAGATCTCTTTGATATAGTTGGGTTGCATTGTAGGACATGGTAAATTGAAAATTGATCCTGCAAAAGTGGCAGTCATTGTTAACTAGCCTACACTGACTAATACAACTGAGGTTAGAAGTTTTCTTTGTGTAGTACAGTTTTGGAGAAAGTTTATTTCTCAATTTTCATATATTTCATTACCTTTGCATTCTTTGACAAGTGTGAAATAGGTATTTCAGTGGGGAGGCAAACATCAAAAAGCCTTCAACACTTTGAAAGAAAAGAAAAGTACTACTTCAGTTTTGGCACTGCCTGATATAAAACAACCATTTGAGATCGAGATGGATGCAAGTGAGTATGCTATGGGAGCTATTTTAATGCAAGGTAAGAAACCAATTTGTTATCATTCTGAAACCTTCACAAGTGCAGTAAGAAGATATCCAGCTTATGATAAAGAATTGTATGCATTGGTTCAAAGTGTTAAAAAATGGAAACATTACTTAATGGGCAAAGAAACAATAATACATATAGATCATTAGCCCTTACAATATCTCCATTCACAAACTAAGCTACAATAGTCTAGACATTTTTGTTGGATGGGTTTCTTACAACAATTTCATCTTGTGATTGAGTATAAAAAAGGTATTCAGATTAAGGTTGTAGATATGATATCTAGGCCTCCTATGGTTTTTGCATCTATTCTTTTACAACATGGTTCTTTGTCTCATGAAATTTATAAAGAATAGTATGTTAATGATCTCTATTTTTATGATGTCTATAAAGACCTGATGAGTAGTAGACAAGTAGAAGAATTTGACTATCATGTACACAATGATCTTTTGTATCATTTGGATAAACTTTGTATTCCTCAAAATGAGAGGGTGAACATGATTAGAGAAGCACATACTTCTCTTATATTTGGTCATTTTAGAGTTGCTAAAATAGTTTCACATTTGAAAATTTATTGTTATTGGCCCCGTATGCAAGAACATGTTACCAAATATATCAAGGGATGTACTCTTTGTGCCACAAGCAAACTTAGTAATAGGAAACTAGGACTTTACACTCCTCTACATGTTCCTACTCACTCATGGGAAATTATCTCCATGGATTTTGTGGGGGGTTTGCCTATGACACAAATAAAACATGACTATTTATATGTGGTTGTGGATAGATTTAGCAAGATGTGTGTTTTGATTCCTTACACTAAGCAAATTACAAGGGAAAGCACTACACACTTTTTCTTTGAACATGTATGGGTTCACTTTGGGTTGCCTAATTCAATTATTTTTTATCAGGATTCTCAATTCATTAGGGAGTTTTGGTCAACTTTGTGGGGACTAATGGACACTAAATTAAAAAAGAGTACTGCATTTCATCTAAAAACTGATGGGCAAATAGAGGTTGTGAACCGCACTATGGTACATTTGCTTAGGGGTTATAGTAATAAACATCCAAAGTTATGTGATGAACAATTGTGTTACATACAACATGCATATAACTCAACACTTCATTCTTCTACTATGAAATCTCCATTTGAAGTTTGTTATGGATACTTGCCTAAATATCCTCTAGATGTTTGTTATGGATAGGATACAAATGTTGGTGAACCAAAAGAAGCCATTCAAGATAAGAAGTTCATTGAACAAATATAGCTCATACATCAGACTATTCATACTCAATTGGAGAAAATTCAAGCCAAGTATAAAGTCAAACATGACAAACATCGTGTTGATCACCAATTTGATGTAGGTGATATGGTATGTCTTCACATCAATAAGGAAAGACTGACAGGGGAAGGTAAAAAGTTGAAACCAATCTGGTATGGTCCTTTTTAGATTATAGAAAAAATTGGCACAAATGCTTTTCAGTTAGATTTACCATCTTACATGTAGATTTATTCAGTTGTAAATGTGGAAAATCTGAAATTATATGAGCCTCTAATGATTATTGATCATGATAAAAGTGTATCCATTCCTTTTATTGATGATTTTGCTCTTGAATATCTAACAAAATTGCAGGAAGATACTATTCTTGACAGGAATGTGCAGACTTCATGAAAAGGGGATGTTGAATATCTTTGTGTTGGTTTAAAAGGGATGTACCCAAACAAGGCCAAATGGATGGAAGTTGAAAGGGTGAGGGAGAAATACCCTCACCTCATTACCAATTAATTTCAACTTTTAGAGGTCCAAAAGTTCCCAGTGGGGAGGTGTGATCCAGGTGGATCCATGTACCATTCCATTTTTAAAGTCTTCAATTTCTAGTTAGACTATTTTCACATCAAATAATTCATTGAGAGCTTTTTGATGCTTCTTTCGAAATGTAAAATGGAGTCCAAATGCTCAAGATATAACTTGCTGAAGTATTCTTGTGATAGGTCAATAACGGGTGTTGAAAAGTGACATGGAATCATTCTAATACTCCAAGTGGTCCAATAACCATTTGACATGTGGCAATATGAATTTGTAAAAAAAATTGGTTTGGTGTTTGGTTTGTTGATAGCCTCTAGTCTTTGACAAGAGATCATATGAGGATCTATGGGCTCTGCTAGTTGCCCTTAGCGAGGGTTGACACACTCTTGTGGAGGGGTTCCTTGGCCTCCTATTCTTCATGTATTATTGTATGCAACATTGTATTTAAGTTACAAAGCTTGCTAAAACCCCACCAATGTGGGATATATATTTAAAGCATTATAATAAGAATTCTCAAACCAACACATGGCATAGCCACAAACCACCAAGTTAAACTACCATGCCATCTACCTCCACCGTGTAAAGACCACAGAATCTCCAATGGCAGCCTAAGTTAGGCATTTTGATAAGACTTACACCTAAGTCTCCTTCAAAAGAGACGTCAGAGTTTCTTAAGGAGGATGACACCCTTTTAAAAGCATATAAATAGTTTTCAAACTCCCAATGTGGGATTAAAGGATAGCTAAGCACCCAAGAAGGAGGCCGATGCCTTAAACCCAGCACCTCCTATGCAAAAGGATAAGCCTTGACCGCTTAAGCCATGGGCTTGTGAGTGTTATAAAGGGAGCAAATTTTCATTTGAGGATAAACATTTAGTTGACTGTGCAAAAGATTTAAGAAGGTTATAGAACTAATTAAGCCTTGTACGGCCTTGGGCCATTACTTTTAGGTATGAGAGATATTTTTATAGGTAAGCAGAGATTAGAGAAGGTGAATTGAAGACTTGTATTAATTTTTTAAGCCATTTTTTGTGCAAAATTAATGGAAATGGTCATCACTTCGAACGGACCCAGAGACATAGGCTATTAAAGCCAAACTCTGTTATCAATTTGTTGGTGAAATCTTCTGATTTTATCTATTATTTATTTTAATTTTTATCTTCATTTTAATTCTAGTTTTTATTTCATTATTAAAAAATAAATTAAAAAGTCAAGAAATTAGTAGATCTTAGAAAAGTGACAAGTGTTATTCGATTTTGTGACACTTGCATTTTTAGTTTTCAGATCAAGACTTGCTAAGGAAAAGGAAGTAACCAAGGTATAAAATGCAAATAAGGTTCCCAAAAGCACATGACTATATATTGAAGTAGCCAAGAAAGTGCTTAGAACCCCCACTATAAAGGTAGAATAAATTGTATAAGAGGCACACCCAAATAGTGAATGGGTGCCTGAAGAAAAAGAAGGAAATATTGGCACCTTAAAACAATAAATGGAGACAATTGAAGAACCCCAATATCAATAAGGTGAAGTTGGTTCCAAAGGGATTAACTTGGATTTAAATATTGAGAAACCTCAAGAAGAATAATTGGATGACGGGAAAAATTCTAAGGAAGAAACCCCTAAAGAATAAGTAGGTGAATCCTCTAAGGAAAGCATCAAATAAAGTAGTGGCACTAGTGAAGAGGAGGAAGAATAAATAGAAAAGGTTATTTTTGAGAATGATGACTAGGAACTATGCATAAGGGGGAAGGCATAGAAGGGATGGGAGGATGAAGACCTTTACATGTTTGACACCATGCCCCCCAAGATACCATAACTAACATGTGCAAACAATTTACATTTGTGTTTGATCACTATATAGATGAGCCTCACTTTGAGATGCCTAGAGCGGATACTTCAATCCCTAAAGAGCCTAAGGAGGGGAAAGACTCCCTCCTAATAAACCCTTTCACCATGAACCCAATGCAATCTACAAATGCATTGATTAGAATGTCCATCAAGGTTGTGTACCAAAATATAAACAATGATAATAGGGTGAAAAAATGGAATCAACTTCATAAAAAATCCAAAGAGGAAGTGCAAGACATTAAGTTAAAATTGTAGTAGTTATGTGGGAAAGAGATAGATAAACCATATCTTTTAATTGGAATTGATACTTTGAACCTCTTTGAGGTTGATAAAATATATGTTCTAGTGGAGCAGATGCTCCCAAAGTTAAAAACTAATCCAGCATAAGAAGAAGATCCATGTGTCATACTATAGAAGGAGATTTCTAGAAAGCTAAAAGAGTTATAAGACCTCTTTACAAAACTATAGGAGGGAATAGATGCGGCCGATGCCATCTTCTTGAGAGTATCAAACCAAATATTAGTCATAGATGCTCACCTCAAGTAGGTAAAGGAGGAGGAGAAGTTGATGGTGTAGGTGTACTTAATGAGTAGGTTAGAGTGGGTGAAAATCATGGGAAATGTCAATAAACTAAGCACCCAAATCAAGTAACAAGAGTAGAACCTGAAAGTAATCTTCTATGCTCTATAGACTAAGGCCTATGAGTAAGGAGCAATCTTGGATGGGATTATGAATAAGGCTAAGGTAAATGTAAAGGCCTTCTGGAAGGAGATAGAAATGACCAATGTGTTTATACCTAGTGCTACCTCCACTAAAATAGATAGCATCACTAAAGAAATCAAGCTCACCATTAAGGGTTTTGAAGACTTTAGTATTGACTTTAAGGGGAGCACACCCAATTTTTGCATGTTGAAGACCTTGAAAACATAGTCTGAGGATGGGATATAATTTTTATATGGGGTAATGTTGGGCTCCTTATTTTTATAAGTAAAATATTTTCACCATCTCAACATCTACATTGATTTGAGGCAATCATTTGGCATGATGATTTTTATTTTGGTATTTTGACTCTAGTTGGAGGTTTTAGTGCATACGTTGCCCTAACTAATAGCTAGATAACTAGTTCTTGAATCTTTAGGGCATCTTCCAAGATTAGTGATACATGAAAATCATAGTGTAAAGCTTGCAAGGTGATGGAGCCAGTGGGAATGATCACAAAGGCTCCAGCTCAGCACTCGGCATGCATATGCCACCCTAGCAGAGCTATTCTTGAAGAACTATAAAAGGAGCTCGAACTAATGAAGTAGGAGATGCAAAATTAGTGCAATGAGTATTTAATGGATTTAAGGTGGTCTCTATGAATTTTTACGGCATCTATTAGACTTAGGGATAGCATAGATTCCATTAAGGCCCCATTTTTATGCACCTAAGCTCACTTGTGAGCCTCTAGGTCATTAGATAGTTTGAGCTAGGCATAATCTATTATAAATTCCATGACCTGTATACTCTATTTATTTGAGCCTTGATTAATGACAAATAATTATTGTATTAAACATGATATCTAGTGTATCCATATTTGGTATTGATATTTGAATGCATAATGATTAAACTGATGTAATTCCATTTATGTTAAGAATGTTATCTATGAGCTTATGGATCATGTCATTAATAGAGTCCCTATAATAATTAGTGTCATCATCATAACTTATATATAGACTAAGTATACATATCTTGAACCAAGGTTTTTTACCCTTACTGGAAGCATGAGCCTAGTATGAGTACTTGAAAGGAAGTAACCCTTTGACCCTTCAAGTGTTTATATAACACTGGGCCTAGTTTAAAAAAGTCTTGCACTCATATGAATTTATAAATAGTCCACCAAAAGGTTTGTGCCTATAGGCCATTATGATTATCCCATGAAAGGCTTACATTTATGAATCTATATAAAAGCCTTCTCTCAAATAACTAAGTTTTATAATTGATATCTTGTGCCATGGCACAACTAGCCCAACGTAGGCCATGATTATTTCTCGGTTGCACTTTGGGTGAGCATATAAGGCCTATGACTTATGTAAATTGATGCTATTACAATTGAGTGTAAAAGTGCAAAAGGCATATCCCATGTTAGTGCTCAGTTATGATAAATTAAGATCTGACTAAAACAACCTTGAGCACCCACTTTCTACAACATCAACTATGGGGTTGGGATTAGGATTCTCAACTCTAGGATTGGGATTCTTAAATTCCCAAATATCAATATATATTTTTGTAAGTAATACAATATAATCCCACTATTCATTCCCTTTCATGCCTATTTATTCTATCCAAGGGTTCTTGATACACTCTCTCCCTAGTTTAGGCATGAATTATCATAAATATCTCTGAATCCCACTAAAAAATTAGATAATATCTCTTTAATATTTTAATATATCTAATTAGGGTATGGGTTTCAATCCTTTAATGGCCTAGATATATATGGGGGGATCAAGACATTCCTTTTTATGTGGTCCAGAATATATAGGGATTGTCTTTTAGTATTGGGAGAATAAGAGTAGCCTGAAGACAAGGATTGAAGATTGAATCATCTCATGACAAATGGAGAATAGAAGTAGACTATCTGATTGGGACATGATCGACTATTGATTGGCACTCAATTCTAGGCTTCAACCCTTGTTATATGTGTGTGTGTGTGTGTGTGTGTGTGTGTGTGGTGGGGGGATTTAATAAATTCCTATATATATATATAGGGTGTGGGATACTAATAGTTAATTGGGGAATGGGATTCAATCCCTATACTTTAATGGCCTATATATATATATATATATATATATATAGGTGAAATCTAATATCCCACTAATAGTTTCCATTAACGGCTACATTTAGGATTAGATCCGCTCTCAAATTTGGTGATGAAATCTATTTCCTCTATAGTTTTTTAGTAGTAGAGTGATATCTTCCTAGTATAGGACCTCAAATCTAGGACCATAAACCATAAGTATTTAACAAGAAGTTTCCCCAAAGGTACAAGTAACATATGAAGGGATTGTTTATTAGGATACAGTTTGGTGAGTGAAACAACCTGGCAGCTAGTGAAAAAGACTAATGTTAAATCTCATGTCATCAACAATATATATGGGAATCATTATCTCAATTTTAATCTTCCCAAATAGTAGTAAAGCAATATATGCTTATTTTTTGTCTCTATTATAAGTTTTTATACACTATCTTACCATATCCTTTGAAGAATTTTCTAGCACATTATCTACTATAGACAAGTCATTAGATCCTCATTACAACTTCTAGGATGGACCTAAAATGCAGATAAAGAACAAAAAATTAGACTTCATAAAGATAAAAAAATACATAAATTAAGAATTTATGAAGATATAAAAAAGACATAAATCAAAAATTCTTGAAAATACTTAAGCATGTGTGTAGAGTGAAACATTCCTGACCATTCCTCCCAATGGCATCAATGATAAAATTATAAGTGATAACATTTGGCATTACACCTTCTTTTATCCTCTAATAAATTAGAGTAAGATATTCTTCAACTGAGCCATTCTTACACAATGCATCAATTAGAACACTCTAAATCACTACATCTGGATTTAAACTAGAGTGTTTAAACACTTTTAAAATTTGCATAGCCTCAACCTAAAACCATCTTTTATAATATGCATCAATTAGAGTGGAGTAAGTGAGAAAATTATGAGTGAGTGAACAAGCCTTCATCTCTTGAAATAGATCCTTGAATTTATCATATCTAAAATATTTTAAATATCCACCCAAGAGAGCATTGTATGTTACACTATGCATGTTGACACTAGCCCTTTCCATCTCTTGGCACACTACAAGAGCCTCTTTAAACCTACCTAGCTTGGCATATATTGATAAGAGTATTGTAAGAAACCCTATAAATATTAATTCCACCATATTTATTTTCATGATATAAGTATAATTCCTCATCAATGTGCAGACATCTAATTCTTAACACCATTTGTGTTGAAATTGTCAATCTTACACTAACTACACTCAAATGTACATTTTAGGTCAAAATCCATAAAAACACCATAAATAGTTTTAACTTATCATTTAAAAGTTTTTATTTAGTTTAAATTATCCATAAATTTGGTAATGCATTTTATGGGCCAGCAAACTTTGATCAGATCATTTTGAATCAAAATGCCAATTTTACACCTAGGTGCTCTAGATTGCTCTTCTTTATCAAATCTCTTGCACGAGACATGTGCCCTTGTTATTTGGTGTTGATATAATCTTAAATGGGATAATGGATCCAATAAATTTGACATCGACTTCCAATTCTAATCCAATCAAATTTCAAGCCAATAATAGGGCATTCTAACCATTTTGACTGAGGACTAATTTCCAAATAATTGCACAAATGTTGATTAACCTTATTTAAGGATAATTGATCCAAATCAAAATCTTAAGTGGATTTTCCATGAGAGTTGTTGAATATTTAGTTTTGGAAATTGATTTATATTAACTACATCACTTAATGACATCATTTATTGGGAAAACATCCCTGGGCCATAAATGCATAAAATATCAAGATTCATACCTCCCATGCCTCATTAAGACCCTCCATGTCTCATTAAGTGCCTCTCTATCCCAAATATTGATGAGCCTATTTATGAATTTTAATTACATAATTGAATTAATCCTTAGACACACATCTCAATCTTGAGATGGATGATTCAGGTTGATTGTAATCGATCTCAAAAATCTATAAATAGAGAGACCATGAACTTCATTTTTAAGCTTGATTTGTGAAAAATTATTATGTTTAATTATCTCCATAATATTTCACCTTTGATCATTGATTTTGTATGAAATCTTAATTAATAGGCTATTTAGTGATTCCAAATCATAATCCTAGGTTTTACAGGGAGTTATTGAGACATTGAAGGAGTTGGCAACCATTGTTGTTGAAGACAAGAGGTCTTAATCAAGGGAGAACATGCTTTTGAGCCTCATTGTTATGGTGAATCCATTTAGGAAGGTAATATGGTGTTGATTTATTTCATATGTTTCTTTCTATCCTTTGTAATTCCCTCATGAATAGATAGGCTTAATTCAGTTTACTCTTATGAATTCTTCCTTTGATTTATTGGACTAATGTTTGACTAATCATGTTATATAATCCTCTCTATATTTTGGCACACTTGGTGGGGATATAGCCCATAAATTTGGTCACAAATCTCTTTTACGCAACTCACTAATATTTTCCATGTGGGATTTTGGAGTGAGAGGGCCAAAAAGAGTGAAAATTTAAGTTAATTTTACAGTTTTCTAATAGCATTTTTATTTATGGAAACCTCAATTTTGCTCACTGTCATGATATCACTATTACACAATAGCAATTTTGTGTAAACAAAATTGTTATTTTCTAAACAATAATTTCATAGACTTGAGTAGTGATTTTGTAGACTTGAGTAGTGATATTGTCATCTAGAGTAGCGATATCACCCTTCTAGGCAGTGATATCATTATTTTAGGCAATGATATTGCTCTTTTGGGAAGTGATTTTGCATAACAACAATTTCATCATTTGAACATCAATTTTGTATTTTTTTTTGTGTTTTCTTTCTCCAAACAATGATATTATGTTTTCTTTTAGATCTAACCCAAAACAGTGATTTTGTTGTCTGAAATTGAAACTTTATAGGGAAAATAACAATATTGAATGTGTAACAGTGAGATTACAACAAAGAGTTGAAAATTTTGATGTTATTTTCTCAAACTCTTAAGTGCTTCAAAATAGGCCCTTATTATTCTATTTTTGTAGGTTGAAGGGCTAGTTTAGAATTTGTTTTGATTGCTTTTGACTAATCAAACACATTTTCATTTTGGTTTAAAATGAACATGCTATGTTTTTACACATTTGGTATTTGGTGCCTAAAATGAACATATCATGTTAAATCTTAGAAACATTTAAATTTTGGTGCTTAAACCCAATTTAAAGTCTTGAAATTTTTCAAAATTGGTGCATTAAAATTGAATCTAAGATAAGTCTTGAACACTTCAATCTTTGGGATTAAAACAAACTTAGATTTTTTGTTTGCTTCATGTGGTCATGTTGTGCAATATTTTCCATTTTAGCACTTAAGACCAAGGGATCAAAATAACACCACTTAATCTTTAATTTGGTGCTTAAAATTGAATTCACTTGCCAAATTTGTATTAAATAGTTATTAATTAGAAATTGATTGGAAAAAAGAGGGATGTTGTGTGTATGTTCTTCCATCCATCCCCTTTAGGGAACTTTTGGAATCAAAAGCGCCATCCTTATTGCAAACATGTCTAGTCCAAGGCATAGAAAGAATGTCATCTAAAGCACTCACCAAAAACTCATAATAATTTGGGTGATCTTACCCTAAAGTCTTTTTATTATGTCTTTTATTTTAGGCAAAACTTGGCTTGTGAGGGGGATTTCATCACCTCTTGCAAGTTCTATAGGGAAGTTTTGACCTAGGGTTTCATCTCTTGGCACTGACTTCAACCACACCCACTAGGATTAGAGGTTTGATTGGTTAAACCACCTTATGGTATTAGAGTTACACAAGAGACATATATGTACTTTGGTCATCGCACTACACTAAGTGATAAATGTAGTGGTTGTAAAAAGGACTAGACATTTTTACAACAAGCCAAATGCCATGGACACCCATTTATGTGCTTTTATTTTGCATCATGATGTGAAATTCATTGTATAATTGATCCCCCTAGAAATTTTTGAAAACTTGTTAGTTTAGTTAACCCTACTTTGTCATACCTTGTCAGTTTAGACTTAAGATGATTGTTTTTTGTCATTGGCATACTTGGTCTTGATTTGTGTTTAAAATTTCTTGTTAACTCAACAAATTTAACAAAATCACATTGTCCTCAAATTTCTTGAGCAAGGGAGGCATTACACTATCTAATTGGAAAAATTATATTTTCCTTATTCAAATTGTTATCAAAAAACTTTGTGTCATATCACCTCCTTTGGTACAATCTTGTTGCCCAATTGAGTATAGATCATTTACCCAATTTTTTTAAATTCCTTCATTTATAATTCACATTCAAAATCAAACCTTTCTAATTTTCAAGGGTTAGTGTGTCAAATTGGGTTCGTCATTTTCACTCTAAACTTGTTCTAACTTGGGTTCAATTTTCCATTGGATTGAGGGCTATTTATTAGACTCAAAATCAAATTATCATCTTGGTGGACTCAAGTAATCTTGTGTATCACTCACGTTTTGAGTCCTAGAACATATTTTATCTTACTAGAACCATGTGGTGATGTTGTGCTACCTATTTGGTCCTATCTTTATACTTAGTGATTCGTGCATGGTTTTACATCTTGAGTTACTTAATTCATATTATCTTCTTTGTAATCTGAAGAGCTTTTCTCTAATTTTCTAGGATCAACTCCTTGAAGTTGAAACTAGATTTTATGGTATAGGCATATCACAAAGATCTAGGCTTTGGTGTACTAGTTTTCACCTTGGATCTTTGAGTTACCTTACCCTCTTCCAATCTATATGATTTTTACTTTACCAAAGTTTGAGTAAATTCATGAACCAAATCTTCTAATTGTGGGTGTTTTGAAGCCACCCTCCTTTATAGTCTTTTTGGTACCTTATTCATTTGTTTGAAGAGAACCAAGCATACCTTGTTTGAACATTTGTAAAACATTGGTCCAAATCTAGTCAAACATAGAGAATAACTCTTTTTAGACATGACTCAAAGGTTCACTCATAGTGGGGCCTCTTATGGCCTTAGCTATGAGGATGAGCAATTTTATGATGGTCAAGATAACCCCATTATTTTTTATGACATCCCCAAAATAGTAGGATCCAAAGATGATTACAATGAATATCAACCTCAAGAAGATCAAGACAAAGAACTTATTAGGTTGATAGAATTAGGTGCAAGACTACCTTCAAACTTTCCTACAAAATAATTACATAGCTTAGTTAGAGAAGGAGAAAAATGATGATAAGAACAATATTTTACACAACTAGACATACCTTCTTCTTCTAATAAAGGAAAATAAATACAAATAGAGTCAAACCCCACAAATCTAGATCTTCTAGCTAAGATCAAGGTGATATGTCAATGATATGTGGATTAACTTATCATAGACTTAATTGACTCATTAGTTGCCACTTCAATTCACAATGATGCTTTGAAATAATAGGGAAATTTGGTTGAAAGTATGCAACAAACATTTGATGAGAACATAACCATGATGGATCAAGGTAACCTAAATAAATAGTCAAAGTCACAAAAGATCTTACAAATGTTCCATTTGATATGGAGCATACATTTTTCAATCATCAGGAACCTCTTTTTACTTTGAAAAACCAAAGACCCAAAAATTTTGATCGAATTGAGAAAATTCCTTTGAATAATTTGGTTAGTTCATTCCTACCAACATAGAAATTGGTAAACAAACATAAAACTTCCCAAAATTAACAAGGTTATAAACAATCGAATTTAAGGAATGTTTTACAATCCAAGAATTAATGGCCTAATTTCTCAATTCAAGGAGAGAATTAGAACCAAGGAATGGATTGAAAGGTATACATACCCTATAGATCCACACAAAACCAAGGGCACATACCACCCCAAAAACAACAAAACTAGGGGCACATTCCACCCCAATAGCAACAAAATCAGAGGCACATTCCACCCCAATAGCAACAAAATCAGGGGCACATTCCACCCCAATAACATCTTATCTAATCCATAAATTCACCAAACATGAAAGAGTGGAATTCTGTGAAGAAAATTGCTCAAAGATTGGAGATGAATAATAGAGTTAAAAAGTACAAATTTGATGAGATATGTCCATATCCATTTGATTTATCTATTCTCTAAAAACTTTTTATACCTCATTTTGAGGCACATAAATTTGATAAGTATAAAGGAAAGGGAAATTCATGTGAGTACATATGGGCATTATTTATCTTATGTCAAGAGGTTGCTTATAGTAGTGAGTACTTAATTTGACTATTTCCACAAAGTTTAACAAGATAGGCTTTATATTAGCTACTTAAACTACCCAAGGGATTAGGGGTAGATTAAAATGACTTATCAACAAAGTTTGTTAACCATTTCTCATATAACATAGAACATGAATTGACCATTGTTGACTTGTGCAAAGCCAAACAGTGTGATGGTGAATGTTTTGCTACATATTTACAAAAGTGGAGAGCATTGCCAACCTGCTTTCAACATGACTTGCTAGACAAATAGTTAGCCTATATATTTGCATATAACTTGCATCCTTAAGTCACACATAATCTATGGTTAGCATGTGATAACTCATTTAAATAAATTTTTGACAAAGGAGTGCAGATTGAGAAGGCTCTTTTGCTAAAAGCCTTGCCAAGATTTTCATGTAGGGTCAAACATCTAATCAGACTCAATCACCAGTTCAAATGGTTATGCAAGATAAGCCTAAGGGTTTTAAAAAAAATAAGATCATGGCTAGAAATGGGGTGATTGAAATAAAGAACATACAAACACTGTAGGTTGTGCCTCCCCCAAATGTACAATTAACTCCCCCAAATCCAATAGCTACCTTGAAAATATAGCCTCCACAAAGGACATTTCATAACAATTTTAGAGTCTTTAACAAGTTAGGAGAGCCAATTGAAATAGTATTACAAAATATCATGACTGCTAGTTTGATTGTATGGCCAGTACCAAGGCCATTTCCTCAAGATTAACTATAGCTAGATTGGCACAAAGAGAATAAATGGTGCAAATTCCATAATGTTATTGGTCACAATGCATTCATTATGTCTAATTACGACATATTATTGAATATTTTATTGAATGTGGTGAACTAGAGATTAAGTTGGCCCCTAACCAAGACACAAATCAATATATGGGGATCTAAAAGGACCCTTTTCCTCGACATAATCCACCACTACCAATAAATAATCAAAACCAAGGTCAAAATTAAAGATAGAGGTAAAATCAAAACCAATATCAGGTTCAAAATCATAATGAGCATAATCAAGATCATAATACCCATACTAATAATATGGTTTATAAAAACATGCCATATGACTATAAAAATACTATAGGGCACATTTTTTCTAACCACATTACCACTTTTCCTATGAAACCATGTGGATAATCTTGTGTTCCTTATAGCACAAGACCTATCATTATAGGGTCCACACCCTCTCCCCCTAGTAATACCATGTCAAGTTTACATAATCATGTTATGACTCCATTTGCATGGGTTACTAGTTTTGAAAAATAGCACCCTTCTTCTAATTATAAAGGCTCCTCATCAACTCAAAACTATAGCAACATAACTAGATGCTTGTGAGTCATCATCCAAGGCCCTTTACCTTCCTCTTCTAATTATAATTACTCCTTTCCACCTCTAGGTTGTGTAGTCACAATTGGACATCTATGAGTCACCATCTAGGGCCCTTTACCCACTTCTTCCATGAAACCTAATGATAACATTATGTCGATGGTTCCAAAGCTAAATATTATGCCAACAAAGACTAAACTAGCTCAATCTACAATCGAAAAGCCTTATAGTTTATCAGATCAATTGAATAAAATCCTTGCATAGATTTTTATATTAGAACTCTTATAGACATTTGATGTTTAGAATAACCTTTTGTAAGAATCTACTATGCTTAATGATATAAACACTGATCAATTCCAAAACCTAGTTGGACATTTGTCTTCATTTTAGAAAATCACATTTGACCAAAAAGACATGTCCACTCTTGGCCCAAACCAAAATAACCCATTATACCTTGAGATAATCATTGCAGATCATAAGATCAAGTCTAGTTTTATAGATAATGGTTCAGGGCTAAACATCATATCTCTCAAAGTGGTATGATTATTAGGCTACATAGATAAAGACATTCAACTATAAACTATTACAATCAAGGCTTAAAATAATGCTAAGAGGGAGTATTTGTGTATAATTTGGTTGTCAGTCATGGTTGGGTCTATTTTTCATCACACATTATTCCATATTATAGATATTGAACTTCCTTATAACATAATTCTTGGTCATCCTTAGATCCATGAAGTATAAGAAGTGTCATCCACTCTTCACTAGTGCCTTAAGTTTCCCCATGATGGGATCAAGGTTACTATTCTCACTGATCAGCAGCCATATCAATAATGCAAACATCTTAAAGTTGAGTTTATAATTATAACTATTTCTCAGGTTCTTAATTCATTATGAAGAAGAATAAATACATTATTTCCCATCCATCTCCATCTAATTATATCAACCCAAGTGATCTAGCTTCCACTTTGGCCGATCCACTTCTTGTAGTGCTTGCAAAGCAAGTTGTTATTATAGACATGGGTATTTTCATGTACCATCTAAAGGATGTATTCCATATTATAAAGTTTCCTAAATATCCTAAATCATTTGGTAAACTTAAACCTTCTTAGACTCCTAATAGACCCAACCAGATTTGACAACCAAAGAAGAAGCAACCAAAACCACCTATGGTTTTTGTACTTACAATCATGCCAAAGAAAGATTGAGAGGCTTTTATTGAGGGAGATCAATTATATTCCAAAGGCCTTGCTAATTTATTTTAGAATCCAAAGTATCATATCCCTAAGCAAATAATGGATCATCTTAACTATACAGGGAAAGGCCTTGGCCCACAAGTACAAGGAATATTAGAACCCTTATTAGCTAGAGTTGTTAATTAGAATCATGGTCTCAGATTTAAACCACCAGAGGGTGAACTCATGAATTTTGATAGTAACTCTTCTAAAGTGACTATCAATGAGACTCCTAGTAGTAACATAGCATCCCATTATAACCTTTTTGATGAGCTTGCTAAATCAAATCTATTTGATTTAAATTCCATATTAACCATAATGCATATTAGAGCTTCCCATATTAAATCAAGAACCCATCCTAGTAGTGCTTCCCTTCCTAAATCAGGACATTATATCTTTACCATTGGAGCTTCCCATACTGAATTAAACCCTCATTATTCCCTATGCCTTTTCTATCCTAAACTCATAGATTAGGAATAGCAAAATTTGGTCATATGCCTTGATGAGTTTCAAAATGAAGAATCGATTGCAGAATACATGGTCCTATGAGATGGATTGCCCATTATCAATAACAAATAGGGATTTGCTTTTTCATTGGATCCTTCTACTTACTTTGGAGATTAGGCAAACTTTCTTGGTCATAATAAATAACAAACATCAATATCTTTGGGTGAAAACCTCTTTGAGGTGCTTTTAGATCAGGTAAAAAGTAAAGAAAAAGGCAAGCCTTTGAGTGAAAACCTATTTCAAGTGCTCTTAGGTAGGAAAATTTGCTTATCCCCTCAGGACATAGAAGGTCCATCTAGCCCAAGTTCCATAGCTAGTACAAGCATCTCTTTAGAATAATAACAAATGTTTGAGCATCCTGTGTGAACCAAGAATTTTACTCAAGAGAGGTGATTATTATTGTGTTAGTCTAAAAATACAAATAAATTGATAAAAACACATTAATTACCATACATCTCTAGGCCTAATTACTAGGGTGAGCTTAATAACAAAAATAAATGAAAAACACAACTAAAAAATAAAGAAAAACAAGAATCCTTCACCTTCCTTGGATGCTCCAAATGCTTGTTGTAGTGGCTTACTCAGCTTGTGCTCATGAATTATTTATTAAAGGAGGCTTGGCTATCTCCTCTTCTCCTTGACACCTTGTGGCTTTGGCTTTGATCAATATTTTGGAATCATAACATTGGCATGTGAGAGATCTTGGAATCAATTTGACATGGTAACTTTTCATAAATTAAGCTTAAAAATGATGTTCATGGCCTCTCTATTTATAGATTTTCAAGAATGACTAGAATCAACCATGACCATCCATCTCAAGATTGAGATGTGTGGTCATGGATTAATTAAATTATGTAATTAAAATCCATAATTATCATCATCATGGCTTTAGAATAATGGACATTAATGAGGTATGGGAGGTAATAAAGAGGCATGGGAGACCCATAATCTTGATATTTATGGCATTTATGGCCTTGGGATGTCTTCCCAAGAAATGAGGTCACCTGATGATGTAGATATTCAATATTCATTTCTAAAAACAAGTTTCAACAAGTTTCCACTAAATTAATAATTAGGCCTTGACTTGGATTAATTAGCTCTTAAGCATGATTAATCACTCTGTACACAAATTACTCAAAATGATCAGGAAATGCCTTGTTATTGGTCCAAAATTTGACTGGATTAGAAGTAGAAGTTAATGTCATATGCATTGGATCCATTATCCCATTTATGATGTTTACAATACCAAATAACCAATAAATGCATCTTGTACAATAAATTTGATAGAAAAGAGCAATCTAGAGCACCTAGGTGTAAAATTGGTATTTCAACTCAAAATGATCTGATCAAAGTTAGCTAGCCTATAAATTGCATTACCCCATTTAGTGATACCCTAGACAAAATTGGCACTTGAATATGTCAATTTCAACTCATTTAATGTGATTTAGTGTATTTAGGCCAAATTGTACATTTTGGTGGAAATTGGTCAAAATATTGATTAGAGGTCATCGATGGCCAGATTTAGGTGTCTACATCTTGCTCTTGATTTTCCAAAGGTTTTTGCTAATTAGCCTTTACCTGAGATGGGAGATTTTTATTATTCATACTATTTGGATCTTTGGGAGGAAAAACAAGAATATGTGGTAGAACAAGATACTCATGATCATACCTTACCTATAATTCTGGAAGATGGATCCACACTCCTTGTGGAAAACATAATAAAAGTGAACTTGGGAACCTATGAGGACCCCAAAATTATTTATCTTGGAGATTCCCTTACTGAAGTAGAATGTGAGCATATTATATCCATCCTTAAGGATAATAAAGATATTTTTTCATGGGCATATTCTAACATGCCAAGCTTGGACCTTGATTTGGTTGTACATCACCTTGTTGTCCATCCTAATGCCGAACTAGTTAAGCAGAAACTAAGAAATATGCATCCATGCATCACCCTATTAGTTAAGGCCAAACTAGAAAAAAATTTATGAGCCAATTTTATTATACCACTGGATTACTCTAAATGGGTTTCTAACATAGTCTTAGTGAGTAAAAAGACCCTGATTATATGTCATTATACTCATTTTTAGGGTATCAACAAAGCATGCCCTAAAGATGATTTTCCTCTACCTAACATCAACATGATCATTGACTCAATTTTTGTGTATGATATGTTATCCTTAATGGATGGATTTTCTAGTTACAATCAGATTAAGATAGCCTCTAAATATGAACACAAGACTACATTCACCACTCTATGGGGGACATTATGTTATCAATTCATGCCATTTGGCTTGAAGAATACTGGAGCAACATATCAACATGAAATGACTATCATCTTCCATGACATGATGCATGACATTATAGAGGACTATGTTGATGATATAAAATCAAAATCAAGTACAAGAGCTGGACATCCTGACGTTTTATGAAAAATCTTTGAGAGGCTTCATGAATATAAAGTCTACTTGAATCCTAAGAAATGTGTCTGTAAAGTCACATTAGATAAATTTTTAGGTTTCATTATGTCACAAAAAGGGAGCAAATTCAACCCTACTAAGGTCAAGGCTATTGTGTAAATGCCTCCACCAAACAAGCTTAAATAGTTACAAACCCTATAAGGAGAGATCCAGTCTATATGTAGGTTCATTGCTCAATTGGTAGATAAATGTCACCCATATACTAATATTTTGAATAAAGGGGTAACATTTTAATGGAATGAAGATTTTCAAATATAATTTGCAAATCTTAAGACATATTTGGCCAACTCACTAGTCTTAAGACTGCCAACATAGGTAAATCCACTACTTCTTTATATAACAGCCACAAAACATGCACTACGGGCACTTTTGGCCCAACATGATGATCATGGTAAGGAACACATTTTTTAATATTTAAGCCACACTTTGGTAATTTATAAAGATAATTATATGCTTATTTGGAGGGTATGTTTATCCATGGTGTTCACTATTCAAAAATTGTGACATTATATGCTAAATAACAAAACTATTGTCATTGCCAAGGTGGACCCTCTAAGTTCCTCTTATCTAAATCATCTCTTCAAGGATACATGGCTAAATGGGTTATGCTCCTAAGTGAGTTTGACATTGATTACCAAAATCAAAATGCAATCAAAGGTAAACTAATTTATAACTAACTTTTAGAATATTCTATTGAGGATACTCAACCTCTCAAGTTTGACTTCTCAGATGATTTTATCATGACAATAGAATAAGCACCATAGGAACATGAATAGTGGATGCTCTATTTTTATGGATCCTTCACATCCCATGGATCTATAGACAATATATTATTGATCACACCATAAGGGGATTTGATTCCCAAAGCATTCCATATATAATTTCATTGTATGAACAATATGTCTGAGTATGAGGAATTGATTGTAGGGCTCCACTTTGATATACAGTGGGATATTCAAAGCTTAAAGGCCTAAGGAGATTCATAATTAATCATCAATCAGACCACTAATCAGTAACAAATAAGAGATGATAATCTTGTTCCTTACAAGCAAATTATTGATAACCTCAAAACACATTTTAAGTCTATGTAGTTTGAATAAGTTCCAAGAGTAAACAATAGATCTATCAATCTAATGGCAATGATTGGTTCCATGATTCAAATGGATAGTAGTGCTAAAGAGTATCAATTCTTTATTGAAAATATTTTTTAGCCTACACATATTATAATAGATTCATAAAGGTTATGTGCTATTGTTGGTCCTAATCTCCCACTTGAGCTACCATAGTACTAAGACTTTTAAAACTATTTCCATAGTCATGTCTTCCTTGCCAACCTTTCCAACAACCAACAAAAACTATTACTTCATCACTTAACATATTATACTCTCCTTAGAAACATGCTTTATCATAAAGGATATGAAGGAATTATACATTGTTGTTTATCTTTGGAAGAATCCAAGCTGACACTGAATGAGATTCATGAAGGAATGTGTGAGGCCCACACTAATGGCATATTCTTTACAAAGAATCTCCTTACAATAGGTTATTATTGGCCCAAAATGGAGACTGATGCTTGCAACTATGTGAAGAAATGTGTTTTTTGTTAGTAGCATGGAAAATTGATACATGTACCTTCTTTACCACTACAACCAATCGCAACACCATGGTTATTCTAAATATGGGGTCTTAATCTCATTGGTAAAATTAACCCACCATCTTTAGATGGCCATAAGTACATTTTGACTACAATCAAGTACTTTACCAAGTGGATTGAGGCCATTCCTCTCACTTATGTTTTCAATAAGTAGATATCCAAATTCACTTATTGCCATATCATCAATTAATATGGTATCCCAACTCATATTATATCCGATAATGGCAGATCCTCTATGAACCAAGATTTGAAATCTCTTTGTGCAAAATTCAAGATCAAGCATAAAAAATCAACTCCATATAACTTGTAAGGAAATGGACAAGATGAAGCATAAAATAAAACCATTATATTCATCTTAAAGAAGATTATCAATGATGTTGGTTATAATTGCTACTTGAAAATCTTTCCTACCCTTTGGGATTATAGAACCAATCATCAAACCCCAACTAGAGCCACTCTATAATCCCTTGTTTTTGGCACTCAAGATATTATCCTAATCAATATTTAGATACCATCATTATGAATATCACCAGAGCACATTGAATATGATGAAGACTATAGGGCCTCATAACTGCAACAACTAAAACTTCTTGATGGTAAGCATTTGGTTACCCTAGTAAACTTGTAGGCCTATCAGAATAGATTGTAGAGAAGCTACAACAAGTGCATTCTCCCTCAAGGGTTTGAGATTGGTGACTTGGTTTTGAAATAAAACTAAAAGAACATGAATATTGAATGTAAAAAGAAAGGTAAGTTTTAGCCTAATTGGTTGGGACCATATATTGTCATAGCAAACTATGGATCAGGGGCATATCGAATAGCTAAACCTAATAGTGAAGAACTTCCAAAGCCCATGAACATCATACATCTTAATAGGTTCTATGCATGACAACTTTGAACCATTATCTACAAGACCCCTAACTTGGGGGTAGCTTGCGCTGAAGTAATTTTATCCCATCATTTTATCCTACCTTGAACACATTTTGTACTACCTTGGCCTACACTTCATGACTTCAGATAGTGAAGGATTTGAATCATTGGTACTTTGAACACATTTCATCCTATCCTAGACCATTCTTGAAAGAGAACCATGTTCTTTATCCCACTCTAGACCATCCATGTGTTGAAACCTATTCTTTGGACCATTCTCTTTGAGAACCATCTTTTTTTTTTATCTTGGGCATGTTGTAAGTTTGAACATTATTTATCCCTTGACCAATTATGATCACGATTATGACTCATATGAACATCCTTAACACCAATTATATAAAATAGTTTAGCCAGTATAGTATTTTGTAGCTTCAGACAAGTAGAAAATAACATCTTCTTAGTTCAAGACCTTTGTTACACTATTACATATCAGTGAACATATATAATTATTTGAAGTTACTTCATGTTGCACACTATTCTATATTACATTTACTGGTCTTTGTAGGCATTTTTTGTCTTATCAGGATCCTCAATCTCATTGATTTGTGAGCATGGGTCATTGCAACTGACTTAGCTATTTTATTGGAACCTCTACTCTTAGATGTGTATCTCCTTAACTAGATGGTCCCACCTTGTGTATATTTTATACCAAAAATAATGGAAATACTTTGGAAATATAAAAAAATCAAAACACAATCCACAAAAGAATAAAAACATTATCTCACACTTTTTTACATTTGTACATTCTCATCCCACCATGATACGCTTTTTCCATTTTGCAAACAAAGAAATACCAGTTCATCTTATCCCATACACTTGCCATTTTTCAATATCATTCTTTCTCATCCCATTATCTTATTTTTTGCAAGGTCATTCTCATTTATTTTTCATATCTTCCATTTCTTCTATAACATCAATCATGCTGGTCTGATCATCATTTTTCTTCTATCCCATTTCCTAGGAGAACTACATTTAGCCTGAAGTTCATGTTGGAACATGCATCCATGGAACTATGTAGGCAATATTCACTTGTCTTATACATATAGAGTCAGCTCAGCTAACCCCTTCTTTTTCTTCTCTTCCCCCTTTTATTTTTTCATTGTTCCTCTTTAATTAGAGAACAATTGTTGTGTCTTTGTTCTTTGTTATGTTGTGGTGGAAAGTAACACCTCTGCCACACATGCATGAACATTTGTCTTTAAACTACACTAACTTGGTTTTTTGTTTGTGTGTTTTTATTTATGTTTTGTTGTGCTTTTGCACCTCTCCTTTTATTTCTTCTCCTTTTATCTTTTTATTACTTCTTGTCTCATCTTGGTCTTGTGTTTCCCTATATGTTTTTGCTTATCTCTTTTGTGTTACAAAACATCTTTATGATTCACATGGATCTTGATTATTTATATCTTGATCCTATGTTATTAAGTTGTTCTTGGACCATTTTGTTTATTTTATTGTTACTAGTGTCTTATTTTTTCTTATTTGCTTTTTCTTTTCTCTTTTGTGTTCAAGAATGTCTTGATGATCCACGTGGATTTTGATTATTTATATTCTGGTATCATGTTGTTAAGTTGTTCTTACTTTTTTTTTAAAGATTTTTGTTCTTACTTAAGTCTTGATTGATCATATCTTGATTTCAAGTCTGGTTCATTTATGTTTATCTTTTTCTTTGTCTTTGCTTTTTTGTTTAAATGTAAATAGTTGTAACTCTAGTTTTGGTCATTATTTTACCATTATCCTTAGTTATAGGTATTCACATTTGAACTAGCTCAGTGCAATTGGAATTTATGTCATTCTATTTTATTCATACTTATGATGCCTAATTTTTTTTTCTATAACAAGCACTTTATGCTCAAGTTTTAAAGTCTTAAACATCAACATCACTCTAATGAATGATTCTCAAGAACACTTTGCATAATCTAGGCTCATGATATGAAAATATGCATCTAGGTACTATGCATTTTAGAACTCAAATCTATGCTTAGACATGCATCTCTTTGCATACATTTTGAGTCTAATCAATTCTTGGTCATTTTTCATCATTCTTCATTCCATTCTCTCTCAAACTTAGGTGAACTACATTGGTCTAAAGTTCATTTTGGAATATGAGTCCATAAAACTATGTAGGTAGTGTCCACTTGTCTAGCACATTTCAAGTTATCTCAATTATCTTTCATTCTTATTTTCATCTATTTCATCACTTTATGCATTCTCATATGTTGAGTTTAATGTGGACTTTTAAGCCATTACACCATCACATGTATGTTTGCACCCACTCGCTTTAACCTATCTTTTAAGTTATATCCTTGAGATATCTTGCTTACCAATTACCCATGATAGGGAAAAACATCTAAACAACTTCATAATCAAATCATCTCTACAAGGGCAAACTATTATTTATTCTTTGTCAATGATCACAATTCACCCTACTGGGGTGCAACTATTTATCACAATCATATTTGCTCTACTAGGGAACTTCTTATTATCTTCTCTTTGGAGACCCCATTCTAGTGGTGCTTCACTTCCTTAAATAGAAAGTTCTCTCTTTTCCTCTAATTCTAAGCTCTCCACACTAATGCCCATGATGGCAATATTTAGTGTGAAACTTTTTTTGGGATTGATCAATGTTGTAAGTGTGTAGCTTGTACTCTCAAATTGGGTACATTTAAAATGTATCTCTTACATTTATGGATTGTATCTTTCCCATTCTCCCCATATACTGGGTCCTATTATAATTCTAATTATATTTTGATCATTGATGGTAATCACGTGTGCAAGCATTTGCTCATTTGGATGTGATCTATTCCATGGGTTAATGTCTCATTGTCCCTCTCTTTTCTAGATTCCATCCTTCTCTTTCATCCTAGTATGTCCTCTTGAGGGGGCATCATGGTTCTATTGCAATTTATTTTTAGCAACTCTTTTCTTTGAAAATATATTGATTTTCCTAAATGTCTCACTATGCCATCTCAAATAGGGGCAAAATGTAGACATCCAATTCTTAACACCATTTATGTTGAATTTGTCAATCTTACTTGAATTGTACTCAAATGCATATTTTAGGTCAAAATCCATAAAAACACCCTAAATGGTTCAAACTTGTCATTTAGAAGTGCCAATTTAGGTCAAATAATCCCTAAATAGGTCGATGTATTTTATGGACCATATAACTTTGATCAGTTCATTTCAAGTCAAAATGCTAATTTTACACTTTGGTGTTTTGGATTGTTCTTCTCTATCAAATCTCTTGCACAAGGCATGTGGCCTTTTTATTTGGTGTTTATAGAATCTTAAATAGGATAATGGATCCAATAAATCTAACATCAACTTCCAATTCCAATCTAGTCAAATTTTAAGGCAATAACAAGACATTCTAACCATTTTGATTAATTAAGGACCAATTTTTAAATAATTACACAAATGTTGATTAACCTTGTTTAAGGTTAATTGATCCAAATCAAAAGCTTAAGTGGATTCTCCATGACAATTGTTAAATATTTATTTTTGGAAATTGATTTCTATTAACTACATCACTTAATGACATCATTTCTTGGGAAGACATCCCTAGGCCATAAATGCATAAAATATTAGGATTCATGCCTCCCATGCCTCATTAAGACCCTCCATTCCTCATTAGGTGCCTTTATACCCATAATATTGATGAGCCTACTTATGAATTTTAATTACATAATTTAATTAATCTTTAGCCACACATCTCAATCTTGAGATAGATGGTTCATGTTGATTCTGATCGATCTCAAAAATCTATAAATAGAGAGGTCATGAACATCATTTTTCATCTTGATTTGTGCAAAGTTATTATGTTGAATTGTCTCCATAATATTTCACATTTGATCATTGATTTTGTATGCAAGCTTCATTTATAGCCTAGTTTAGTGATTCCAAATCATAAGCCTAGGTTTTATAAGGAGTTCTTGAGACATTGGAGGAGTTGGCCACCATTTTTGTTGAATACAAGAGCTCTTGATCAAGGGAGAACATGATTTTGAGACTCATTGGTATGGTGAATCCATTTGGGAAGGTAATATGGTGTTTTTTTATTTCATATATTTTTTGCTATCCTATATAATTCTTACATGAATATATAGGCTTAATTCAATTTACTCTTATGCATTCTTCCTTTGATTTATTGGACTAATGTTTGACTAAGCATGTTATTTAACCCTCTCTACACAAGGCATCTAGATTTTGCATAGCCATCAATGACAATACTATAAGTAACCACATTGGTTAAAATTTTGTTTTGAAACATGCCAGATGTTATAGAAACAATAAGGTTTATATGGCCTCATTTACAAACCATATCCAAAAGGGTGTTGTAAGTGAAAATATCTTGATTAATTCCATGATTTAAAATCTCCTTAAACATTTTGTGTGCCTCTTTTGACAACCCTACTCTAATGCAAACATAAATGAGAGAGTTGAAGGTGATTAAGTTGGGTTGAGCCCCATCCCTTATCATTTCATCAAATACCTATAGAACTTGCTTGAAGTTGACACTACCCTTATCATAATAATATATAAATACATTGTAGGTAACAATATTAGGATTACAACTAGAGGCCTTCATGAGGTGAAACACCTCAATGGCATATATATATATATATATATATATATATATATATATATATATATATATATATATATATATATATATATATATATATTATGGACATAGGCAATAATGGGAGCAGAGAAGGTGTAGACAATGGTATTATAGCCAAGTTCCTTGGCCCTCTCAAATACCTACCTCACCAACTCCACTCTTCCTACCCACCCCATCACATTGATCATTATGCTTGATAGATTCCCCTATATGTTTTTTTACTTTTAATTTGACACTACCCACTCATATCACTCTATTTCCTCGATGAATTCACATATATTCCCTAGCTCTCTCACAAGATAAAAAAATGGAGAATGATGTAATAAGTATTGGATAGAAAATGCATATGTTGTTGAAAACCATTATTGAAAATTGCTAAGCATATACAAAACCATGAAGTGAATATTCCCTCTTTCCATCTCAATATAAATGCCTTTGGCATAACTAAATATTAGATAACACTTGACTGTAATAGACTACATGTGTGTGTGTGTGTGTGTGTGGGGTCTACCATGATCAATTCCTCAGTCAATGACATAACCACATTAATAAATAATAAAATGGTTAGTTTGTATGACTATTATGTCAATTTCTAATCAAATTGAGACTTCATTATATAAGGATATATTTCTCAATCACATTAGGAAAAACTCCAATTGAGCATATGGGATGGGACATGTACATCAACCTAAGCCTAGATGGTCACCCTAGGTGGACGAGACCCTAGATCACCTAGACAATTTTTTATTTAAGAATAATTTATAATCTACTCAATCATGATATGTATTTTGGACAATGATAGTGATAGTGGGGATCATGATCATGATAGATATTTTGGTTGACATTTTGAATGATGAGGGACAATGAAGGAGTGATTAGGGATGATGAAGGATAATGAGGGATGATGAGGGTGTGACTATGCATGATGAGGGTTGATGAGGGCTAATGATGGTGTGATTAAGGATTATTATGGATGATAAGGGTTGATTAACTAGTGATTAGGGATAATGAGGGCCATTGAGTGAGTGATTATGGATGATTAGGGAGTGACTAAGGATGATTAAGGACCATGAGGGTTGATGAGAGAGGGATTAGGGATGATGAGGGGTAATGGAGGATGAGGGATGATGAGGGAGTGATTAGGGATAATGAGGTATAATGAGGTTTGATGAGAGAGTGATTAGGGATGATGAAGGATGATGAGGGGGTGATTAGGGATGATGAGGGTTAATGAGGGAGTGTTTAGGGGTGATAGGGTATAATTAGGGTTGATTTGGGTAAATGAGGGTGTTATTAGGGATAATAAGGGTCACTGAAGGAGTGATTGGAGATGATTAAGGATAATGAAGGATGATGAAGGAGTGACTAGGGATGATCAAGGATAATAAGGTTTTATGAGGGAGTGATTAGGGATTATTAGTGAGTGATTATATATGATGAGGGACAATAAGGTCTAATGATGGAATGGTTATGGATGATGAGGGATGATGAAGATCAATGATAGTGTCATTAGGGATGATGATAGATGATGAGGAATGATGAAGGTTGATGAGAGAGGGATCAGGGATGATGATAAATGGTGAGTGAGTGATTATGATGATGAATAATTATGATTTATATGCTTGAAACCCCCTCCTATCCATATGGTTTGGGGATAGGGAGATATAAATATGAGTGATTTTTATATTAGCCTAAGAAAATAAGGTTTGAAAGCACTCCCATCCACCCAAAATAGTAGTGGTAGTAGTTATGGTACTGTATATGTCCTATATGAGTTTTAAATGCTAAGATATGGCATTGTTACATGTGATTTTGGAATAAAATGGTCATATCATTGTTAAGGTGTGCATCTAAAAGCTTCACATATGAGTGTGTTTTGCAAGTTGTAGGTTTACACAGTCACCGGCATCGGTCAGGAGTGACCGACGTCGGTCAAGAGCAGACCAGGAGATGCTGGCATCGGTAGAGATCGATCGACATCGGTCACAGGCAAACAGGCAAGAATTGATGTCAGTTACTTGTGCATCCAAAAAGCTATTTTCATGGATAAAACAGAGTGTTTGCATGTTAAGATTAAGTGATAGTCTTAAGTCCGCATCTCTATCTTTAGCAAGACTATTTAGAGCCCTTGATTAGGAGGTGTATCTAATGGCTATAGTTGTATGCTCATGTTTCCTAATTATTATATAATAGGACAGATCTTCATAGCTTATTGTAGAGTAGTGTTGAAAAATACATAATTGTACATGTGAATCATTCCAGGTTGTTGGAGTTGATTGTAATTGAGAGAGAGAGCTCTTGAGGGAAAGAGATCTAGAGAGAGATCTATACATCTGAGAGAGGTGTGGAAGAAAAGAAGTTTCTTCAATTGTATTCCTTCTGTAAAGAGTTTAATATAGGTTTTTAGGGTGGTTTCTTGTATCTCTTGTTCTTTGCTATTTTTTATTCTAGTTACTTATCATTCTGGTTAATTTCATGTTTTATTGCTTTCATATTGTAATCAACATTGTTGGTTGATCCCCAACAAGTGGTATCAGAGCATTTATGTTCTAAGTGCCTGACAAGTGGTATCAGAGCTCAGATTGACTAACAAGTGTTTCAGATCTGGTTAGTGTGTATTGATTACAGGGTACTCATAGGGGTTTCTACAGGGATTTTTGTTTGAGTGGGAGAAGCAATGGCAGAAGAAAGTAAACTGAGAATGGAGAAGTTTAATGGCAAGAATTATCAACATTGGAGAATGCAGATAGAGGATTATCTATATCAGAAAGATCTATACTTACCATTAGGTGGGATTGCAAAGAAGCCCATAGACATGGATGATGAAGAATGGGAAGTTCTTGATAGAAAGGCTCTGGGGTCTATAAGACTGAGTCTGGCATCTACTGTGATATCTAATTTATCACAAGCAAAGTCTATGATAGACTTAATGACTACTTTAGCAAATTTGTATGAAAAACCCTCAGCTTCAAATAAGGTATATCTTATGAAGTAGTTATTTAATTTGCATATGAATGAAGGTGGATCTGTGTCTAATCATCTAAATGATTTCCATGGAATTGTAAATCAATTAAGTTCAGTCAAAATAGTGTTTGATGATGAAATTAAAGCTCTTTTAATATTATGTTCTTTTCCTAAAAGCTGGCATAGCTTGGTAATGGCAGTTAGTAATATTGCATCTACTTCAGATATTTTAAAAGTAGAGGATGTTGTTAGTGTTATCTTGAATGAGGAAATCTGCAAGAAAAGCACAGAGGAAACATCAGGGAATGCTTTAAGTTTTGAGAGCAGGGGAAGGTAAAAAGAGAAGAGTAAGAAAGGGAGATCAAGGTCTAAGTCAAAGGTCAGAGGTAGATCCAAATCCAGAAATGGTAGGAAGCCACAATGCTGGAATTGTGGAAAGATAGGGCACATAAGTAGAGATTGTTGGTCAAAGCCTAAGGAGGACAATTAGCATGAAGAAAAAAAAGAAGCAAAGGTTGCAGGTATTGCACAAGATGCTTTAATATTCTCTTTGCATAATAATATAGAATCTTGGGTTTTAGATTCTGGTGCATCTTTTCATGCTACCCCTAATAGAGGATATTTTAGTGACTATGTCCATGGAGATTTTGGAATAGTGTATTTAGGGGATGATGAGCCTTGTAAAATTTTTGGCAAAGGAAAAGTGCAGTTGAAAATGTAGAATGGCAACACATGGGTGTTGAGAGACGTCATGCATGTTCCCATCTTGAAGAGGAATTTGATTTTTGTAGGAAAGTTAGGGGATGAGGGTTGTACCATAACTCTCATAGCTGAATCTTGGAAGGTGACCAAGGGTGCACTTGTAATGGCCAGAGGTAAGAGAGTAGGTACTCTCTATTTATGTAATTGTGTTACTAATAATACTCCTTCTGTATTATCTACTTCAGATGTGGATGCAAAATTGTGGCACTCCAGGCTCGGCCACATGAGTGAGAAGGGAATGTCCATTTTTAAGTCAAAAGGTAAGCTTTCAGATTTGAAAAGCATAGATCTAGATTTTTATGAGCACTATGTTTTCAGGAAATAGAAGACAGTAAGTTTTTTTAAGACTGGGTCAACAAAGAAGAAGCACAAGTTGTAGCTTGTTCACACAGACGTGTGGGGACCGGCTCAGGTTGCTTCTATTAGAGGATCATAGTATTATGTTTCATTCATAGATGATGCTACAAGAAAGGTATGGGTCTATTGTATTAAGAATAAATATGATGTATTTGAGACTTTTAAGATTTGGAAAGTTATGGTTGAGAATGAAATAGGCAGAAGATTGAAGTGCCTGAGATCTGACAATGGTGGTGAGTTCTATAGCTACAAGTTCAACTGATATTGTTATATGCATGGGATCCACAGGCAAAGGATGGTTCCAAGGACACCTCAGCAAAATGGAGTTGCTAAAAGGATGAACAAAACAATAATGGAGCATGCAAGATGTATGAGATTGCATGCTGGTTTACCCTTAGATTTTTGGGTAGAAGCTATGGATACTGTAGTGTACCTGATTAACAGAGGACCCTCTACAGCTCTGGATGGTGGAATTCTAGAAGAGGCATGGACAGGTAAAAAGGTAGATCTCTCATTTCTCAAAGTTTTTGGTTGTGAAGCCTTTGTGCATGTTGATAAGGAAAATAGAAAGAAGCTAGATGTTAAGTCTATGAGGTGCACATTTATTGGCTATGGCTCTGATGATTTCAGATTCAGGCTTTGGAATCTAGGAACTAAAAAGATAATTAGGAGTCGTGATGTTGTTTTCAATGAAAAAGTGATGTATAGTGATCAGCTCAAGAAGCTGAATCAATCTAGGTAGAGCAATGGAGAATTGGATGAGGTGACGGTCCAAAATGAGCTCGCAAGAAGAAATAATCACAAACAAGAAAACATAGAGACCAACATCGGCCAAGCAAGAATCGACATCGGTAGGACAGAAACTGATGTTGATCAAACAGTGACTGACATCAGCCAGGTAGAAACTGAGGTCAGTCATGGAGAATTGATGTCGATAAGTAACAGGCCTGGAGGTGACTGAGGTCAGTCACTATCAGAGAATTTGGGTAGACAATGTGTCATGAATGAGTCTCAGACACCCATCAGGAGGTCAGAAAGGGTAGGTAAACCTCTAATTTGATATTCTCCTTCATTATTTTATTTATTACTTACTGATGGTGGAGAACCATAGAGTTTTGAAGAAGCAATACAGGTAGAATCCAAGAGTCAGTGGGAGTGTGGCATGATTAAGGAAATGGAGTCCTTGAAAGAGAACCAAACATGGGATTTGGTTGAGTTACCAGCTGGTAAGAAGACACTAAAGAACAGATGGACCTACAGATTGAAGGAAGGTGAGAATGGTCAGATGAGATATAAGGCCAGATTGGTAGTGAAAGGATTTACACAAAGACTAGGTATTGTTTTTGGTGAGATTTTTTCTCCTGTTGTTAAAATGACTTCTATACGGACTGTATTGTCTTTAGTTGCTATTGAGGATTTGCATCTTGAGCAGCTTGATGTTAAGACAGTGTTTCTTCATGGAGATTTGGATGAAGAAATATATATGGATTAGCTGAAAGGATTTGAGGTCAAAGGTAAGGAGAAGTTAGTGTGCAGATTGAAGAAAAGCTTGTATGGCCTCAAGCAAGCTCCTAGACAATGGTATTTGAGATTTGATAGGTTTATGACTGAGCATGGCTATAGTAGGTGTCAATCTGACCATTGTGTGTATTTTACGAGATTGGATAATGGTAGATATATTATTCTATTGTTGTATGTAGATGATATGTTGGTTACAGGATCACACATGTAGGATATCTCTGAGCTTAAGGTGAAATTAGCTCACACGTTTGCCATGAAGGATTTGGGAGGAGCAAATAAAATCCTTGGCATGAGCATTAAGAGAGATAGGAAAAATCACAGGTTGATTTTGTCTCAAGAGGATTATGTGAACAAGGTGTTGAAACGGTTCAATATGCAGGATGCAAAACCGGTAAGCACACCTTTGGCTGGACATTTTAAGTTGAGTAAAGAACAATGTCCTAATTCACATGATGAGGTAGAGTACATGAGTAGAGTTCCATATTCTTCCATAGTAGGGAGTTTAGTGTATGCAATGGTTTGTACTAGACCAGATATTGCCCAAGCAGTGGGAGTTGTAAGTAAGTATATGGCCAATCCAGGGAAGGAACACTGGAAAGCAGTTCAGTGGATCCTTAGATATTTGAGAGGAACCAGCAATAGGCATTTGTGCTATGGAGGTTCAAATACTTTCTACATGGTTATGTAGATTCAGATATGGCAGGGGATTTGGATGGCAGGAGAAGCACCACAAGATATGTTTTCACTATTGGTGGAACGATGGTTAGCTGGATATCAAAGTTATAGAAGGTTGTTGCCTTGTCAACTACAGAAGCAGAGTATATTGCAGTCACAGAGGCTAGCAAAGAGATTATATGGATGACACGGTTCATGGAAGAGCTTGGAAAGGAGCAAGAGAGTTGTAGATTATACAGTGATAGTCAGAGTGTAATTCATTTGGTTAAGAATTCAGCCTTTCATTCAAGAACAAAGCATATACATCTTAGGTATCACTTCATACGATAGGTATTGGAGGATGGTGAGTTGAAGCTGGAGAAGATCCATACAGATAAGAACCCTACGGATATGTTAACTAAGCCAGTTATAAAAGAGAAGTTGAATTTTCATTCAACTTTTGTTGGTCTTCATGATTGAGTTGAAGATGGAGGAGCTAGAAGATGTTGCTGTACAGGTACTGGTGTAGGTATTTATCTCCAAGTGGGAGATTGTTAAGGTGTGGAGCTAAAAGCTTCACATATGAGTGTGTTTTGCAAGTTACAGGTTTACACAGTCACTGGCATCGGTCAGGAGTAGACCAAGAGATGTTGGCATTGGTAGAGATCGGCCGACGTCGGTCACAGGCAAACAGGCAGGAACTGGTGTCAGTTACCTGTGCATCCAGAAAGCTATTTCTATAGACAGAACAAAGTGTTTGCATGTTAGGATTAAGTGATAGTCTTAAGTTTGCATCTCTATCTTTAGCAAGACTATTTAGAGCCCTTGATTAGGAGGTGTATCTAATGGTTGTAGTTGTATGCTCATGTTTCCTAATTATTATATAATAGGATAGATCTTCATAGCTTATTGTAGAGTAGTGTTGAACAGTATAGAATTATAAATATGAATCATTCCAGGTTGTTGGAGTTGATTGTAATTGAGAGAGAGAGCTCTTGAGGGAAAGAGATCTAGAGAGAGATCTGTACATCTAAGAGAGGTGTGGAAGAAAAGAATTTTCTTCAATTGTATTCCTTCTGTAAAGAGTTTAATACAAGTTTTTAGGGTGGTTTCTTGTATCTCTTGTTCTTTGCTATTTCTGATTCTAGTTACTTATCATTCTAGTTAATTCTGTGTTTTATTGCTTTCATATTGTAATCAACATTGTTGGTTGATCCCCAACAAGTGGTATCAGAGCATTTATGTTCTAGGTGCCTGAAAATCATGATTATGTACGATTGGAATTGAAGCATGCATAGATTGACCCATCTGTTTGACATTTATTTTGGAGTGAACATTAAATTTTTAGGATGAATATTATTGTGAGGTATTTTCACATGCCAAATTAGGTAGGGCTTATTAATCCTTTCCTTTTCTAAAAGGATACTTGTGTGAAAAAATCTCCCCAAGGTCTTGCTTACTAGGTCTTGGTACATAGGGTAACCCAGTTAGCTCATTATGACCATACCATGTCAAGGGTCTTCAGTATGTATTTTAGATAGATCAATATACATTAAAAATAAATATTTTATGCCTAAGGAATAATCAAAATGATTTAACTATAAATAAATATTTGATTCAAAATTAAAATGTCTATTGCTTATAAATTCAACAATGCATAAACAATAATACACAAAAGAGAATGCAATCAAAATAAGATTTAGATTTAGATTATAACTTAGAAACTAAACTAATCTAAACTAACAAATTGATTTTAAAAAAAGAGGGAAAAAGAGAAAAGGGTGGGGATAAATAGAAAATGATCTTGGTATCTAATCTTAGATATCCTTGTTATGTTGAGAAAATGAACCCCTAAGGAAACCAATCCTTAGAACTCCAACTGAGGATGGTGTAAGAGTCTATGGATTGAAGTAGTAGAATCAAAAATGAAAATAGGGTCACCATAAACATGTGTAGACCAAGTCTATTAAATGGAAAAACTTTCAAATATATATGTTTTTATTAAAGATCATTTGGGACTCATTAAATTATCAGTGAGCTACAGACTCAACTTCCAAACAACTTCAACTCAAAAAAATAATTTATAAAGTAGGGAAAATATGAAGGGAAAATGACCAGTACACTAATCTAAGTTCTAATATAAAATATATAGAGAGGCATAGTATCCTCTAATCCTAAAAAGATTAGCCTAAGCATAATCCTCTTAGTCCTAAAAAGGACCACCCCTTATTACATCGAGAAGTTGATCTTATATAGGTATGTAAGCCTGAGAAGTTTGAACACAAAAAAATTTCCATGCTAATGGGGAGGTTACAAATATTCATTACTAGTTGAGTTAATGTGGTTGAGTAAGTAGCTTAAAGTCTCTAATAGATTAAAGGCATGCCCAAGATTTGTGTAGTTGAACCATGACTCAATTGAATTTTGGTAGCTAGAAACAATTGGGATTACATCAAGACCACCAACTACCCACACTTTTGTGTAATCAATTGCCTTACCTCTTTAAGGTTGATTTTGTATTTATAACCTATGTTTGATTCCAATGTACATTCTATGCTCATTCTTCCCACATTATTCATAATTTAGTTGGACTGTGATTTGATTCTATGAATCAAATAAGATATGTAGTCCCTTCTAAACCTTTGATGGTTTTAACAGCTCGATGAGCCATCAAATTTAGGCTAACTCCTTTTTGGATATGAATCCAACATGTCTTTAGTTATGACAGGGTCATTCCCACATTACTTATCCTTTCTTTTTTGTTTCTTGGATTGGGTTTGCTTATGTGTCTCATTTTTCCACTTGGCAGCTTATTGGTACCCATAGGCTTTATCTTTGTCATTCAATTTTGTCACTCCATGGCCATGTGGCCTCTCCTCACTCTTTAATTGTCTATTTTATGTCTCTATGCACATATTGTTTATTCCTTTCACTATGAGGCAATATTTTACCATGCACCATAATCTTTCTTTCTCAGGCTCTGATAAATTATGAGGCTTACATAAATCACCCTAGGGTTGTGGTGTAGTGATATTTCATCACACAACATCATTTTTCTCACTTGATTACTCAAGACTATGAAACCATCATTGGGCCTATATGGACTGATCAATGGATGTTAGGGTGTGGAGCTAAAAGCTTCAATTGTTTGCAGACACAAGAAGAGGATGCTAAAGAACTAGAAGCACTGATGTCGGCAGCATGACCGATGTCAGTCAGGTGCAGTGCAGAAGGAAACTGGCGATGACAGGAGGTTGGCCGACGTCGGCAGCACCAGGCAAGTAGGGACCGACGTCAGTCGCCTGTGTGTTCCAGAACCGTTGTTGACGAACAGTCAGTTAAGTGAAGCGAGTGTTTGCATGTCAAATGACTAATTATAGTCACGAGCTGCGTGTCTAATTATTGTAATTAGAGTTCTATTTTTGTAAGCATGGGATCCTATTTAAAGACCCATAAGGCATGTATTGTAATAATCAAGAAGGCAAGTAAAAGCATTGAAGCAAGCAAGGTCAAGGAGATCTACAGGTGTAAGGTCAAGGAGATCAGCTGAAGCATTCAAGGAGGGATAATAACTCAGGCTATAGAGTTGTTGTGTTGAGCAAGAGAGAGAGGGAAGAAGGTCTTGAGGTGTGGCAAGCCTTTGAGGTGGAGGAAGAAGTGGAATCTTTCTTATTGTATTTTCTTCTAGTAATATTTAATACAAGAAGTGTGTATTGTCTCTCAAATTCTTTGTTGTCTCAAGTTTCTAGTTACTTTATCATTCTGGTATAATTTCATGTTTAATTGCTTATAATAAAGTAATCAATTGTGCTTCCGTTGGATAAGGGGTCACCTAACAGTTGGTATCAGAGCATATCTATTGTTTTAGGTTTCCTGACAAGTGGTATCAGAGCTACGGTTTACAGGAAGCAGGGTATTGTTTTTGATTACAAGTCATTCACAGGGTTTTCTGATTGAGTGGGAGTTCAGCAATGGCAGAAGAAAGTAAGCTATGAATGGAGAAGTTTAACGACAAGAATTATCAACATTAGAGGATGCAGATTGAGGACTATCTATATCAGAAGGATTTGTACTTACCATTGGGTGGGGTTGCATGCAAGCCCACAGATATGAAGGATGAATAATGGAACGTTCTTGATCAGAAGGCTCTCAGTTCCATAAGGTTGAGCCTTGCATCGTCTGTGATTTCTAGCTTATCACAGTGCAAGACAATGGAAGAGTTGATAAAGTCCTTGGCAAATTTATACGAAAAGACCTTGGCTTCTAATAAGGTATATCTTATGAAGTAGCTATTTAATTTGCAAATGCAGGAAGGTGGATTGGTACATACTCATCTCAGTGATTTCCATGGTTTGGTAAACCAACTAGCTTTAGTCAATATTATTTTTGATGATGAGGTAAAGGCTCTCTTGATTTTATGTTCTTTGCCTGAAAGTTGGGACGGTTTGGTTATGGTAGTAAGTAATTCTGCATCTGCTTCTAAAATCTTAAAAGTTGATGATGTTGTGAGTGTGATCTTTAATGAGGAAATACGCAGGAGAAGCACAAGTGAATAATCAGGGAATGCTCTAAGTGCAGAAAGTAGGGAAAGGCAAAGGAGAAGATTGAGCAAAGGAAATCAAGGTCGGGAAGGAGATCTGAGTCCAAAGGTATTACCTGTTGGTTTTGTGGAAAGAAAGGACATACAAATAAGGAGTATTGGTTGAGAGATAAAGAGAATCAACATGCAAGTATTGAAGAAGCAAAGGATGCAAATATTGTGATACAGGATGCTCTCATACTTTCTTTGGATAGTCAGGTAGGATCATGGATTTTAGATTCTGGTTCATCTTTTCATGCATCCCAAAATAGAGATTTGTTTCATGAGTATGAATAAGGAGATTTTGGAGTGCTCTATTTAGGGGATGGTATGCCTTGTTAGATAGTTGGCAAAGGGAAAGTGCAGCTGAGATTGCAGATTGATAACAAATGGGTGTTGAAAGAGGTCATGCATGTTCCAATTCTGAAGCAGAGTCTGATTTCTATAGGAAGGTTGGGTGATGAGGGATGCAGAATAACCCTCACAGTGGATTCTTGGAAGGTTACCAAGGGAGTACTTGTTTTAGCGAGAGGTAAGAAAGTAGATACTCTTTATCTGTCTACTTATATTACTAATTCTACTTCTGGTGTAGATTCAAAGATGTGGTCTAATAGGCTTGGTCACATGAATAAGAAGGGAATGGAAGTTCTTGATTCAAAAGGTATGTGTTCAAATTCAAAAAGCATAGATAGAGTTCATTGTAGAAAAAGGAAATTTGATGCTTTTGACAGGAACAAAGAAGCCTTGGTGTTTATGGAGGAGATGAAGGACAGAGATCAGTCACAGGGGCTAAATAAATCTGAGCAGGGTAGCATGGATAGAGGTTTGATCCAAGAAGAGCTCGTGGATGAAAATTTCATCACTTACAGGAACACATAGATGCCGATGTTGGTCACATGGGACCGATGTCAGTCATCTAGATATCGACATCGGTCATGTGCAGACCAGCAGGGTTGGTAGGTCAGGCAGGAGAAGTTCGACGTCGGTCATAAGGATCGATGTCAGTAGGGGGAACACTGGCATCGGCCAAGGAAATGATGTCGACAGTCAGGGTCAGTGCAGGGAATCGACATCGGTCGGGAGCAGACTGGGAGATGGTCGATATCGGCCACTAGAATGGATGTTGGGTGGATCAATAAGTCTTAAACACCCATATGGAGGTCAGAAAAGGTATGTGAACCTCATATTCATTGTTCACCTTCTTTATATTGCTTACTGATAGTCATGAACTAGGAAGATGGAAGAAGCAATGTAGGTAGAATCTAGAAATAGTGGGACCTTGGCATGGATGAGGAGTGTGAGTCCTTTGAGTAGAACCAAACAAGTATTTGTTGGTAGAGTTGTTAGCTGGAAGGAAGCACTGGATAGAGGGATGGATTCCCGTTTTAGAGAAGAGAGTGGATGGACACATGAGATAGAAGGCTATGGTATATGGTCTTGAGTAGGCTGCAGAATAATGGAGGTTTGACCATTGTATTTTATCTTTACCAGGTTGGATAATATTAGCTACATTATCCTGTTACTGTATTGTGTTACTTGTTGTAGGGTTTCATATACAGGGAGTTTTCTGAGCTAAGGGTAGAGTTGGTTCAGAAGTATGTCATGAAGAATTTGGGAGCAGCAAAATTCTTGTGGCATAAGTGATAGGTATTGCATCACAGGTTTGTGTGGTGGTTGGTATTCAAGAGTGACATTGAAGAGGGATACAGAGCCTAAGGAAAAAAATAGATGGTGAACAGGTACAGGTACAGTAGCAGCTATTTATCTCCAAGTGGGAGATTGTTAGGGTGTGGAGCTAAAAGCTTCAACTATTTGCAGACATAAGAAGAGGATGCTAAAGAACCAAAAGCACCAGCATCGGTAGCATGATCGACATCGGTCAGGTGTAGTGCAGAAGGAAACTAGCAACGACAGGAGGTCGGCTGACATCGGCAGCACCAGGCAAGTAGGACCGGCATCGGTCGCCTGTGTGTTCTAGAACTTTTGTTGACGAACAATCAGTTAAGTGAAGTGAGTGTTTGCATGTCAAATGACTAATTATAGTCACGATCTGCATGTCTAATTATTGTAACTAGAGTTCTATTTTTGTAAGCATGGGATCCTATTTAAAGACCCATAAGGCATGTATTGTAATAATCAAGAAGGCAAGTAAAAGCATTAAAGCAAGCAAGGTCAAGGAGATCTATAGGTGTAAGGTCAAGGAGATCAGCTGAAGCATTCAAGGAGGGATAATAACTCAGGCTATAGAGTTGTTGTGTTGAGCAAGAGAGAGAGGGAAGAAGGTCTTGAGGTGTGGCAAGCCTTTGAGGTGGAGGAAGAAGTGGCATCTTCCTTATTGTATTTTCTTCTAGTAATATTTAATACAAGTGTGTATTGTCTCTCAAATTCTTTGTTGTCTCAAGTTTCTAGTTACTTTATCATTCTGGTATAATTTTGTGTTTAATCGCTTATAAGAAAGTAATTAATTATGCTTCCATTGGATAAGGGGTCACCTAACAGTTGGTATCAGAGCATATCTATTGTTCTAGGTTTCTTGACAATGGATATGAAGTAGCAAGATTTCATTGCATGGCATCATCCCACTCACTTACTTATTTGGACACTCCATGCTTAGTACAAACATCTTCAAGATAGTAAAGCAATGAAATGTTACCACATGGCATCATCTCACTAATGAACTATCCCAAAGGCATTACACTTGTATGAATATCTTTGAGATATTGGAGTAATAAGATTGTGTCACATAGCATCATCCTGCTAAAATACTAGTTCAGAGTGTCATTGTCATCATTTCTGTGTCAGGTAACCTTAAAGAAATTAGCTAGTTTTAAAATACATTTGAACAGGTTTAGGACTACTAGGAGAGTGGCATGTGGTAATGGGAAACTTTGTGAAATCAGTTAAGTGCTTTGAATAAGCAAAAAGGTGTCAAATAGTTGTGGGCAACTTTTTTGAAATTGGCTAAGTGTAAAAAGTCTTTGAAATGTTTTTAAGTGAACCTAGAACTATTGGGAGATTGGCATGTGGCATTAGGAAAACTTTATGAAATATGCCAAGTCCCATTAAGTGGAAGAGTGACATATGGCCCTAGGAAAAAAGTACAAACCAATAAATTCTTAAAAGAATTTTTGGGTGGGTTTGGGCAATTATGACCACTATGAAAAGTCACCAGGTAACACCAGGATACATTCAAACACCTATAGGTAAAAATAAATAAGCCCAATCAGTAGTCTAAAATTAATAAGCAATGGCTAATAAATTCAAATAAAAAAAGCTAAGACAAAAGCCAAAAAATGACCAAATATAAAATGAATAAATACACAAATTTAATCATTTTAATTGATTCAAAATTTAGTTTAATCAATTTAAATGAAAGTGATTAAGTTAAAAAATAAACCTTATAAATATTTAGCCATTTTGACTTTAAAAAATGTAGAAATGGATTGAATTGATTAGGAAAAAAAGCAATAAAACTCTAAAATAATTATATAATTTACACACATCTAAGGCAAAATAGTCTAAAAGAAAGCTATAAAATGTATTTCAAAACACAAACAAATAAAATAGACTAAGATTTAGTAGATTCATGCACATTCAAATTTTTAGCTTAATGCATTCTAGATGTGAATTAGATAAACAACCACAATGGACTCCTTGAAGTATATTATAAGACTCCAAAGTAAAAATAGGGCCCTCATTTTTAGACTAAAAATAGGGTGTGTTGTGCAAGCAACAAAAAATGGTGACTCTTGCTAGGAAATACTCTTGAGTATTTCAAGAATCTAGAATCTCTAATTTCACAAGAAGAAAAAGTATTAGCTACAAGCTATCACTTAGAACAAACCAAAATTCAAAGGCACTAAAGTCTATAAGAATGAGGGACATGCTATGCTATAATCCTTCCAAAACCATTTGTTTGTGATTAAATAATTTATTTTTTTCTTTGCATTCACATATGTTAATTCAAATTTACATAAGGCCAAAACTACTAAAAGAAATAGATTTTATAATTTATCTTAGGGTGAAGTTGTGTAGACATTGATCTAATGCCAGCTAGGCATTTATAACCCTAACAGAGATATCTCTGATCCCTTTCAAAGGCCTTGCTCCACTTTCAACCAGGCCAAAAAGTATGTGTTGAAGGTTGCCAAGATCATCCTTTAGAGGAGAATGTTAGATTTTACAGTTTAGCTTGATTCTTTTGAAAGAATATTTTTTCATTTCATCCATAAAGGGTTGGGAACCAAGCCACAAGTAAAATAAACTAACAAGTTCATAACAACTTAAGACAAATCAAAATTGAATCAATTCTATAATTTTATTTAGATATCTCTTTAAGTACATTAGATGGATTTAAATAAGAAAATATCTATTTTAAAATTCACAAGTTTCATTATGAACTATTGACCTCTATAATTGAAGAAATGAACAAAGCAACAACATCAATTGACAAAATATTTATGATTAAATTTATAATTAGGTTATTTGAGTGCCACCTTTTTTATCTTTACAATAGCCATCCATTTCATTTTTTGATCAATAGGGGCACCGCAAGACAAAAATAGTTGGGACAAACCTAAAAATTAAAATAAATAAACAAACAAACCAAAGCAAACCTAAACTAACAATAATGAACAAGAAGGAAAGGAAAAAAATAGGGAAGGAAAAAGAAAAAGTAATCATAGAAAATGTTTCAATAAGTACATGCTCAAACCATTCAGACACTCGATTCCTTAGGATTTTGATAAGGGAAAAGGAAACATCTACTTGTATCTATGTTATCCTTTATGTTGAAAAACACTATCCCATAAATATTTATCAATGATTAGTTCATGTAATTTAAACAAACAAGGGATATAAAATTATGAATTAAGTTTGTCTCTAGATTGTAGAAAGTATGAGGAATAGGGTTTGGAAAATACCTTAGCCCATACATTTTATTACAGTGAAGGATAGGGTTGGGTATTCATACCTACCAAACTGATTGGAAGATCCAACCTAAAAGTTGCATATTATTGATGGCAAACAATAGATGAGTCACTTGTCGGCTACTTTTTTATTGACATAGATATTATGGTAACATCCTAACCTTCTTTATTTTGGAAAGAGGGATGATAATGGTTCTTCCCATGTCAATGATATATTGTCCTTGTTGTATGTGGCTAAGGTATAAAAAGTAATGTATTGAAGATATGCATTTTCAATTTTAATTTACATTGACATACCTCCTTCCTCCATGACTATACACTTTAGGGTGATGCTAATTAGTTCAAATGCAAGGTTGTCCAAAAATGGGAATTCTTCCATTTTGGATCCCTCCAATCAACTTGTTTCACATAGACAATCCACTTAATCTTTGGTTTCTTCTTTAAGGACACTCTTCTCTAATGATGGATTGGGAGAGAGACTACTATCATTGAGTTGTTTACAATCTTGAATCAGCTCTTTCATTAGAGAGGGAGAAACACATGACAAAAATTCTTTAGATATGTAGCATGCATATTCCTCATCTAATAGTACCAACTCCTCTAATTATTATTTTGGCTAATCACAAGAGATGTCCATTTTTTCATTTTGTGTGGATAATTTTTCATCAATTTGTTTTTCATCCATTAAACTACTTTTTACAACTATTGCCTATTCATCTTTAGAGTCATCATCATTATTGTTGTATCCTTCAAATAATGGATTACACTTATAATATGGGATGTCCTTAATGTGTATGATTATCTCTACATTAATGGTGCAACTAAACTCATAGACTCTAGATGGGGCATTAGGATATGCAACTTCACATCTTCAATTGTGCATTAACTCTTGATTATATCTGATAAAAAATACTACTTGATTAGTAACAACATTTAAATATATTAAATCACTAAAATTATAATAAATATCCTATTGATTATACACATAATTAATTGATTCGTATGCATTAAGTAAATAATTAGGACTCTCATTTATCACTAGAAGGTTTGGTTGGCTAAAGGCTTAGGGTAATGCATCATTTTAAGGTGCATACCATTCCATGGGCTAACTTTTAGTCATGTTACCTAAAGGATTTTGGGTATAAATGCCTTGAGTCATTATTTTTTTCTCTACATTGATATCCTCTTGGTAGATCGATGCTAATGAGGCAAGAGTAGAGGGGTTCATCTTAATGAACATGATAATTAGAGGATCAAAGGCTTGGAGATATAAACCAATTGTTGTATCCTCTATTTACATGAAAGGATTCCTTTACTTAGTGTATAGTTAATGGAATCTATGGTTGAATACACTAGTTGACTCATTAGGCCATTTATATACTATGGAAAATTGGTAGAACAAGATAGAAGGGTCAATGGGCACATAAAAATGGTTAAGGAATAGGTTCTCAAATATGTCCCATGTTATGATGCACCCTTCTGGTAGACCAAGGTATGAATAATAAGTAGTTTGATCTAAAAAAATGGGAATAGGTAATAAGCCACATCCTCATGTTGAATTTGCTTTATAATAAGGGTTTCTCTAAAATCATGAATGTGTTTGATCTGGATTCAAAAGTTTTGGTTGACAAATATTTCAATAGCACAGAAATAACACAATAACAATGGATTCTCTGAGAAGAGACATCGTATTACTTAACAACCACAATACAAATATAGGCTTTATCTCTAAAAAGAGATGTTTTGTTGAATCAAAAAAATTGCAGATGCAAAACATATGCTTATCTTTGAGAAGAGATGTTTGCTTTCCCTTTTTGGGTTATAATGCATTTATACATATTTTGAAAACATCAGGGGATTGAGTGGCTCAATGAATTAATGGGTGATGATTTAAGACTAAGTCGCTCGAGAGAAATAACTATCACTAACAAATTGACATCCTTGAATTAAAACAATACAGCGCTCGAGGACATAATGGCTCGAGGAAATAACTGTCACCGACAATGTGACTTCCAAGAATGAAAACAATACAAAATTTTAGGAATTAACTGTCACCCAAAAATTTGGCATCCAAGATTTAAAACAATACAAAGCTACACACAACCCTACCCGGTCTACCAACCACCCGCTCCAGGGCCTTACAACAATCGCTTCGGTAGCTATGGTCTATTGTACCACCACATCTTGGTGCTCATTATACCACCTGAATTGTCACCCAGATCATTCCTCCCTCCTTTAAAATTAATGGTCCCCATTACATCATTGTTCCCCATCAGGTGTGGTAGTTGTGTCTTAATTTGATTCCCAATGCACACTTGGAAGGGACTGTGGTTTATGGAACTATGCGGGGCCTGATTGTTCACCATTTATGTCTAACCATCAGTCTATGGATGGAAGGTTGTGAACTTCTTCATCACGGTATCTATTTGCTTCTATTGTTGTGTTGTCAGGGATGTAACATTGGCCCTTTTGGATTCATGTGGCTTGACCACCATGAAAACAAATTTCTTGGCACTAAGCAGAGAGACAGATGTGGAAGGTGGTACTTCTGGTACCCTGTAGCACTGTGTTCCAAGAGTGAGAGTGATCCATCTATTTCTTGATTCATATATACCATGTTAATCATACATGAATGGCTAACCAAATAGTACATCATAAACATCTAGATTGACCACATCACATAAGACCTCATCTTGGAAAGGTTGTATTGCATATGAGAGAAGACATTGGTGGGTGACACAGAGGTTTCCCCCTGGACTCAACCAGCCAATACTATATGGTTTTGGGTGAGGCTTCATGGATAAATTTAGGCTTTTCACAACATTAATAGAGATTAAATTCTTTTGACTTTCACTATCAAGATTGAAATGTAGAGGCTTACCTTTCACCCATAACTTAGAGTGAAACAACCTTTCCTTGTCATCTAGCATCTCGTCGTGTGTCTGTGATGAAGCTACAATGGCTTCAGGATTAGCATCTATAATTTCTTCTTCAACCACTTTGACTATAGGGTTTATTGAGGTAGAGCAATGGATGTTGAGGATGGTGACTCAGAAAGTAGTGATTTGATAGCTCGACATTCTTCTTTGGAGTGAGTTCTAGATTTGTGATAACCACACCACTTCCCAGTCTTTCCTTCCTTTTTCTTCCAATTTTGGCCTTGTGTTTGACCTTCTTTATCACTTTTCCATTTTGAAGACTGATTCTTTATATCCATTCTTCCATGCTTCTGATCAATCTTTACTGCAAACTTGTATGCCTCACCAGTGGTTTCCAAATTGAAGAGTTCCATTTCTCCCCATATGTACCATTGTAATCCACCATGATATTTGAGAACCTTGTGTTTCTCACTTTATTGGATGCCCAGTCTCACAGATAGAGAATGAAAAATGTCAATGTAATCTTGGACAAATTGTTCCTTACCTTGGCAAAGTTACTGCCACTGTATGTATAGATCATCATACGCTCCTATGGGATAGTATTCTTCTTTTACTGCTTCCATAAAATCATCCCAGGTAGGTTCCACCCAAAGGCCAATGATATTAGTACTGAACCTCCTTTTGTACACTTCCCACCAGTTTTTTCATGGGCAATGATGATTTCAAAATAGCAAAAGTGATCTTTTCTCCATCGGTGAACTTATTTACAGAGAAGTAGGAAGATAGTTGATCCAACCAATTTTCCACTACATCAGCATTGATTTTGCCTTCAAATGTGGGAATATCAAAATTTACCTAAACCTTGAAGGGTGTTGGGGCACTGAAAGGAAGTTCCCTCAATGAGGAGCCATGATTTCCCATTGGAAGTGTTTAAAGAATTTGAGCAAATTATTGCAGCATTTGCACTTGTTGCCATTGGAGGGCTTCATTCACCATTTCCTTGAAAGGATCAGATGTATCGGTGTCATCTACCATTTGAAGTCATTTGGGGTGCACAAGTGGAATGTTTGGAAGCTCTGTCATTTCCCACCCAAGTTGCTTGTATCTTAACCTCATCCTTGGGATCATACACTCTCAAGACAAACTGCTCTGATACCACTGATCTAGAACTTAGAAGTTCTAGTTGAAAATATTTCAATAGCACAGAAATAACACAATAACAATGGATTCTTTAAGAAGAGATGTCGTATTACTTAACAACTGCAATACAAATATAGGCTTATCTCTAAAAAGAGATGTTTTGTTGAATCAAAAAAATTGCAGATACAAAACATATGCTTATCTTTGAGAAGAGATGTCTGCTTTCCCTTTTCAAGTTATAATGCATTTATACATATTTTGAAAACATCATGGGATTGAGTGGCTCAAGGAATTAATGGGTGATGATTTAAGACTGAGTGGCTCGAGAGAAATAACTATCGCCAATAAATTGACATCCTTGAATTAAAATAATACAGTGCTCGAGGACATAATGGCTCAAGGAAATAATTGTCACCAACAATGTGACTTCCAAGAATGAAAACAATACAAAATTTGAGGAATTAACTATCACCTGACAATTTGGCATCCAAGATTTAAAACAATACAAAGCTACGTGCAGCCCTACCCAGTCTACCAGCTGCGTGCTCTGGGGCCTTATAACAACCGCCTCGACAGTCGCGGTCCATTATACCGCCGCATCTTGGCGCTCATTATACCACCCAAATTGTCACCTGAATCAGTGTTCTTTCATAGTTGAACTTCCACCATGGATATACTTTGCACAAAATTTATGGGGAGTTGTTGGGAAAGTCATGTAAAGGTCCTAGAATGTCCATAAGACAACTATGTCTTCTTAGCCATGCTAAATCTATTGGAAGACTCAGATAAAAAGTTTTTCAAATTGAGAGCTTAGAAAATAACTAGACAACTCTATTATAGATAAATAAAATGTTTGAAATACATCATTCAAACCCTCCTTCTAGCACCAATCTATTGTGTGGTATTTTTACATGCCAACTTAGGTAGGGGTTATTAATCCCTTCTTTTATTAAAAAGAGACTTATGTGAAAAAAATATCCCCAAGGTCTTGATTACTATGGTGGTCTTGGTACACAAGTTAATCTAGTTAGCATATTGTGACCATACCATGTAAAGGGTTTTCAATGTGTATTTTAGATAGATCAATATGCATTACAAATAAATAACTTATGCCTAAGGAACTAGAAAAATAATTTAACTATGAATAAATAATTGATTCAAAATGAAAATGTCTATTGCTTATAATTTTAATAATGCATAAACAAGAATAGAAAAAAGAACATGTAGTCAAAGTAAGCATTAGATAAAAATTGCAAATCAAAAACTAGACTAATCTAAACTAACAGATTGATTAAAAAAAAGGGACAAAGAGAGAAGGGCAATGGAAAAGAGAAAAATATCCTACTATCTAATGTTGTCCATCCTGGTTCTATTGATTAGACAAATCCTTGAGTAAACTAATCCTTAGTTAAGCTAGACCTAGCACAAATCCAACTAAGGACAGTGTAAGAGTATGTGGAATGAAGTAGTAGAGACAAAGAGGAAAACAAGGTCACCATATACATGCATAGACCAAGTCTATTTAATCAAAAATATTTTAGATAAATATGTTTCTATTAAGGATTATTTGGGATTCATCAAATTCTCAATGAGCTACAGACTCGGATTCCAAACAACCTTAACTTAGAAAACTAATCTAGAAAGTAGGGAAATGCATGAAGGGAAAATGACTAGTCCACTAATCTAAGTTCTATTCTAAAAGCTTTAGCCAAGCGTAGTCTCATCTAATCCTATAAAGAATATCCTAAGCATAATCCTCTTAGTACTAAAAAATACCAGCCCTTATTACATCAGGAATTTGATCTTATATAGGTATGTAAGCCTAAGGAGTTCAAACTTAATCAAATTTTCCCACTAGTGATGTAGTTACAAACATTATTTATTGATTGATAGAATGTTTTTGAGAAGGTGAATTCAAATACTTAATAGATTGAAGGAATGCCTAGGATTTACGTAGTTGATCCATGCCTCAATTGAATTTTGGTAGTTGAAGGAAATTGGGATTGCATTGAGACCACCAGTCACCCACACTTCTATGTAATTAATTACCTTACATATTTAAGGTTGAGTTTGTCTTTTATGACCTGTGTTTGATGCTAACACACATTCCATACTCATTATTCCCACCTTATTCATAATTTAGTTGGACTCTCATTTTATTCTATGAATCAAATTGAATGCATAGTTTATTCTCAACCTTTGATAGTTTTGATGGCCAGACAATCCATAAAATTTAGGCTAATGCCTTATTATTTGGATAATCAATGTGTCCTTAGCCCTAATAGGGATTTTCCATGTGGCTTCTCCTTTATTTTTAGCTACCTAGATTGGTTTTGCTTATGTGGGTCCCATTTCACCATTTGGTAACTTTTTAGTACCTATAGGCTTAAGTTTTATCGCTCACTTTTTCCATTCCATCACCACATGGCCTCTCCTCATTCTTTTATTTCTTGGCTTGGGGATTTATGCACACATTGATTGATATTTCTATTTTGAGATGAGATTTCATCATGTATCATAATAATTTCCCTAAGGCTAGAGTGCACCAATATTTCACCACATGGTGTCATCTTCTTCACCCACTTATCTAGAGCTCTAACACCATGTTAGGACTACATGAACTACTCAGGGGCTATGAAGTTGTGAGATTCTTCCATGTGGCATCATCCCACTCATTTTATTGCTTAGAGGATCGATGCTCTATATCAAAATATCTAGGATAGTGAAGTAGTGGGATGATGTCACATGGCATCATCTTGTTCACTCACTATCCCAAAGACATTGCATTGGTATGAACATCTCTAAGATAGCGGAGAGATGACATTATACCATGTGGCATCATCTTGCTAACCTGCTAGATAAAGCATCATTGATGTCATTTCCTAACTTACAATATTGAAATTTTTTTACAAAGTCTTAAAATAATTTTGAACATGCTCAAGGCTACCCAAAGAGTGACATGTTGTGATGGGCAACTTTGTAAAATTGGCTAGGTCCTTTGAAGAAGCAAAAAAGTGCCACAAGGTTGAGAGAAACTTTTATGAAATCAACTAAGTGTCAAAAGTATTTAAAAGGATTTTAAACAACCCTAGGATCATCAAGAGATAGACATGTACTATTGAGAAAATTTTATGAAAACATCCAAGTCTTGCTAAGTAGAAGAGTGACACATGGCCCCATGTAAAAGTGTAAAATTGACTAAGCTTGAAAGACTTCTTGGTCAATTTTGGGCCACTGGAATTGTCATGGAAATTCATCAGGTGGCACTAGGATGCATTCAAACACCTATAGGTAAACAAAAAGAAGTTCAATTAGAAATTCAAATTTAAAAAGTAACAACTAAGAAATTAAAATTAAAAAAGCTAAGGAAAAAGTATAAAATGACTAAGTATAAAATGAATAAATACATAGATTTAACTATTTTTCTCAATTTGAAAGTCAATTTAATCCATTTATATGAAATTGACTATATTAAAAATTAAACCTTATAAACATTTAACCATTTTGACTCAAAAGGATGCATAAATGGATCAAATTACTCAAGAAAAAAAGCCATAAAAACTCTGAAATAGTTAGATAATTTGCACAAATCCAAGGCAAAATAGTCTAAAAGGAAGTTGTAAAATGTATTTCAAAACAAAAGCAAAAAAATAGGTTATGACTTAGTATATTCATGTACATTTATATTTTTATCTTAATGTAGTCTAGATATGAGTTTGACAAGTAACCATAATAGACTCCTTTAAGTATAAGATTAGAACTCCAAAATTAAAAAAAGGTCCTCATTTTCAGACTAAAAATGGGACATGTGTAAGCAACAACAAATATTGAATGGTTTTTTGATTCCTTCTATTTAAATAGATTGTACTAGGTTGATTAACTACATTTATGTCTGGTATGAGTGACCCTATCATGACTACATGTAGATATCACGTATGTGTGATTTCATACCTATGTGTAATACTAGGTATGTGATATGTGTCATGTATGAGCACACCTTATCATGACTACAAGTATGCTACAAGTCACATGTTATAGGGCAATCATTTATGTATATAAATAGACCCAATGATAGAATATACCACATATTATTTAGGAATTCGACCCAAATCTACCTTCAATCCTTTTACCTAATTGTCCATAGTCATTCCTTTTTATATACAAGTCAGAATGCCCCATCTCCTTTCAAGATATGGTTCAGTCAATGTGCCCTCTCCTTTATCTATATAGGTGATAATGCCCTTTCTCCTAATTTATAATCATCCCTTGATAATGTCCCCTTTAATTTATCCCTTCATCTAATAATACCCCCTCTATTTATTTGAAATCATGATAATGCCCCCTCTCCTTTTAAGATATGTCTCAAGTATACAATTAGGTATTGTAACATCCTCACTAGGATCTACCTAAAAATATACAAAAAAATTAAATTTAAACACATATACTAAATAGATTACACCACGAGAATCTAATCAATGACCATACAAAATACTCTAAGTGTGATAACTATAAATAAATTATATTACATCATACATCACTGATCACTATCATCATAAGAAACACATCATAATACAAATATATAAAGTGATTATAATTAACTAACCATGGTCGATTCATGCCTACAGCCACTATTGTCAATGTAAAATAAATAATTAATATTGCTCATCATGATAATGTTTTTATAATAAATACAATACAATATACATAAATAAGATACATGGCTCCCCAAAGCATAAGTTCCCCAGACTCTAGTATCTACAATAATCTCAAGAGTCATCTCAAAATTAATATTGTTATGGGGAGGAAGAGAATGATTTGAAAACTTTTTCACACCAACCATAGACCAATGATCCCCCACACTAATACCATCAAGTAATGGCCCTACCTTCATAGTTGAGTAGATAGTGATGGCATGGAAATCGATAGAGATAAGATAGTACACATGTGATGTATGATTTCTAAAACTAAACATGTGGTGTATCATACAAACTTATTATACTCAAGATATTGCACAAACATGTAAATCATACTCATGAAATGATAATGTCTCACTTAACATTACTTTGGCCAAAGTTTTCAAATTATAAATGATCTATGGATCAATCAAATTCACACACACCACTTGATCAAATTACCTTCATCTGGCATTGTGATGTTAGTAAGATAGTGAAATCCATCTCACTACTTACTTAGTATCGACAATGCAAAATATGGTTAACATAGTATAACCAATATATTCATACAGATTACATCCTACTAGCAATCACATAACATGCTAACCATAGGAATAATATAAATGTATACATTTATTCCATCAAACATATGAATCAATCTCATATTATGATCTATTCCATAATATAAATAATAACTACAATTTATATCATCCATGTATAATATTCATTTAACTACAATTTTTAATTACTATAAGTAGTTTCCAAATATACTACACCCTATGATAACCCATATTATCATAGTCTAGTGTTCCTAAACATAACTACTAATATAATATTCATTAATAATAAAGTAGTATAAATTAATGGAGACATAGTTTTTTTTCAATCAATTAGATGTAGACACTTAAATCTAGCCACTAATAACATCCAACCAAGCTTTTGACCAATTTCCATCTAAAATGCACAATTTGGCCTAAAAACACTAAAACACACTAAAAGATGTGAAATTGACATATTAAAGTTCCAATTTTGACTAGGGTATCCCTAAATGAGATAATGCAATTTATGGGCTAGCTAACTTTGATTAGATCATTCTGAGTCTAAATGCCAATTTTGCACCTAGGTGCTCTGGATTGCTCTTTCCTATCAAATCTCTTACATAAGAGATGTGCCTTTGTTATTTTTTTTGGTAAAATCCTAAATGGGAATATGGATCCAATGCATTTGAGATTGACTTCCAATCTAGTCAAATTTTAGATCAATAACAAGGCATTCTGATCAATTTGAGTAATTTGTGCACAAAGTGATTAAACATGCTTAAGAGATAATTAATTCAAATCAAGACCTAATTAATAATTACATATAAACTTGTTGAATAATTTGTTTTGGAAATGAATATTGAATATCTACATCATCAAGTGACCTCATTTCTTGGGAAGACATCACTAGGCTATAAATGCCACAAATATCAAGATTCATGCCCTTCATGCCTCATTAATGTCTTCCATGATGCCCTCCATGCCTCTTAATTTCCCCTTCTTCCAATGTCATTATGAGGATAATTAAAAACTTAATTCCAAAAATTGAATTAATTCTCAACCACACATTTCAATCTTGAGATGGACGGTTCAGATTGATTCTAATCAAATCCAAAAATCTATAAATAGAGAGGCCATGAACATCATTTCAAAGACTTGATAATGCAAAGTTATAATACACAAATGGTTCCAAAAGCTTTAAGAAATTATTGTTACCATGCCAAATTGATTCCAATCCAAGCCAAAGCCACAAGGTGTCAAGGAGAAGAGGATATAGCCAAGCCTCTTTTGATGACGACTTCATGAGCAAAAACTGAGCAAGCCACTACGACAAGCATTTAAGAGCATCTAAAGAAGGTAAAAGAGGGTTTCTTTTTCATTCTAGTTGTGTGTTTTATTTATGTTTGTTAACTAAGCTTTCCCTAGTGTCTAGGCCTAGATATGTTATGCTAGTTAGTGTATTTCTGTCAAATTATTTCTATTTTGGAACTAACACCATACTAACCATCCTCTCTTGAGTCAAATTCCTAGATCACATAATGGCATGCCTAGTGGGACTAGACACATATCACACCTTAAAAACATCATTTTACAGCTCTAAAATATTCATTTGGACCTTTAAAACTCTTACAAATTGATTTTCTAACTTTATTTTTCCATTTTTGTTTGCCATGGTTTTACATAGTAACTAACATCGATAAGTAAGTTTGACATCGATTACATAGCTTAACTAACATTGGTTAGCAAAACTAACATCAGTTAGATACATATCGAGATGGTCACATTGGTGTAACTGATGTCGATTAAATAACTGACATTGGTTAGCCAAACTATGATTTTCCTAAAACATAGACCTGAGAGCTATTTTTTTTAAGTTTATTTTTTCAAAACAAAAAGAGCTTCAAATCTAAAGGACATGCTAACATTTTTACTGTAGGACCAAAATTGACATTTGCTAAAAACATGTCTAGATCACCTTTTGCATGCTTAAAAATCAATTAGGAACCTTGTTTTGGTGTTTAACAAGGAATTTAGATATTTTTTGGTGAATGTTTTCAAACTTTGCAACTAAGACCAAGGGTTCAAATTAACACCACCAAATCTTTCACTTGGGCTTAAAATTGAACACACTTATCAATTCTTATTTGCAATAGTTATTTGATTAAATTTTGTTTGGAAAAAAGAGGGATGTTACATGTATGCTCTTCCATTTATCCCCTTTAGGGAACCCTTGGAATAAAAATTTCCATTCCTATTTCAAAAAGCCTAGTCTAAGGCTTAGAAAGAAAGTCATCTAAAGCACTCCTCAAAAACTTGTCAAAGTTTAAGTGACCTTGAAAATGACCTTAAAGTCTTTATATTTCATTCTTTCTTTATTTTTATGCAAACTTGGCTTACAAGGAGAACTTCATCACCTCCCACAAGTTCTCTAGGGAAGTTTTGACCCAGGGTTTCATCTCCCAGTATTGACTTCACTTACTCCTTTAGAGTTGCACACAGGATGTATTTACATTTGGACATCCAACTACACTGAGCAAATAGTAAGATGTAGGGGTTGTAAAAAAGACTATACCTTTTTACAACTAGCCAATGCCACATTCACCCAATTTATATGCTTTTCTTTTGCATTATTTGATGTGAAATTCATTATGCAATTGATTCCCCTATAATAATCAAAACCTTGCTAGTTTAGTCAACCCCATTTTTCCATAACCTTACTAAGATTTGGATGATTATACTTAGTTTGTTTTGGCCATTTTTTCTTTGTATGTTTTGAGACTAAAACTTGTTTGTTTGTTCATAATCCATGTCAAAATAATGCATTTGATTTGTGAGGGGTAGTGTTATGTTGCCCAAATCATGTCAAAACATTTTGAGCCTTTTAAGTCTTTGAAACATAATATTAACCACATTATTCCAATATGCTTATGTCATTAGGCTGCTCAATTTATTTCAAGACTTGTTTACCACTGTATCAAAATCATTTGTTTCAAACCATGTCATGTATACCATGTGGACCTTTATCTTGTGTTGTCATGCTATCCAATCTTGTCTAGCTTATTTGGTCAAATATTAGTTTTCATTATTGAGTTTTCAATTATCCTTGTCAAGTTTGGATCCAAACATTGATTGATTTTTGTTTAAGCTTCAATTTGTGGGGTTGATACATAGATCTTTCTCTTTTGGGTTTCATAACTTCAGTTAATCGATTACCCAAAATTGAAAATTATTTATAGTTTATTTGTTCAAAGCATATCCTCATCATTGTTTGTACCTTTATTTATGAGAACATAGTCTTTCTCAAAATGTCTTTTGTCTTATGCCTTATGCCAATTGATCATGTTTATGTTTGATTCTATGTGTCGGGTCTATGTCAAAGTTGTTTTCAAACTTGTTAGATTAAATCAAATCACATCAGCCTTTGTTTCAAATCTAGATTTTGATGTTGTTTGGCCAAAATTCCTAGCATATGCCTATCTATTTGAGCCTAGCTTTTGACTCTACATTTGAACAAAAGACCTATTAACTCAACTTTTCCCTTTTCTAGTTTAGACCTTGTTTAGAACACTTTGACCTAGACCTTTGACATGTCATTTTTTATTCAGACACTTAACCTTTTGTACATATGACATTTGACATTGGACATTTGATGTTAGAATGTTTTATGCCAAGTCTTAGCATAAATCATTTTGGAGATACAACTCCACTTTCAGACCATATTGGAGATACAATTCCACCTTTTAACCAAGTTTGACCAAGTTTGAACCATTTGTCCTTTGGATCATTTTTTAGAGTTTGTAAAACTCTAAGCCTTTTTATTTCAAAGCTTTCATCATTTACATAGATATGTCTAACTACACTTATGGTGGAGTCACTTACAATCCAACTTATGATAGAATGGCCACACAAAATGACTTTTATGGCTTTTGTCAAGACTCCAATGATGCTAATATGGTTTGTGAGATAGATTTCTATCCACCTCATATTAATCATTCATAGAAACAAAGTCATGAAATAAATTACAATCTAACTTGAGACCTTGATTGGTATGAGTAGGCTTGTGAGGAGGACTTTGAAGACCCAACTATAAATAATGTTGTTTGGGATATGAATCCATACCCTCTTTTCAATAATCAATACATGGAACACAATCAAGAACTATTTTATGAGCCAACTCATGACTAAGATGATATGGTTTATGAGGAAGACTTGGAAGCTTTTTCTTATGCAAATAATCAAGTTTCATGATGTCCTTTTGTTATCTAATCATCAGCTACCCCTAACCCTCCTTTGTATTATATGAGCTATCAAGCTCTATAATATCCAAGGAATAACATTCCCATACCAGGACCTCATCCTTTAGTTTTTTTTAAAAACCAAGCTCCACAATGCCCAACCATTTCTATACTAAGACCTCATACTTTGGTTTGTGTAAGCAATCATGCTCCATAATGCCCCTTCATCATTCCAAGATCTGGTCCTTTAGCTTGTACAAGTAATCAAACTCCACAACACCCTATCATTACCATCTAAGGACTTTGTCCTTTGGATCATGTGAGAAATCATGCTCCCCAATGCCCTACCATTATCCAACCATAAGTCATCCCATTGAAACCTCAACCCATCGAATCATTCAAAGACCAAGTTGTGTTAAAAACTGGTATTTTCTAACTCATTAGAAATCAAGGCCAAGAAAACAAACCAATCTGAGATGTTTTTTTTTAACCAACCACTCATGATAAGTCAAACTATGATGAATTGCCTATTGATCCTATAATAATTATTGAGGAGTCTCAATTTGATGAGCTAGTCTTTATCGAGTCACTTCTTAATGATTATAACCACCTTTGTGAAAATCATTACCTCAACTATGTGCATATTTTTTAAGAGCCTCCTATTGACAAGCTAGTCTCTCAGGAGTTGTATCTTGACCTATTTCCCATCCTAGAGGAGTCTAACTTTAACAAACCAATTTTTATGGACCCCATTATGCCATCACAGGTCATTACTTATCCAAAACTAAATATTCAACAAGACATCATTTAAATAGTGTACCCATCAGATGAAAAATTAGAGTTATAGTCAAGTTTTATTCTTGAATCAGCATCAAAATTAGAATCAACATTAGATTTAGAGTTCCTTGAGTCAGAATCGGATTTAAAAGAAGAATATGTTCATGGTTATTATAATATTGTTTATGCATGTCTTGAAAATCAATTTGAATACATTTATGATCCTTCTATGATTTTTGAGGATGATTAATTCAACTTTGACAGAAGTTATCCTAGTATCTTCTACGAGGATTGTGTACCCTCTCCTCATTCCTTTACAATTCCACAGGCCATTACCATCAACCAAAATAGACATATTATTGACATTACATCTCCTATAAGTGTTGATTGAGATTGATATAATCACACTTTATTGAGTTGAATAAATGGTGACATAGTAGTTGAAGAAGAGAAAGGAGGCCAAGACCACATTCATGTAGCATAAGAGCACTCTCCTAGTGAAACATTCTTGGAGGCACTAGGGGACAATTAAATTCAGAACTCAACATCTTCTAGTGAAACTTTTTTAGAAGTGCTAGAAGATAATCAAAATCAAAATTCAGAATTCCTTAGTGAAACCTTCTCAAAGGTGCTATAGGACAATCAAGATAACTTTATTGGTTAAAACCTCTTTGAGGCACCAATAGCTGAGCACAAAAGTTCTTCACTACTTGATGAAGACAAAATCAAAATAGCTTCCAATCTATAGCCTAATCAGATGGAAGCTACTCTCAAGGTCAAACAATAAAAAAATATGGTGGTCCTACCAAGATAAAAAGTCTTCAACCCCACCACAACTAAAGTTATATTGAATCTAGCATTAGCAACATTACATGTGATTGAAAGTCCTAATCTTCATATTTTTCCCCACCATTATAAATTCCATTATCATCTCCCATTCCATTTCATAATCAAACCTACCATCCATTATTTGTCCTTATTTACCTTACATGGCCACTCTTTCCTTTACAGAGGCTACAAAGATACCTTGTCTTGACACTTCAAGAAATCAGAATCAACAACCAATGAAGATCACAAAAGTATTCTTAGCATCCAAATCTACACTGAGTTCTTGATAGAGCAACTTTTTAGATGAGGTGTGGGCTAGCAATTAACATAATCAAGTATTCTATTTGTATCATTTATTGATTAGGATATGCATCTCCCCATCAATAGGAACAACATAATTAAAAACCACACCCAAGCCAAAAACATGTACCATATCATTTCACATTATCATGCCTTTGCCATTGTTACATATCCTTTTGCCATTGTCACATACTCCTACGATTTACCTCATCACTTGGGGGTAACCCTCTTACCATTTTATCCAATATATAAAAAATTATACCATCTTATCATTCCATTCCTATTCAGACCAAAGCCTATTTTTAGTCATCCTACCCAATCTTTTTTTATCTTGGTTCATTTGATTCTTCCCACACTTTTTGTGAGGGGATTCCAATCAATTTTCAATAATCAATCCAATCCATGTTTCAATGACAGTCTATGAAAGTAGTGTGACAATTGATCTGACAAGATATTTTCCATCTTGTATCAAGCTTGTTAATGTGAGCTTGATTATAATCGCTTATGGGAAAATTAATGTCTCACTAGTCTTGCTACTAACTATAACCACCTATGGAAAAATTAGTATCATTGACCTAGGTTGGTGTATCCTAGTTATAATCGCATATGGGCAAACTAGGGGAAACACTTGTTTATCATGCATTACCACATCACCTTGCCATTATTGTTTTCATTTGACTAGCTATTTGTCAGATTTGAGAACTTGTTGGGACCTAGTTGGTTTTTTCCCACCTTTTGTGTGGATGGAATTACTATGACTTTAGGTCATTTTGGGACTATGTGGGTCATGTTCAATTCATATTGAGGTCACCCCAGTCCCCCTTTTCATATGCTCTCACCATTTTATGAGAAACCTAAGCCAAATGCTCTCACCGTTTTGTAAGTAGGTATCTTATCATTCTTTAATGAGTTAAGATACCTAAAAATGCCAAAAACATTCATAACATTTCAAAAATTCAAAAATATTTATCCTGTCTAAGCCTAGTCAGTTATCTTCAATCTACCTTACTAGGGTATTGTCATTATTAAGATGCTTTATTTTTATTTTATTTTCAAGATTTATGTTTGTTTGTTTATTTTAGATTTTTTTTTGTTTGTTTATTTATTTATTTATTTTCTTACCTATTTATTTGCTTTCAGCACTATTGCCTTGACTTAGTCTATATGCGTTCATTGGGTGATTCTTTGAGCACATTATTCTTGAGTCTATCCTTATTCATACATCAATATTATCATCATGGTTTTTATCATTAGTGCATTATTTTCAAGTGTTTATTAAATTGGGAGCTAGTCCTTATGCATATTTTGGCCAAGTCTTCATGGTGTTCTATTATGAAGCCTACCATCACATGCTATAGAAAAAAAATCTTCAAGAAGGTCTACAATAAATGGATCCACATAATTTTCTCCTTGGTACCTTGGCAAATCCTTCCATCTCACCCTTGATCAAATAAATCTATTGACCATTCTAGTTGTATCATTGGTAATAAGGATAAGCATCTCCTCATTGGTAGGTGAACTGAATCATTCCCACTAATCAATCATATTCTTCTATTAGTCTCTTTCATCACTTTGTGCCCAATCATGTTTTAATATGTATTCCAGGTTATATCCTTGAGTTATGCTTGGCAATCAGCCCTAACTGGGGCAAAATCATCTTTAAACAATCTAGGTCCTCTTAATGATTATAACCACCTATGGGTAAATCATTATTTTGACTTTTATTCTTGATTATAACTACCTTTGGGAAAATTAATATCCTTTTTACATTAATGCATGCAAGCATTTTTTTATTTGGATTAATCTAAACCATGGATTAATTCCATCTTTCTTCTTGTTTCTTTTCTAGGGATCATCCATCAACAAATGTGAGGGCCACTCCCTTAAGGGGGCATCATCATAGGCTTCCCAAAAACCATTTTGGAGCTTTTTTCTTCAACCATCATCTTTTTTTGTATCATACAAGCCAATTCTCATTCTTTGAGAAGACATTGTTTTGCCTATGGTTTTTAACATCTTCCCAAATAGGGGCAAACTATAGACACCTAAATCTGGCCACTGATAACCTCCAACCAAGCTTTCGACCAATTTCCACCCAAAATGCATCATTTGGCCTAAAAATACTAAAACACACTAGAAGATGTGAAACTGACATATTCAAGTGCCACTTTTGGCTAGGGTATCCTTAAATGTGGCAATGCAATTTATGGGCTAGCTAACTTTGATCAGATCATTCTGAGTTAAAATGCCAATTTTGCACCTAGGTGCTCTGGATTGCTTTTTCATATCAAATCTCTTACATGAGACATGTGCCTTTATTATTTTTTGTTGGTAACATCCTAAATGGTAATATGGATCCAACACATCTGACATTGACTTCCAATTCCAATCCAGTCAAATTTTGGATCAATAACAAGGCATTCTAATCAATTTGATTAATTTATGCACAAAGTTCTTAAACATGCTTAAGATCTAATTAATTCAAATCAAGGCCTAATTAATAATTTCATGAAAACTTGTTAAATAATTTGTTTTGGAAATGAATATTGAATATTTGCATCATCAAGTGACCTCATTTCTTAGGAAGACATCTCTAGGCTATAAATGCCACAAATATCAGGATTCATGCCCTCCATACCTCATCAATTCCTTCCATGATGCCCTCCATGCCTCTTAATTTCCTCTTCTTCCAATGTCATGATGAGGATAATTAAAAACTTAATTCCAAAAATTGAATTAATTCTCAACCACACATTTCAATCTTGAGATGGATAGTTTAGATTGATTCTGATCAAATCCAAAAATCTATAAATAGAGAGGCCATGAACATCATTTCAAAGACTTGATAATGCAAAGTAATAATGCACAAATGGTTCCAAAAGCTTCAATTAATTAGTGTTACCATGCCAAATTGATTCCAATCCAATCCAAGCCAAAGCCACAACGTGTCAAGGAGAAGAGGAGATAGCCAAGCCTCTTTTGATGAAGACTTCATGAGCACAAACCAAGAAAGCTACTACAACAAGCATTTTGGAGCATCCAAGGAAGGTAAAAGAGGGTTTCTTTTGCATTCTAGTTGTATTTTTTATTCATGTTTGTTAACTAAGCTATCCCTAGTGTCTAAGCCTAGAGATGGTATGTTAGTTAGTATGTTTCTTTCAATTTGTTTCCATTTTGGAACTAACACCATACTAACCATCCTCTCTTGAGGCAAATTCCTAGATCACACTAGATATAACAAAGAAAGTCTCAATTCCCATGAAACATATAATATTTCATTATAACATTTTTTATACTCTTAGGTGGTTGTATGCATGCATAAATAAGGTTTTACTATACAAATATCTATTAAATAGTTTTGGACCACTAATGGAACTATAACTAGAAGTACACACCCCTTATTTACAAGTATAAGCTAATTAGACATAGATGTATCTATATTATTTTAAGAATACTATTCATTAACATGTAGTTTATTATATAAATATTTCCATAATACGTATCTTATTTCACATGATACATATGATAAGTTATCTCATGCATATCACAAATCTTATCATAATGAAGACTACATTGATCTATATATGCATCACATGTTTTTAAAATCTATTTTAGGATTTTGATAAACTATATCTACATATATCCCAGAATAAAGAAACACACTCATTTAGATAAGCTACATTATAAGACATAAGTCATTATGTGAGTTTGAATTGGTAATATTTACATCATGTCCTAACTATTTGCATGTTTAGTCCTCCAATTTTGATATGTAAAGGTGTTATAACATCTAAATAAAATTCTTAATACGATCCCATGAAGACAAGGGCCTTAGTCATAATCCTATCATTCTAACAAAGCTTCAGACCTTACTAGGCATACTATAGACCTTTACAAATAACTATAGACTTTCATAGTCAAGCTACATATTTAGAGAGTTGAGATACATATTTTGACAATCAAGCTATGGATTTTGATAGTTGAGTTATGAATTTCAATAGTCAAACTACAAATTTTGACAGTCAAGCTATGGACTCATCTAAAACATGTTTTTAGGGCATTCTAAAGGTTTATTCAACCATTCCATGATGATCTAGACTCCTCCAACTATCTTTTAGATACTTTTATTTTTTACATATATCTAAATATTGACTTTTATCTATATGTAGCTTTCCATTTATAAATAGTTTGCTAGTTTTAACTATAAGACCACTACATACTAAAGATTTAAAGTAAGTCATTATTATTTGATTATTGTCCATATGTACTTCTAAATGGCATAATATACATTTTGCATCATTTCATAATGTACAGGTTGAACTCAGCTTCACATTCAACCAAAGTGATATGTCTTCTCTTAGCCCACTCCATAATAATCCACTATACATAGAAGTTTACATAAATTAGCATAAAGTAAAAGGTGTCCTTATGGACAATGGATTAGGCCTCAACATAGTGCCTCTAAAGCTCATCAAGCTTCTTGGGTACACAATGGTAGATATCTAACCATAAATGAGAACTATCAAAGCTTATGATAATTAGGAGAGAGAATCACAAGGCACCATTAGCTTACCAGTTATCATTGGGCCTTTGACCCATGATATTATTTGCCATGTGCTTGATCTTGAGTTATCATATAATATGTTTTTAGGAATTTCTTGGTTATATTAGATTTGTGCATTCCCATCAACATTGCACCAACGTATCAAGTTCTCTCATTCATGGATGGAAGTAAATATTCTAGGAGATTTACACCCATATGAACACTACAAGCACCTTGAGGCTGAGTTTTAAAGCTAAAATTACCAATATGGCATGAATCCAAGTTCCAAGTAGGATAAAATAAAGGCCATACTTATTGATCCTCTATAGAATAATTACATAGATCCTAATACCTTGAATTCCCTTTCCCACATGCCACCTCTTGAAGCTTCCAACCATTTCACCATTTTAGATAATGGCCCATGGGAATATGTGACCCATGATACCTTCCCTATTGCTAATCTTCTTTAGAATCCAAAGACCTTTTGATGACCTAAAATTACCCCATATGCATTGGCAAAAAAATAACAAAGATAAGGGACCTGTCATGTTTGTACCAGCATCTAGCCTATAACCAAACCCTCTTAAAGGGGATGAATCACAGTTGTATAATGACAACCAAGTTGACTATTATAAAAGTACAAAGTATCCTATTCCCATTAGGATCATGGAGAGTCAAGACTATGAAGGATGAGGCCTCAGACTAAACCAATAAAGAACACTGGAGCCAAGTTATATGACCAAGTCTAAAAGATCATATGGACTTAGCTTTAAACTTTCTGGGGTGACCTCACATATCTTATTTAATTTCCATCACCAACGACTAGTGATTATGATGCTAACAATGAAGTAAAGTCTAATTATAGCTTCATCTTTGATGACCTAAATAAGACCAACTTTCTTACCTCTCATTCTATTTGTACCCTTACCAAAGTCATTCATAATAACCCATTGCCACTATACTATCCCCAATTGATAGATTGGGAGCAACAAGAATCTAGTTTACCAATTGATGAGTTTCAGAATGATGAGGCATTTTGTGATTTTCTAGGCCTTAGAGACAACATTTCATTAGGAGATCATAAATTAGGATTCTCAATCACATTGTATATTGAAGCCTATTTTAGAGAGCAAGTGAACACCCTTAAGCCCAAAGCAAATAAATAAAATATTGAGGTCCCAAAGTGAAAAATTATTTGAGGCACTTTTTAACCAGGGAAAAAGTAAAGATAAGGGCTAGTCTAGTGATGAAAATCATACCATTAGATGGGGGTGTTCATTCTTCTTCAAATTTAGACCAGGAGACCACTAACAATGAACTTGTCTATGGATCTGAGTTTAGTTTTGAGCAACAACAAGTATTTGATCAAATTATTTAGAAATTTTTGACTATTTTTATCACATGGCCATATCTCCTATTAGGGGACTCATATTCATCATGCCTAGGAGAATTTTAAGAGCAAGTTGTAGCAGAGGCCCCTGATATAGTCCAACAATTCAATTCTTTGCCTACTATCCTAGAAGATGGTTTGACCTTTCTAGTCAAAGATACAATAGAGGTAAACATCGAGACTCCATCAAAACCAAAATAGATAAAATTAGGCATGTCCCTCACTAAGGAGGAATTTGAAGTCTTTACATCTCTATTAAGAGAATTGGTAGATATCTTTGTATGGGTTTATTTTAACATGCCAAGTTTGAACCCTACCTTGTTTTTGTACCACTTTGTGGTCAATTCTGATGCCAACCCAATAAAATAAAAGATATGTAAGATGCATCCTCACATTACTATCTTGGTAAAGAAAGAGTTAGAAAAACTCTTAGAAGCAGGATGTATCCAATCCATTGACTACTCAGAATGGCTATCTAATGTTGTACCTATTAGCAAAAAGCCTAAAGGAATCAAAATCTGTACTAATTTTTGAGACATCAACAAAGCTTACCCTAAGGATAAATTTATATTATTTAATATTTACATGATCATCAACTCCATAGCAGGTTATGAAATGCTTTACTCATAGATGGATTTTCAAGATACAACTAGATCTTAATAGCACCAAAAGAACAACATAAAATAGTGTTCACCACTCCATGGGGAAAATTTTGTTATCAAGTAATGTTATTTGGTCTTCAGAATGCTAGAGATACATATCAAAGGGCCATGACCATCATATTCCATGATATGATGCATGATATTGTTGAAGACTATGTCGATTACTTATTAGGTAAATCCAAGACGAGTGTTAACCATCCAACAGTGCTACATATGATATTTGAAAGACTATATGAGTATAAAGTCAGACTCAATCCAAATAAATGTGTGTTTTGAGAAACCTTAGGCAAATTAATTGGATTCATAATGTCTCAAAGAGGCATTAAAGTCAATTTGGCCAAAGTCCATGCTATAACTGAGATGCTACCACCAACCAATTTGAAGCAACTCCATAATTTTTAGGGCAAGATCTAGTCAATCTGATGCTTCATCTCTTAGTTAGCATACAAGTGTCATCCATTTTCATATATTCTAAAGAAGGGAGTCAAATTTCATAGGGATGATCACTGCCAAATAGTTTTTCAACAACTCAAAGAATATCTAGCTAATCCACCTATTTTGTTAACTCCTATGTTGGGGAAGTCATTCTTGTTGTATCTATTAGCTACCAATAATGACCTGGGGGCACTTTTGGCTCAACATGATAACAATGGAAAAGAGCATGTAGTATACTACTTAAGTCATACCTTGGTCACATATAAATATAACTATACACCTATTGAAAAATCTTGTCTAGTCATGGTCTTTACAACTTGGAAACTGCACCATTACAGGTTGAACAATAAGACCATGGTCATTTCAAAAGTAGATCCGCTCAAGTATACACTATCTAAAATAGCTTTACAATGTAGAATGGCCAAATATATCATGCTTCTTAGTGATTTTGACATAGATTATGTCAATCAGAAGGCAATCAAGGTACAGGTCCTTATAGATCAACTTGATGAAGCACCCCTTATAGACACAAAGCCACTCACATTTCAATTTCTTGATGAATCCATAATGAATTTCATTGACACACCTCTTTAGGAGAAATATTGGAAGTTATATATTGATGTCTCATTTACTATACATGGATGGTAGGCCTCTTATTTATTAAACCACATGGGGATTTAATCCCTAAATCATTTAGAATCAGTAGTCCTTAAATAAACAACATGGAAAAGTATGAAGCACTTGTCACAAGACTTTGATGGGAATTATATTGGAACATATCTCATCTCCAAGTTTATGGTGATTCTCAATTAATTATCAATCAGATCACAGACCATTTCCAAACAAAAGATGATAAGTTGGTTCCATATAAGGCTATGGTCAATACCCTAAAATAGAAAATTACAAATATCTAGTTTGAGCATATACCAAGGGATAATAATAGAACTACAGACACCATGGCTACTATCGGCTCTCTGATTCGACAAATAGACAAAGCTAAAGAGTATCAGTTCCTTGTCAATAATGTGTTTTCACCAACTCATAAACCTTTAACCATTGCAATGATTTATGATATTATTGGTCCCAATTTTATCTAGTACTCATACCTTTATAACTACCTTCATGACCAAGTTCTACCACCTAACCTATCTCAAAAATAAACAAAAGCCTTTATTCATCACTCCACTTGTTATACTCTACTTGGATCCACCTTTTACCACCGTAGTTTTGATGGAAAGCTACTTCATTTCTTAACTTCAACAGAATCTACTATTGGCCAAATTCCATCCTCAAGTTTGCACCTTTCAAATTTGACCAATTCTAGTACTTAGGTTTTCTTCAGAAGAAATGTCCTTTGGCAAGGCCCAAAAAAATACTAAGTGTTATTTATTTAGGAAATTCCATTTTGGGCTCTCTTCTAAGCCTTTGCCTAATTCTTTTGGGTTTTTTGTCTAAAGGATTTTGCCAAATTCTTTCAAACTTTTTGTCTGAGGCTTTTCCTTAAGAGTGTTTCTTTGGGTTTTCTTCCAGCCAAGTGATGAATTATTTTTGACAATTTGTCCATACAATTTTTTTGAAGGACCATTTCAACTTCTTTGAAGGAATATTTCAAGCCAAAAGGAAACCTTGTAATTTTTTTGAAGGGCACTTTAATTTTTCTGAAGGGCACTTTCACTTTTCCAAAGGGTATCTTTTATTGGGAAAAATTCCACTTCTAATTTTTAGAAAGGATCATTTTAACTCCTCTGAAGGGCACTTTTCAATCAAAATGGATCCTTGAAAAATTTCCAAAAGGTACATTTCACTTTTTCAAAGGGTACATTTCAAAATTCTAAAGGGCTCTTTTGTAGAAAAATGGACCAAATAGAAATTTTGAAAGGACCCTTGTAACTCTTCTAAAGGGTATGTTGCAACTTTTTTGAAGGGACATTCTAAGGATAAATGGAAACTTTCAAATATTTCAAAGGGTACTTTTCAACAATCTCTAAGGACCATTTTCAACAAGCTTGAAGGACCATTTCCAAAAAAACCATAGGAAGAGACAAGGAGAAGTGACTAAAGAAGAATTCCTTCAGACATTTTGTCCAACGAAAATAAATAGGAAAATTTCCTTTTGATTTTTTGTCTAAAGGAAATGAATAGGAAAAATTTCTTTACATTTTTTGTTTGAAGGAAATGTACAAGCAAGAAGATTGAAGACACAAATTCTTTCAGAAGGATTTTTCAATGAATTCTTGTAGGAAAATTATCCACAATAAAGGGTCAAGATAAAAGTTCAAAGGAAATACTAGAAGTGTGATAGCCCATAGAATTTCAATTTCAAACCACAATAAATAACCATTGCTATTCAAAATACTTGGTGATAACATGAGAGCAAATAAAGCAAGTAAAAGGGACAAGTTGATGGATCGAGTCATTGCTAGAGGCTGACTAAATCAAAGATATTCTATGAGATCAACAAGTATAGGTATTCAAAGGATAACTAGTAGTTATAAAGATAATTTTTTAACTACCATCATGAGTTCCATCACTGCAATGTGTCAGCTTCTCTGTTTCAATTTTGAACTCTCATGGATGATCTTTGATAGAAATAGTTTCCTGTGCCAATCCTAAAGGTTTAATGCCATTTGTCACCATTCTCATAACTAGTTTTGGATAAGTAAGACTCTTGACATGGTATGGATCACCCCATCCATCCATCTATAATTGATTCTTAGATATGGACACATGTCGTTGTGCGTTTTTAGCTTCTCCTTTCTTGCTCTTCCTCAAATTTCTATAAATTGGGCCATTTTGACCATTGTAAATAACCACATTTTTGGCATGGTGAATCCATACTATAATGACATTGCACTTTGCTTTTAAACATTGAATACAAGACCAATTCTAAGTTTTGAATTTATGTCTGAGTATGTGAGTGATGTATAGCAAAGCTGAGTGATAACATTATCCTTACTCCCTTTATTCTTTATGATTAAACAAAGATTCTAATGCTAATAGGTCATGTAGATTGTGTTAAATGTGTTAAAATTTATATCAATTATGCAATTATGTTTATGGTTTGTAATCTACCCCTTAGGTCGAGTATCTTCATGATGGTTTGAAACATGTGACCTTCACATTGAAACACTATGTTAGTATCTTTTAATGCATGGAATTAGTCTCAAAAAACATTGTTACTTAGTAGAAGTGTGATAATCGATGGATAAATTCATGGTGAATCACATCTTTATCATAGTTTTTTTCTATTTTATGCTAACTCTTGACTCTTTTCATGAACAAGCATTAGATTAGGTGATAGACACTCAGAGAAAAATTCAGGGAGCTAGCCCTTTTCAATCCTAGAGACTCATCTCTATTACAAGTTCACACAAACTTCAGGGATGATTCACTGTTGCATCAAATCTAATGAATTTCATATAACATCCTAGGTTACATAATTTGATGACAAAATTTTTGGCATGCTCAGTGGGATAGTTGGTCTTAATTATTTCCATGTCAAGGTCAATGTTCGCCTCAACAAGTCCAAGGTTGCAGAGGTGTTCTAAACTAGCATTTGGCAACTCCAAAAGGTGAGAATATATATTTATAGATCATTTTTTCGACATTATACTTCATGGTCCTCACTAGATTATCTTCTATTAGGCTTTTCAATCAAGTTCCTTAGCCTAAAACTCCTCTTGAAGAACAACACCCTAAACCATTCCTAACCTTTAGAGATTCTGAACAAAAAGGTTTTAAAGAGGAAGAGGAGGAGGTTGAAGAATTATTAGATCAAGAGGAAGAAGAAATGGCTATAAGACATCCTTTCCCAACCTTCAAAACCCAAAATCTAATTAACCTTCCTGTGTATGATCCCATTCCTCCTAATGCTACCAAAAGTCTCCCCAATTTCAATGAAGAGGGTCTTGTTACCCCATCTGAGCATATTAGGGGCATTTCAAACTTTTGCAATTTATCCAATATCACCCAAGTTAACATAGCTATTAGACTAATTTCCATGTCTCTAAAGGGGAAGGTACTTGATTGGTATAGGACATTGGAAGGTGGTTGTATTACTAAATGGGATAGTTTTGGAGAGTTGTTGGTAAATAGGTTCAAAAATAAGAGTGACCATACTTCACTAATTTAGAGGTCTTAATTAATTCATGGGAGATTTTAATGAGAGATTTCAAATAACATGGCATAGCCTGTCACCTATTATGAGGCCTCCTCCAAGCTTCATATTCCCCACCTATCTTAAGGCTATTGGCACTGATGTAGCAGTAATGTTGCATTCAATGGGAAGATTTACTTCACCTAAGGCATGTGAGATATCTATTGAAGCTGAGAATAGTATGAAATAGGATAGGAAACTACCTCCAAGAGTTTACATGCCTTTGTTGTCTCATAATTTAGTTGAATCCCCAAGCATAGCACAAGTTCCCAATACTAATGCCAAACCTAGAACTGCTCCCAGGAAGGTAGATGATGTTATAGATAAGGATGAGATGATTTGATATTTAATAGCCTAGCTCAAACAAGCACAAATATATGCAAATGCTTTACCCAATACTCAATACTATCCTCATCATGGCTATAGACCTCCACCCCAATACACTAACCAAGGAAGAGGACAATGCCAAAAAGGTTTCAATAGGCATCCCAACACCTATAATCCTAATTCCATTTCATTGACAAAGGTTGTTGTTCCAGTCCACACCAATCTAGTTTAAGGAGAGGAAAATTTTGATCATTGGGGGAAATCTCAAGGTTATTTTATGCATAATGGTGTAGAAGGTAATTAAGCTTTGGTAACTCAAGAAGGAGCTACTCCTTATGTTACATCAGAAGAATAAAATCTCATGCAAAGAGATGTTCAAGGAGAAGGTAGCAACCAAAGTACTGGTTTTATGAATGTAGAAGATGATTATTTTTTGAATCAATACATTAGTAAAGCTAACACAAGGGCTAAAAATATGGATTTGGGAGATATTGATTCTAGGTAGTGCCTCTCCAAGGTCACAAAGTGTAAGTACCAATATAGCAGATCCTACTAATCACACTACTCCTCAAAGTTAGAATGTAAGCAAAGCTAACAAACCTCTAGTATAGCAAGTTCAAGTCCACTCATTGGCTTCAATAATGCAAGACAAGGTGAATACTTCCTCTCTATATATTATTTACTCTTTGAAGAATATGAAAACTATAATTTCTCTTTGAGAAGTATTACATATGCCTAGTCAAAAGGAAATCCTACAAGAACAACTTGCTAATATCAATGTAACTCCTCAAGATCCAAAGTACAATGGTGTGTCCCTTCCAACACACCTAATCATGTTTTAGAGATCTCCACCGAATCTAAAAATCCTCCACCTTTATACCTCACACTCATTTTAGGAGACAAATTAGTTCACAACTACATTGTGGACAGTGGGGTCAGTACTACAGTTATGCCTAAAGTGGTTGTTGATAAATTGGGATTGAAATATGAGCCTCATAGCAAGGTTGTGTTGCATCTTGATAGAACTATAGCCAAGACTATGGGGTTGTTTAAAGGTTTAAAATTTTTCCTACCTAATTATCCAAGTTTTCCCATCCTACAAGACATTGTGGTTGTTGATCTTCCAACTCATTGTGTTATCTGCTTGTCAAGAGACTTCACGACTAAGATTGGAGAGTACCTTGTAATTGATTGGTCTTTTCTAGCCTTTATATTAATATATAGAGCTAAAGTAACTATAATAGCACATCCCTTGGTAAGGTTCCACATTGAACCATATATGAAGACAAGTTCAATTCAGAATTGTATGATTAGTGAGTAAGAAGAAGGTACCATTGGTGGTGAAACATCCTTTCCCCTTGAAGGTATTTTTGACCTTTTTCTTGATGAGTATGGTACTAAAACTTATGATCATGACCCATATTCATTCATATAATAAATTGAATTAGGAGTAGATTGTATGCATGAGAAGAACACTCCTATAACATCACTCAATAATGAAGATCATGAACTTGAAGGGATATGGTAAATGCTTTTTGATGGCTCTAGAAGTAAGTTAGGGGAAACAGATGGTTTCATGTTGGTTTCTCCTTCAAATAACTAGTATTATTCTTCATATATATTCCATTTTAGTTGTACCTATAATATAGTTGAATATGAAGGCTTGGTTCATAGCCTCCAATGGGTAAAGAGAAAGGGAATAAAGAGTTTGAAGGTATATGGAGATAATGAATTGGTTATACATCAAGTGAGAAACTAAGCTACAAAAAATAACCCTTTACTTAAGTCCTACATGCATAGGGTGTGGGATATAATTGAGGACTTCAATGCTTTTAATATCCAACCTATACTAGAGACTCAAATAAACACGTTGACAGGTTGGCTATGATAGGAGCACATCTTGATATAGTTTGATGTAAGTAGATAGAAGGATCAACCTCACATTAAAGTCATTCTGAGACCTTATATTATTGCTAATGAAGTGTCTTGGCAAGTGTTTGAGATTGATAAACACATTATACACTTCATTCAAAATGAAGCGAAATTCTCTTCAAAGAATCAAAAGAAGATTCATAATCAATATGAAGAACAAGTTATCCAGTTGAAGACAAATAAGATACCAAAGGGGTTGGTTACTTTGGAGAGTGTGTTCAATGAAGATGATCAAAGAAGTAAGGAAAGGGTAAGCATGTCTACAAAGGAAGAGAAATATGAAAAAGTCTTGATATTTAAGGACAAACTTCTAAAAATTGGTAAGATGTGTTCTCTTTCTGAAAGACAAGCCTTCATTGAATTGTGTAAAGAATTTCATGATATAGTTGCTTGGGAATACAAGGATTTGAAAGGGTTTGATCCAGGTCTAGATCATCACACCATTGACTTAAAACCTAGAGATAAAATAGTTAGGCAAAAACAAAGGCCTATTAATCCCAAGATAGAGGAACTCATGAAGAGAGAGCTTACCAAATCGATTGAGTCTGAGATTATCTTTCCTATCAAGTACTTAACTTGGGTAGCTAACCTGGTACCTATTCAAAAGAAGAGTGGAGAGATCATACTTTATGTGGAATTTAGGGATCTGAATAGAGTTTCACTCAAAGACTATTACCCATTACCTTCCATGGATTAGATTTTACAAGTGGTGTCAGGTTCTCAATGTTTTTCACTACTTGATGGCTATTCAGTTTATAACCAAATATTGGTGAATGAGGAGGATCAGTTCAAGATAGAATTCACCACAAATTAGGGAAATTTTGCATATAGAAATATGCCTTTTGGTTTGTATAATATTGGTGCTACCTTCTAAAGGGCAATGGACATGGATTTTAAAGGTTTGATCAATGAGTTTTTGCTTGTGTACCTTGATGATATAACTATTTATTCAAAAGATGTTAATGACTACATGAAACATCTAAGGCAAGTCTTTGAGAAGTGCATAGAGTTTGGAGTTTCTCTTAATCCAAAGAAATGTATTTTTATTGTTCATGAAGGTAGATTATTGGGTCACGTTGTGTCAAAGGAAGGCCTGTCTATTGATCCTAAAAGGATTGAATCCATTCTAGGCTTGTTTTTGCCTCTACACAAGAAATATTTACAACGTTTATTAGGCAAGATCAACTTTTTAAGATTTTTTATTCTAGGATTTGCTACTTTGGTGAATCCTATTATAGCCATGTTCAAGAAGAACCAATCTTTTGCTTGGACAAAGGAAGGTAAGAATAGTTTTGAGTCAATCAAACAAGAAATTACCCAATATCCTACTCTCTTGAACCCAAACTTTTCCAAGGATTTCATACTTTATACTTTTTCTAATCTTGACACAATCTCATATATGCTAATGCAAAAGAATGATGAGGAAGTTGAGCAACCCATTGCATTCTTTAGTCAAGGATTGGAAGATTATGAGGTCAAGTGCACATTTGTTGAGAAGTAGGCTCTAGTGGTGATAAGAGGATTTAAAATGTTTAGGCACATGGTTTCAAATAATATGATACATGTCATGGTCTCTCATCTTAGCACCAAAGAGTTTCTCTTAAGCAAAGACCTCAATGAGAAGAGAGTTGGGTGGATCACAAAGGTAATGGAGTATGATGTTGATATCAAGGTAACCAACTTGGTAAGATGAAAGGGGATGTATGAAAATTTGGCTTCATATATTCAAGGGCTAAAGGAAGATGTATTGGTTAATCAAGTTCATCTCCAACTAGCTGGTCACATACCAATTCAAAATTGGACACAAGACAACATTGGTTTCTTCCAAAATGGTGATTGTCCTAATGGTTTGAACAAGTCACAAAGAAGGTATTTTAGATTTCAAGCCATTTCTTATTGTCTTGTAGATGGTATTCTATTTCAAAAGGATGTTAATGGTGTGCTACTAAGGTGTGTTGACAATGACACAATGGTGTAGATGGAGGTCATTTCTCCCCAAAAACAATAGCTACAAAGATAATGAGGGAAGGGTATTATTGGCCTAGCCTTTTCAAGGATTTCTACTATTGGGCTAAGAGGTGTCCTCAATGTGCCTTCTTTATAAACAAACATAAACTTGCAGCCCTTCCATTGAATCCAGTCTAAGTGGACCAACCTTTCATGCAATGGGGCCTTGATTTCATTGGTATGATCAACCCTCCATCAAGTGTTGGACACAAATGGATATTGACTGCTACTGACTACTTCACAAGGTGGGTAGAAGCTGTTGCATTGAAGGAGGCAAATGAAAATGCAATTTTGGCATTGTATGAAAGTATCATAACAAGATTTGGGATGCCCTATACTATCATTTTTTATAATGTATTTTATTTCATGAGTGTTAAAAATTTTGAGTGGGCAAATAAGAATGGAGTTTACTTAAGTACCTCATCTAACTATTACCCTCAAGGTAATGGATTGGTTGAGTCTACTAAAAATAACCTCATCAAGATCATTAAGAGGACATTGGAAAATAATCAAAGACCATGGCACACCAAGTTGAAGACAACCTTATGGGCTAGTAGGATCATTCCTAAGAGATCAATTGATAACTTTTCCTTTTGCTTGTCTATAGGAGAGAAGCTAGGTTGTCCATCGCTTAAGAGCTCCCTAATTTAAGACTTGCATATCAATTGGAACTACTAGAAAATAATCTAATGGAAGTCAGATTGATAAAACTAATGCAACTACAAGAAGTAAGGGACAATGCACATAAGACCATGAAACACCACCAAGTACTCATGAAGAAATCCTTTGACAAAAGAGTAAGTACAAGAGTGTTTAAGGAAGGTGACTTGGCTCTAAAATGGGATGAGGATAGATAAAAACTAGGTAAACATGCAAAGTTTGATGCTTTGTGAGTGGCCCTTACATCATCAAAAAGTGCAAGTAAAGCAACTCCTTTCTGCTGACCAAAATAAATGGAGAAGAATTGTCTATCCCTATAAATGGGATACATCTGAAGTTTTATTATTAGTCCTTATAGGTTTGTCTTGTAAATAGTAGCATAGGTGTGTGTGTTTAGTCTAGTTTTGCTTTAGTTGTTGTGTTCCCTAAGTGTCCTAGTTGACACATACATGTTTCCTTTGTTTTTATTTGTATTTCCCTAAGTGTTTAGTAGCACAAGTGTGTCTTTGCCCATGTGTGTCTTGTGTAATGCTATTGTCTTGTGGTAAATCCAAGGTCTATTCATGTCAATCTGAGTGTTCATTTTGCATGACTCCATGCCCAATAGAAGGATTTAGGCAACTGGTCTTAGGCATAGCAGGCATGACATGCCCAAGATTGCCAATAATGTTGGCCAATTTCCATCCTCAAGTTTGCACCTTTCAAATTTGGCCAAGTCTAGTACTTAGGTTTTATTCAGAAGAATGGTCCTTTGGCAAGGCCCACAAAAAAACTAAGTGTTATTTATTTAGGAAAGTCCATTTTGGCCTTTATTCTAAGCCTTTACATAATTATTTTGGATTTTTTGTCTAAATCATTTTGCTGAATTCATTCAAAAAAAAATTTCAAGGCTTTTCCTTAAGAGTGTTTCTTTGGGTTTTCTTCTGGCCAAGTGATGAATTCTTTTAGACAATTTGTTTGCATAATTTTTTTGAAGGACCATTTCAACTTCTCCAAAGGAATATTTTAAGCCAAAAGGGATCCTTGTAATTTTTCTAAAGGGTATTTTCATTTTTCTGAAGGGCACTTTTCAAGAAAAATGGATCCTTACAAAAAGTTCAAAAGGTACATTTTATTTTTTTGAAGGGTACATTTCAAAAGTTCGAAGGCTCTTCTACAGAAAAATGGACCAAATAAAAATTTTGAAGCGACCCTTACAACTCTTTTGAAGGGTATGTTGCAACTTCTCTGAAGGGACATTCTAAGGCTAAATGGACACTTTCAGATCTTCTAAAGGGTAATTTTCAACAAGCCCAAAGGACTATTTTCAACAAGCCTAAAGGACCATTTCTACAAGCTCGAAGGACCATTTCCAAAAAATCCTCAGGAAGAGATAAGGAGAAGTGACTAAAGAAGAATTCCTTCAGAATTTTTTTCCAAAGGAAATAACTCTAAAAGAATTCCTTCAAAAATTTTGTTTGAAGGAAATAAATAGGAAAAATTCCCTCAGATTTTTTATCCAAAGGAAATGAATAGGAAAAATTCCTTCAAATTTTTTGTATGAAGGAAATGAATAAGCAGGACGACTGAAGACATGAATTCTTTTGAAAGGATTTATTGATGAATTCTTGTGAGAAAATTATCTGCAAGAAAGGGTCAAGACAAAAGTCCAAAGGAAATACTTGAAAGGTGATAGCCCATAGAACGTCAATTTCAAAATACAATAAATAACCCTTGCTATTCAAAAGACTTGGTGAGAACATGAGAGCAGACAAAGCAATCAAAAGGGACAATTTGATGGATTAAGTCATTGCTAGAGGCTAACCAAATCAAAGAGCTTCTATGAGATCAACAAGTATAGGTGTCTAAATGATAACTAGCAATTAGAAAGAGCATTTTCTAACTGCCATCATGAGTTCTAATAGTTCAATGTGTTGTCTTCTCTATTTTAGTTTTGAACTCTCATGGATGATCTTTGATAGAAATATTTTCTTGTGCCACTCTTGAAGGTTTGATGCCACTTGTCACCATTCTCATAACTGGGTTTAGACAATACTCTTGACATGGCATGACTCACCCCATCCATCCATTTGTAACTAATTCTTAGTTATGGACACATGTCCTTGTGCCTTTTTAGCTTCTCCTTTCTTTCTCTTCCTTAAAGTTATATAAATTGGGCCATTTGACCATTGTAGATAACCACATTTTTTGGTATGGCAAAGCCCTATTGAAATGACATTGTACTTTGCTTTTAAACATTGAATACAAGACTAATTCTAAGTTGTGAATTTATGTCTGAGTATGTGAGTGATGTATAGTGGAGTTGAGTGATAACATTATCCTTAATCCCTTTATCATTTATGTTTGAACAAAGATTCTAATGCTAACAGGTCATGTGGAGTGTGTTAAATGTGTTAAACTTTTTGTCAAGTATGTAATTGTGTTTATGGTATGCAATATACCTCTTAGGTCGAGTATCTTGATGATGGTTTGAAACATGTTACCTATACATTGAAACACTATGTTAGTATCTTTCAATGCATGGAATTAGTCTCAGAAAACATTTTTACTTAGTAGAAGTGTGATAATCAATGGATAAATTCTTGGTGAATCACCTCTTTAGCATAGCTTTTTTTTTGCTTTATGCAAACTCTTAACTCTTTTCATAAACAAGCATTAGATTAGGTGATAAACACTTAGATAAAAATTTAGGGAGCTAGCCCTTTTCAATCCTAAAGACTCATCTCTATCAAATTGCATCAAATTGAAAGAATTTCATAGAACACCCTAGGGTGCATAATTTGATGACAACATCTACACTAGTGTTAAGAGAAGTTCATGAAGTTTTATGTGGAGCTCATTCTAGTGGGGCCATCCTATCTAAAAATCTCTTGCATACTAGTTACTATTGGCCCATAATAGATGCAAATGTAGCTACATATGTAAATAAATGTGACAAATGTCAATGGCATGCCAATATGATTCATGCCCCAAAAAAAACTCTAAAACTAATGTTGACACCATGGCCAGTTTCTACATAAGGACTTGAACTCATTGGGAGTATCAACCCCACTTCATCTTATGGCCATAAACATATCCTTACTACCACTAAGTATTTCACTAAGTGGGTTGAAGCTATACCCCTCATATGATTGGAAATCAAATTTCCAAATTCATCTTTAACCATCTCATTTTCCACTACGATATCCCCTCTGACATTATATATGATAATAGAGGATCATTCAAGAACAAGGATGTCAATAAGCTATGTGTTGAATACAACATCACAAAGCATTTTTCTATGGCATATTACCCTCAAGGTAATGGCTAGGTTGAAGCATTGAATAAAATCATTATTAATATTCTTAAAAAGATTGTCAATGATACCGGTCATGATTTCCACCTGCAGATATTCTATGCCCTTTGGGCATACCATACCAATCATCATACCCCCACCAGAGCCACTCCATACCATTTGTTTATGGTATTGAATCCATCCTTCCCATTGAGGTCAAGTTACCTTCACTATGCATATCTTTCAAGCGTACCCTAAATGATCATGACTATCAAGTGGCTCACTTGAAAGAGGTATACCTACTTGATGAAAAACACACAACTGCACTCAACAATCTTTAAGCATGATCCGTAAACACCACTAAAAAACTCAAAGTAAAATTTTAAAAGTACAGACTTTGAATTTCTCAAACTTAACAAATTCTCAAAAATACTCAAAAGAACTTGTAAATTGTTTGGCAAAAGCATTCTCAGTTATCGAATTGGATTGGAATTGTCAAAAGACTAATATCTTCCATTCACCAATAAAACTGGATTTTGTTTTTTAAATCAAATGTCATAAATTGTCAATTTTTTAAATATTTCATGAGTTCTTGATTAATTAAAAATTAGAATACTAAAAATAAAACATGCAATAAATAACAAATTACCACATGATATTGATAATAGAGTTTGGCATATATTGCCTAGGTCTCCGGGTCCACACAATAGTGAGGACCATTTCTATTAAATTTGTACAAAAAATGGCTTACAAATTATTTGAAAATGCTACACAACTTCCCTCAGGTCTGATTATTATCCAAGAACTTCACCTCGCTAATATACTCAAAGCTCGGTCACACAGAAGCCTTCCTCAATCTTCAATCCCCTTCTGAAATTGCTTTGGTCCTTCATTCTAACTATTGGTCTATCCAAATAATAATAAAAACATTCTCTTTTTAATTATAAATCATAAATAAAAAGGCTTACCCTCTATGTATAAGGTCAGATATTGGAGAAAATCCCATTTGGTAGCTATCTCCAAGCTTCCATCTAGCTCTCAGCCTCTTAATAAATAATACACAGTCCAGCGAAGCATTAAAATCAAATAGAAATTTGTGGCATTTATAACACTTCAAAACCCATGACTCATGTGGTCAAAGCCTATTCCTTTTACTTGGTAGGTCCGTGGTTCAAGTATTTTACCTAACTTTTTGGGCACTTAGACTATCCATTTGTCCCACATTTGCAAGTTGGAATGGTTTTTCAGGCTTTAATAGTTGAGCGGCCTCTTTGCATAATGTTGATACCCCCCTTTTGGTGGGCTTGAGGCACTAAATATAGCTTGGTTATTGGTTGGGTACCAAGCTTAGCATATATGCTAATCCCTATCCTCTTCTCAGGGTCTCTTAGCTTAGCATTTGAAATCAGCGTCCTCTTCCCATGGCATAGGACGTGGTACTCGGTCTTCATGGAACAGCATAAGACTTGGTCTCATCTCCAATCTCAAGGCATGTAGTAAGGCTAGACGTGGTATGCTTTCATGGTCTCCGAAGTTGGCATTATCTCAAGCTTGACTCGGTAAGGTAATTGGAGGTGGCGTGGCAAGTTTGTTTTCCCATGTGGCATATGGGGCTCACTCAATAATTTTAAAATATTACCAAGGAATAATTACAATATTTTAAAAAAACAATTATCCCTCTTTTGTGGGATTTATATAGACTTTGAAATTTCAAATACAATGCAATATAAAACCCAAAGGTTTCTATAGACTCTTGTTGACTTCCATGTGTCACCACCTGATTGGTCCACTTGGCGTGCCCTCATTGCGCCACGTCATCTTGTGACACCACATTTTACCTATCGAACTAGAACTTCAATAGCCTATAACCTTTTCATATAGTGTCCATTTTGCAAACTACAAAAAGTGTTAGAAAGACCTCGATAAGATCTACATTCTAAAATTGGTTTCATCACAATTTGGAAACTTTTCTTGAACTAAACTCTGGATCACACCTCCCTACAAAAGAGGCTTTTGGTCTCCAAAAGTTGACTATCACCTGAAATATTATAACTGGTCTACTATATCACATCTCACAAAACCCAATCATAGCAAAGAGATATATATTTTCAAAATAAATGATTTACAACTCAACTAAAAATGCCTACACATGGCATGAGTAAAAGAATCTGCAACTGCCAAAGTAATTACAACATATCAAACTGCCTGCCCAAATGTCACATCTTGTAAAGCGATGAATTGCCAAAAACTGAAACAACTCCCAATGTAACTGCAAGACAAGTTTATAATGTCGACAACATACAATAAATGTTGTGGAAATGTTGCAATACAATTCCCTAAATGGGACTTACAATGCTAAGTAAAATGTAAACAACCAAAAGTGTATGTTGCCTATCATCTAAACATGCCCAAAGGGTCTTTAAAAATGCATCTAACCATCTTTGTGCCAAAATAGATACATTCAAAATAGCAGTCTAACTATCAAATGCTATAAAGAAACAACTCACAACATCATTCTGCTATATCCCCAACTATTTCAAATGAGTTAATGTCTTATCCATTATTAGACTACCCATACAGTATATTCTGGAGATCTAAAAACTTAGAGTTATCAAAAAGCGAGAATTGAAAAACTTCATATGGTAAACCTATCTTGAAGTGTTCCCACCAACTCTAATCTAAATATATCAAAGCTTTTTCATTCCCTTAGGTGAATTCATAACCGTGCTTTCCAAAAAGAATGTAGTGATAATCCACTTAACCAATTCTTTCTTCCTAGTGAAATTGATTGTCTCTGTGGATTCATTATCAATTGCATACTTTATCAATTTGGGCTTTGCCATATGTAATTGAAAAAAAAATTGACTTAACCTCTTAAAATGGTTTTTCACTTGTAGGTTTTACCTTATCCTAGGTTGTATTGTTAACTACATTATGGATTGAATTAGCTTCATTAACCTTAGTGAGAGGTTTGTAAATCATCTTAGTTTTAACATTACTTGAATGTGAAGATGAATGAAGCTTAAAACATTTATCAATCCTATGTCCACTTACTTTACAATGAGTGCAAACATCCTTCTTAGGTGAGGGTCCCCTTTTTCCAATTCCCAAATTAACATGAGAATGGTCTTTCAAACATGCAATCTGCTTAAACAAAGCTTTTCATTTCCAACAAGTCTTAGCACTATGGTTATTCATCCCACAAAAAGTGCATGGAAATGATTGCATTATCTATTGTACATTATATCCAAACTTCTTAAAAGTATCAATTAGATCAGAAGATTTAGTGTAAGAATCAAGAGGTGGAATCTCAATACCTCTTTTACCTTTACACTTTTGAACTAGTGGCCTAGAATCTTCACTATTAGAAACTCGTCTTCCTTTAACCATGGAAGAAACTTCTCCATCATCCACCTACACACTAGTATAACCCAAACCTACACAAAGAGGTCTATGCTCAACCTAAATTTGGTTAGATATACCTTGGCTATCTCTACCAAGTCTTCCTCCATTATAACCCATTTTAAACAACAATTTAGATCCTATGCCCTTAGTGTATCTTTCAAAATCACTAAAAACAATATTACTAGAATCTGAATTTGAAATGGTAGAAGAAGATGAAGATTCCTATGGTGAAAAACTTACAGTGCACTTAGTCATAGTCTCTGCATATGAATTTTAAGCCTTTACCTTTTCACACTCACCATATTGCAATCTAATCAAGAGCTCATCCTTGGATTCGAGCTTCGATTTTAACTTTGCCACTTGCAATTCAAGTGCAAATTTTTGGCATCTCAAGATTGCATTTTCATCTTTGATGGCCTCAATCTATGACAAATTGCCCGTGGTTTCTTGTAAACACCTAATTCCACACTGCACACTACAATATAATCAATTTGCAAACCAATAATCCAACTATTCTAGAAGCAACTGTCAGCACACAACTAAAAGCAAACCCTGCATTCTAACTGCTCTGATACCAACTTGATCCGTAAACACCACTAAAAAACTCAAAGTGAAATTTTAAAAGTATGGATTCTAAATTTCTCAAACTTAATAAATTCTCAAAAATACTCAAAAGAACTTGCAAATTGTTTGGCAAAAGTATTCTCAGTTATCAAATTGGATTGGAATTGTCAAAAGACTAATATCTTCCATTCACCAATAAAACCAGATTTTGTTTTTTAAATCAAATGTCATAAATTGTCAATTTTTTAAATATTTCATGAGTTCTTGATTAATTAAAAATCAAAATACTAAAAATAAAACATGCAATAAATGACAAATTACCATATGAAATTGATAACAGAGTTTGACATATATTGTCTATGTCTCCAAGTTTGCCCAATAGTGAGGACCATTTATATTAAATTTGCATAATAAATGGCTTACAAATTATTTGGAAACACTGCACAACTTCCTTTAGGTCTGATTTCTATCCAAGAACTTCACCTTGTTGATATACTCAAAGCTCGGTCACATAGAATCCTTCCTCAATCTTCAATCCCCTTCCAAAATTACTTTGGTCCTTCATTCTAACTATTGGTCTATCCAAATAATAATAAAAACATTCTCTTTTTAATTATAAATCATAACTAAAAAAGCTTACCCTCTATGTATAAGGTTAGATATTGGAGAAAATTCTATTTGGTAGCTATCTCCAAGCTTCCATCTAGCTCTCAGCCTCTTAATAAATTATACACAGTCCAGTGAAGCCTTAAAATCAAATAGAAGTTTGTGGCTTTTATAACACTTCAAAACCCATGACTCATGTGGTCAAAGCCTATCCCTTTTACTTGGTAGGTACATGGTTCAAGTCTTTGACCTACCTTTTTGGGCACTTAGACTATCCATTTCTCCCACATTTGCAAGTTGGAATGGTTTTTCAAGCTTTAATAGTTGAGCGGCCTCCTTGCATAATGCTGAAAACCCCCTTTTGGTGGGCTTGAGGTGCTAAATATAGCTTGGTTATTGGTTGGGCACCAAGCTCAGTATATACACTAAGCCCTGTCCTCTTCTCATGGTCTCTTAGCTCGGCATTTGAAATCGACATCCTCTTCCCATGGCATCGGACATGGTACTCGGTCTTCATGGAACGGCACGAGACTTGGTCTCATCTCCAATCTCGAAGCATGTGGCAAGGCCAGATGTGGTATGCTCTCACGGTCTCCAAAGTTGGCATTATTTTGAGCTTCACTTGGCAAGGTAATTGGATGTGGTGTGGCAAGTTTGTTTTCCCATGTGGCGTATGGGGCTCGCTTGGTAATTTTAAAATATTACCAAGGAATAATTACAATATTTTTAAAAAATAATTATCCCTCTTTTGTGGGATTTCTACAGACTTTGCAATTTCAAATACAATGCAATATAAAACCTAAAGGTTTTTATGGAATTTTGTTGACTACCACATGTCACCACCTAATTGGTCCACTTGGCGTGCCCTCATTTCACCACATCATCTTGTGACACCACATTTTACCTGTCGAACCAGAACTTTAACAACCTATAACTTTTGCATAAGGTGTCCATTTTGCAAACCGTGAAAAGAGTCAGAAAGATCTCAATGAACTCTATGCTGTGAAATTGGTTTCATCACAATTTAGAAACTTTCCCTGAATTAAACTTTGGATCAAAGCATATCAAAATTGACTAAAAGGCCACTACAATTGGTGTGTCAAGTATAGAACATTTGAACTTGGTGATCCTATTCTTAAAGAATACCATGGTTAATAAGAAGCATAAATTTAAATTCAAACCAAACTGGATAAGGCCTTTTATTATTACTATAGATTATGGATCAAGAACATACAATCTCACCACACCATATAGAGATAAACTTCCTAAGTTGATGAATATTATTCACCTTAAGTAGTATTATGCTTGAGTGCTAGGGTGTATTGTCTGTAAGGACCATTTTAGTTATGTCATTTTGTCCCTTTTATTCCTTATATGAATATCATACTTGTCATTCCTCTTATCCCATTCCATCTACTTTACCATTCCATTCTATCACCCAAGCATGTTTAAAATCCTATCTACCTAGCCGTTTGACCTTGGTTTTTATCATTTGTTGCACATTTTCAGCACCAAGGAATCCAATCAGTTTCATAAAAAATTTCAAGTACTTCAAATAGAGATCATATTTTGGAGTAGTATGATAGAAGTTTTGATAGTTTCATCCTTCATTTTTGGTTCTTTTCTTATCACCAATCTTGCTACTAATTATAACTGCCTTTGAGAAAATTAATACCATTGATCTATGTCATTATAGCCTAGTTATAACCACCTATAGGAAAACTAGGGGAAACATTTATTTATTGAGCCTTGATGTACCAACTTTCCATTTTGTATGCCCTACTATGCCTTTTTACCAACTATGCCTATTTTGTTTGAATTGATGGCTATGCTAGTCAGGTTCCTCCATTATAAAGGTAGAACAACAGTGACTTGAGGTCCTATTTTTGGACTATGTAGGTAGCGCTAAATACTTTTTGAGGTTAGATCAGTCACCCCTATGCCATATTCTTTCTATTTTGAGATCAACCTAAGTTTGAACGCTCTCATTTTTTTATGAGCAACCTAATTTTGAATGCTCTTGACATTTTGTGAGCAACCTAAATTTGAATGCTCTCATCATTTTGTGAGCAACCTAAGCAACACTCTCATCATTTTGTGATCTTGAACCATTTAGTGTCTTGTCATTCTTGATCAAGTTGAGATAATTAAAAAAATTCCAAAAATATTTGTAAAATTGGTAGAAAAGACCAAAAACAGTGACCACTTCTTTGCCTCAAGGATTCTAGTGTAATGAAATTACTTCAACAATAAAGTAGAATAGCATAAATAAATCCAAATATCACTGTAATATATCTAAATATATGATAATAGACAAGCCACTTCAAGGGGGCAACCTCCACAAGCTTTAATAAGAATAGAATTCATAATATGATGATAAATAGTTACCAACTACCTCTTATCTATAGTCTATCTAGGCCATGGTTACTCCATAGGCCGACCTACTAATCAAAAGAAAGCATAGATAAATGTAATATAACATCAAAGAGGGATAAGTAAGCCACAAGTTGGCTAATACTATCCTCATACATGTGATAGGTTAGGGGTGTAGCATGCCCTTCCCGTTCAAACCAATGTTGTCCTCAACATTGAACAACTCTAGATGTTGTTGCAAAAAATCTTCACCTTCCCAAGTTGCATCTTCACTACTCTAGTTTTTCCAGTTGATCAAATATTCCCTAATCTCTCTAGTTCTCAACCTCTTAGTACGTGTTTGGAGGATCTTCTCTGGTTCCAAAATGACTCATCCTTCTTCATCTAGTTCTGGGAGCTCTGTCTAGGCTGAAACTTTCTGTCTAATGACCTTCAAACAGGAAACATGAAATACTAGGTGTATGTGAGATGAATGAGGTAACTCGAGCTTGTAAGCCCCACTTCCAAGTTTTTATAGAACCTGATAAGGGCCATAATACATAGGAGCAAGTTTGTTGTCCTTTTTTATTACTTTAAGGACATTTGCTTGTAAGGCTACAAATGAATAAATACCCAGTCACCCACCTCAAAATTTTGCTCACTATGGTGTTGATCTACTTGTTGCTTCATCCTATGTTGTGCCAAGGCCAAATTCTCTCTCAAACTAGCCAGAACCTCTTGTTAATGTTGAATGTGCTCTTCCACATCTCAAACCTTGGTGTGCACCTTTAATGAAGAAGTGATGGAAGGTGGATGGTAACCATATAGTCCTAAAAATGGAGACATTTTAGAAGAGGTATGGAAAGATGTGTTATACCACCATTCTATAAGTGGTAGCCATTTAACCCAATGTTCTTGTTTATCTGATACAAAACAATGGAGATACCCCTCTAAACATTGGTTAACCACTTTAGTTTGTCCATCAGATTGGGGGTGGTAAGATGAGCTATGAGCTAGCTGAGTACCCAAACAAGAAAATAGTTCAGTCCATAAATTACTAGTGAAAATAAGATCACGATCACTTACAATTATTTTTGGGGTTCCATGTAATTTGAGAACTGCTTCCATAAAAATAGCTGCTACTGTACTTGCTAAAAATGGGTGTGAGAGAACACAAAAATGGGCATATTTTGTAAGCCTATCCACAATGACCAAGATAACATTCTTACCTTCAGAACAAGGCAACCTAGTGATGAAATCCATGGAAACCTCCTTCCACCTTTGACTAGGAATTGCTAATAGTTGTAACAGACCTGGGGTCTTAACTATTTCACCTTTATTCTATTGCCATATCAAGCATTCTTCCACAAACTTTTTTACATCTTCCTTGAGTCCTTCCCAAAATAATTCTTTCTTAATTCTATGATAATTTTTCAAGAACCCTGAGTGTCCCCCAATTGGAGATGCATGCAACTCTGCAAGAATCTTATGCTTAAGCTCTGAATTTTTTCACAAGTATAACCTACCCTTATACCATAGGACATTACATTTCCATTAAAAATTTTTAGAGGCTAAATTACCTTGCTGGAGATTTTGAATTAGAACCTGTGTATCCTTGTATTGCTCCCATTCTAACCTAGCTTCATCCGCCAAATCTGGTTGCAACATGGACATTGCACAAAGTAATGCTTCTATGGATGCATCCCATATGGATAGTGCATCTACCACTACATTATCTTTACCCTTCTTGTAGATGATTTCAAAATCATAAGCCAACATTTTGGTTACCCATTTTTTTTGTTCTTTAGATGATAATCTTTGTTCCAAAAAGTATTTGAGACTATCATGATCTATTTTCACCTTAAAATGTCTACCCATCAGATAAGGCCTCCATTGTTTAACTACATGAAGAATAGCCATCATTTCTTTCTCATAGACAAGTTTTTGTAGATTCTTACCTTTGAATTGATGACTTTAAAATGCAATGGGTCTTCCTTCCTACATTAGTACTGCCCCCAATCTAGACCCAGAAGCATCACATTCAACAGTGAATGTCTGTGAGAAGTCTAGAGTAGCCAAAACTAGAGTGGTGCACATAGTTACTTTTAGTTTCTCAAATGCTTTGATGGCATCATCATTCTAATGGAAAGCATCCTTCTTTAGTAGTGTAGTGAGTGGAGCTATTATGCTACCATAACCTTTCACAAATCTTTTATAGTAACTTGTTAGTCCAAGGAACCCTCGAAGGTTTTTGAGAGTTTTTGGCATGGGCCATTCCATTATCTCTTTGATCTTCTAGGGATCAACTTTGACACCTTCATGGGAAATAATGTGACTGAGGTACTCTACCTCTTGTACTCCAAAAGCACATTTAGATGGCTTCACATAAAGTTGGTGCTTCTCTAAAACTATCAAGACATGTTTCACATGTTGCAGATGGGCTTCCCATGTCTGACTATAAATCAATATGTCATCAAAGAAAACTAGCACAAACTTCCTTAAAAAAGGCCTAAAAATAGCATTCATCAAGCTTTGAAAAGTAGATGGTGCATTTGTAAGACCAAAGGGCATTACCAAAAACTCATAATGGCCCTCATGTGTTCTAAAAGTAGTTTTATGAACATCTTCATCTTTGATTCTAATTTGATGGTACCCCAAGCGAACATCCAATTTTGTGATATAATTATCACCATGCAAATCATCAAGTAAATCATCAATTACTGGAATAGGAAACTTATCTTTGATGGTGTACTTGTTGAGTTCCCTATAATCTGGGCACATCCCCCATGTGTCATCTTTTTTTTGCACCATGACCACTGGTGATGAATATGCACTTTGGCTATGCTTGATGATCCCTACCTCCAGCATCTCATGGACCATCTATTCAATTTCACTCTTTTGTGCATATGGATATCTATATGGACTGATATTTGGTGGTTGACTACCTAAAATTAGTTAAATGGCATGATCATGTTCTCTTTTTAGTGCTATTCCTTTTGGCATGGCCCTAAAAATAGATGAGTGATCCTCAATAATTATTTGTAGATCAGGATGTGTAAATGCCTATGTGGGTTAAACTTTTATGGAGCATAATCATGCAATAATTCCCTCTACCCCATTTTTTAGCATCTTGGTCATCTGATGTGAACTAATCAATTGTGGAGATTTTTCATGTAATCCATGTAGTTCAATTTTCTTACCTTCAGAATGAAAGTGCATGGATAGTTCTTGGCAGTTCATCTCAATGGTACCTAAGGTTGTGAGCCATTGGACTCCCAAAACAATGTCTGTGTTACCCATGGGAATAGCAAACATAGGAGAGTCGAGATTGTACCCACCCATAGTAAGATTAATACTATGGCATTTGCCTAAAAAATTAATTGTGCCACCATCTGCAATTATGACTTGAAATTTTGGTATTGGGTAGATGAAACAATTCAATTGAGTGGCCAACTTATGGTTTATAAAGTTGTGTGCTCCCTGAATCAATCAACACTTTCACCTTCTGTTTCTTGAGAAAACCCACCACTTTAAGAGTTTGTGGAGTGTTAATACCTTCAAGTGCATGACAAGAGATTGTAGGTTGGGAATATTTAGGTACCTCCTCTATATCTTTCTCGTCATCATTGGAGGCATCATCTACTTCTTCATCTTTGTTTGGTCTCTCAATGTAGAATAGCTTCTTCTCAGCACATCTATGTCATTTACTCCACTTGCTGTCACAACCAAAACATAATCCTTTTGCATGCTTCTCTTCAATTTGAGGAGGGGTCAATCTAATAGGTGGAGGAAATATTGGTGATGATATGCTATGATCTTTGAACTGAGTGATGTTGTTTTCAAAATTGGATTCACCCATTTTTGTGAATAACCCCCTACGAAACTTGTCCATTTCATCTTTTGTCTCTCTAAGTTTGGTCATGAGATGAGTTTTGAATTCATTCTCATCTTGGCCTCAAAACGTGAAAGTGGTTACGATCTCATTGCGGCCAAGGTTTCCCTCCCCCAGATTGTCTCCTTCCAGAGTTAGTCTTTTCTTTCATTCCCTGTAGGGGCGGCAAATTTTGCCGACTCTACATTTTTCCTTGTTTTTGTGTAAGGGAAGAAAATTTTGCTGCCCCTGCACCTTTGCTTACAAGGGCAACAAATTTTACCACCCATGCACTTTGACATGCAAGGGCGGCAAATTTGTCCACCCCTACACTCGAATGAACCGGAACATGCAAGGGTGGCAAATTTTGTCGCCTGAGCATGTCTCGATAACCATGTGTGGCATTTATTGCCATGTGCAGTGGGTTGTTGGGGTGGGTTTTTCACCCCATATAACCTAATTTGAGCCTCTTTCTTCTCATTACTTCCTCCTCTCCTCCTGCCTCTTGCGTTTGAGCAACCCAGTTGACGAGTCAAAGTGCATTTTGGTAGATTCAACCTCGTGGTGCATGCGGTTTCTCAGGTAGGTCTTGTTTTTAACATTTCTTTTCATCTTCTTTTCTCATTTTGCTTAGCATTTTGTTAATTGTTTTTGTTTTTGGTTTTGTTTTTTTTTTGTTATCTTTTCTTTCTTCCTCTTCCCATGCCCGCGTGCTTCCTCTCCACCTCGCCGCGAGCATTGTTTTCTCCCTCTCCCTTGCCCGCGGGTTTCTCCCAAAAGCTCACGTGGGCGACATTTTTTATCGCTTGTGTTTTGGCCTCCAAATTCAACCTACAGAGGCGGCGATTTCCACCACCTACGCATTCCCAACCTTTAAGCCACGTCGGTGGCAAATTTTGCCGTCGATGCAGCCCAAAGTGTAGGAGTGGTGATTTTTGCCACCCTTGCATGTTTTTCCAACCCAAAGTGCAGGAGCGGTGATTTTTGCCGCCCCTGCACATTTTTCCTACCCAAAGTGCAGGAGCAGCAATTTTTGCCGCTCATGTAGTTTTTTTGTAGGGGTGGTGAATTTCGCTGCCCTTACCTATTTTTTAGCTTTTTGCAAGGGCAGCGATTTTTGCTGCCCATGCATTTTTTCCCCCAAATATTTCTAACTCCAAAGGAATTTCCCACCTATCCCTTTCTTTCCCTTTCTTCCTCATTTTTTGCTCCTCTTGACCTAGCCTATTTAAGTGACCTCCATGGTCATGATCACTCAAAATGCATTTTCCTCATTCATCTTCTCTCCCCTGATTGTTGTGATCATGACTATAGTTCAATCAATGAACTCCTACACATCTGCTCCCATCTGGTCAAGATCTTTCCCAATGACAGAAGCATCTCTCAAAAAGGCAAAAATAATGAAATACAAGTATCAGGGCATCTTTTTGCTCACATCGGTCTCCTCAAATGTCGATGACATTTGGGACATCGAGATTAGCCATGTGGACATGGCTGAATTCTTAACCTGCATAAAGGTGATGAACCCCAGCACCGAGATGAAAAGAATTGTCGAGAGCAACACCCACCTGGTGGCTGCCTTTTCGGTAGCAGCGCATCATACTAAATTCATCCTCCAATGCGCTCACTTCTACAACAAAGAGACCAGGTTGGTCTCAGACACGAGCAGTAATATGGTGATTCAGTTGGACCCTAAATTCATTGATAAAGTTTTCATGTGCCCTCCGACCACTGAAGTAACCCAAATTGACTTCATGGATGCTCAGAAGGAGTATGACAAAGACCCTGAGAGGGTGAAGAAAGTTATGAACTATAAGTGGTTGAAGTCCCCTAAGATAAGCTTATCAAGATGGCCATAGAACTTTTTGAGGAGCGACTTCATTGAGGAAGTTGGTGACTTGATCACCCTTCTAAGCAGAGTACAGGGCCTCTTGTCTTCTTCACTATTCCATGAATGGATGTATCCATTCATTAAAATCATCCTCCAAGGCAAACAAGCCATCTTTTGGGGAGAGCAGATTAGCAATGCCCTCTATGAGCAGCTGACCAAAGTGTAGACCTCTCACAAGTTCTAAATGACTTTGTGCCTTGTGTACATAACTACCACAATGCAAAATTTTCCAGGCTTGACCATGGAGGAGGATAGAAAGACAACCCCAGTATACTCATACTATCCTCAACTGACTCTACAAGGATCGACTCGTCACTTCAAGAGGGTAAATAATGCCTTTTTTGCTACTTTTTTATGTCTCTTCGACCCACAGCTTAAGCAGAAGAGATTATCAGATGAGGCTTGGACAGTGGTCAATGATTATGGTTGCATGTTCCTTCAATTCCCCACCTTCTGCTATCTTCGGGTCAGCTTCTACCAAGGCTATCCCTACATGCTCCCTAGGTTCCCTTCAAATAAGTTAGTGCTAATAAAATTTTGTCGACAACTGATTATCATGCATACCAGACAGATGGAGCTGAAGAGACTAGGTTTCAAGTTTTTGATCGAGATTGGCAGGTATTCCATTGCCACATCAGCCACAGCCAAGGTCATGGAAATTGAAATGCAGATGGTTACTTTAAAACCATTCAAGAGATGGGAAAAATTTGACTACAGGGGAGTCAAGGACAAGATCAGGAGGAAAATCCAATTCCATGAATCTATGATTGAGGATGTATGGATCAACCTCAGGATGGCCAAAGAAATCAGGAAAATGGACTTTTGCAAGCTGACCCTTGAACAGATTGAATATCTAAAGCTTGTAGAGATCTCCTCTAGTCTGATCAATGATAAAAATATCATCAATAGCAAATACCTGGCAGAAAAGGTTGTTGGTTCCCCTCTCCCTCCAACACAGTGGTCTCAGAAGGAGCTGACTTCCCTGAGGAAAAGATTTGAACCAATATTGGCTAACACCAATGATTGGTTAGCAGCCAAAGGGATCATCCTGAAAGAATTCGTCACTGGGTCTGAGGCTGAATATCAAGTAGAGTTGAAGAAGTAGGCAAAAAATAGAACTAAAAACAAAGGTGATGTACCTTCCTCTTCTAGGCTTCACAAGCCTAAAATCATCTTTGTATCTAAGAAGCCTAAGGCCACTGAGGAGCTTGAAGCGACATCAAAAAGAACTGAGGAACAGAGTCTTCAGACACAGGTAGCATAGCCAATGGAAACTAATAATCAACCATCAGGGCAGCCAAGCACTGGACCTCCACTCTCACCAGAAGAAGCGTAGCCACTCAAGAGCACCTCTCCTTCTCCTCCTCAGTCTCCTGTGGTACCTTCTTCTCTTACCTCTCTAATTAGTGTTCCCTCTTTTGGAGCTGCTTCTCCTTCTAGAGTCATATTTGGTGATCCTCAAAGCACTTTTGGAAGTTCTCCCCACTCTTCTAGATCCATCCCTAGTTTATCATCTCCTTCCTTTAACTTGCCAGCAAGCCCTACACCTGAGCCAAAATTAGTAGTTGGTACAGTTTCACCGGTTACTCCAACTACAACCACTGTCACTACTAGTAGTATAGAAGCTGCTGCAATAACACCAGTAGAGGGAACCATTACCACAGTAGGTACTTCTCTCCCACCTTGGATGTCTACTTTCACCCCCAAAAAAAAGAAGTCAGCCATCTCTCTAGATGACTTTGACTTTGGCAAAATAGTGCCAGTGAAAGCTAAAGCTCCTAAGAGGCCAAGGATCCTCTCAAAATTAGTCGAGAAAAAAGAACAAATTTTTTTGGAAATGGTCAAGCCTCCACAGGATGTAACCCTTGAGGGTTTTGAGATGAGTAGCTATTCCATCTCTCATGTTGAACTTCGTAAAGTCACTCACGAAGGTGCGAAAAGTGATCTTTAGGCTGCTATGGACATCATGGTTTAGAAATTCGAATGAGAGAAGGAGATGAAAGATTATTACAAGGCCAAAATAGAGCAGCTAACGACAGTAATAAGAAGGTTTACTCTTTCTCCTGAAGTAACAACTCTAGAGGTCTTCTCCATGGATGACCCAGTCATTCAAAAAGCAGAAAAGACTTATTTGAAGGGAAAAGTCATGGAGGACTATATTGAAAGGATGCATACTCAGGGAGTTTCATTGCTGTCAGAGGTTGTAGAAAGGATGGATAAGATGAAAGTAAAAGTAGAGTTAGATGACTTTATCTCCCTTATCTCTTAAGAGATTGGTAGTTTGGAAAACGCTCTTAGTAGATAGAAGGAAATGAAAGATCTTAAGAAAAATACCTTGATATCTATTTGTGCCATCTCCAGCAAGGACTCCTATATTGAAATCAAGGAGTCACTAATCTTCAAGATTCATGTACTCAAAGATCTAATTGATGATCTCAAAGCTTTCAAGGAGGCTAGTGAGAAGAGTGACCTGAGCCTACTGAATAAATTAGAAGAGCTGCCATGCAACTTGACCTCTAAAGACAATCAGTTCCTTTCAGCAAAAGAAATGATTTAGAATTTCAAGGAGATGATTCAGAGAGATTTTGAAGAAAAATCCTTCTCAATGTCTTCAGTAGACAATATTCTAGACACTCAGTTAACTTTAGAGAATCTAAAATCCAGGTTAACTGGCCACGCTAAAGCCATCACAGCATTGAAGGATGCACTGATCAGAGCCAGAATCATCTCCAAGAACACAGTTGCACCAGATAGCATAAAAATTCAGGTATCCATCACTATGTTTGATGCACATATGAAAAAATCTGGCAGTAAGAACTGAATCTTTCTCCCCTTCTTTCTTTTTCTCTCCTTATGCACTTCTATTTTATGCAAAGTGCATGCAATTTTGAAACATGTAATTACATGTAAATATTTCAAAAAAAAATTTGAAAGTCAAAGATGAGTCATCTTTGACCGAGATAATTTTTGTATTTTATTATTTTATGTTTTTTGAGGATTTTCTCCCTATATATAGTGTAGACCTCATTTGTAAATAGGCTTGAAAAAATTAATAACAAACACTCTGCTAAAATTGAAGCAACTTTTGAGACTTTGTGCTCAAATTTGTAAATCATATTTTGTTGAATGAATGAGAAGCATGTTATTTCAGACTTTGTGTTGAGATTGTCTGTGCTATTTAGGAAATAGTTTTTATGTCCTTTTTCCTAGTAACATCTTATTCATCTGATTTAATAAGCAAAGTGGATGTGTTTATATTATCTAAGGGTGCTTCTAAAGGATAGAGGATAGACTTTGAGCTATTTTTATCTTTCAGATTTAGTTATCTTTTGTAATTTCAGGCAGAGACTTTGTGCTTCATTTCATTCTACGGTTATGCTTGTTCTAGATCTGTGGAAGAAACTACATAAGACTTTATGCTTACGTGGGTTTTCTTGTAGACTTTGTTAATTCAAGTGATCTTTTGCTCTTTGTTTGATACCATTCCTGAAAGAAGAGGAGTGTTGTTAGCTTTAGACCAGGATTTCTCTTTTTTTTTCTTTGTACATTACCTCTGAAAGAAGAGAGGTAGATGTGGTCATACCACCCTCTGTGTTATTTTTTGCTTAATTATATATATATATCCAGCATGTAAGTAGTTATAGGGAACCTCCCCTTGATGAGAGGAGAGATTTACTTTGTAAAGATCTAGTAAACCCATGCTATTCATGGTGTAAATCTCCCTATGTTGTGGTTGATATACCCATTTTATCATCAGTTAGTTGATGACAAAATATTCACCCAACATTTTTTTGGTGACCCCATTGGGGACCTCAGATGTGCAGTCTGAAACCTCAAGTTTTAGATTGAAGCAGTCCCTACCCTTATCCATTACATAGTCTAGCAACTCCATTCCATGTCTTACCCATTATCATTATAGCCTTATCATCTACCTCCATTACATTATCTGGTCTACAAAACTAGAGCCACTGGGAAGAACATGCATTTTGAAGTCTCAAGCTTCAACTTGAAGCAATTTCAGTCCTTTTTTCATTTTAAAATCTGGCAACTCCACGCTACACTAGAAGCCAGAGATCTAAGGGTGTTGTTAACCCTATGTTTGAGTTGGCGCATCAAAGTAACTTTGACCTCTTTCCTCTGTCACCTTTCCTCCAACATTCTAAGAGTTTTCTTCCTAACTCTATCAGGTCACCAAAACAAGGTAGAGCTTCTTTTCCTCTGGTTAACCATGCCCTGCCAGTAAATACCCCACCAAGGTTTGTTATCCCACCATTTAATTAGCCTAACATTATGGCTCAAGGCCCGTGGGGTAATTCCTTTGGTCCTCTCAATTTGACTGCACCTTTGCATGAACTACCTTGTAGTTCTAGAAAAAAAATCTAAGTTTTTTGGTGATGGAAAGTTTCATCCTGACGAGCATATTACCGCTTTCTCCATAGCATGTGGCATGATCAGCATGGAATTCAAAGATATAGCAATTAGACTTTTTGTGGAAAATTTGCAAGGAGCTGCCACGGATTGGTTCTATCACCTGCAAGCCAAGTCAGTAACAGACTGGGATACGCTCAAGTCCAAATTCGAAGCTAGGTTTAAACCTGCTAAAGATGCACATGCTTTGTTGGCTCAGCTAACACAGTTGAAGAAAGAATCTCAGGAACCTATGAGGGATTTCATAGCTAAATTCAACAAGTTGAGAAATCAGATTCCAACTGTGGCTCAACCCACGCCAAAAAATCTCAAGTATTTTTTCATCAATTCATAGCTTCCTAAAGTAAGTTTCCTGTTGAGGTGAGCTAGCCCTATGGATCTAACCTTGGCTCAAAGTTTGGCTACTGAGATTGAGGATGATCTTATCCTGGCAAGTAAAATCAGAAAAGAATCTAGTAAAAATAAATTCTCTTCATCTACTGAGAGTTCTTCAGGTACTACAAATCATATGGTGCAGAAATTAATGAATGAATTGATAGCTTTGAAGAGGTAAATAGCCCAAGGTACGTCTGCTCCTACCTATCGAGATGTACCTAAGAGAACATTCCAAAATCAACAATATCAAGGTAATGCTACTCGAAACTAAGGGTAATCCAATTGCCTACCTCCCCCTCTAGGGAGATTAGCCATTGAAGTAGTGCCTGCCAATTCAGCGGTCAGTTACTTGGAGGCTGAGCACGAGAACTCATTCCAACCTCAGTTAGACCAACAAGAAGATGTTAATCTCTTCGATGAACAAGAAGAAGAATTAGCTGGCGACTCTAATATCAGTTTCTTAGATTACCAAGACGAAGCAGGAAGTAAAGGGGAGGGTTTAGATGGATCTTACACTATTTTCACCAAATCTCAAAATTAGTCAACTTCATAGACTGACAAAGGAAAGGCAGATGAGGAGCCCCAGCCAGTGGTCTCTATTGTCAAATGAGGGACTCCATTGCCTCTGCAATCAAAAGATCATATAACTCATAAAAAAGCGAGTACTCTCAATCACTTGATATCTTCCACTTCTGCTACTCAGACCAGTGCCGCACCTGTTAAAGTCCCTGATGATGGACTCTCTTCCTCTGTTGCAAGTTCTTTTCAATTATTTGATATAATTGATCATGCTAGAAAGACTAAAATTCAAATGATAGAGGTTGAATATTCGAGAGCTAATCCAGAATAGTTTGATAGGTTAACAAAATATGTAAAAAACAAAGTCATCCCCGTAGGACAAGATTCTTTAAAAATTGTTCCTGATCCCCCTAAAGACAAATCGGCCCAAAATAATCTTGTTGTGGCTCCTCCTGTTGCACTCGAGAAAATAGAACTTTTCTATGTTTTCCTACTTATAAATGGTTATAAACTGAGTAATTATATTATAGACTCTGGAGCTTAAGATAATTTCATGCCCGCGAAAGTAGAAAATTCTCTTGGCCTAACTTTGACCAAAACATTTGGGAGGTGTTTCTCCATGGAAAATAAGCAAGTCCCTCTCCTTGGTCAAATAAAAGATGCTTAATATGCCTTCGCGACTTTTCTAGAAAAGCAAATAAAAATGATGGTTTTAGTGGTTGATGTTCCAACATCTTATGGCATCCTATTTGGGAAAAATTTCTACAAAGATGTTGGAGGTGAGCTAAGTATGGACTTGTCAGAAGCAAGGATTCTAGTTCAAGGTGTCATGAAGAAGTTGCTTTCTAAAAAAGAAGCAAGGTATGTAGTTACCCGATCATCGGCACTGGAAGCTCAAATTTTATTTGAGTCCTCAGGCATGGGCAACTACTTTCTATCTACAGATGAAACCCATGAGACATCTGATGAAACCCCTCTGAGCAATAACTTCAGATTGTGTTCAGTCGATACAGCTAAAAATTTGACAAATCAAGATGAACACATGGAAGAGCCTCTTCCCCCAAATAGAGGAGTTTTTAAAGAAAAAATAGCACCTAACGAGGTATGGACCTTAGAATTTGATGGTAGCTGCTCTTCTACTGATTCGGGAGTCAGGGTTGTGTTGGTATCTCCTCAGGGAGATATTATCCCTTTATCTTATAAATTACAGTTCAACAATACCAACAACACGACTGAATACGAATCCCTATTGCTTGGACTATAGGCTACAAAAAAGGGGCATTAGGCTACTCCATGCTAAAGGGGATGCTGAGTTGATAGTCTATCAGGTGAGGAACCTCTATCAGATGAAAAATGAAAGGTTGTGTCACTATCGCAACCTGGTCTGGGATCAAATTGAAATTTTTGATGCTTTTAATATCTCTGCCATTCTAAGAGAACTCAATGACTGGGCAGATGCATTGGCTGTCTCTACCACCCTTTTAGTCCCTCACCCAAATTTTAAGGGAGATAAGTATACTATTGAGCTGGTCTTTTGACCAAGTGTACTAGATAATGCCAGCCACTAGCAAGTGTTTAACAACGATGATCAAATCATTGCCTTCTTAGAGCAAAAAGACAGTTTTAAACAATTACGTTTTGAAGGTAGTAAACTCTGAGAATGTGAAACAACTCCTGAGACCAATACAGATGCAGGTGAGGATTTCCTACAGCTTAAGGGGAATAAAATTCCCAAAGGCTTGGTCTCTTTAGAGAAATTATTTGATAATCATGACAGGTTCATTAAACAATAGCAAACAGATTCGAAGTCCTCTCAAGACTTTGATTAGGTAAACTTGGGAACCAAGTGCGATCCTAAGATGGTAAACATTAAGAAATGCTGCACTCTCGAGGAAAGATTTGAGCTTACTAGTCTACTCTGCCAGTATATGGATGTATTGGCCTATTCCTATGATGATCTAAAATCACTCAGGCTAAATGACATCCACCACAACATTCCCCTGAAAGCCAACTCTGTACCTTACACGCAAAAATCTAGGTAGTATAATCCAAAAATCTTAGGTACTATTTTAGCTGAGATATAAAAGATGCTTGATGCCTAGATAATTTTTCCAATCCATCACTCAACATGGATTGCCAACATAGTACCCGTCAGGAAGAAGAATGGCAAAATTTGAATCTGTGTAGTTTTCAAAAACTTAAACCAGTTGTCCTTAAAAGATAACTACCCCCTTCCTATCATGGATCAAGTCCTGCAGATGGTAACAGGTTTAGAAATGTTATCCATGCTAGATAGTGTTTTGGGGTACAATCAAGTCGAAGTCGAGAAAGTAGATCAATACAAGACAGCGTTCACCACACCTTGGGGCACATTCGCTTACCGAAGAATGCCTTTTGGTCTGATAAACGTAGGTGCCACTTTTCAAAGGGCGATGGATCTCGCTTTCAAAGATGAGATGGAAAAATTCATTATAGTATACCTGGATGATTTGACAGTGTTTTCAAAATATCGTTATGAGCATGTTCATCATTTACAAAAGATACTGGAATGCTGTCGTCAAAATGGTATCTCTTTAAACCCAAAGAAATTTGTCTTTGGAGTAACTGAAGGGAAACTTCTCAGACACGTCGTGTCCTAAGAAGGTATTAGAATTGATTCAGAGAGAGTCAAGTCCATCCAGGAACTTACTCTGCCTACCAGCAAGACCGTAGTGCACTCTTTCTTTGGAAAGGTGAATTTCCTCCGAAGGTTTATTCTTGAGTTTGCTGAGAAAACCCATCACATTATCAACATGATGAAGGGAAATGCTATGTTTAGGTGGACCTCTAAGGGTAAATCAGTGTTTAAGGAGATTAAAGAAGCAATCGCTCGTGCACCAGTATTAGTCTGCCCAAATTACACTAAAAGTTTCAAGATATATAGCTATGCCTCCAAACATACACTATTGGCTATTCTGGTCTAGCAAAATCCAAAAGGTGCAGAATCTCATATCTCATTCATGAGTTATCCACTTAAAGATCATGAGCTAAAATATTCCCTTATGGAGAAGGATGCATACACTATGGTCAAAGCGATCAAGCATTTCAAGTTTTATATCTTGAACTCTCACACCGAAGTTCTCATACCAGACACTACAGTAAAATCCATTTTGACTCAGTAGGAGTTCGATACGAAGAGAGGTAAATACATTGCCAAAACTCAGGAATTTGATCTAGACATCAAACCAACCAAACTCGTACGGGGGAAAGGTATTTGCCAGCTGATTACCAACAACATTTCAAGTGAAGTAGAAAGTGAAGGAAAAGCAATCGAAGGGGAAGGCATTCCTACGGTCCTCTTTGTTGCCACTACTGATGAGTGGTATTCTGACATTACTCATTTTCTGACATATGGTGAGTGTCCCGCTCATATTTCTTTTAAAGAGAAATGGAATGTTAAATTGAAAGCAGTTGGGTATGTTCTGCGGGACAATTGTCTTTACAAGAGAAATCTAGACGGGGCGTTCCTTCATTGCGTTGACAAAACTCAACAAGAAAGACTCTTAGAATCTTTCAACAATCTGGCCTGTGGAGGATATTTCTCTACACTGGTGATGACACACAAAATTCTATGAGCAAGGTATTATTGGTCCACGCTATTCCAGGATGCCTACAAATGGGTGCATAGGTGTGAATTATGTTAACAATTCATTGGAAAGCCTAAGCTGCCTACTTTGCCTCTCAAGCTGGTGGTGATCGAGGAACCATTTCAGTAGTGGGGTATTGACTTCATTGGGGTAGTCAACCCATCTTCAAGTACTGGATATGATTATGTCCTCACGGCAACAGATTATTTTACTAAGTGGGTGGAGGCCATCCCAACCAAGCATGCTACGTCTGAAGTGGTATGTAGCTTTCTCAAAGAAAATATCATCTCCAGGTTTGAGGTCCCACTAAAAATCATAACAGATAATGCGGCTTGTTTTTCATCACATGAAATTACTCAATTCTATTTTTATTATGGGATTACCTTGTCCCATACTTCAGATTATTTTCCTCAAGGAAATGGCCAAGCAGAATCAAGTAACAAGAACCTGGTCACTATTATCAGGAAGTTGGTGGATGACAATAAGAGAACGTGGCACAAAGCATTGTATGATGCTTTGTGGGTAGATAGAATAACACCAAAAGGGCTATAGGTATGTCCCCTTTTTAGCTCCTATATGGATTAAATGCAAAAATCCTCATTACCCTTGAACTGTCAATGCTTAAGTTAACTAAAGCAATCGAAGACTCAACCTTCGAAAGCTTAGTTGACAAAAGAATCATGTGTCTACACGAGCTGAATGAGTGTCAAACTATGGTAGTGGATCGAATTAAAGAACATCAAAACTGGGTGAAGGCCCTCTTTGATAAAAAAGCTAAAGTTTGCAGATTCCAAGTTGGAGATCAAGTCTTGTTGTGGGACAAGAGGCGAGAACCAAAAGAGATGCACGTCAAATTCGAATCCCTGTGGAGGGGTCCATTCATCATTTGACAGCTCTGTGGTGAGGCCAGCTTCTTGTTGGAGTACCAAGATGGAACACCATTTGCATTACCTCATAGTGGACAGCATCTCAAGCTGTTTAATCCTTGAGGCTTGAAGAAGTTCATTTGTACATATGTATAGTTTTTATGTTTTGTCTATTTTTCTTTCATTTTTCACTTGACTCCGTAGCCTAATGGCTTGGATGAAGGCACTTAGAGATTGGTTTCTACTCTCGCTAATCAAATTGATTAACGGGAGTTCCCCAACAAGAGCTAACTGTTGTTTCCAAAATTGGATTCACTTGTTTTTATGAACAACCCTTTACGAAACTTGTCTATTTCATCTTTTATCTCTCTAAGTTTGGTCGTGAGACAAGTTTTAAATTCATTCTTATCTTGGCCTCAGAACATGAAAGTGGTTATGATCTTGTTGCGGCCAAGGTTCTCCTCCCCCAGACTATCTCCTTCCAGAGTTAATTTTTTCTTCCATTCCCTATAGGGGTAGCAAATTTTGCTGCCTCTAAATTTTTCCTTGTTTTTGTGTAAGGGTGACAAATTTTGCCACCTCTGCACCTTTGCTTGCAAGGGTGGCAAATTTTTCCACCCATGCACTTTGACATGCAAGGGTGGCAAATTTTGCCGCCCCTGCACTCGAATGAACTAGAACATGCAAGGGCGGCAAATTTTGTCGCCTAAGCATGTCTCAATAACCATGTGCAGCATTTATTGCCATGCGAAATGGGTTGTTGGGGTAGGTTTTTCACCCCATATAACTTGATTTGAGCCTCTTTCTTCTCATTACTTCCTCCTCTCCTCCTGCCTCTTGCGTCTAAGCAACCTAGTTGGCGAGTCGAAGTGGGTTTTGGCAAATTCAACTTCATGGCGTGCATGGTTTCTCAAGTAGGTCTTGTTTTTAGCATTTATTTTTGTCTTCTTTTCTCATTTTGCTTAGCATTTTGTTATTTTTTTTTTTTTGTTCTCTTTTCTTTCTTCCTCTTCCCATGCCCGCGTACTTCCTCTCCACCTCATCGTGGGCATTATTTTCTCCCTCTCCCTTGCCCGTGGTCTTCTCCCAAAAGCTCACACAGACGGTATTTTTTGTCACCCATGTTTTGGCCCCCAAATTCAACCTACAAAGCCAGCAATTTTTGTTGCCTATGTATTCCCAACCTTTAGGCCATGTCGGCGGCAAATTTTGTCGTTGATATAACCCAAAGTGTAGGAGCGGTGATTTTCACCGCCCCTGCACGTTTTTCCAACCCAAAGTGTAGGAGCGGCGATTTTCATCACCCCTGCACATTTTTTCTGTAGGAGCGGCAAATTTTGTCGCCCTTACCTATTTTTTAGCTTTTTACAAGGGCGGCAATTTTCACCTCCCATGCATTTTTTTCTCCAGATTTTTCTAACTCTGGAGAAATTTCCCACCTATCCCTTTCTTTCCCTTTCTTCCTCATTTTTCACTCCTTCTCTTGACTCGGCCTATTTAAGTGACCTCCATGGTCATGATCACTCAAAATGCATTTTCCTCATTCATCCTCTCTCCCCTAATTGTTGTGATCATGATTGCAGTTCAATTAGTGAACTCCTGCACATCTGCTCCCATTCGGTCAAGATCTTTTCCAATGACAGAAGCATCTCTCAAGAAGGTGAAAACAATGAAATACAAGTATCAGGGCATCTTTTCACTCACATTGATCTCCTCAAATTTTGATGACATTTGAGACACTGAGATTGGCTACATGGACATGGTTGAATTCCTAACCCGCATAAAGGCGACGAACCCCAGCACCAGGATGAAAAGGATTGTCGAGAGAAACATCCACCTAGTGGCTACCTTTTCGATAGCAATGCATCATACTAAATTCATCCTCTAATGTGCTCACTTCTACAACAAAGAGACCAGGTCAGTCTCAGATGCCAACGGTAATATGGTGATTCAGTTGGACCCTAAATTCATCGATAAAGTTTTCATGTGCCCTCCGGCCACCAAAGTAATCCAAATTGACTTCGTGGATGCTTAGAAGGAGTATGACAAAGACCCTGAGAGGGCAAAGAAAGTTATGAACTATAGGTGGTTGAAGTCCCCTAGGACAAGCTTATCAAGATGGCCACAAAACTTTCTGAGGAGCGATTTCATTGAGGAAGTTGGTGACTTGATCACCCTTCTAAGCAGAGTACAGGGCCTCCCATCTTCTTCACTATTCCATGAATGGATGTATCCATTTATTAAAATCATCGTCCAAGTCAGCAATGCCCTCTATGAGCAGCGGATCAAGGTGAAGACCTCTCACAAGTTCTACATGACTTCCTACCTTGTGTACATAGCTGCCACAATGCAGACTTTTCCATGCTTGACCACAGAGGGGGATAGAAAGACAACCCCAATATACTCATACTATCTTCAACTGACTCTGCAAGGATCAACCCGTCACTTCAAGAGGGTAAATGATGCCTTTTTCACTACTTTTTTATGTCTCTTCGACCCACATCTTGAGCAGAAGAGAATATCAGACGAGGTCTGGATAGTGGTCAATGATTATGGCTGCATGTTCCTTCAATTCCTTACCTTCTGTTATCTTTAGGTCAGCTTCTACCAAGGCTACCCCTACATGCTCCCCAGATTCCCTTCAGATAAGCTAGTGTTAATGAAACTTTGTCGACAACTGATTATCATGCATACCAAATAGATGGAGCTGAAGAGACCAAGTTTCAAGTTTTTGATCGAGATTGGTAGGTATTCCATTACCACATTAGCCAAAGCCAAGGTCATGGAAATCAAAATGCAGATGGTTACTTTAAAACCATTCAAGAGATGAGAAAAAATTGACTACAAGGGAGTCAAGGACAAGATCAAGAGGAAAACCCAATTCCATGAACCCATGATTGAGGATGTCTGAATCGACCTCAAGATGACTAAAAAAATCAAGAAAATGGACTTTTGCAGGCTAACCCTTGAACAAATTGAATATCTCGAGCTTGCAGAGATCCCCTCCAGTCTAATCGATGATGGGAATATCATCAATAGCAAATACCTGGTAGAAAAGGTTGTTAGTTCCCCTCTCCCTCCAACACAGTGGTCTCAGAAGGAGCTGACTTCCCTGAGAAAAAAATTTGAACCAATATTGGCTAACACCAATGATTGGTTAGCAGCCAAAGGGATCATCTTGAAAGAATTCGTCGTTGGGTCTGAGGTTGAATATCAAGCAGAGTTGAAAAAGTAGGTAAAAAATAAAACTAAAAATAAAGGTGATGTACCTTCCTCTTCTAGGCCTCACAAGCCTAGAATCATCTTTGTATCTAAGAAGCCTAAGGCCACTAAAGAGCATGAAGTGGCAGCAAAAAGAACTGAGGAACAAAGTCCTCAGACACAGGTAGTCCAACCAATGGAAATAGACAATCAACTGTCAAGGTAGTTAAGCATTGGACCTCCACTCTCACCACAAGAAGCACAACTACTTAAGAGTGCCTCTCCTTCTCCTCGTCAGTCTCCTATGGTACCTTCTCCTATCTCTTTGATCAGCGTTCCCTCTTCTGAAGCCACTTCTCCTTCTAGAGTCATATTCGATGATCCTCAGGGCACTTCTGGAAGTTCTCCCTGCTCTTCTGGGTCCATCCCCAGTTTATCATCTCCTTCCTTCAACTTGCGAGCAAGTCCTACATCTGAGCTAGAATCAGTAGTTGGTATAGTTTCACCAGTTACTCCAACTATAGCCACTGTCACTACTAGCAGTATAAAAGCTGTTGTAGTAACACGAGCAGAGGGAACCATTACCATAGCAGGTACTTCTCTCCCACCTTGGATGTCTACTTTCACCCCCAAAGGAAAGAAGTCAGCCATCTCTCCAGATGACTTTGACTTTGGCAAAATAGTGCCAGTGAAACTTAAGGCTCCTAAGAGGCCAAGGATCCTCTCAAAATTGGTCAAGGAAAAAGGGAAAAAAAATTGGAAATGGCCAGGCCTCCACAGGATGCAACCCTTGAGGGTTTCAAGATGAGCATCTATTTCATCTCTCATGTTGAACTTGGCAAAGTCACTAACAAAGGTACGAAAAGTGATCTTCAGGTTGCTATGGACATCATGGTTCAGAAATTGGATCGAGAGAAAGAGATGAAAGATTATTACAAGGCCAAAACAGAGCAGCTAACGGTAGTAATAAGAAGGTTTACTCTTCCTCCTAAAGCAGCAACTCCAGAGGCCTTCTCCGTGGATGACCCAGTCATTCAAAAAGTAGAAAAGACTTATCTGAAGGGAAAAGTCTTGGAGGACTATAGTGAAAGGATGCATACTCAGGGAGTTTCATTGCTATCAGACGTTGCAGAAAGGATGGGTAAGATGAAGAAAGTAAAAGTAGAGTTAGATGACTTTGTCTCCCTTATCTCTCAGGAGATTGGTAGTTTGGAAAAGGATCTTAGCAGATGGAAGGAAATGAAGAATCTCAAGAAAAACACCTTGATATCTATTGATGCCATCTCCAGCAAGGACTCCTATGTTGAAATCAAGGAGTCACTGATCTTTAGGATTCATGTACTCAAATATCTAATTGATGATCTCAAAGCTTTCAAGGAGGCTAGTGAGAAGAGTGACCTGAGCCTACTGAATAAATTAGAAGAGCTGCCATGCAACCTGACCTCTAAGGACAATCAGTTCCTTCCGGTAGAAGAAATGATTTAGAATTTCAAGGAGATGATTTGGAGAGATTTTGAAGAAAAATCCTTCTCAATGTCTTCAGTGGACAATATTATAGATGCTCAGTTAACTTTGGAGAATCTAAAATCCAGGTTAACTGGCCACGCTAAAGCCATCACAGCATTGAAGGATGCATTGATCAGAGCTAGAATCATCTCCAAGAACACAATTGTGCCAGATAGCATAAGAATTCAGGCATCCATCACTATGTTCGATGCACATATGAAGAAATCTAGCAGCATGAACTGAATCTCCCTCCCCTTCTTTCTTCTTCTCTCCTTATGCACTTCTATTTTGTGCAAAGTGCATGCAATTTTGAAAAATGTAATTACATGTAAATATTTCAAAAAAATATCTGAAAGTCAAAGATGAGTCATCTTTGATCGAGATATTTTTTATATTTTATTATTTTATGTTTTTTGAGGATTTTCTCCCTATATATAGTGGAGACCTCATATGTAAATAGGCTTGGAAAAATTAATAGAAATCACTCTACTGAAATTGAAGCAAATTTTGAGACTTTGTGCTCAAATTTGTAAATCATATTTTGTTGAATGAATGAGAAGCAGGTTATTTCAGACTTTGTGTTGAGATTGTCTGTGTTGTTTAGGAAATAATTCTTATGTCCTTTTTCCTGGTAACATCTTATTCATCTGATTTAATAAGCAAAGTGGCTGTGTTTATATTATCTAAGGGTGCTTCTAAAGGATAGAGGATAGACTTTGAGCTATTTTTATCTTTCAGATTCAGTTATCTTTTGTAGTTTCAGGGGGAGACTTTGTGCTTCATTTCATTCTACGATTATGCTTGTTCTAGATCTGTGGAAGAAACTACGGAAGACTTTGTGCTTACATGGGTGTTCTTGTGGACTTTGTCAATTTAGGTGATCTCTTGCTCTTTGTTTGATACCATTCTTGAAAGAAGAGGAGTGTTGTTAGCTTTAGACCAGGTTTTCCCTTTTTTGTTCTTTGTACATTACCTCTAAAAGAAGAGAGGTAGATGCGGTCATACCACCCTCTGTGTTATTTTCTGCTTAATTTTATATATATATATATATATATATATATATATATATATATAGCACGTAAGTATTTATAGGGAACCTCCCCTTGATGAGAGGAGAGATTTACTTTGTAAATATCTGGTAAACCCATACTATTCATGGTGTAAATTTCCCTATGTTGTGTTTGATATACCCATTTTGTCATCAGTTAGTTGACGACAAAATATTCACCCAACAAGTGAATGGCTACTTCTTATTGGCTATGAATTTTTTCTCAGCTCTACTTGCCATGATAATAGAATTATAAATCTTAAGTGGATTAAACATGCGTACCTCATGTTGAATGTGGTCCTTGAGTCCACCCAAAAATAGGTCATTCAAGTTTGCTTTAGAAATTGTCTCCACACGTAAGGACAGGTTCTGAAAATGATGAATGTAATCCATGATGGAGCCAGTTTATCACAATTTTTTTAGTTGGCTGAAGTAATTCTCTGTTACACTATTGCCATAGTGTAATTGTATCTCCTTTGTAAAAATTGACTAGGTAACATTGAGAGTCATCTTTTTCTTTTGAGCACACAACCATCGATACCAAATGAATTGATCAGGTTCAAGATACAAGGATGCCATGGTAACCTTCTATCCACTTGGAATCTAATGTAGGTCAAAAAAAATCTGCATTTGGTTGATCCAATTGAGTGGATCTTTTCCATCAAATTTGCGCATATCCACCTTTGGTAATAGGTTCCTCTATGGCCATGGAATTAGATTTGAAGTAGACTAGTTAGGAGAACCACCCTAGTGGGGTTGTGCAATAGAGTTTAGCTTGATGATTTGACTGATTAATTTTCAAATCCATCATGATATCTCCCAAACTATCTTGTATGGATTGCATATTTGATTGTATGCCTTGCACCTCACTCTGAATGCCTTGCACACTATAGTCAAAATGGCTCACTTTGTCATCTATGTCAGAAAACCCTGGTAAAAAGGGTCTAGTACATCCCCCTTCTGACTCCATATCTTTATTTTTAGGAGTTTTACCTAGAGTTTCAGCACCCTTTCCTCAGCCTCGAGTTTTTGGACCTACCATAAAATGGTTTTATGATGTCAACCCTTATTGGTACTTTTGACCCAACTTTGACTAAGCAATTTTGGAATTATTTCAGCCTCAAATCAAAATATACAAAGAACATACCATATCCAAATTTTTCTAAGCTTTCCAAAAATGTAAATAACTCAAAAAAATTCTTTGAATTGCGCACTATAGAGTAATTTTATGAAAAACCATAAAATAGAAATAGCTTTTGTAAAATAGATCCAAATGAGCTTAAATTTTAATAAAAGCTTAATTTTATTATTTCACACCACCATTAAAAATTTTGTAGATAAATTCTCAACCATTTTTTATATATCACAAAATTTAAAAATTTAGTGATTCACCCACAATATTGCTCGAGATCACAACTCTGATACCACTTGTAATGAAATTACTTCAAAAATAATTTAGAATAGTAGAAATAGATCCAAATATGGCTGTAATATATCTGAATATATGATAATAGACAAGCCACTTTGAGGGGACAACCTCCACAAGCTTCAATAAGAATAGAATTCACAATATGATGATAAATAATTACCCACTACCCCCTATATATAGTCTATCTAGGCCATGGTTACTTCATAGGCCAACCTAATAATCAAAATAAAGCATATATAAATGTAATATAACATCAAAGAGGGATAATTAATCCACAAGTCGGGTAATACTATCCTCATACATGTGATAGGTTAAGGGCGTAACATCTAGGAACCCTTACTAAGTTGAAAGCAAAACACTTGTCACTTAGTTTCCCCATCCTTTTTGGCCTTTTCTCCCATCCACTTTCCATTTTGTAAGACCATTCCTTTTATTCTATCACATTCATTCTATTTGTTTTTGTTAGTTTTTATTTTCTTCCCATTTCCTAGGAGAACTACATTTGGCCTAAAGTTTTTATTAGATATTACATCCATGGAACTATGTAGGCAACGTCCACTTGCTTAATGCATCTAGAGACATCTCATCCATCCCCTTGTTTATCTTCTATTCCCCCATTTTGTTTGTTTGTTAAGTTGTCACCTATTTTCTAGGGGTAATATCCGTATGGTTTTTATTATGTTGTTTATTTATTTATTTTTGCCTATTTTATTTGTTTGTTTGCATATTTATTTACTTTTAGCACTATTACCTTAATTTAGTCAATGTGCATTCATTAGGTTATTCCTTATGTGCACCTATACTTGAATCCATCTATATTCATTTGCTAACATTGACATCATGGTTTTTATCATTGGTACATTATTTTCTATTGAGTATTGAATTTTAGGAGTCAATACTTATGTATATTTAAGCTAAGTCCTCATGATGTTATACCATGATGCCTACTAACATATGCTACAACAAAACTTAGCTTCAAGAAGTCTATTCAGTAAATGGTAACATCGACATCTCTTTGGCACCAGCATCCTAATTCAATCCCACTCATATCCCAAATAGAGTAATTAAGTAAATTAAATAATTTCAACCTTTGTTAGTTCAGATGAGCATCTCTCTACTAATAGGTTGTTCTAATTCATCATTTTCCCTCTATGTTAAATTACCCTCATCAATAGCTAATCAATCATGTTTACCATAATCAAGGTACAATGTTTATAACCGCCTATGGGCAAATCATTGCACACCGTCCCACCTGCATTTTCTCAATAATTATAACCACCTTTGAGAAAAGCATTGTGTTGCTACCTCTTTACTTTTTTTCACCCATACAGGGGCATGTTGTTATCTTGTTTGTCTATCCTAACTGGGGTAGCTCTATCTTCTCAATGATTATAACTACATTTGGACAAATCATTATGTTATCATACCACGTTGCCACTATCAAGGTACAATGCTTATAACCATCTTTGGGAAAACCAATGTACACCATCCCACTTGCATTGTCAGTGATTTTGACTACTTTTTCAAAATTATTGTGTTTTTCACCCCATCATCTTTCTTTTCTTTGGTCCCCTCATTTTGCTTCATTCTTTCTCAGGGACCGTTTGCTGACCTACTTGTCACAACCGTTCCCTCAAGGGGGAATCATATAATTGTTTTGTCATTGTTGCAATTGTAGGCATGCAAGACCTTTTCATTCTTTGAGAATATGTTATTGTGCTTATATCTTACAATGCCTTCCCAAATAGGGGCAAATTTTACACACTTAAATCTGTCAATCGATAACCTCCAATCAGGGTTTTGACTAATTCTTACTAAAATGCATAATTTGGCCTAAAAACACTAAAGCACATTAAAAGCTTTGAACCTAATATTATCAAGTGTCAATTTTGGCTAGGGTATCCCTAAATTGGATAGTATAATTTATGGACCAACTAACTTTGATCAGATAATTTTGAGTTAAAATGCCAATGTTGCACCTAGGTGCTCTGGATTGCTCTTTGCTATCAAATATCTTACATGAGACACGTGGCTTTATTATTTGGTGTTGGTAACATCCTAAATGGGATAATGGATCCAATGCATCTAATATTGAATTCCAATTCTAATCCAATCAAATTTTGGACCAATAACAAGGTATTTTGATCGATTTGAGAAATTTATGCACAAAGTGCTTAATCATTCTTAAGAGATAATTAAACCAAATTAGAGCCTAATTAAGAATTCCATGGAAACTTTTTGAATACTTATTTTTTTAAATGAATATTGAATATCTACGTCATCAAGTGACATCATTTCTTGGGAAGACATTCCTAGGCCATAAATGCATAAAATATCAAGGCTAACCCTCCCATGCCTCATTAATACCTCCCATGCCTCTAAAATGAACCTCTATCCCAAAGCCTATTTATGGATTTTTAATTACATAATTGGATTAATCCGTAGCCACACATCTCAATTTTGAGATAGATGGTTTAGGTTGATTATAGCCATTTGAAAAAATCTATAAATAGGAGGCTTTGCCACATAAATTTTAAGCTTAACTTGTGCAAAGTTACCATGCCAAATTGATTCCAAAAAGCTCTCACATGCCAAATTTATGATGCCAAATTATTGAATCCAAAGCCAAGCAAGGTGCCAAGGAGATATGGAGGTAGTCAAGATTTTATTAATGCAGACTTCATGAGCACAAACTGAGCAAGCCACTACAAAAAAACATTTATAACATCCAAAGAAGGTGAAGGATTCTTGTTTTTCCTTACTTTTTAGTTGTGCTTTTCATTTTTTTTTGTTATTAATCTCACCCTAGTAACTAGGCATGAAAGTTTTATTTTAGTGTGTTTTTTATTTGATTTATCCACTAACATAATACTAATCTCCCTTTTATCATCAAATTACTAATCTATAGTTAGCACATTGAAATACTCTTACAAATACTTCTCAAATAAGTTAGTAGAAATTTTATTAAATTCTGGAGCAATTCTGTTAAAATCCCTATCAACCTATTGAAATCTATAACAAGCCTACTGAAATCCATAGCAAGCTTAGTGAAATCCATAACAAGCCTAGTAAAATCCAAAGATATTATGAGATTCTGTAGAAAACCTGTAAGAGTCTATATCTTGACCAAAATACTAGATCTTATTGTAGAAGACTTCAACATGGTTACTCTTCATACTTTGAATCATTTTTAGCATATTATAAACTGCATATGCACTTATTGATATCTTTTTCTCAACAATCATTAGTAATAACCAAAGACTGGATAACAAAGAATTATAAAGACATAAGCATGATATATACTTACTATTTAATTTTAAATAAACTGAAAGTTTGGAAAATACATTTAGATCTAATTTTAATGCAAGAAAAAGGATGTTATTTTATGGATATAATGAGCTATTTTATGGACTCATTATGCGCAATGCCAAAACATTCTATGTAGTTATTCTTTATAAGCTCTATCAATAGAGCAGTGAATTATTTTTCCTCTGACATGACTTGATCACCTTGTACTAATATAACTAAGGTAGGACAAGTGTTATTGATTAGTTTTCATGAATTTTTTAGTTTCTCTTCTTCTCCAGTCTTTTCTTCTCGTAGCCTTGGGACTTCCTCTTCCAAATCTGATGCCTTCTACACACTTAATTCTTGAAAAGTAACTACTCCTTCAAGTTATTTTACTAGTGGTAGTTGGGTCACATCCAATGATGTTTCCATCATAGTGGTAGCAAGTGCCATGGATTTGGTCATAGGTGTTGTAGGATCAAGTGTGAATTGAGCCAATGGAAGTATGAAAGTAGTTTACCACATTGATGTAATAGGGACATCCCATAGACATTGGCTAAATATATGCAATGTTTCTTCTATGGCTTTTGTGTGATTTGTAGTTGTTGATTTTGCCTATGTTTTTACATCTTTTGAGCTTTTTGGCCTGGGTTTATACTTCAACATTGGCTTTAGTGTTAGATTTAGATTGTGCTTTAGCTTCCTCTTTAACCTTATCCTTATCATCATCTTAAGCATTGGTTTTAGCAACTACCTTAGCCTTAGCTTTGGCTTCAGCTTCAGCCTTAGTTTTGTCTTGGATTGCTTGTATTTCTACTGCATGTATGAGCTATTATTTAGTAGCCTTAGTTTGAGGTACTTGTTCCTTATATTTTGTTGCATAGCTTGTGCATTTTATTATATTTATTGGGCTTCCTCTTATTCTTTCTTATTTGCCTCTACTTCTTAATCTTACTTACACATAGCTTTTGCTTCCTCATCTTTCTTCCTTATAGCTTCAGCTTCTTCAGCTTACTTCTATGCAACCTCTACTTCCTGAACCTTCTTTTGTTTTTCAGCACCTATATCTTGCTACTTTTGTTATTGATATTGCATAGCTTCTTATTGTGTCACTTACAACACTACTATTGTGCTTGTTCTTATTTTTTCTTGTTCCTTTCTTAATCCTTCACCTCCTCAGGGTCAGGTGTGTCATGTACAATTTATTGTTCAGATGCTACCTCAGTCACAGTTATATCCATGGGTTCCTCATCACCTTCCAACTCAGTGTTAGATTCAATATGCTTAGGGGATTATGATTCACCCAGTTAGCCTTTGTATACAAATTCCTTTTTCCTAAGTTTAGTTAAAGGTTTTTGAATATACTTTTGCTTATTTATACCTTGGGGCTAAGGTCATTATTATGTTTCTTGAGATTGTTATGTACTAATTTCTTATCCAAGTTTGTTGAAGGACACCATCCTTTCTCACATAGTTTGTTATGGCTTAGGAGAAGGTTGTGTCTGTGGTCATTGGAACAAGGATAGTGTAGGATTTCCTTCTTTAGGTAAATATAGCATCTACATAATTGATGATCCTATGGTTGATTTTGAGGAAAATATATCAGCCTCCAACTTGTGCCAATCTACTTCTTGTCCTACATTATCAATAATAATAGAAGGAGGTGGTTGAGTAATATTAACCCAAAGGTATTTTCTTAACTAATTTTTTACTTGCCAAGTGTGCACTAATTTCCGAAAGAATAACTCCTTCTCCTCCTCTTTATCATACACCTCTTTTTTGATATCTTCCAACATTGATCAGAGCACTTCTTGTTCTTCTACCCCTAACTTAGGTAGGTCACAATCAACATCTATCTATGTAACCATGGGATTTTCAATCCAAGGCTTTATTTGATGGGTTATTTTCTTTATTGGTTTTGGTGAGACTATATGCATAGGTGATTTCCTCTTAACTTTCTCTTGTTGTGTTGGATATTTCATTTGTGCTAGTTGTGGTGGTTGAGCATGTGGATGTGTTGGTTGTTGTGAGGGTGTTTACTCCACTTCTGGTTGTTGCACCTCTGAAGGAATGGATTATAATAGAGGAACCAATCTCATATCTAAGTATTTTTTATTGTACACTTTATCCTTCACTTCAACCATTGAAATGAAAAATGGCATTGGGGTCATAGTTGGAGTAGCCAACTCATGAACCTTGATCTGAATGCCATTATACAATTTGGTGACTGAAACATGTTGTCCCAAATATTACATTACATCTTATGGGATCTTGGGGTGTGATTGGATCAAGGATAGGGATTCAAACCACCATGTGTTAAATATACCCAATTTCTCATAATAATGTCCTATTTTAGTTCATACAATACTTGTGAAGACATTATCAGGCCAAAAAATTGTAGTGACATTAATTGGCCCCAGTGGATATTTCCACTATAGGAAACCTAATAAAAGAACCAAAAATTGGTACTTAAATGCCTATGTGCTTCCCACAAGTACTTTTTCTATGTTATTGGTGAGTTCAGCTACCAAAAACTTAGACTAATTAATTCTTCCTACAACTTTGTCATGTGATAGGTAATATCAATTATGCCTCTTTTTGCTTGTTTCACTTGTTTGGTGGTTTGCTAGAATATTTTTGTTATGCATTTTACCATGATGCATAGTGAAGCATCCTTAATCAATTAAATATGTGTTCCTAACCTTGTCCTTATAGTATATTTTTCCCTGATATCTGAATGGATTGGTGGTGTTTTAGACTTATAATGCAAGATATTTGTCACTATTGGGAAGGTCAGTTCCTCATACCATAGTGTGCACATAAATCTAGAGTATAAAATCTTGAGATAAATAGATATCTCTTTGATTTTATTGGCTCAATAGAGTCATCATAACCTCATATAACTATCCAAATATAGGTATCTTAAGTAATCGTTTAGTGTCAAAACCTCTTAATGGATGTTGAAGTCTTAGGGCTCTTGTTTGTGTTGCTCTTTGAGTATCTTAGGAAAAAATAGTAGTTTCTAATAAATCTATGAAATCAAATGGATCTAGATCATTATATTTATTTTTTGAAGACCTACACTAATTCCCATTTCCTATATTTGTACATATGTGAGTGAAATTAATAACTAACCTCTTTTCATGGCTCAATCAATGGTCTAGAATGAATGATTTCTTTGGTTAGTTTTGCTCTAGTTTGAAATCTATTCTCAATTTGGTATTCTAAAAGTAAATCACATAATCCTCTTATTATTTGTAGGTTTTAATGTTGTAGCATTATCCATATCTTGTCTTATATAGTTTTTGGCACCTAATATTGTGTCACCACCTCTTTTGAAAGCATTGACTTCTTGTTGTTAGGTTGTGGAGCTAAAAGCTTCACTGATGCAAATAGGGGAGGAGGTTGCAGAGAGGTTGCTGAGTGTCACAGACACCAGCGTCAGTCAGGCCAACTGACATCAGTAGGATTAAACAAGAAGAGCAACCGATGTTGGTCATGGATCAGCTGGCGTCAGTCACCTCCAGGTAGATAGGGAATGACATCGATCACCTGTGCGGTTCAAAATTGCCAGTTTCATGGATAGTTAGTTAACGAACTGAGTGTTTGCATGTTGAGAGCCAATTTTAGACTTGAAGCTACAGATCTAATTATTGTAATTAGGTGTCTAATTATTGTTTGCATGAGATCTATATAATAGACTCATGCACTGTATTGTAAAGGTGTGATAGAGAGTAAGAGAGACAAATTTAGCTCCTTCAGAGAGAAGAGAGCATGGTGTGTTCCTCCTAGTGCCACAGTACCAAGTGTGGGTGCTGGTTTGGAGAATCAACAAGATTCTTCATGTATGTATGATCTTGGTCAGTAGGTGTGCATGGCTACGTTAGGAGATCTACATGGGTAAGTAAGATCTTTGATCTACAGGTGTATGTGTGTGCAAGGTCTAAGGTTTGCAGGTTGCAGAACTAGGTTGATCTATAGTGGCAGCAGAGTCAAGGTGATAGCAACACAACAGGGAGCAGGATCAGGTAGGATCTACTTGGAGTATGATGTGTACTCAAACAAGGAGCAAAGAGGAAGGTAAGGTAGCCCCTTCCAAAGTAAGAACATTTGGGGTGCAGGTTGTTGCAGTTCATGAGAGATCTACTTAGAGTGTGTTGTGCACTCAGTTGAGTATATTTGTATACTGGGAGTACTGTCAGTAGTGGATACTGACTGGTTAGAGGTGAACACCAACTCTATGTTTGAGTTGTGTGTTGGGACCATAAGAGAGAGAGCTTTGAGGGAAGATTTACTATTTACATCCTAGAGGTGTGGGAGCCCTAGAGGTGTGTAAGGAAGAAAAACTGTGGCAATCTTCTTTGTTGTATTTCCTTCTGAAAGAGTATTAATATAATTGTGTATTGTCTCTCATATTCTATGTTATTTTTGAATTCTAGTTACTTGTATATTTTGGTTAATTTCTGCATGTTAAGTTGCTTGGTAATCAATTGTGTGCTTCCATAATTCCCAACAAAGGCAGTGGTAGAGTTTTTGGTTGGGTATCTAACAAAGTGGTATCAGAGCTAAGGTTGCAGGGAGTGATTTGTGTTTGATTACAGGTCACTAGGGGTTTTTGATTGAGTGAGAGTAGAGTAATGGCAAAAGAAAGTACACTAAAAATGGAGGAATTGAAAAGCACGAATGGTCACTTACGGTGTGATGGAAAGAAAGAGTAGGAAAAGAAAGATTGTTGGTTGGTAGAAGATCAGCATGAAGGAACTGAAGAAGCAGATGTTGCAGGTGATGTGGCACAGGATGCTCTGGTATGTTTCTTGGATAAAGTAGAATCTTGTTTTATAGATTTTGTTGCCTCTTTCCATGCAGTCCGAAATAGAGTATTTTTCCATGTTAAGGTCTTTGGAGACTTTGAAAAGATTTATTTAGGGGCTGGTGTGCCTTGCCAAAGAATTGGCAAAAGGGAAGTGAAGCTAAAATTGCAGGCAGCCAACACATGGGTGTTGAAGGAGGTCATGTAGGTCCCAATGTTGAAGATATGGCTAATTTTTTTAGAAAATTTGGGTGATGAGAGATGCATAAGAACTCTCACAGTGGATGCACTTGAATTAGCTGGTGGTAAGAAAGCAGGTACTCTTTATCTACTTGCTTGTATTATTGATTCTTCTTCTATTGTAGAGATGTCGCTTTGTAGGCTTGGTCACAAAAAAAAGAAAGAGATGCATGTTCTTAAGAAGAAGTTAGACATGTTTGATAGGGTTAAGAACTAGAAAGCCTTGGTATTTATGGAGGAGATAGCGAATAGAGACCAGTGGATGAGGTTGGATACTTTTGAGCAAGGTGGTTTAGATAGATTTTTGATCCATGGAGATCTCACAGGTAAAAATTCATCACTCACAGGTGAACATAGGTACTAGTGTTGGTCAAGAGGAACCAACATCGAACAGACAGGTACCGATGTCGGTCATGTGCAGACCAAAGCCAGTGATGTCGAACAGGGTAAGACTGACATCAGTCAGGAGGATCGATGTCAGTGACATAAGACTGATGTCGATCAAGAGGACTGACATTGACAGTAGGTAGACACCAATGTCAACAGGGTCAGTAGACAGGATAGGCGCATGGAATCGATGTCAGTTAGATGCAAACTATGTGGTGACTGAAGTCGGTCACTGTAATAGATTTTGAGCAGATAGCAAGCTATCAAGGAGTCTTAAACACCCATATAGAGGACTGAAGGGGTAAGTAATCCTCAAATTCATTGTTCGTCTTCTTTACACTCATTGCTCACTTTAGAGTAGGAAGGATCCAGGAAATAGTGGGAGCATGGCAGGAATAGATGCAAAACCAAGTGGGAGATTTGGTAGGGTTGCCAACTGGTATGAAAGCACTATGAATGAATGGATTCCTTAGTTGAAGAATAGAGTGAATGGACATGTGAGATGGAAGGCTAGGGCATATGGTCTTGAGGAAGCTGCAAGATAGTGGTACAGTGCTGACAAGTGGTACCAAGAGGATGACAAAGTAAGGCTTTAGTCAATGTCAGTATAACCATTGTGTTTATTTGACCAGGTGGATGATGGTCACAACATTATTTTGTTACTGTATGTGTTTGGTATGCTAGCTAGCAAGTTCAGACATACAAGGTTTTACTGAGCTAAGGGTAAGGTTAGTTCAGTGCCATGTCATGAGGAATTTAGAGTAGCAAAATTCTTTGGCATGAGAGACATGGAAGATCACAAGGTGATTTTGTCTATAGTGGGAGCTGATGTGAATTAGGTGTTAGCGAGGTTGCATACACAGGATGCAGAACTAGATCACACAAAGGGCTGGACAGTACAGTGTCTAAAATCACATGTGTTAGGGTGTGGAGCTAAAAGCTTCACCAAGGAGCATACATTAGCAGATTCGAGTCTACACAGACACCAGCATCGGTCAGGAGCGACCGACGTCGGTCAAGAGCAGTTGTAGAGACATTGACATCGGCAGAGGATCGGCCGACGGCGGTCACAGACAAGCAGCAGGAACCGACGTCGGTTACCTGTGTGTCCAAAGAGCTATTTTTGTGGACAGAAGCGAGTGTTTGCATGATGAGTTTGAGTTGTAGTCTCAAGCTCGCATCTCTATTATTGGAAATACTATTTTTAGAGACCTTATTCAAGTAGCTTAACTGTTTGTTGGAAGTGCATGCTCAAGTCTCCTAATTCTATATGTAGAATTAGATCTTCCTAGCTTATTGTAGTTTGTAGTAGTTGGAGTGAATTATTGTAGTAATTCATTGTATGTGAAGAACAGTATAGAATTGAATCAATCCAGGCTTGTTGGAGTTGATTGTTCTTGAGAGAGAGAGCTCTTGAAGAATAGAGATCTAGTGAGAGATCTATACATCTAAGAGAGGTGTGGAAGAAAGAAGTTTCTTCAATTGTATTCCTTTTGTAAAGAGTTTGTTAATACAAGTTTTTAGGGTGTTTTCTTGTATCTCTTGTTCTTGCTATTATCAATCTAATTACTTGTCAATCTAATTTATTTCCATGTTTATTGCTTTCACAATTGTAATCTATTGTTGGTTGATCCCCAACAAGTGGTATTAGAGCCTTGGTTGCAGGTTCAGAGCTTGATATTCAACAAGTGGTATCAGAGCTTAGGTTCACTAACAGGTGGTTCAGATCTGTGTAGTGTGTATTGATTACAGGTTCTCACAGGGGTTTCTACAGGGATTTCTATTTGAGTGGGAGAAGCAATGGCAGATGAAAGTAAACTAAGAATGGAAAAGTTCAATGGCAAAAATTACCAACATTGGAGAATGCAGATAGAGGATTATCTGTATCAGAAAGATCTCTACTTACCGTTAGGTGGGGTTGCAAAGAAGCCCAAAGAGATGGAGGATGAAGAATGGGAAGTTCTTGATAGAAAGGCTCTAGGATCTATAAGACTGAGTCTAGCATCCACTGTGATATCCAATTTATCACAGGCAAAGTCTACGGTAGAGTTGATGACTACGTTAGCAAATTTGTATGAAAAACCCTCAGCTTCTTATAAGGTATATCTTATGAAGCAGTTATTTAATTTGCATATGAATGAAGGTGGATCTGTTTCTACTCATCTGAATGATTTCAATGGAATTGTGAATCAATTAAGTTCAGTGAATATAGTGTTTGATGATGAAATAAAAGCTCTTTTAAAATTATGTTCTTTGCCTGAAAGTTGGCATGGCTTAGTAATGGCAGTAAGTAATACTGTATCTGCATCAAATATTTTGAAAGTAGAGGATGTTGTTAGTGTTATCTTGAATGAGGAAATACGTAGGAAAAGCACAGAAGAGGCATCTGGGAATGCTTTAAGTTTTGAGAGCAAGGGAAGGCAGAAAGAGAAGAGTAAGAAAGGAAGATCAAGATCAAAATTTAAGGGGAAAGGCAGATCTAAATTCAGAAATGGCAGAAGGCCACAATGCTGGAATTGTGGAAAGATGGGGCACATAAGCAGAGATTGTTGGTCAAAGCCTAAGGAGGACAATCAGCACGAAGGAAAGAAAGAAGCCAAGGTTGCAGGTATTGCACAAGATGCTTTAATTTTCTCTCTGCATAATAATATAGAATCTTGGGTATTAGATTTTGGTGCATCTTTTCATGCTACCCCTAACAGGGAATATTTTAGTGACTATATCCATGGAGATTTTGGAATAGTGTATCTAGGGGATGATAGCCTTGTAAAATAATTGGCAAAGGTAAAGTGCAGCTAAAGATGCAGAATAGCAACACATGGGTGTTGAGAGATGTGATGCATGTTCCTAGCTTGAAGAGAAATTTGATTTCTGTAGGAAAGTTAGGGGATGAGGGTTGTACAGTAACTCTCAGAGCAGAATCTTGGAAGGTGACCAAGGGTGCACTTGTTATGGCCAGAGGTAAGAGAGAAGGTACTCTCTATTTGTGTAATTATGTTACTAACAAATCTCCTTCTGTATTATCTACTTCAGATGTGGATGCTAAATTGTGGCACTCAAGGCTTGGCCACATGAGTGAAAAGGGGATGTCAATTCTTAAGTCCAAAGGTATGCTTTCAGATTTAAAAAGCATAGATCTAGAGTTTTGTGAGCACTGTGTATTTGGAAAACATAAAAGGGTTAGTTTTCTCAAGACTGGGTCTACTAAGAAGAGGCATAAGTTGCAGCTTGTTCACACAGACGTGTGGGGACCAGCTCAAGTTGCTTCCATTAGAGGATCACAGTATTATGTATCTTTTATAGATGATGCTACAAGGAAGGTATGGATCTACTGTATTAGAAGTAAATTTGATGTATTTGAGACTTTTAAGGTTTGGAAGCTATGGTTGAGAATGAAACAGGTAAAAGATTGAAGTGCCTGAGATCAAACAATGGCAGTGAGTTCTGCAGTCATAAGTTTAGAGATTATTGTTACATGCATGGAATCCATAGGCAAAGGATGGTTCCAAGGACACCTCAACAGAATGGAATTGCTGAAAGGATGAACAGGACAATAATGGAGCGTGCAAGATGTACGAGATTGCATGCCGATTTCCCCTTACAGTTTTGGGCACAAGCTGTTGACACTACAGTATACCTAATTAACAGAGGACCCTCTACAGCTCTGGATGGTGGTATTCCAGAAGAGGCATGGACAGGTAAAAAGGTTGATCTCTCATATCTCAAAGTTTTTGGTTGTGAAGCCTTTGTGCATATAGATAAGGAAAATAGAAAGAAGCTCGATGCTAAGTCTATGAGATGCACGTTTATTGGCTATGGCTTAGATTATTTTGGTTATAGATTGTGGAATCTAGAAACTAACAAGGTAATCAGGAGCCATGATGTTGTTTTCAATGAAAGAGTGATGTATTGTGATTAGCTAAGGAAGCTGAATCAATCTAAGCAGAGCAATGGTGAATTAGATGAGGTGAAAGTCCAAGATGAGCTCGTGGGAAAAAGAAATAATCACTTGTAGGAAAACACAGAGACCGACGTCGGCAGGATAGAAACCGGCGTTGACCGTACAGAGACCGATGTCGGTAGGACAGGTACCGAGGTCGGTCAGGAAGAATCAACGTTGGCCAGTAACATATCTAGACGTGACCGAGGTCGGTCACTGTCAGAGAATTTGGGTGGACAACATGTTGTGGACGAGTCTCAGACACCCATCAGGAGGTCAGAAAGGGTGAGTAAGCTTCCAATTAGATATTCTCCTTCTTTATTTTATCTATTACTAACTGATGGTGGAGAACCAGAGAGTTTTGAAAAAGCAATACAGGTGGAGTCCAAGAGTCAGTGGGAGCGTGGCATGGTTGAGGAGTTGGAGTCCTTAAGAGAGAACCAAACATGGGATTTGGTTGAATTGCCAGCTGGTAAGAGAACACTCAAGAACAGATGGACCTACAGGTTGAAAGAAGGTGAGAATGGACAGATGAGATATAAGGCCAAATTGGTAGTGAAAGGATTTGCACAAAATCTAGGTATTGACTTTGGTGAGATTTTTTCTCCTGTTGTTAAAATGACTTCAATAAGGGTTGTATTGTCTTTGGTTGCTTTTGAGGATTTGCATCTTGAGCAGCTAGATGTTAAGACAGCATTTCTTCATGGAGACTTGGATGAGGAAATTTATATGGAATAGCCAGAAGGATTTGAGGTCAAGGGTAAGGAGAAGTTTGTGTGCAGATTGAAGAAAAGCTTGTATGGCCTCAAGCAAGCTCCTAGGCAATGGTACTTAAAATTTGACAAGTTTATGACTGAGCATGGCTACAATAGGTGTCAATCAGACCATTGTGTGTATTTCAAGAGATTTGATAATGGTAGATATATTATTCTATTGCTGTATGTAGATGATATGCTAGTTACAGGATCTCACATGCAGGATATCTCTGAGCTTAAAGTGAAATTAGCTCAAACGTTTACTATGAAGGATTTGGGAGCAGCAAAGAAAATCCTTGGCATGAGCATTAAGAGAGACAGGAAAAATCACAGGTTGATATTGTCTCAAGAAGATTATGTGGACAAGGTGTTGAAATGGTTCAATATGCAGGATGTTAAACCGGTAAGCACACCTTTGGCTGGACATTTTAAGTTGAGTAAAGAACAATGTCCTAATTCATATGATGAGGTAGAGTACATGAGTAAGGTTCTATATTCTTCCGTAGTAGGGAGTTTGATGTATGCAATGGTGTGTACTAGATCGGATATTGCCCAAGCAGTGGGAGTGGTAAGTAAGTATATGGCCAATCCAGGTAAGGAACATTGGAAAGCAGTTCAGTGGATCCTTAGATATCTGAGAAGAACCAGCAGTAGGCACTTGTGCTATGGAGGTTCAGATACTTCTCTACATGGCTATGTAGATTTAGATATGGTAGGTGATTTGGATGGCAGGAGGAGCACTACAGGTTATGTTTTCATTGTAAGTGGAATGGTGGTTAGCTGGATATCTAAGTTGCAGAAGGTTGTTGCCTTGTCAACTATAGAAGCAAAGTATATTGCAGCCACAGAGGCTAGCAAAGAGATGATATGGATGACACGGTTCATGGATGAGCTTGTTAAGGAGCATGAGAGTTGCAGATTATATAGTGACAGTCAGAGTGCAATTCATTTGGCTAAAAATTCAGCCTTTCATTCAAAAACAAAGCACATACAGCTAAGGTATCATTTCATACGACAGGTATTGGAAGATGGTGAGTTGAAATTGGAAAAGATCCATACAGATAGGAATCCTACTGATATGTTAACCAAGCCAGTTACAAAGGAGAAGTTGGATCTTCATTCAACTTCTTTTGGTCTTCATGATTGAGTTGAAGATGGAGGAGCTAGAAGATGTTGCTGTACAGGTACTGGTACAGCTGTTTATCTCCAAGTGGGAGATTGTTAGGGTATGGAGCTAAAAGCTTCACTAAGGAGTATACATTAGCAAATTCAGGTCTACACAGACACCGGCATCGGTCAGGAGCGACCGACATCGGTTAGGAGCAGTTGCAGAGACACTGACGTCGACAGAGGATCAGCCGATGGTGGTCACAGACAAGCAGCAGGAACTGATGTCAATTACCTGCGTGTCCAGAGAGCTATTTCCATGGACAGAAGCGAGGGTTTACATGATGAGTTTGAGTTGTAGTCTCAAGCTCGCGTCTCTATTATTGGCAATACTATTTTTAGAGCCCTTGTTCAAGTGGTTTAACTATTTGTTGGAAGTGCATGCTCAAGTCTCCTAATTCTATATGTAGAATTAGATCTTTCTAGCTTATTGTAGTTTGTAGTAGTTGGAGTGAATTATTGTAGTAATTCATTGTATGTGAAGAACAGTACAAAATTGAATCCATCCAGGCTTGTTGGAGTTGATTGTTCTTGAGAGAGAGAGCTCTTGAGGAATAGAGATCTAGTGAGAGATCTATACATCTAGGAGAGGTGTGGAAGAAAGAAGTTTCTTCAATTGTATTCCTTTTGTAAAGAGTTTGTTAATACAAGTTTTCAAGGTGTTTTCTTGTATCTCTTGTTCTTGCTATTATCATTCTAATTACTTGTCAATCTAATTTATTTCTACGTTTATTGCTTTCACAAGTGTAATCTATTGTTGGTTGATCCCCAACAACATGAAGTCTAGTTTAGACCTGAGTTTTCCCAAGCAGTGAGAGTTGTCAGAGAGTTAGGAGCCAATTCGGGGAAGTGGGTTCTTAGGGATCTGAGAGGGACCAACAGTAGGGATTCATGTTATGCAGGGTTAGGACTTCACTACATGGATTTATAAGTTCAGATGTGGTAGGTTACTTGGATGACAAGAGGTGCACCACAAGTTGTGTAGTGGTTGGTCTTCAAAGTTGAGCTTGAAGAGGGATACAAGCCAGAAAATAGATTAGATGGGGTACAGGTACAGGAACAGTGTAACTATTTATCTCTAAATGGGAGATTATTAGGTTGTGGAGCTAAAAGTTTCACTGATGCAAATAGGGGAGGAGGTTGCAGAGAGGTTGATGAGTTTCATAGACACCAACATCGGTCAGGCCAACCAATGTCAGCAGAATTAGATAGGAAGAGCAACCGATGTCGGTCATGGATCGGTCGACGTCAGTCACCTCCAGGTAGATAGGGACTGACGTCGATCGCCTCTGCAGTTCAGAACTACTAGTTTCATAGATAGTTAGTTAACAAACTGAGTGTTTGCATGTTGAAAGCCAATTTTGGACTTGAAGCTGTGGATCTAATTATTGTAATTAGGTGTCTAATTATTGTTTTCATGAAATCTATATAATAGACTCATGGGTTGTATTGTAAAGGTGTGCTAGAGAGTAAGAGAGAAAAATTTAGCTCCTTTAGAGAGAAGAGAGCATGGTGTGTTCCTCCTAGTGCCACAGTACCAAGTGTGGGTATTGGTTTAGAGAATCAGCAGGATTCTTCATGTATGTATGATCTTCGTCAACAGGTGTGCATGGCTACGTTAGGAGATCTACATGGATAAGTAAGATCTTTGATCTGTAGATGTATGTGTGTACAAGGTCTAAGGTTTGTAGGTGTGCAGAACTAGGTTGATCTGTAGTGGTAGCAGAGTCAAGGTGACAGCAACACAATAGGGAGCAGAATCAGGCAGGATCTACTTGGAGTACGGTGTGTACTCGAATAGGGAGCAAAGAGGAAGGCAAGGTAGTCCCTTCCAAAGTAAGATTATTTGAGGTGCAAGTTGTTGCAGTTCATGGGAGATCTAATTGGAGTGTGTTGTGCACTTGGTTGAGTATGTTTGTATACTCAGAGTACTGTCAGTAGTGGATACTGACTGGTTGGAGGTGAACACCAACTCTGTGTTTGAGTTGTGTGTTGAGACCGTAAGAGAGAGAGCTTTGAGGGAAGATTTACTATTTACGTCCTAGAGGTGTGGGAGCCATAGAGGTGTGTAAGGAATAAAAACTGTGGCAATTTTGTTTGTTGTATTTCCTTCTGAAAGAGTATTAATACAATTGTGTATTGTCTCTCATATTCTATGTTATTTTTGAATTCTAGTTACTTGTATATTTTGGTTAATTTCTACATGTTAAGTTGCTTGGTAATCAATTGTGTGCTTCCATAATTCCCAACAAAGGCAGTGGTAGAGTTTTTGGTTGGGTATCTAACAAAGTGGTATCAGAGCTGAGGTTACAGGGAGCGATTTGTATTTGATTACAGGTCACTCTCAGGAGTTTCTAATTGAGTGGGAGTAGAGAAATGGCAAAAGAAAGTACACTAAGAATGGAGGAATTGAAAAGCATGAATGGTCACTTACGGTGTGATGGAAAGAAAGAGCAGGAAAAGAAAGATTGTTGGTTGGTAGAAGATCATCATGAAGGAACTGAAGAATTAGATGTTGCAGGTGATGTGGCACAAGATGCTCTGGTATGTTTCTTGGATAAAGTAGAATCTTGTTTTATAGATTTTGTTGCCTCTTTCCATGCAATCTGAAATAGAGTATTTTTCCATGTTAAGCTCTTTGGAGACTTTGGAAAGATTTATTTAGGGGCTAGTGTGCCTTGCCAAAGAATTGGCAAAGAGGAAGTGAAGCTGAAATTGTAGGCGGCCAACACATGGGTGTTGAAGGAGGTCATGCAGGTCCCAGTGTTGAAAATATGGCTAATTTCTTTAGAAAAGTTGGGTGATGAGAGATGCACAAGAACTCTCACAGCAGATGCACTTGAATTAGCTGGTGGTAAGAAAGCAAGTACTCTTTATCTACTTGCTTGTATTACTAATTCTTCTTCTATTGTGGAGACGTGGCTTTGTAGGCTTGGTCACAAGAGCAAGAAGGAGATGCATGTTCTTAAGAGGAAGTCAAACGTGTTTGACAGGCTTAAGAATTGGAAAGCCTTAGTGTTTATGCAGGAGATGGCGGATAGAGACCAGTGGATGGGACTGGATAATTTTGAGCAGGGTGGTTTGCATAAGGTTTTGATCCATGGAGAGCTCACGGGTAAAAAATCATCACTCACAAGTGAACATAGGTATTGGCATCGGTTAGGAGGAATCGGCATCGAATAGATAGGTATCGATGTCATTCATGTGCAGACTAGAGTTGGTGATGTCAAGCAGGGTAAGACTGATGTTGGTTAGGAGGACCGACATCGGTGATATAAGATCGACGTCGGTCAAGAGGACCGACGTTGGTAGTAGGTAAACATCGATGTCGATAGGGTCAATAGTCAGGACAGGCACATGGAACTGACGTTGGTCATATGCAGACTATGTGGTGACCGAGGTCGGTCACTGTAATGGATTTTGGGCAGACAGCAAGCTATCAAGGCATCTCAAATGCCCATATGGAAGACAAAAGGGGTAAGTAAGCCTTAAATTTGTTGTTCTTCTTCTTTACACTCATTGCTCACTACAGAGCAAGAAAGATCCAGGAAATAGTGGGAGGATGGCAAGAATAGATGCAGAACCAAGTAGGAGATTTGGTAGGGTTGCCAACCAGTATGAAACCACTGCAAGACAAATGGATTCCTTAGTTGACGAATAGAGTGAATGGACACGTGAGATGGAAGGCCAGGGCATATGGTCTTGAGGAAGCTGCAGGATAGTGGTACAATGCTGACAGGTGGTACCAGGTGGACGACAAAGCAAGGCTTTAGTCAATGTCAGTATGACCATTGTGTTTATCTTACTAGGTGGATGATGGTCACAACATTATCCTGTTATTGTATGTGGTTGGTATGCTAGCTAGCAGGTTCAGACATACAGAGTTTTGCTGAGCTAAGGGTAAGGTTATTTTAGTGGCATGTCATAAGGAATTTGGAGCAGTAAAATTTTGTGGCATAAGAGACATGGAAGATCACAGGGTGATTTTGTCTCTAGTGGAAGCTGATGTGAATCAGGTGTTAGCGAGATTCAATACATAAGATGCAGAACTGGATCACACAAAGGGCTGGATAGTATAGTGTCTAAAATCACATGAGGTCTAGTATAGACCTGAGTTTTCCCAAGCAATGGGAGTTATCAAAGAGTTAGGAGCCAATTCAAGGAAATGGGTTCTCAGGGATCTGAGAGGGACCAGTAGTAGGGATTCATGTTATGTAGGGTCAGGACATCACTACATGGATTTGTAGGTTTGGATGTGGCAGGTTACTTGGATGATAGGAGGTGCACCACAAGTTGTGTGGTGGTTGGTCTTCAAGGATGAGCTTGAAGAGGGATACAAGATAGAAAATAGATTAGATGGGGTACAGGTATAGGTACAGTGTAGCTATTTATCTCCAAGTGGGAGATTGTTAGGTTGTGGAGCTAAAATCTTCACTGATGCAAACAAGGGAGGAGGTTGTAGAGAGGTTGCTGAGTGTCATAGACACCGGCGTCGATTAGGCCAACTGATGTTAGCAGGATTAGATAGGAAGAGCAATTGACATCGGTCATGGATCGATCAATGTCGGTCACCTTTAGGCAGACAGGGACTGACATCGATCGCCTGTGTGGTTCAGAACTACCAGTTTCACGGACAGTTAGTTAACGAACCGAGTGTTTGCATGTTGAGAGTCAATTTTAGACTTGAAGTTCCAGATCTAATTATTGTAATTAGGTGTCTAATTATTGTTTGCATGAGATCTATATAATAGACTCATGGGCTATATTGTAAAGGTGTGCTAGAGAGTAAGAGAGCAAAATTTAGCTCTTTCAGAGAGAAGAGAGCATAGTGTGTTCCTCCTAGTACCATAGTACCAAGTGTGGGTGTTGGTTTGGAGAATCAACAAGATTCTTCATGTATGTATGATCTTGGTCAGCAGGTGTGCATGGCTATGTTAAGAGATCTGCATGGGTAAGTAAGATCTTTGATCTGTAGGTGTATGTGTGTGTAAGGTCTAAGGTTTATAGGTGTGGAGAACCAGGTTGATTTATAGTGGCAGCAGAGTCAAGGTGACAGCAACACAATAGGGAGCAGGATCAGGAAAGATCTACTTGGAGTACGGTGTGTACTCGAATAGGGAACAAGGAGGAAGGCAAGGTAGTCCCTTCCAAAGTAAGATCATTTAGGGTGCAGGTTATTGTAGTTCATGAGAGATCTACTTGGAGTGTGTTGTGCACTCGGTTGAGTATGTTTGTATACTGAGAGTACTGGCAGTAGTAGATACTGACTGGTTGGAGGTGAACACCAACTCTATGTTTGAGTTGTGTGTTGGGACCTTAAGAGAGAGAGCTTTGAGGGAAGATTTACTATTTATGCCCTAGAGGTGTGGGAGCCCTAGAGGTGTGTAAGGAAGAAGAACTGTGGCAATCTTATTTGTTGTATTTCCTTCTGAAAGAGTATTAATACAATTGTGTAATGTCTCTCATATTCTATGTTATTTATAAATTTTAGTTACTTGTATATTTTGGTTAATTTTTGCATGTTAAGTTGCTTGGTAATCAATAATGTGCTTCCATAATTCCCAACAAAGGCAGTGGTAGAGTTTTTGGTTGGGTATCTAACAAAGTGGTATCAGAGCTAAGGTTGTAGGGAGCAGTTTGTGTTTGATTACAGGTCACTCTCAGGGGTTTTTGATTGAGTGGGAGTAGAGCAATGGCAAAATAAAGTACACTAAGAATGGAGGAATTGAAAAGCATGAATGGTCACTTATGGTGTGATGGAAAGAAAGAGCAGGAAAAGAAAGATTGTTGGTTGGTAGAAGATCAGCATGAAGGAACTGAAGAAGCAAATGTTACAGGTGATGTGGCACAGGATGCTCTGGTATGTTTTTTGGATAAAGTAGAATTTTGTTTTATAGATTCTGTTGCCTCTTTCCATGCAGTCCAAAATAGAGTATTTTTCCATGTTAAAGTCTTTGGAGACTTTGAAAAAATTTATTTAGGGGCTAGTGTGCCTTGCCAAAGAATTGGCAAAAGGGAAGTAAAGCTGAAATTGTAGGCAGCCAACACATGGGTGTTGAAGGAGGTCATGCAGGTCCCAGTGTTAAAGATATGGCTAATTTTTTCAAAAAAGTTGGGTGATGAGAGATGCACAAGAACTCTCACAACGGATGCACTTGAATTAGCTAGTGGTAAGAAAGCAGGTACTCTTTATCTACTTGCTTGTATTATTGATTCTTCTTCTGTTGTAGAGACGTGGCTTTGTAGGCTTGGTCACAAGAGCAAGAAGGAGATGCATGTTCTTAAGAGGAAGTCAGATGTGTTTGATAGGCTTAAGAACTGAAAAGCCTTGGTGTTTATGGAGGAGATGGCAGACAGAGACCAGTGGATGGGGCTAGATACTTCTAAGCAGGGCGATTTGGATAAGGTTTTGATCCATGGAGAGCTCACAGGTAAAAATTTATCACTCACAAGTGAACACAGGTATTGACGTCGATCAAGAGGAATTGGCGTCGAATAGATAGGTACCGATGTCGGTCATGTGCAAACTACAACCGGTGATGTCGGGCAGGGTAAGATCGACATTGGTCAGGAGGATCGACATCAGTGACATAAGATCGATGTCAGTCAAGAGGACCAACGTCAACAGCAGGTAGACACCGATGTCGGTAGGGTCAGTAGTTAGGACAGGTGCATGGAACCAACGTCGATTGGATGCAGACTATGTGGTGACCGAGGTCGGTCACTGTAACAAATTTTGGGTAGACAGCAAGCTATCAAGGAGTCTTAAATGCCCATATGGAGGACTGAAGGGGTAAGTAAGCCTCAAATTTGTTGTTCCTCTTCTTTACACTCGTTGCTCACTTCAGAGCAAGAAGGATCCAAGAAACAGTGGGAGCATGGCAGGAATAGATGCAGAACCAAGCGGGAGATTTGGTAGGGTTGCCAACCGGTATGAAAGCATTACAAGATGAATGGATTCCTTAGTTGAAGAATAAAGTGAATGGACACGTGAGATAGAAGGCCAGGGCATATGGTCTTGAGGAAGCTGCAGGACAGTGGTACAGTGCTGACAGGTGGTACCAAGTGGATTAAAAAGCAAGGCTTTAGTTAATGTCAGTATAACTATTGTGTTTGTCTTACCAGGTAGATGATGGTCACAACATTAGCCTGTTACTATATGTAGTTGGTATGCTAGCTAGTAGGTTTAGACATACAAGGTTTTGCTGAGCTAAGGGTAAGGTTAGTTCAGTGGCATGTCATGAGGAATTTGGAGCAGCAAAATTCTTTGGCATGAGAGACATGAAAGATCACATGGTGATTTTGTCTCTAGTGGGAGCAAATGTGAATCAGGTGTTAGCGAGGTTCAATACGCAAGATGTAAAATTGGATCACATAAAACGCTGGATAGTATAGTGTTTAAAATCACATGAGGTCTGGTATATCCCTAAGTTTTTCCAAGCAGTGGGAGTTGTCAGAGAGTTAGGAGCCAATTTAGGGAAGTGGGTTCTCAAGGATCTGAGAGAGACCAGTAGCAGAGATTCATGTTATGCAAGGTCAGGACTTCACTACATGGATTTGTAGGTTTGGATGTGGCAGGTTACTTGGATGATAGGAGGTGCACCACAAGTTGTGTGGTGGTTGGTCTTCAAGGTTGAGCTTGAAGAGGGATACAAGCTAGGAAATAAATTAGATGGGTTACAGGTACAGGTACAGTGCAACTGTTTATCTCCAAGTGGGAGATTGTTAGGTTGTGGAGCTAAAAGCTTCACTAATGCAAATAGGGGAGGAGGCTACAGAGAGGTTGCTGAGTGTCATAGACACTAGCATCGGTCAGGCCAATCAACGTCGGCAAGATTAGACAGGAAGAGGAACCGATGTCGGTCATGGATCGGCCGGCATCGGTCACCTCTAGGCAGATAGGGACCGATGTCGATCACCTGTGTAGTTCAGAACTGCCAATTTCATGGATAGTTAGTTAATGAACCGAGTGTTTGCATGTTGAGAGCCAATTTTAGACTTGAAGCTACGGATCTAATTATTGTAATTAGGTGTCTAATTATTGTTTGCATGAGATCTATATAATAGACTCATGGGTTGTATTGTAAAGGTGTGCTAGAGAGTAAGAGAGCAAAATTTAGCTCCTTCAGAGAGAAGAGAGCATGGTGTGTTTCTCCTATTGCCACAGTACCAAGTGTAGGTGCTGGTTTGGAGAATCAGTAGGATTCTTCATGTATGTATGATCTTGGTCAGCAAGTGTGCATGGCTACATTAAGAGATCTGCATGGGTAAGTAAGATGTTTGATCTGTAAATGTATGTTTGTGCAAGGTCTAAGGTTTGCAGGTGTGTAGAACTAGGTTGGTCTATAGTGGCAACAGAGTCAAGGTGACAGCAACACAACAGGGAGTAGGATCAGGTAGGATCTACTTGGAGTACGGTGTGTACTCGAATAGGGAGCAAAGAGGAAGGCAAGGTAGTCCCTTCCAAAGTAAGATCATTTGGGGTGCAGGTTGTCACATTTCATGGGAGATCTACTTGGAGTGTGTTGTGCACTCGATTGATTATGTTTATATACTCGGAGTACTGGCAGTATTGGATACTGACTGGTTGGAGTTGAACACCAACTTTGTGTTTGAGTTGTGTGTTGGGACCGTAAGAGAGAGAGCTTTGAGGGAAGATTTACTGTTTATGCCCTAGAGGTGTGGGAACCCTAGAGGTGTGTAAGGAAGAAGGACTGTGGCAATCTTCTTTGTTGTATTTCCTTCTGAAAGAGTATTAATACAATTGTGTATTGTCTCTCATTTTCTATGTTATTTTTGAATTCTAGTTACTTGTATATTCTAGTTAATTTCCGCATGTTAAGTTGCTTGGTAATCAATTCTGTGCTTCCATAATTCCCAACAAAGGCAGTGGTAGAGTGTTTGGTTGGGTATCTAACACTTGTGCACAAAGGTTCCTTTTTCAATTAATATTAGTTGATGGAAGTTACTTTGATAGTGATGTTGAGTGATTAGGATATTTAATTCACTTCTTTGGTAGTTATTATATGTTATTATTTGTCTTTTTGTCTAATCAATTTTCCTTATGAACCCACTTGTTAATTTACTACCAAATCTACTTCAAAAATGATGTAATATTTTTGAAACACTACATCATTAATGATTTGACTTGACCATTGGCCTTCCATTTGTCATACCTATCTTTTCACCACCTTCTAATATTTAATCAAAAATACTTGATGTAGTTACAACTAACTATATTCAATGAGCTATCTCTATAATGTGATCATATCTTATGATGATAATTGCTTCCTGGTGGTTACGATGTGTTGCACAATAATAAACATGTTATACAAACATTCTATCCTAAGAAAATAAAATAAAAACAAACAACATTAAATAAAATCCTAAGTAATGGTGCTACTCAACATCCACTCAATTTTTTAACTAAATGATAGAGATTAAAGATGATATGGATTAAGCCTATATCCATTTATACATCTTGGTGTTATGGTTCCCTATAAATATTTAAACACTATGGTACCCTGGGGTGATACTTCATGAATGATATAGGATCATTTTCATCTAATACACAACTTTATTAAGAATCCTTTAAATCTAATCTCATAAATCAATATTGTTTGGTCCAGGTAAAATTATTTAAATCATAAGTTATGATCATGCCATGATTTTTGACTCTATTTGTTAATCTATTATGTCCATTATGCCCTTAGTCTATTTTATTCCATATTTATTAAATCCATCAAGTATCCTTTAATTAATATTGATCTCCTAATCTCTTGGCCATCATAATGTGCAGATTAGGCATAATATATTCCATAAGCATTATTGCCTCAAGGCTATATACTAATTGGAATGGAGTGAACCTTATATCTCTCTTGTAATGTGTTCAATAAGCCCAAATAATCATATGAATTCAATATTCCCAATCATCTCTTTGAACATTATAAAATTTTTTAACATCTTCCCCAATACTTTATTGGATGTTTCTACCTATATATTTGCTTGTAGATGGTAAGCCATGATTTTGTGGTCCAATATCATGAAATCTTTAGTGATAGTATTGATAGTACTATTTAAAAATGTGTGCCTCTATCATTTACGAGATTAACTAGACATCCAAACCTTGTGATGATTTTTTCATATAAAATTTTGGTATTATCTTTCACACCATAACTTGGAGTGGTAACAACTTCCACCCATTTTGTAAAATAATCTATCACAGTAATAATATATTAGGCATGATTGTGCTTACATAGGGGAGATATAGGTCCAAAAAACTCTATTCCCCATTGTTCAAAGGGTTTTTTTGCAAGCATGGGTACTAAGGCATTTCATCACGCTAGTTTGACTTGCCCATTTTTTTATAGGCATCATAGTGTTTAATAACTCTATGCACATCTTGAAATAGCATAGGCCACCAAAGACCACTTTGAATTATTTTTATTGTAGTGGATTCTTCTATAAAATGACCTCTACAATTCCTTTATGAGCCTCTTGAAGAAGTTATAGTCACTCGTAATCTAGATATACCCTACGTAATACATCATCTTTGCTAAGCTTATACAAGAATCCATTTATAAGGGTATATGGTATGGCTCAAGTAACCATTTTCTTCTTATCCTGCTCAATTTAGTATACAAGAAAATTTTCTTATTCCAATAAATTGACAATGTCCTCTATGTTATCAAGAATTGTAGAAGTTCTAAATAAATGCACATCTAGGGATTTGTCTTCAAGTTCCTCTAGTTCTTCCCCATTGTGAAGTCTATTGAGGTGATATGGCCCCACATTCTCCTATCCTAGATTAACATTAATCTAGAATTGGAATTCTTGAAAGAGCATTAACCACCTTAATATACATCCTCCCAGCATTGATTTATTAACCAAGTATCGCAATGCCTGGTGATTCATGAAGAACTTTAAAGAAGTAGCCAATAACTAATGCTAAAAATTTTGTAATGCAAATACCATGGTTAGTGTTTCTCTCTTTATGGTTGTGTAATTCTGTTTTGTATCTAATAGTTTCTTACTAGAAAAATGTATTAGGTGGTCTAAACCACCTTCACCTAGCTACACTAAGATAACTCCTACTATGGTGCTAGAAGCTTCCACATGTACATGGAATGGCTTCTTCCAGTCAAGAAATACTAAGATTGGTGTCATTACCAACCTTTGTTTTAATTGAAGGAATGATGTTTAAAATTATAGTGTCCATTCGAATTTGGTATCCTTGCATAATAGTTTCTCCATGAACATAGATATAGTTGCATGCCCTTTTATAAACTTTTAATAATATCTTGTATAACCAATGAAGGTGCACACTTTAGTTGAGTTAACAGGAGCTGGAATTGCTATTATAATAACAATTTTAGCTAGGTCAACCAAAATACCATCAACATGACCCAAAAATACATTAAAAGGTGTAAATAATAAACACTTCTTTAAATTTAAAGTGATGCACAAATATTGACATAACTCCAATATCAATCATAGTTTTGACAAGTTTTCTTTAAACAAAGAGCAGTCAACCAATCATCCAGATAGACTTCTAGTAAATCATGAATAAAATATTTGAATGCATTTACCATAATTACAGAAAATATAATAAATGCATTTATAAAACAAATGGCATTACCTTGTATGCAAACGATCCCCATTCAATAGTGAAGATGGTCTTAGCTTGATCCTCCCTAGAAATCAAAATATATTGATATCCAATAAAACCATTCATAAATAAATATACCTCATGCCTAGCCATTGATTTAAAAATTTCATCTGTAAAAGGAATAGGAAATGGATCATTAAAAAAAGTGTTATTGAGTGCGTAGTAATCCCCACACACCCAAATTTATCCTATTTTATTAGGTTGAACAATTCTGGGACTCACCCACTCTACCTTTTCAATTAGATAGATGATTCCATCTTCTTACATTTGATCAAGTTTAGCCTTTACTTTGGTCTTCATATTAGGATTGAGCCTAGAGGGTCACTTTTTGATAGGGCATGCACACCATTTTATTTCTATGTGCATTTCTACCAAATATGGATCTACACCTTTTACCTCTAATAAATTTTTTAAAAACACATCTTAATAATCTCTTGACAATTGCAAGGCCTCAAAGATTTACTCTTGTCCCTAGTGATCTCCCACTATTGCAAGCTTAGGGGCCGACTCTGTCACAATATTTCCTTCATCTTTTGCAAAGGTTATTGATATATCTTGTTTGATCCACTAGGAAAAGTATCTTATAGAATGCATTTGTCTTCATGTTGCAGAATGTTGATATTATGAAACTTTTCCTCTTCCACTTATTTTTTGTTTTACACTAGTTTGGGTTCATCTTCGCATTGTGAAACAAAAAAACCTTCCAAATCAAGATCTTCATCACTATCACTTTCATGTGATTCTATCAGATCATTGATTATTTTATTACATAGATGAACAAAGATTTGATCTATTTGGTTGGCTTTGTAATTGTGCAGTGTGATATATAAGTCCTACACAACCTCTTGATGAGATGATGATTCAACTACAATTGTTAAATCTTCTATACATTGATGACATTGAAATTTTGTAATTTTTTGCAAGGCATTATGTACTAGTGGTTTATCATCTTCAAACACAAAATTTTGAATGAAATATTACTAAAGCTTCACCCATTTTTTGGTTTCTCTTCTACAATCTTGATGCATATACCAAGTTTTTGGAAGACGTGCAAGGATATGGCTGAATATGTGCACCCAGTATCATGGTTTTACTCCTTGTGTGGTCCATATATCCATGCACTGATGGATGTGTAATTATGGGCATTGAACCTCTTAAAAGAAAGGCCATTCTAATTTAACACTAGTTTATAGTTTAAACCTTCCACTCATGATTATGCATGCTTCCTCCTATATTATTTTTGAGTTTTTGTATATGGCCCACCATGTCACAGCAGTTCCTTCTAGTGCATAACTGAGTGCACTAACTCATTGATCCACCTTTAATACATGGTGTTCAAGCCTTAATATGAATGGATTAAGATCCTCTATCATAAAGTATGGAGGTATATGGCATTTTTTAGTGAACACCATGCATAAATATCACAACTCATTATCTTTGTGAGACCAATTCAATATGTGTGCATTTGAGTCACCACTTAAGGATGATGTAGAATCCCAAGGTAGAATACCTTCTAGGGTTGGTTTAGTATAGTCCATCATAGTTACACTATTATTATACAAGAAATCTAATTTAAATATTATCATTGAATACATTGAAGGAGAAACACAATCTTTGATGCAAACCTACATAACTTGAGACTTTATTATAACAAGTTTGAATACCGGTCATTATTCTTACTATGCAGTACCTAGTTTCTAATTTGACACTCTACAGACCACACCCCATTTTATCTTTCATCTGTACCCACTTCAAACCAACTATTGTCCCAATAATCATAAGGAGACTCTGGCTATTTTGGGATGATATATGGTTTTTTATCAGACTTATTTAATGGTATGACCATTATTTTATCTTTTTGATGGGCTTATATTTGATTGTGCATAGTGTTGATAGTCATTTCATAATCATATCTCCATCTCTTATCAACTAATGTAGAGTAATGTGTCTCTGTTGTCTTCATGTTGATGACCTCAAATTCCCCTCATAAGCTAAGCTCAACCACTTTAATTTCAACATCTTCTAATCGACCAATTGGGTTGACTCTGCCATAATATGTTAAACTCAATGTTACTAGAGTATAGCTCAGAGTTGGTCAACTAATGGCTTCCCATGTTGATCGAAGAATCATATTAACTATGATTCTCAATTCAAATACTACATTTATAATTTCATATCCATCTAAATCAATATTCATTCATGAATCCACATCCCAAGGCTTCTTGGTATTGACATACCAAACTACTTTATTGAGCCTTATTTGTCCTTGTTATGCACACTCCAAGATATTATGTAGGAGGTTAATGATATTTTGGGATATATCCTCATTGCATAGTGTATTTAGTATTTTTATTATATTTTTTAAAGAAATTAGAACACCCTCTTACCTCATTATCCTAACAATTTTCCCATACATATTATAATCAATAGTTATGTTATCATCCTCAGAAACTAGTTTCTATTATATTTCTTGTAATACCTATGCAACTTGATACATTAAAAAAAATTGTAGTAGGATAAGAATATTTATCCCACTGAATTTTTCTAATACCCTGATTTTGAGGCATTTCTAAAGGACATAAGCCTTGTTCAACTCTATGTTACCTTATGATAGCTTGCACAAATGATTTTTCCTTTAGCTGCACATTGTTCATATTTACATTGTGCACTGGCTTCTTCTTTCTTTATTTCTCAAAAATAGGGAAATCTTATGTTTGATATTAACCTTTGACCCTATAGTATACACAATAGACTTGTCTCTGAGGGTTTGTGGGGAAGTTCCTTGCATAATTATTATATGCCTTTCATAGATAACACTGCATAGGGAGCCAAGTTTGTCGATTATCATTATCGAGACCTCCTTAATATTCATCATGATTTTTTCCCATATATCCCCCTCTATAGCCTCATTTATTTTGTTGATATCCCAACCCTTATTATTTTTGTCCAAAATTTCCTCATTGTTGATTCATCTATGTATCATATCCCCCATACTAATACTGAGGGGAACTTGGATTCCAATTTTCCTATTATTGCTAAAGATTTGTATTGTTCCACGGTTTCACATACTTTCCAAAACATTGATATGAGGGAGGTGACATATTGTTCCATCTTGATAAGCCCTTTGGCTGATATTTTGGTAATAAAGACATCTGATATTAAGGCAATAAAGACATCCATCCTATAATATCTTGAGTCACATTTGTCATCTCCACATCTAGTCTTAGAATTATTTCCTTCATAGTTGGTATTTACTGAGTCATAACTATGAAAACACTATTTGTTATATCTTGTTTTAATTCTTGTAAATCTCAGTAGCTTGTCTCATCATGATTTATAGATTTACAAAATTTATAATACATGATATGTGAATTTTGGATACATTTTTTGAGAAGATGGCACTTAGACATAGGATGTCCAACTACCCTATAGATTTCACAAAATTCAATTTTACTTATTAGACAGTCATTCATATGATGTCCATCATGGCCACATTCTATGCACCATAAGCCTAATTTAGGCTTATCATTTTCATGTATCTCATTCATATTCCTCATAAAATCATCTAACTTAGCTTCTAATTTTGGTCCTGTCAATAGAAGATTCATGTAATATTTTCTTTATTCTACTCGTATAGAACCAAATTGAGCATCACCTTTGGTGGATAACTAAGATTGCACAATAGAGAACCTTATTTTTGGTCTTAGGCCCTCTATGAACCAAGAAATATTATCTTTGTCTTCTAAAATAAAATCAATTTTGTTCATCGCATCAGAAAACATGCAATCATATTCTCAAACTATTTCTTTGGATTCTTGTTGAATTTCCTTCAGGTCTTGAATAACTTAACTGGAACATTTTTAACATTAAATCCCGTTGCTAAAAAATCTTTAACTTATACGTGATCAAGATTATTTATATTTATTTTTCAAATTAATTCCAAGGCATATCCTACTAAAGCCTCTACGAATTGCACTTCTTCACATCATCCAATGTTACCCCTTTTATAATCCATTTCATTTTATAGGTTATTAATTATTGTTTGGGGTTTGAAGACCCATAATTTGGTATTAAAGGCATAAACATACGTACATTAAGTGCCATAACTGGGAAGCTAGTAGTTGTTATTATAGATATTTGAATACTAGAAGCTATGACTAGTGGTGATTGTGCACTTGTTGTGATGTTGGGTGACTGTATAGTGTTTACTACAAGTATAGGCTATTGTACACTAATATTTTTAAGAGTAAAAATAAATCATGATTCTTATAACTTATTTCTTTCTAATGACCACTTGGTTTCTACACTGAGCCTTCCAAACTTATTAGTAAACAAATCAAACCAACATGAATCAACTTCTCTCTCTGTACTTTTTCTACTTTCAATAAATAAAGTGGTTTTGGGGGATGCATACCCTTGAAATAAATGATGTTTATTTCTAACTTCTAACTTTGAACTTGAAACTAAAATATTACTACCTTTAATTTTAACATTTTTTCAAGAACTTTCCTTCTTAGTTCTAATAAAAAACCCTTCCCTTAACTACAATCTACCTCTACTTCCTAACTATTTTACATTTGCATCATTGCTTATAGCATCTTCTTTCTCATCAGGCATTTTCTCACATTATGCATACCCTCTTCTTTCAATAGTTTTCACATCTTATCTCAACAACCTCTATTCTTTAGCATCTTTTTCTTATATGTCTCCAACTCTATCAATTTCTTCTCTGCTCCTATTCATATTCACAATTATTTCTAGGTATTTTTATCTTATTCCACATTATTTGTTATTAAAGTTCCCTTTCTAGTCCCATAATTTTCTTCTTGATCTGAGTCTTTTCACCTTCCATTTTTTAGGATCAGGTTCAATTTTATTTTATTCAGTTCTTCATCATTCACATTCTCTCACATGCACCCTCAGTTCCCAAAGTGACTAATCCATGTTGGTTAGAGTAGGCACCATGGTATTTTCCACAACTAATATTTTTATCAACAAAGATACTCTCTATAAAAATTTCTCTCTGATTCCTTAGACAAACTGATCTTGTACAGTCTCAAAATCTATGTATCCTTATACTACAAACTTAGTAATATATCCATTTATTGTAGTTTTCATCTAATAATCTATTGCTCAGGATAAATTGGTATCTATATTATGCAATATTTTTATTTTTTCCTCAATATATGCTATAAATTATGTTCTTCTTAGACTAAAACAATAGTATTCTAATCTAGCTAGCCACACAGCTAACAATCTAGAAAATTTACGCTAGAAAATTTCATAGATTTTACCATAGAGATGTTCTTGGATAATCCCTTCTATAATTTTCTAACTCTTCATTCTTCTTCTTATAAAAAGTTATAGATTATCTTATCTAACCATCTTTCTACATCTCTCTACCCTAGAAAACATTTCATCATATTTCATCTGAGTAGGCTCCATGCTCACCACATCATTGTTAGTGGAGCTTCCTATAAATACTCTAGAACATGTTAATTATAGGGATAGCTTGCATAATAGAGAGTACCAAAAAGTGCATAAGAGACTATAGTATTAACTACCATATATGATATATAAATATGCACCTAAGATCAATAAAAAAATAGATGCTAATAGAAGATGAAACATAACTAGCATAACATTCGATAATAGATTCAATTAAATTAGAGTACTCATTATGCATTACCCATATATAAAAGAAGATTAATAAAAACATAATAGAATTATTTTATTAATATCTATCAATACATGATAACCATTTCTTATTACAATAAATTTCTATATATAGTCTTTTACAATTTTTTGTCTCTTCACATTTTAGCCTTTTTAGATATAAAAGGAAATACTATTCTCATTCTTCTATTGCCCAATTAAGCTTATAAGGCTGAATACATACAAAATTTATATAAAATAATTCATCCATGTATCTTTCTATTATACTTCATAATTTTTCCATTCTACATTCTTTATCTAACAAGATGATGAATTAAATTTGTTTTTGCATGCAAAAATGAGTACAATGTAAATGTGATGAGAGAGGTAAAAAAAATGAAAAATAAAATAGTTGGTCAACTTTATTTTCATTTATTCCTACAAAAAGAGGTTGTATGATCCAAGGATAAGGGTAGAGGTTTAAAAATTTAAAAAAAAAAAAGAGCATTATTTTATTTTGATTGTTTCCACTCACTAGGAGAGGTCATACAACCATGTCAACAACATCAAAAGATAGATAAATGAGAATTTCATTGACCTTTTGGAAACTATACGGTGCTCTAGGGGAAGTAAAATCTATGAATGAGCAAATAAAAATGGATCTAAAAATTTCTAATTAATTTGATTTCTTATTTCAATCAAAAAGTTGTGCATTACAATAAAATTTCTCCTTATCGTGTAGATAAGGAAATATAATTGAAAATATGATGAAATTCATCAGATAAAATTAAAGAAGCACTAAATCAAATTCTTAGCCAAATTAGTGCTAAATTATTCTCCAAGGCTTTTTGTCAAATAGTTCTCATGCTTCTTCATGAATATGTTATGACCTCATAAAAAGAGTGATGTCAGAGTGAAGCAAATTTGCACATGTAAAGTTGTGAGCATAATTTTTAGGTGTAATTAAATAACTTGTTTTATTTTAAGTTTTTTTTTTGCCAAATTTGAAAATAAACTGTCATTGCATGAATACCTCCTAGCTATCAATTTTTATACAAAATTAATGTCTTCATCCTCTACTCTAGAAAATCTAACTCTAAATAAATATAAAACAAGTATGAAGTACCATTTTTAGGGAGTAATAATTATTTCACCATTAGAATCCAATATGGAGAATATTTTAGATATCAATCTAAGTCATATTGACTTAGATTAATTTTATGAGATAATAAATATAGTGCCCAAAATAGACTTTGGTCAAAGTATTTTTTACATAGGATTGGCACAAGCTACAACCTTTTCAATTTTAATTAAAATTTTTGAATTGGTTTTGGTCATGACAAACACTATAATTCAAAAACAAGGGAATTGACAGATCCATAGGGTGAATTGGTGGAAAGCTTAGCCCTGGATCACATAGATAATATGTTGTATCTTATAGATAGAGAGTCTTTTATGAATTTAACTCTTGATTCCTCTCAAAGTTATTTGGATGATAATAACATCTCATGTGCTAAACAAGTCAACAATGAATGCTTTATCAAACCAGGACCCTCTTCAACATGACTCCCAAAAAATCTTGTAAGATCTGACTTCAAAAATGAGATAAATGATAAAATAATATTATTGCATAAAATAATAGATTGCCCAATAGCTAAAATGTTTTAGGCATAGATGTACATGTTTATTTGGATCATTCATAGGAACAAGTAATATTTCAATTGGGGACAACTAATCAGTGATGTAATCCATAAATAGCTAATGGAAGTAAGGGTCACATCAAAATTTTATATGACTTCCTATCTTGTCTACTCTATTACTAGTCGATGATATTTTGATAGATTGCATATGATGGGTGACTTAAAAAAAATAAAAGTATATGATTTTTATCCCCACCTTGCATTGAAAGAATTCACTCGACACTTCAAGAGATTAAATGATTATTTCCTTTAATTTATCATTCAATTGTTTGAGAAAGAACTTTTCAACACAAAGATATTAGTGGTAGCTACCACATAAATAGCTAGATGGGAAACTTGGTTTATATAATTCCATAATTTTAGAATTGGCACTTTGGTCTTCATCATTTACCTATCTATCATATGTCCTAAGAACATGTGGTTGTATGTTGCTACTCCACTAGTGCCTAGTTCTTAGCTTCCTAGCTTGATGAGATTATGACACTTGTTACGATCATGGCCTTTTATTTTTTTATAGATTTTATACTATGAAATTTAGATGTGTTAGTCTCTAGGTGAGTGTAATCATGACATGTGGATGGCTATCATTACTCTGCTCACCCAGAATTGTCATATAAAAAGACCTTGATGACATCACTCTTAGATTGATGAGATGATGACACATGTCATGATCTCATTGCTCTATTTTTTTAGAGGACTTATCAATTCTTTGAAGTGATTTGATTATAATGAGTTAATGGGAGTGAAGACACGCATAATGATCCTAGTGTTATGTTCACCATGAGATTATAAATAGTTAAACTTTGGTGTGTCAAGCTTCGAGTGACCAAAAAAATGACACTCGGTAAAATCTTGGAGTTTCAATTTCCTAGAAAAAATAATATTTTCTAAGTACATGAAGGTCACAAATTAGTAGGTAAATGACACCTATCATAAACTTGAAAGAGCAAAACTAAGTACCAACTTAGCTTGTCTCTAGGTGATATAAATTATTGAGTTAGAACTATATGGAAAATTTGGATGAGTTGCAGGCATCCAGGTGTAAAATGGGTATATTGGCAGTGCTTAATGAACTAAAAAGTGTCTGAGTGAGGGGGATTATGACACTTGAAAAAATCATAGAGATATACTTTTCCAAGAAAAATAATAATATTTTCTAAGTACATGAAGGTCATGGATTAGCAGGTATAGATGACACCTATCATAAAATTGAAAGACCAAGACCAAAATAGAGTATTGACTTGACTTGTCTTTAGGTGCTCCAAATGAGCGAGTGAGTACCATGTGGAAAATTTGGATGAGCTAGTAGGTGTTTTTGTGTAAACTAGGCACACTGGAAGTACTCTACTAAAGAAACCCCCCAAACTTGTCTTACAAAATATTAGTTAAAAAGTGGATGTTCATATTATTTTTATATTGTTCATAATGGGCATGTTCCCATTCTACACAAATATTAGAATACTTTCAATTGCATACTATCAAGATTCCACTAAAGAATCCTCCAAGCTTGTGTTATAGAATATTGATTTGAAAGTGGATGTTCATATTATTCTTATCTTGTTTTGAATGGGCATGTGCCCATTCTACACAAGATTAAAATACTATCAACTACCAAAAATATTTATCTTATGTAGAATGGGATTAATTGATAAAATTCTTCATGTCTTATTTAAAATTAGTTTCAAACCCATTTTGATCAAGATATAAAATATCATCTCTATTTTGAATATTATAATGACATACCACTTATTACATGTCTGTAGGAGATTATAGTCATACCACAACATCAGACATCCATAGACATCTATTGCAACATCCCATAGACAAGGATCTAATGTCAGATACCTAAGAAAAATGGGTAAGTTGATTGAATGCAATTCTCTTAGTAGTACCAATTTCACTTATTGAATTGAATTATTGAGAATGACCAAGTGGATCATTAATTAACCATAATGCCATACATGTAAAAAAACAAAATATAAAGCAATCTATGTGGAGTCATAAAAATTAAGTGAATGGACCGGATGACTAATTCAAATATTGTGAGTAGTAAAAAATTGATGCAACAAGTGGGATCATCTCATAAATTTATCATGATCATGTCGATCCCCTATACTATGAATAACTATGAACAAAGATTTAATAATTACAAAAAAATTATGATATCAGTAGTTTGAAATACATAATTTCATAGAGAATGCTATTCATTTCAAGATTATTTGAGCTCAGTTTCCATTCATAGGAGGGGAATTTAATTTATTTTGAATTGATTGCATCAAAATGAAATATTAATTACTTAACTATTATTTGAAAAAAAAGGAATTATTTCAACAAACTACAATAATATCGAGTACTAGTTGACTAATAACTTTGACTTTAGAAAAAACTAAAACTATAATCCATAAAATATGATATGAAATTCCAATAAATTAAAAATGAGAATTCGATAATAGAAAAATTGGAATCCAATATTTGAAATAATTGATACTATAAAAATCCAATAATAATAGTTTCAGTTTTCAATCTGGATTGGAATATGTCCAAATTTAATGAAATGATGGTTAGAAACATAAGAGGAGGTAAATGAAATTATAGGTGGAGGTAATTTAGCATCTCTATCAGGAGCACCTAAATATCTTCATTTTTGAGTTCATGAAGTGCTCAATGGACAAAGAATGCTAATACTTATTGATGATGGAGCCACCCAAAACTTCATTGATGGAGGATCAATGGTAAAAAGAGGGTTATAAATGGAAGATTTTGAAGGATTAAATGTCATATGAATTCACAATGCCATGTAACAAAGTGATCAATCAATTCAATATTACTATGGGAGACTATAAGGTATGTGATGATTTTATGTAGTGAGTTTGAGTGGAACAAATATGGTATTAAGAGTGCAATAGCTACATTCTTGGAGATATTTCCATCATAATTACCAACTATGGAATTCAAGTTAAATTCTAATAGAAATGAGATAGTTTTTAGGGGCTTGTCTAATAGATCACAATAAATGGTCATAGTAAAAATAATGGAGAGGATTATCTGAAGAGGCCAATCAACATGAGAAATAAATTGTTTGATAAATTCCTTTGATTCACCTAAAGGTAATTCTTGAAAGAATTATCAAAACTCTTTAGCCAAGATATCTCCAAGAGACCATTACTACAATCATAGAAGATTCACCAATACACACAAAGAAAATTAACTATCTATAACTCAAATAGATTATACAATGAATAGTTCACCTTGTATTACCATATGAATGACTAGGTGAATAGGTACATGTATAGGTGGAAGCTAAGAGAATCTCAGCCATACCATTCATGTGGGATTAACTTATTAAATAGTAAATAACACTTAAGTAAGTTAAAGAGTAGAAAATTAATATCCTACACCAACACCTCCCCTTAAGCATAGCTTAGGTGGGTGAAATAAAGGATGTAGTGTGAATCCTTGTGTCCCTATAGATGTTAATCCATCTTGTTGAACTAAATGGATGTTGACTCATTGTAACCATCAAGTGAAATTAATAATGGTGTTGAATATGAGGATCACTTAACATGAACATTACACTCTAAAATACTAGGTAGAATGATAAACCCAAAGACGTATTGCTTGAATGTCCTCCAACAAGAAGGTAAAAAGTGAGCATAAGGACTGATGAGGCTGACACACTGGTGTCACTATAAGAACCACCAAGAAGGCCATAGAGACAAGTAGCAATCTTCATATGGATTCTGGTAAATAAAGTGTCTAAATAATATACCCATGTGCAAAAGAAGAATCTAGAAAACACTCAAAAAAATACAACATATACATATAACTCTCATAAAGTGGAGAAAAATAGAAAATCCATAGGAAAAACTCCCCCCCCCCAAAATAGATAAAAGAATAAGAGAGAGTTATAAATCCCCCAAATTATGATGCTAATGTAGTATGTACTCTAAGTACTCAAAAGTCACAGAGGAACTCAATCTACATGAGTGTTATAAATCTCTTACTCAATCATAAAAACAACTAACACTAGACTTCATCAAAATAGCTTCAATCAAGAAGACTATCAGTGGTGATGAAATTACAAAAGAGTACTACATGTTTAAGAAATGCTCAACACCTAAGAAGAAGAATGTACACCACACCCCCCCCCCATACTATTAATTGGGTGGAGTGATGCCAAAAATTTGTATGTATACCCCCTCCCATAATGCTAAATGGATGGAGTGGAAGAAAAAGGTATGTATGATTAGTTTTAATCCACTACTCAAACACCAAACAAGTTGATATTGTATGCACTAGAATAGCTCAATATCATGTTAAAAGATACTATCAAACTATCGAAGAAGACAAGATAATATTGACATTCACCATAATAGCTACACTTGAAGCTATAAGAGATTATCAACTATCAAAAAAGTGATGTCAAAAATACAAATAATGTCTCTCAAAGAGAATGGCTCTGGCGATGATGGAAGAGACAAGCAACTGAAGAAGTGAAAAGATGCCCAAAATAGAGCACACAAATGCATAAAGATAGATAAAACTAAATTAACAAATCCTCCCATGACACTTTATAAATTAGTGTGAGTACAATATATCGCATACACAAAAAAATACCAAATAGAAATGAGGAAGACATTGGGATTCACTATAATAGCTCCAAATAAAGAGACTATCAACCTATAAAAAAAGCCATCAAGTATCATGACAGATGCTCCAAAAAATAAGGGAGAAAAATGGTGTCTCTATAGAAGAAGGCAAGGCACTAAGAAAAGGGCCTTAATGGAGACATGACACTACAAGTGTGTCAAAGTGCAAATGCACAAACTAGAATATAGCATGTCATGGGCTGACAAAAAAGTGTGGAAAATGGTAAAAAAAACCCATCATGTATGCAAAAACACACTTGAAATGATCAACTACCAAAAAATGACAATCTATAAAAGCACATGCAAAGGACATCAAACTCAATCAAAAATGTGTTTGAGCTAATACAAAGTGTAATAGTGGCATAAGCAGTATAACATGGGCTAAAAAGGTAATGTGAGGCAAATCTCATGCAAATAAGACATCAGACTTAGCTAAAAATATGCCCAAGATAACAACGAGAGTAAAATCAAATAAGGAGAGAAAAAGAGTTTAATTTGCTTATGAGGAGCTCTGATACCATGAAAGAATTATCAAAACTCTTGAGCCAATATCTCTCCAAGAGACCATTATTATAGCCATGGAAAATTCACTAATACACATAAATAGAATTAACTATCTATAACTCAAATTGATTACACAATTATTAATTTACCTTGCATTTCCATATGAATGACTAGGTGAATAAGTACATATATAGGTGGAAGCTAGGAGAATCCCAACCATACCATGCATGTGGGACTAACTTTTCCATATAAAATAACACCTAAGTAATCTAAAGAGTATAAAAGTAATATCCTACAATAACAATTCTAATTCTTATCATGTTGATATCAAAAATAATTACATTCACATATTAAAACTTTTAATGATTTACCACCCAGTTTACTCCCAGATGGAGGTTTTCAACATGTAATTGAATTAGAACCAGGTAAAACACCAGTCATCATGACTCCATACTACCAACCAAGGGGGTTTAAGAATAAATTGAAAACACCATTAAAGAACTCTTAGATATGGGTGTATTATTGTAAATTTAAGCTATAGATTTAATAATACTATAAATAGTAACTTAACCCAAAACTTACAAAAACATTAAAGGGAGAGAATATTGAAGCAGTCAGAATTATAAGAGAATTCTTATCATCATCTTTATTCTCTTGTCTTCCCTCCAAGATATTCAAATGGATTATCCAAGGATTATTGACTTGTTTGTTGGATTTTTTTATAATAGTGACTTCAAGAATTCAAATGAGCATGGATAGTTTAATGGCTTCTTGGATACAAGGATAGTGTGGATGCAATGAGATTATAAAGGCTTGAGAGAGTCGGTATATGAATACATGTTACAAGGATTTCAATTTAATTCCAAGCTCTATGTTTGGTTATTTATAGGGTGGTGAGGGAGAATTAAAATGAATTTTAAATTCATTAGAACCCTCTAGTTTTAGATAATTATATAAAGTTAGGGAAGGATCTATATTTTAGAGGCTTCTAAATTTGATATGAGTTAACAATGATTATTTTATGGGTTTTATGGAAGTTTAAGGATATAGGTATATATGAGAAGCTATAGATAGGTTGGCTAGGAGGGTAGGTATAATATATTTGAATTTTAAATTGGCAAGTAGGGCAAGTGGTTAGTAAATGAGGTGAGATTAGTAGTTAAATGGGGTGTTAGTGGGATAATCAAGAGATTAATATAGCATAGGGTGTAATAAGGTTAACATGATGTAGAGAATATATTATGGGGGATAGTATTTTATTTTTTTATTAGGATTATGGTTATAGGATTAATTAAGATAAATGGTGAGATTAATGGAATAATTAGAATGAGCTAATTTAGATGAATACATTTTATCCCTCTTTGAAATATAATTTCAAGTGATGAAGTGAGGATTAATGGTATTTTAAATAAAAACTATTGCATGGATGTGTTAGTAAAATGAGATTGTAACGGGTTTCATAAGACCAAGTTCTATCTCCTTTGCATATTTTTTGGTTCTTATTAAAAATAAGGATGGGACTGTATGCATGTGCATTGATTATAGAGCTCTAAATAAAAATACCATCAAGAATAGGTATCCTATTCTAAGGATATATGATCTCATAGATGAACTACATGGTGCCATTTATTTTTTAAATATTGATCTAAGATTTGGATATCACCATATTCTCATGAGAGATGATGTATAGAAAACTACTTTCAGGTGTTATTATGGACATTTTGAATTTTTAGTCATGCCTTTTGGACTAACCAATACTTTTACTACCTTTCAATCTAATATAAACCATATCTTCAAGGATCAGTTGAGGAAATTTATATTTGTATTCTTTGGTGATATATTGATTTACAAAAGGACATGGGAGGATCACTTAAAACATATAGACATTATTTTGGGCATATTATAGAATCATGCATTTTTTTCCTAAGGAATCCAAATGTTAGTTTGGATTAAAAAAATTTAATGTTTGGGTCATATCACTAGTGTTAAGGGAGTACATGTGGATCAACAAAAGATACAATCTATCTTAGATTGGCCAACTCCTACTACTTTTACACAATTGAGAGGCTTCTTTGGGTTATGCAATTATTACAAAAGATTTGTTAAGGGTTTTTCTCAATTGTTATCTCTTCTTACAAGTTTTACCAAAATGGGATTGTTTATATGTATAGAACTAGCTCAAGTTATATTCAAGAAATTAAAATAGGTAATTAGCTCTTGTCCAATGTTTACAATTCCTAATTTCTACATCCCATTTATTGTATAATGTGAAGCTTCAGGAGAAGGAATAGGGGTTGTTCTACCTCAAAAGGAGCATCATATTGCTTTTGAAAATAGGAAGTTAAAAATAATTATAAAAAGACTACTCTATTTATGATAAGGAAATGTTAGTTATAATTCATGCATTAGAAAAATTCAGACAATATTTGGTATGTGACAAGTTTGTTGTTAAAATAAACCATAATAGTTTTAAATTCCTCTTGGGGCAAAAAGATTTGAATGATAAAAAACATAAATGGATGAGTAAGCTAAAATCCTATAATTTTGATATAGAATACATGAAGTGGAATAAAAATATTATAGATGATGTACTCTCAAGGAAATATACCTTGTATTATATTTCCTCTATTTCTATTGATTGGAAGGCCATTATTATGATGGAATATGCAAAGAATGCTTTTACTACTAACATTATTGAGGGAGTGGTAAAAGGTGATAGGTATAAAATATGTGATGAGTTGATTTTATATAAAAACATAGTCCTTTTAGTACCCAAATCTACAATGAAGGAAAATATTTTAAGAGCAATGCATGATGTGCCAGTAACAGGACACCTAGGGTACTACTAGACATATAAGCAAGTTTTAAAAATATTCACTTGGAAGGGTCTCAAGAATTATTTTATCAAGAATTTTAGGGAGTGTATCATTTATCAATAGAACAAAAGGGTACAAGGGTTTCGAAAATGATAAGTTCAACCTTTACCCATTCCATCAAAAATTGGAGAGTATATAAAGGGACTTTATCATAGGTTTGCCCAAGGTAAATGGTAGAGATTACATCTATGTAATAGTGGATAAATTAACTAAGTTTGCACACTTATTTTTTATATCATCAGGGTTTAAGGCCCCTCAAGTGGTTGAATTATTTTTTAAAGGTCTTAGATTACATGGACTACCACACAATATTGTTAGTGACAGGGATAACAGGTTTCTTAGCTCCTTTTTCCAAGAGTTATCCAAATTTAAAGTTATTAAACTCACTCCAAGAACTATTTACCACCTTCAAATTTATGGCTAAACATAAATATTAAACAAATGGGTGAAGGATTACTTAAGGATTTATGTCAAGTCAATAATCTACATGGTTAAAGTAGCTATATTTGGGAGAATTCTATTGTAATACCACTTACTATATGTTCATTGGTATGTCCCCATTCAAAGCTTTATATGGATATGATGAAATGATAGTTAATGATTTGGTTTCTATAGATAATATAGATCAAGTGATTTCATTAACCATCAGTAGGAAGTATTGAAAAACCTCAAGGATCATTTGCAGAAATTACAAAATCAGTAGAAGTATTATGTAGACAAAAATCACACATAGATATTTTGAGGTAGGTGAAATGGTCTTTCTAAGGTTGCATCCATATAGGAAATAATCCATAGAAAGAAGTGGAATAGATAAAATCCATCCTAAATTCTACGAACCTTATAAAATTTTAAAGAAAGTTGGTGAGGTAGCCTATGAATTGGAACTTCCTAAAATAGTAAAATTCATAATATTTTCCATGTCTCTTGTCTAAAGTGAGCCCTCCATAGATTTTTCACCTTTAGATGGGTAGGGTAAATTTATCCTAAATCTTGAATAGGTGATAAATATTAGGGTTAAGATATTGAGTAAAAGAGATATCACTAAATATTTGGTTCATTAGAAGAGCTTGTCAATTGAGAATGTCACTTAGGAAGGTCCAAAGATTTTAAATCATCCAAGTTTGAATTTCATGAGGACAAGAAATTTTGAGGAGGGAAAAATTTCAAGTCCCATTTATATTTAATTTCCATTTAATAACTAATTAATCTAATTTTTAATTATAGAGGAATAAGGGAAATAAAATTGGAATAGATATTTAATGAATTATTTATTTTGAATTGGCAAGTTTAAAAAGCTACAAGGGAAGGAAGATAAATAATAATACTTTATTAGACAAAATGAGGCATGGTGTTTTTAAGGAGAAGGATAATGATAATGTTTTAAATCAAATTAATAAATTATTTTTGCATAAGTAACCTCAATAGAAGTTGGACAAATTTGAAAAAAAATTAGAATAAAAAAAAAAGTGGAAAAAACAAGATTAAAGCAAATTTTGGGAAATTGGAGAAAGATGAAAACTAATGGATATTTATAATTATTTTTTATCTTTCCAAAATAATGTGTTGGGTTTTGGTGCCCCTTTTTGGTCCCTCTTATGTATTTATATGCCACAATTTTATTATAGGGGATCTTTTGCCAAACTAATTAATTTCTCTTATTGAACAGTGTTCATCAAACCATCCTAGAATGAAAACTCTTAGATCTTGGAGATATTTGGATGAAAAACAATTCATCTCAAGGATTTTAGGATGAAATCCATATGATCTAAAGACATAATTTCACATGAGAATTGTAATAGAGCTTCAAAGAGTGTATATTCAACCAGTATGCAGTGTTTTATATGGGCAGTTAGCGTGAGTAGAGGTTATAAAAGTCTTTTTAAATTTTTGAGTTGTTACAACACATAGCAAGTGTTTTTTGGGGTTATTTTTATCTTATTTCATAATTTTATAGTCTTTTGTAATCATCTTATAAGTTTTATGAATTTATGTTCTATTTTGAGCAATGTTTGTAGTGTAGTTATATCATTCTAACAAGGGTTTTACCCAAACTTTATATATCTAGAACTATTGTGGAGTGATTATTACAATGTTTTATATCATTTTTAAACTAATTTTGATGCAATATAAAAAAATTTATTATATTTTGGACTTACTTTTCTATTCGATGAAAATTGTCAAAATTTGGGTTTCACTAGCTAGGGTAGAAAGGGGCATGAATTTTACAAGAAAAATATTCCCAATATAAAATTAATTTTAGATCTAATATTTCTCTATTAAATTTAGTAAGGTAACATGACACCCATCCTTGACAAACTTATATCCATATATGTTTGTCTCTTCTATATTTGTGAGCCCATCTCTTTATTACCATTTGCCATGAACCTTAACCCTTGCCAAACAAGATAGATCAGTGTAATTGCTTGACTAGAAATCACAACATGACACTTTGACCAAGAAGACATAAGAATGTATGTCCTTTATCGTATTTTTTTATAAAACACAATAAATTTTATTTTTAATTATAGGTGTAAAAATAGAAATATCAGAATGTTAAAGATGCATAATAATCAATATTTAATTTTGAAAAAAATTTAATTATGGAAAAATGTTATTTTTGGAAACCACTAAGAATAAATATACTTAGCTTGCACACATTTTTTTATTATTATCATGGCTATCTAAAATTAAAAATTAGTAAGAGAGGTGATTGTGTAGACTTAGGATTAGGAAATAAAATATAAATGACTTCTAGATAATTCCATTGTAAGTGGATGATAGCATAGTGCACTTGAGTCCATTAATTGCAGATTTATTCAAAGTGACTATAATAAATGATTGATAGAAAAATACATAGAAATAAAATTATATAAATGATAAATTAAAAGTAGAGGTAGAATATATCCCTATACATAACCTTGGTAAATGGATAATAGTAAAATGTGATTGATTATGTTGATTATGGACGTGTAATCATTGCATCTATTGAGCATTTATCTACTGAGCAATCTAAGATATCATAAATTAAGTTTTTTCTTGAAAAAAAATTTGTATTTCTTCTCTTTCCTTTGAAACACTAAGGGCACTTTGATAGCTTGAAAACTTATAAAAAAGAGGGGAGTGTAATTGACAGAGCTAACCTCAATCACCCCATTGAGGATTGGACATTGTCTACGTATCTAATATTCCAAGGAGGGAAATCAAGCCCACTTAATTCTCCTACTTAGATTGAATGTGTAATTGTGTTCTTTTGACTAGATGTATTCAATTAGAAAATAGATTTGATGATTGACAATGATAGCTCTTGACTTATTTTAGAAGGATCTTTACTTAACTTATGGTTGTTCTTTGTAAGTGATCTTCAATTTTGAGAGAAAAAGGTATATTTACTCAATGTGTAGAAGTTTAAAAGCTTAAATCAAATGAATAATAACAGTAGGGATGAATGACTCTTGATATGTATTAATAGGTGAATCTTTTGATAATTTCCTTTCATCAACCATGTGAAACATGAAGAAAGACCCAAAATGATGTTTTTAATTTTTAAAATAACTATTATTTAGTGTGGGACATGATCGGCACATGTGGACAAGAGATCAATGCACTTATTTCCTCCTAAATTGGACTTATATATATGAATTAAGGACACCTATCCTAAAATAAAGATAGTATGATGGTGATTTTAGATAACTTGAGTTTTTGAAATTGGAACTTATTTGTAATAGGAATAGTAAACAAAGGGTTGAACCTATATATAAATAAAAGACTTAGAGGAAGAAAAAATAAGATTCATGTATTTGAGTGCATGTCATGTGATTTAGAATGTATCAAAAATTAGTATTTTCAAGTACATGTGACCAGATTTATGTATCTACATCCCTCCCTCCTTATTTTAGTAATGAAATTACTAGAGTAAAGTAGAAATAATTGAATCTAAGTGTGTATAGCATACTTTATCTTTGATAAGTTACTTCAATTATGTATGGAACTCAATTTAGAAAACCCTATAATAATTCATGAATTGGGCATTTGTGCATTTTTAGATTTGAAAATGTTAAACTTTAAAATTTGAAAAAGAGATAAAATAAGGAGTACACTTATATGTAAATGAAACCAAATTACACCGTAACCCACAACTGATGATAGAGAATTATGTCCCCTTATTGAAGCACTTGGATAATTTAAACTAGTGATGAATTGAGAGTGATCAAGTCCTAATTTTGAATAATTAATCAATCTCTTGAGTTGGAAAGATGAATTATTTGAACTCTCATGAATGGGGAATAGTACCCAACATACTAATCTAAAATATTGAACCATGATGGATTCACTAAAAGTGATGCCAAGGTTGTTGAGGGATGCTAAACTTGAATGTATATCACCTACATAGAATATGGAACCACATAATGGGTTTGTTAAAAGTAATTCTATGGTCATTGAGCATTTTTGAACCTCAACATGCATTACTCACAAAAATTAAATCACATCATTACAGTTAAATATAGATTCTATTTTTCATGATTACAAGATAATGAAGAATATCCATGCCCCCATCATGACAGCATTGCTTATATTGAATTGAAATAACTAATTTTCATTTGAATTTGTAACTTTGAACTTTGAAGTTTGTAACTTTAAAACTTTAAATTTTTTAACTTTGGAATTTTACAACTTTGAACTTTGAAACTTTGCATTTTGAAATTTTGAATAAGCATGAGCATTAATGAGTATCATGCCTCTTGAATTCGTTCCAATGATATAAAATATTGTGCATATATATTCTCAATTATAATTTTTTTAACCTATAATTTTGATTTTGTAAATGTATTGCATATGGATTCAAGTATGTATGAGTTTATAATTTGATTCTTTCAAAATTGAGTGCATATGCATGTCATAAGCCCCAAAAATTTATATTATTGTGCAAATATATGTCAAATATCTGATTTTGAAATTTATTTTAACCTGTGATAATTTGTACCCTATTGTAGAATTTGATTTTGCATTATTTTGATTCTTTGGATACCTATATTTTGTACCTTTGAAAATTGTATTTTTTCTCAAATTGGATTTATATATTTTTCATGAGGGCTTGGATCTGTAAGACAAGCCCACTGTGATGCTCCCCTTTTGAGATGAGAGATGTAGTTTTCAAGTCACTCATCTCAAAGAACATTTAATTGTATCATGTGATAAATATATAATCATATAGTAATTATATCAACATGTGGAAAATATGTTATCATAAAAATATAATTTTTATTTGAGGATTGTATGTAACATATTGAATGTGAGGCATACAAGTGTTTGTCTAGGTAAATATAGCATTGAAACATATAGTAAGGTACCATATTTGTAAATAAATGCATGATATGTAACATGATACCCTTAATCAAGCATAAGACACAATGTCACATAATGTCATATAATAAGGCTAATGGCCACATAAAAGGGACATGTTCAAATGTATCACAATATAATTGTCGCACACATAAGGTTATGGGATATAAAAAATAGGCATGTTTAAATGTTTTACATACCAACTGAGATCTCATAGAGATGTTTAATACATTTGCACACAAGGGCCAAGATCATCACACAATAATAAATCAATATCTATCATATCATACATGAGAGTAAACAACATCAAAAGAGCATAGAACAAGTGAGAACTAATCTACTCCATCCATATGTATCTATATCATATTATATAAATATGGCATAATCATGTAGCACAATGTTAGATATAAGTGATTAACAAGAAAATTGTAATATATGTAGTTCACTATTACATCTAAGGTCATAGAAAGATATAACCTATTGTAATGTAACATGTAGATTTATATTTCCCCAACATAGGAATGGCCACTGGGTAGAAGGGAGTCTAACATCTACAAATAAATATATAAATTATGTCTTGCATCATGCTCGTATACCTTGTGAAATGCATGTGTTTATATAAAAATAATATGTTATCCATCAAAATATGTGATAAATAACACATGTAAATAAGTAAACTAGAAAATTATGTCATGCTTGTGTCTTGATTTTTGATTTTTTAAAACATTTTGAATTTTTTTGTATTTTTGTAATATGTGATTTTTTATTTTATTTTTGATGATTTTTTTTAGTGTGTACACAAAGGAAAGTCATATGATCCCATCAATGGGAGGACCATAATGTGTGCTTGGATAAAATATGTATAAGATGACTTTTTTAGTGAAAAGTGTTACATGCAAATGTATCTAAATTTGAAAAGGCATTGGGTCTTGTAGTGTAACTATTTTTATCATTTCTTATATAATTTGATGATACATGTGTAACTTGAGAAGGTGTAAAATCCAGTGAACCTTGATGTATAATATGAGAATGCCTTACTACTTATGTTTAATGTGGAAAGCATTGAAGTGTATGAGGTGATACCTTAAGACGTGTTGTGGAATATGTAGATTTATTTAAACTTTGAGTAACTCTTTAAGATGAAATTTATTACTTAGGAAGGCATAATAATTTAATTTGAAAAGGATGTATATAAATATTTTGGATAAGTGCTCCAATAAATTTTTCACTATGATCTTGAATGGGTGCAATGATCATTTTTGTACTATGCTTTGAAGTAAATGTCATAATTATCTTTTTATGGTACTTTTGGAGCCAACATATCCCCATTTTTCTAGCTTTTGAAAAATAGGGAGCCTTATTAACAAAACATCTATACCTTGAATTGGCTTTGGAAAGGTCATTCTTTATTAGAATTTGAAGATCATCCACTTGAAAGGACATGAACCTCTACATATCTGATTGTGATTATGCTTTATGGGATAACCCTACTAATAGTTGTCTTTGGATGATGAATTTAAGGTTCTATGGAGAAAGGGAGGGTTCTCAAATAAAAAACCCTATGATTTGAATTCAAAAATAGCAGGAGATATTTAATGGGAAATCATATTTCTTTTTTTTTAAACCCTAATTCTAATTTTATATTAAGGCTCGATCATGTTTTTGACATGACCAAACCTTAATATAAAATCATACTTAGACCTTTTTATTTTTCTCCCCCTTTGAAAACCTCTTGACCTTGCCTAATTGTTAGTCCATAGGCCTCAGAGATCTAATCTAACGGTATGAGATCACCTAGGAAGAACCATGCATCGCCTTCTCTTTCTATGAAAAAATTCTTATAGGATTTAATTTAATAGTCTCACTCCAGTTATTTGACACTCAGGAGGACCTCTTTTACGTTATCGAGACCATCAAGTTAAACCTCATCCAAAATTTTACCTAAGTTTGAAGGGGACTGCATTAATGTTGTAACCTTAGGCCTAGCATAATAAACTTTAGCTCTTAGTTCATCATGTTTATTCACATAATTAACTTAGGACTAATCATTTGACTTAAGTATATATGTCACTAATTAGTGACTTAAAATTCATTAACTTTTGTAGATCCAATGATCTGTGTTCACCCTCAGATCTTGATCTAATGGTGTGAAGACAAAGGAGTCCCCAACAGTTCAAATCCAATCAGATTCAACCTCCCAAATCATAATCAATAGCCCTTGCTGCATCACCGATCTTGATCCAATGGCATGAATCATAAGAACAATGTTAGTGAATCTTGAAAACATCACTAAAGAGGGGAACCAATCACATCCAAGTACATGGATCCAACAGCCCTTGCTACATCATCGATCCAATCTAATGGCATGAATTAGATGATTAATAAGCCCTACGATGTGGTCATATGGACTAAGCCCATAATTTTAATTTGAAGATTCATTATGTTTGTAAACACAATATGACCTTGGGACTCAAACCTAAGCCCTCATAGACTAAAACTCAAAACTAAATTTGACAGTCTTGCTCTCATCATTCAACATCTACAAGGATGCCTTTGACATTTATGAGGCTGTGAAATTTAAAATCAGCCAACTTTTTAGCCTAGGCAAAAGGGGCATTTTTTAAAACCCTTTGAAAGGGACCCTAGCATAATAACATGGAATACTTAGCATAAAATACCTAAGCCTAAGTTTGTTAGTGTTTATTAACATAAATTAACCCTATGAGTATATTTTAGGCCTAAGTTTCATTAAAACCTGAGACTAATTAAGCCATTTGCATCTTTCAGGATCCAATGAACTGTGCTTGATCGTAGGTCATGATCCAATAGAGCAAAGATAAAAGACTTGATTTGAAAACCAATGGCTAGTTTACAAAGGAATTTTTATGGGGAGGGCCACGTAGGCACCATGTAAGCACTAAATGACAAATCCAAAGATTTGGCATGCCCAAAAAGATAGAATTTTCAAAAATGAGGCTATCCATAAGATCTAAGACATGAATGAATTTATGAATTCCACCACCTTCACCATTAAATCTCTAATAAACCCTAGTATAACAACATAAATCCCTAATTCTTGACTGTTGAGACACAATTTCATTAAACAATCTCAAATTTCATCTTGAGCAGAGAAAATCCAGTCATATACCTAAGGTAATTAAGGAATCATGGCAATAGCTAGGCAACAATGGAAACAAGAGGCAGAATTCTATTTGTCCATGGATAATGAGGGAATATTTTTTGGGGATATAGCATTGGACATTGGGGCACTCAACAATGGAATGAAGAACTAGTCAAAGATATTCTTTGTTGTCAAGGAAATGTAGCCTCTCACTTCCAATGAACAAAGGATCATAATAACCAAGAGAAAATTTGATGACTTGGTTGTAATTTAGATTTGTGGTCTTCATCGATTAGTTTGAAAACTTGAGGTACTCCATTGCATAGATATCCTTACACCTATGTTTGTCAATTATATAATTGATGGTGATTAGATAGTTAGGGAAGATGTGTCAAAAGTGATAGCATACATTTCCCCTATAGCTTTTGAGGGATACTATAAAATCCCTGGGACTCATATAGACCTCCCCACCATCAATGAGTGGACAACCAAGCATAATTTGGACACTGTTCTAAGACCTTGGTTAAACCCAAGAATCCACATATCTAGGAACCATGATGGGAAGATCCCTATTATACAATTCAAGGAAAGCATTAGGATCATCATGACCCTATTTAATAGAGCTTCAGGGGTAGCAACCACAACCTATGTCAACCCCAAATGGGTTTCCTACATATATTTCATGGTGGAAGAGAAGCTAACTCCACCTATTGGAGAACTGATTAGCATCCACTTGGGAATACAATTCTCTGGCATAAAATGGAAGACCAGCCAATAATTCACCATGATGCCCTATCTATTGGATTCATTGATGGACTCCACACATATTCTTGATATCAAGAATTGGTTCTCTCATAGTAAGATTACCATATCCCATCATTATTCAAAATTATACATCTTTAGATACAGGGGTCATATGCAATTCATTTGTGATTGCATATATCCTACTTTGGTTAAGACTATCATAGGGAACCCCATTCTTAGAGTATAGCCCCTCATCAATAAATATGTAGAGCCCATGGGTGACATATGGTATTACCTAGATTGCACCATCATTAGGATGGAAGGAGTTATGACTCAATCATATAGATTGTCAATCCATGTCCCCACCAAATTAGCTGAATAGGAAATTTTTTCCCAACTCCTCCAAGGGATTGAAAATGTATGTAGAGGAAGAGGAAAGGCATTTTTCATATATTTCCATTCTTGATTGGAATAACCATGATCCATGGCTGGAAATAGTTGGACATTATGTCCAGATATAGAGATGCCTTATATTTTCAAAAGGATGACCTCAAATAATGTGACCTAAATGACAAATTTGTCCCCCATCTACAATCCAACTAGTTGAACAAGGTAGCCTATGACCATAGGGTTAGCCCATATAACCATCTCTACACCAAGGCTACAAACTTTGATGAAGTGCTAGCTAGGGGCAGGCAACATGGCTTCAAACTTGAGCATAGATTACAAAGAGAGGAGAATCTAACTAGAGAAATCTATAAAATGAACCTATTTTAATATCAAATATTACCTTCCACCACAAGTTCACCTCCAAGAGTACCACAACATCAAGTGCTCCAAATTTAAAGACCTAGTGAGAGGAAATTGGAAGAAAGGCTAGGAAAAGGTCCTTCATCATCAGTTCCACCTCCAAGACCACCTTCTTTAGTAGATCACATTGATATGATTGCCCTAGAACCATATGAAATAGTTAAATAATTCTTCAAAGAGCTTACAAAGACCTATGGGTTAGATCAGGAAGATGAGGGAATTGAGGAAGCCACAGCTGAGTCGGCACAAGATGAAGAACCCCATGCAAGTGAGATGGGAAAGGGGAAGGAAATAGCTTTGGATTTAGTCCATGACTCACAAAATAAAAGGGAAACAAAGATGGCCCTTGTTCTTAGGTCCTCCAAAAGGCCAAAAGTGACATGAACCCATCCTACTAGTGAGGTTAACTTGTGTAGTGATGAGTTCCCAATACATGGACCTGTCATCCCTAACTAGTTCATAGATGGAAAGCTCCAAAATATTCCATACTAATAACATTCACTTGCACTTACCATCACTACAAGTATTGATACCCATGATGATATCGAACCCTAGATTAGAGAGCTCATGAAAGAGTAAGAAGAAAGGAGGATTGTTGAGGTAACTAAAGAGAGTGGCAAAATAATGAAAGATTTTGGAGCATCAAGTGGTACTAGGATTGAGATCCTAGAGGTACCCAAATTATTTGAACCAAAAACCATTGTGTAGTATAATCCAGACATAGCTAGGTTAGAGAAGGTAAAAACAAAGGTCATTATAGGCACTGAAGAATTCACCTTCCCAAGAGTGGAGCCTTTTATGGGTCTAACTCCTATGAAAGGGAAAATAGTATGGGATCATCCCATCCATCAAGAGGACATAGCAAGTTTTATTAAGGCCCAATCAATAATGACCTTAGTTAGGGTCAAGGGAATGAAATAAAGAATCATCAACCTAGAAAAGGAGAAGCAGGACTTGTAAGCACATGCTACATTTTCAATCCCTAACGACATATTGAAGATGTTGAATAAGTCTCTTCTTGACATATTTGAAGGATTGAAAAACATGAATCTCAGATTAAGTGCCTTGACCCACCAAACTGAGATAGAATAGGCATTAATCACTCAATGGTAGGACTCCAAAGACCAGAGAGCTGAATTGATCAATGTGTGTACTACAAAATAGGTCCAGGATATCAAAATCATCAAACTAGGACATTTGATCATCCTCCTAGGAGTCATAGTGGATAAAATATACAACCTAAGCACTTGGTATAATAGTGTTAACAATTTCATGAAGGAAGACAAGGACTTAATAGATAGAATGGAGAAGCTCTTAAAGACCTTGTTGGTGAACCCCTCTCAACCCACTGCCACAGGCCTGATAGATGATGAAGAATTCAAGTAAAGAGTTAATGTCTTCATCCAAAACATCAAAGAGAACCAAGGCAAGTCTATCAAGGACAATCAGAAGGTCCTTAACATCATCCCTACCTCAAGAAGGTATATTTTAGAGGCACATTGCATCCAAGAACTCATGGCCAAAAGTGACAAAGAATTCAATACATTGGTGGATCAAGAAGGGGATTGTTTGATGAAACATGTAGTATATTTTGAGTTGATTAAAGAAAAACACACTAGGGTGAAGGACATCCTCAATAAAAGATAACCAAGAAGACCCACCAATGTAATATGAAAAGAATATTCTTTTGTAATGCATATATACTAGTCTGTTAGCATTTATTAGTTTTATTTGTCAAATTTGATGAAGGAGGTCATGTGTATTGTAATATTTGTATGAAGGATAGTTGTCCTTATCTTACATATAGATGTTTTGAGAATTTAACTGGTACATCACCTATGTTCTCTATAAATAGGTAGGGGTTACCATTTTGTAAAGGGAGGGGATCTAAGCAATTATATACAAGAAAGAATTTTAATACAACTAAGGAATTACGAAAGGACTATCTAAATAGTGTGTTAAAAGCTAATGATATCTCTCAATTGCATGTTAATGTCTTAGATTTGAATGGTTCTTTGCATTTTAAGCTACATATTTTATCATAAGGTTGTTAATTTGTGTTATGCTAGATTAGCTAAAAGATATTAGGTATACTTCATTTCATTTACTCTGGATTTGGATGTGCTCATGTTATTCATGTTACAGTAGTAAATTATTTAAAGTAAATCTAGTTCTTATATGTGATTTCTATATTTCCTTTGATACTTGCCTAGTTTATGATGGAACCTGGGTTCATACTATTTTACATCATAAATCGGTTCATCTATGCTCAAACCAATTAGAACCTTGTCATGATATTTGAGATGAAAGCCTAAAATCACATTTTATGTTCTACCTTACCCTACTTTTTTATATTTTATTTATCAAATATCACTTTAGTTTAAGATCATTGTTAATATCCATTTAGGTTAGTTTGTGGATCATAAATATCACAAAATTTCAAATATACAGGACCCTGGTAGCTCCTAACCACCAAATTAAACAAATATTATGGACAACTCTCACACTCTACTTCTGTTCCACCAAAAACATCTCAAATTATCATAAACTATAACTCATGCCCTAGATCCTTAGGATCCTAAAATGAGAAGTGTTCATCAACACTGAGAGCACTTGTGAGGCAGTTAGAAGCATCAATAGGAGAAAGAGCTCTATTACTGCTAGAAGGAGGGCCATTTGATCAATTGTGATAATTTTTTGCATTAAGTTTGAAGGATTATTTACCCTTATGAGTGATTATTCACTCTAAGTGCAAATATCATTGATCTTTAATTGGTTTCTCACCTATCTTTGTTCTTCATAAGGCAAAGATCTTATTTCACTGTAAAGAAATGGTTAAATTATAGTAAAGATGGCTTCAAGTTTTAAGAATTCATAGTATTTGAGATTAGGATGGCTTATTTTAGTTGAGAATTGATAATTCTATATGAATATTGAGTTTAATTAAGTCACAAGTTATAAAGAATGGTCATCTTTGCATAATTCAACACATCTTTGAGCTTGCTTAGTCAAAGATTAGTGTCCTTTGTCTCTTTATGAGTAAATATTTACAAAATAGGCTTAGTGTGCAGGTTGATTGTTTTTATTTGTGAAATATAACTTGACACACCATATTTCAAATAGAATCCTTAATATTTAACCTAGAATTACCAAAGATCAGGACCAAATCACATTCAGAGACTAGAGAACCCTTACTCAAGCTAGAAACCCATAAAAGAACCAAGAAAGATAGAGGAAGGTGTAGGCATTCCAATTCTCTACCATTTTCACCCTTACAAGGGGTTCCTGTGTTCAATATTCATCTAGATATGGCATGGCTTGCAAGTTCCTCCATCAATATACCAAGTGTAATTCATGACTTACCACATAATCCTAAAAAGTACCTTCCAATATTTAGTCCAACTAGAGTTGTAACTGCAGAAGAACATGTTAAATCTTTCAAGGTTGCTTTAAGATTGTTAAATTTTATCCATGAAGATGTAACATGTAGGTTTTTTCCATTTTCATTCAAGGATATTTCATATGAATGGTTCCTCAATTTGCCTGATGATTGCATCACCTCATGGAATAATTTTAACACTATCTTTATTGATCAATTTGGAAAGATCAAAAGCCCTTACATCACTTATCACCAATTCACAACCATTAAGAGGGATGCAAGAGAACCTATTAGATCCTTTAATGCTAGGTTCTAAAATATGTTTAGTTAAACCATGTATCCATACAAACCTAATGAGGCTTTAGCTCTAGAACTTTACAAAGATGTAGTGGACCCTATGACTTCTACGTTTCTAAAAAGGGCCCTCCCAGCTATCAACACATTGGTCCAAGCTTATTTTGAAGTGGTGGTTATTACTAAAAAAATTCAACGCCAAGGGTAGATGGCTTATTCTATCCCAAACATTAACCCCCATATGCCTGTATTGAACCTTTTCCCAAATAATAACCAAAATGTTCCAACATTGAACCAGCTCCCTGCTCTGAATGTATTACCTACTAGCCATGTTACTCCTAATCAGAACCTAGGTTTCTTGAGTCATCAAGCTAATAATGGATCTCACACTAATTATTAAAGGGATTTAGTGCCAGTCAATGATAATAACAATAACCAAGTCCAAAGCTCTAAAATCCCCAAGAATGAGAATGAATATTTATTAAATATGGTCTAGAAGCTTAGTACAAATTTATTATAACTACAAAAACAAGTTAGCAATGTTAACTACAACTCTGGAAGCAACTTCACCTTCCAAAATTTCAATGGTCTTGGAAATAGATTTTAAAATGATAGCTTCTACAACAATAAAGCTAGTGAGCCTTCTTCTAGAAAGAAGAGCATGGATATTAATCTCACTGATATTGCCTTGCTAGACTATTGTAGAGTACATGCCACATCTAAACATGGTGAGATTTATTTCATTGAGTTTTTCAAAGACTTTGAAGCTTTCCAAGAAGAACTTGACACATTTGAAGTAGTCACAAATAAATATACTAGTACAAGTCCTTCTGGGTCCAAGCCATCTAACCAAATGCACATGGTAGAGACATTCTAATTCCCTTTCCAATAGGATAATGAGCCCAAAAATATTCTTTAATAGATTCAATCATTCCATCAATTCTTGAAAACCTACCCTCTAAGAAATAGAGAACAAAATAGCCATTGACTACTTCAACTCCCCTTAACAATTATGGGCCTCCTCCAGACACCACATCAAGGAATAATCCTAAACCACCTAAGGGAAATTCTTCCAAACCTACTGTTGAACCTTCAAGCAATATTGGTTACAACATTGTGGAGGATATGAAGAATATCAAAGCCAACATCACTTTATATGAGTTAACATAGATTATAGAACAAAGAGACTTACTCTTGGAATCATTATCTAAGAAACATGGGAAGCCTCCAAAAAGTGATAGTGCAAATGTAACTATGCAAATAACTAAGCAAGAGTCTCCACCCTTCCTAATCACAATTAAGATATTCAAAAATAATGTCCATAATTTCCTTTTAGATTCTAGAGCCTCAACCAACATCATTCCTATAGGGATATGTGAACAACCTGGGTTGACCCCAATCAAGTCTAATAGAGTGGTCATACAATTGGACAAGTCAAAAGTCAAAGTCATTATGGAATTATTAAATGTTCATATGTAATTGGCTAGTGGACCAAGATTTCAACAATTCATGGACATACAAGTGGTGGATATCCCTAGTGATTATCGATTGCTCCTTAGTAGAGAATGGACTAAGGCCCTAAATAGATACATGTCTACTAACTACTCCCACTTATGGTTACCTTGGAAGGGTGTTCCAAATCAAATAAGGGTAGAAAGATATACAAGGATGAAACACATTATAACGTAATATAATGTTGTTAATGAAAAGGTGAACTTCTTGGATTTTGATCTGAGAATCTTCACTTTAGAAGCTACAAAAGAACCTGGTTCCAAGAACCCTCCTTCAATGGTTGGCCTATGGAGACTATATGTTGATGGTGTCAGATGTAATTCAAGATCAAGAGTGGGTATTGTATTGATAAACCCTATAGAAAAACAATATCATGTATCTTATAGATTGTAATTCCCATGCATGAATAACTTGGCTAAATATGAAGCTCTCATCCTAGGGTTGCAGCTTTCTATTAAGCACAAGATCAAGGAACTCCTTGTTTATGGAGATTTTAAACTTGTGGTTAATCAAGTAAGGAACAAGCACCAATGTAAGATATATTACTTTAAGAGGTACATGTTCAAGGTTTGGGACTTGGTATAATATTTTTATGCTTTCAACATCGTGTCTATCCCTAGGGAAGAAAATAAAGTTGCTTATGAGCTTGCCTCTACTACAACTAATCTCATGCCCAATCATGATTCCCTCAACTTCAGAATTGAGCTAGTACCATGCCCCTCAGTCCCAAATAGCATGAATCATTTTCAAGTCTTCAATGATGAACAATAAATTTTGGATTTCTTGACTAATTCTAGGGTGTTTGAAGCTCACATCATTGATGAAGCTAATGAAATTTCTCTTGAAAGGGATATTAATGGTAAAATCATCTAATTGAATGACAATATGATACCTAAAGGGATGATCTCATTGGAAAGTTTGTTTAATAATGATAAGATTACTGAAACACCTAAGGTACCCAAAGCAAGTGTTAAGGACTATCATGTAGTAAATCTTGGCCCAAATGATTAGTCCCAACGAGTGAACATAGGAAAGGCTTGTATTAAAATGGAAAATAGAAAGGCTAGGGAGTTGCTTATAAAATATAAGGATGTAATTGCTTGGTCCTATGAAGATCCAAAAATATTTGACCCAAGGGTTATTACTCACACCATACCCCTTAAGGAAAATTACAGAGCCTTTAGGCAAAATAAAATACCTATCAACCCTATCTTGGAACCCATGATCTTTAAGGAGGTCAAGAAACTATTGGATGTAAGGATTATCTTTATTATTAGGCATTCCACTTGGGTTGCTAACTTGATCCCAGTCAGAAATAAGAATGGAGAAATTAGATTATGCAAACTTTAGAAATTTGAATAAAGTATCTAAAAAGGACAATTACCCTTTGCCTTCTCTAGACTAGGTCATCCAAGTTGTTTCAAGATCAGCCATAATGTCTTTCTTGGATGGATTTTTTGGATATAACCAAGTGTTTGTTGCCAAAGAAGATAGAATGAAGATATCCTTCACCACTAAATGGGGAACATATGATTACAAAAGAATGCCCTTTAGAATGATAAAAATAGGGGCAACCTTTCAGAGAGCCATGGACCATGCTTTCCAAGGTCTAGTAGGCAAATGCATTATCATATATATGTATGATCTAATAGTGTTTTCTAAGAATAGAGAAGATCATTTCATGCACCTACAGTAAGTTTTTGAAAGGTACAGGAGGTATGGCATATCCCTCAACCCTAAGAAGAGCATCTTTTATGTTACCAAAGGAAAATTATTAGGGCATGTCATCACCAAAGAAGGATCTCCATAGATCCTGAGAGAGTAGAAGCCATTTCCAAGATTGAGTTACCTAACATCCAAAAAGAACTAAAGTCATTCTTTGGCAAGATCAACTTTGTAAGGAATTTCATCTCAGGCTTTGTTAAGATTATCAAACCCCTAAATGATATGCTTAAGAAAGATGCTAAAATCTCTTGGGATGAAGGATCCAAAAAAGTATTTGCTAACATCGATAAGATAATTAGTCAATCCCTAGTCTTGATAAGTCTTGACGTCTCAAAGGACTTTTACTTGTATTCATTTGCTTTTGACCACACCATGGTTGTGGTCTTGACTCAAAATATTGATGGAAATGACCATCTTGTAGCCTTCATGAGCAATAATTTCAAAAATATAGAAGTAAACTATTTCATGATTGATAAGTGTTGGTTAATAGATTTGTCTTGTTCTAAAAAAAATGTTTTATTCTGACTCTATAACCCTTTCTTTGAGAACAAATGAGTTAAACAACAAATGAGTGAACTATCAGGGATAATTCCTCTCTGAATTAAGGTACAGTTCCCTTTAAAATCTTTAATGAATTCAAACTAATTTAATCATTTGGACACACTATTAACCAAAAAGCATTTAAGGAAAACTAACATTCATACATCGCCATGCTATGAATGCAATATCTTTCCTCCATATAACATTATTTAGTGATAGAACACATAAATTCTATCCTCAACAATAATCAGACATATAAATATGTATATTACTAAACCAACAAAAGATGAAACACATATGATGAGTTATTCAATGAAAGAATAATTACCACTTGAAAGGATAGTTCACACAGAAACCCGATTTCAAATACTTAAACACACAGATTTAAGTATGCAGCAATCATTTCTTCTTTTCACTCACAGATGAAAATTCTTCAAACAATCATCACATATATTGTAAAACAAAGAATTTCAGCTCTAAAATTCTCGTCTTCTTCTTCACTATCATGTATATCAGTTTTTAACAACTAAAAACATATATATAGTTACCCTAATTAACTATTCTTTTAAACCCAGAGTTAAAACAAACTCTGACCCATATGAGATTTAATTTCATATAAGCTCATTAAAAGATATTTTTTTAAACATAATTTCAATTAAATAACTGAATAAAGAGATTGCGTAAGCAAGATCAAGACTGGGGCAGTGGATTGGAATCTCTAGATTTGCTTTTTTCTACTAAGGAGACACATTGTGCCTTCTATTCTTGATGTGTAGTAAAAAATTCCTAGATTTTTGAGAAGCTGGGGATGCCAATGTGTTTAACCCATGCTTTCTAAACATCTTTTTATCTTATAATTTTTGCCACTTTTTACATGTGCTCTGGGAGTGCATCAACACAAAGGTGAAGAAGTGATTCTACTTTTGAAATCTGAAAGAAATCCTCAATTAATAGGTTGTCATTTTCTTTAATCAAATTGATCTTCTCTCTAAAGGATTGAACCATAGTATCGATATCCTTTTCCTACTCCCCATCATCTTTTATATATTTCACATCAATACATTGTAAGTCATGTTGTAAATATTGACTGAACTCAGTTATTTCTTTGATCATTTTTGTAAATTCAATTCATCCTTATCTGGATACTGAGTTTATCCATTCGATATTTCTCTTGCTTACATACAATATATTATCATTCAAACTAATCAATTTTTTCTCTAATAAAAACTTTGTTACCTCATAATTTTGAACATCAATAATTTGATTTATCACATTCATCTATTTTCCTTCCTCTTTTTCCCATGAAACATTCTGTGTTTTCAAATCCTTTATGGTAGCCATAGTCTCATCATATATATTCTTCAATTCCTTAATGTATTTTGTACCCTTCTAGATAATGCCATCCAACCAATCATAAAACACCTTAGTCACCATTTTGTTTCTATGTATTTGATCTAGCATTTTCTGGTTGACCAAAGATTTTGGATCAAAAGATAGAGGTAGTTGGGAAACAGGTTGTGGATTTGGATTATGAATGGCATCGATATACTCTGCCATTGATCATAAGGTCTATTTCAACTCCCTCTTATCTTTTTCATCTTTCCAAGTATGGTTGACTATCCTTTTGGTAGATGATTCAAGATGGTGCACATTTGTGGCATGTGATACAGTCCCAAGATCTATTTTTTATTGTGAAATATTGAATTATGGGATCTTGAACTTCCTCATCAGTTGTTGACTGGGTTATTTCTACACTCTAGTTCCCTGTATTAGGGTCAATGTCCACCCTAGATGTTGTTTTTAGATTTTTAGATTTAGGAGTCTTTCCTAGACACTTTCTAACCATGTCCTCCAATGGCAATGAAAATGGAACTATTTTTCTTTCATCACTAATTGAAATTTCTAACCATTTGGATGTAAGGACTGGAACTTCCTTACTGGGATTCAATTGATTAGAAGGCACATTTGATATCACCATCAGATCTATAAAATCTAAAGCAACCTTTATTTTTTTATTTTCACTAATCTCCTCTACCATTGGTAGATCAAACCCTTTATCTCTTGTTGCCTCTCCTAAATCATCTTCAAAGTTTAAGTCCATAACTATTCTTTCAACAATATGCTTCTTCTTCCTGCTTTTAGTTCTTGATCTAATGGCATGAAAAGGTAGAATAGTTGTAAGGGATTTCTTGGACTCTTTAATGATAGGACCCCTTCTAGTTTTTGTCTTGGGAGTACCTAAATCACAGATAGTAATAAGCTAATTAGAAGAGCTTATTAGAGATGGTGATTCAGCCATTAGTGCACATTGCTATGAATCTTCATTTTGCACTTCTTTAAGTCTACATTCCCTCAACCATTTCTCAGTTCTCCTTATTATCAGGATGGTTCTAACCTTAATCTAATCCTCTTCATTTTTATTTCAATCAATTTATGGAATAGGTAATTATTTTATTTGTTCAAATTGAAGATCAATCACATGTTCCTCATTATCAACTATTCTAGAAATATTCATATTTAAATTGAGGGTAACTATTTTCCCTAAGGAGAATCTACACCAAAGCCTCTTTCTTACTTCAAATTCATCTAAACAATCCTCCCAATAGTCCTCCATTTGAGGGATGTGTGAAAATCTTGTTCCAATACCCAAATTATCTCAAGAAAAACCTTAACTATTAAATTGGGGTTTGGCACTATAGTAATGAAAATTAAACTTTTTTAGGCCCACTTCTAAATTCAAAGCATCAAAAATTGACTGGCATGAATAGTGTCCAAGTTCAACGAGAAAAGATATACCAAATTCTTTCTTCATTAGGAATTTCTTATCTACATGGGCCAGCTGCCTGCTCACTTATATCAACGCAAAGTGATCAAAACCATACCTGGGCAACTTCACAAGTTTACCATCAAAACCACCAACTCTAATATAAGTAAATTTGGGAAATTGGATAAAGAAAATGCCATAAATACTGATCAACTACATAGCTTCATTAGACATTCTCTTATTGATATTGTCTACCAGTTCATAAGTCATTCTTCTAGTTAAAACATCACTAACTCTCCTATAATTCTCATAACAATTTTATGTCTGTAATTGTGAATAATAATCATAAATTTTGTTGTCCTCAACCAAGGTTGCATGAGGTAACCCTCCCCATTGTCTTGTAAATGCCACGTAATAGAAGAGATATGAGGACATATAAAAGTCCTTATTCCCCAAATAATTAATCAAACCCTGATGCAAACATTAGGCTATAATTTTTCCCCAATACAAATATTGTTCTCCTTGAAGGATCATTTGGATGAATAAATACATCCAGTCTTCCCAATAAAATACCTAAAAACTACCTTTCACCCTGTGTAACAATACCATGATGTCTTTAATTTTTGGTATCATATGTTCTCTAGTTAATGCTCTAGGCAGTCTTGAACTTCCTTTTTGAAATTTTAGTAACCAATTTTTGGTAATTACACTCCTGTAGTTTGATTTCTTTAATGAAAAATGACCATAAGAGGAAGTAATACCAAGGTTAGATTATGGTTCCTTGGGTGGAATTTTCATCACATCCATTAGGATTTGTCTATTGACATGTAGTAATAGATTTCCATCCATAATTTTGATACACCTATTTTGAGGGTTGTATCTATTCATGCATTCTAAAACTAATTCAGGACATTATACCACCATGGGAAAAGTCACAACTTTGACTACACCACTTTCCACTATTTTCTCCATCATAGGGGTTGACATAGGATTTTTAACCCTCTCCTTAAATTATTCTAAATCATATTGAACTAAATAAGTTTCCAAAAGTTTGGGAAGAGAACAAATAAGGCTTGAACTATGTTCAAAACCAAAATAGGTAGATTTCATGGCTAAAGACTAAACAAATACAGTGAAAATGCTTTGAACCTATTTAATAACACTAGAAACACAAAATGATTCTCCTTTCCAATAAAGTAATGGAATCAGCTATAGGAAAATTCAAACTCACCTTTGATGGATCAGAGATTACTATCAAACTCAGTAATAAAATCTTATACCTCCAACACTTTTCTCTTCTTGCATCACCCTGTGTATTTACTATTAAAATTAGCTTGTACTTTCTTGACAAATGCATTAAATCAAGTCAAATAATTACTATCTCAAATAATTCATGCCAAAAATGCCTAATAAGACATGAACTCTGACAGATGCATTAATTTCAAGCATTTCTCACAGATGACCTTGATATGTAATTATTACTCATAACCTTTTGAAAGTTAGAACTTTTTGCTTCATAATATGTTGTAGATATATTTCCTTTAAATCTCTCACAAGTTTTTGACTTAAAGAAGGCTTCAAGTAAAATGAGACTATAGTGAGGGAATATTGAACCTCTAAACCTTTGAACTTTGATATGAGGTTCAACCACGAGGTTCAAAGATACAAGTTGAATTACACAAAGGGACCAAGGGTACATGACTTTTTGAGAAGCATTGAATGTTGAATCATTGAACCATTGAACTCTTGAAACATGAAAAGGGTTCAATTCTATAGTAATTTTGTAAATAAGATGATAGGCAGATGTATTTTTTTAAAAATAAAGATCCGACTTAAGAGACAAACACATGACCAATAAGGGAAGATGGTAAGTCAATTTTTTGCAATGGGAAGAATCACAAAAAATTGAATAGGAGTGAATGAAAAGGTAACATTGGCTCTGATTGGGGACTACATTTTATAACAAAATGTAAAGAACTCAAAAACTCTGGTTACGGATAAACTAAAACATAGGAACAAAAGAAAAAGAACCAAGGCAAACCAAAATTGGAAAAGGAAAACAATAGCACACGATAATAAAGGAAAGACTATGTATAAAATAGGGGACACCTATTTTACAGTTGATATAATTTAAGATCATATCCATTATAGGATTGGTGTAAAACATTTCCATCTGGATATTCCAATTTGAAATAATTAGGGCTAAGTACCTGATGAATTTTGAAGGGGCCTTTCCAAAGTGAATCAAACTTACCATGTGCTCCTTTAAATTCTCTCCTCTTATCCCACAGTAGCACTTCGTCTCCTTCCATGAATATTTTGGGCCTTGATTTTTGATCAAAAATCTTCTTAACCCTAGCTTGATGAGTGGTAATCTGATCAACCAATTTAGTCCTTTCCTCCTCGATCATGGTTAAGTGCATAACTATATTTTCTAAGGAATCTTGAAAATATTGATCTTCAATGACATTTTATAATTTAGCTACAAATAATTCTAGGGGTAATGATGATTGAGCTTCTATTCCATAAACTAGCTCAAAAGGCACCATTCCTATTTCCCTTTTTGGGGTTACCCTGTCAGCCCAAAGCACTTCATATAACCTCTTATGCCAATCTTTAGGATTATAACTCACCAATTTCCTCATGATGACTATCAAATTTTTGTTACTAGACTCAGCATGTCCATACCCTTGAGGGTAATAATCTGATGAGTGAGAAAGAGAGATACTATGTTCATAACAAAAAGAAGTAAGTTCAATTGAATAGAATTTGGTAGTGTTATCTTCCATAAGCTTCTAAGGAATACCAAAACATACCAGTATATTTTCTTTGAGAAAATTACATACTACTTCTGAAGTGGTTCTCTTCACAAGGACTGTTTCAACCCATTTCATAAAATAGTCCATCACTGTTAAAATGTGTTTATGTCTGGTACTCAAAGGTGGTGAAGGAGGTCCAATGAAATCTAAACCCAATTATTTGAAAGGTTCTTCAATCATGATAGGCCTCAGAGGTAATGATGTAAGTTATGGTCTTCCTAAAAACATTTTGCATTTTTCACAATTAACCACCCATCTATATGCATTTCGAACATGCCTGGCCAATAATAAAAATTTCTAAGGAATTTGAAGGTTGTGACTAAAGAATAAAAATGTCCACTGTAGGCTTCATCATGAAAAACTTCCAAAAGCTTGCATTGTTGTTCTTTGTCAACACATCTCGAAAAGGTTCCATCAAGTCCCTTTTTGTATAAGACTTCACTCTAAATGACATATTTATCTACTTTTAACTTCAGATTCCATTTATCCTTTGGGGATACGTGACTGGGATAGTCTCCATAAGTAAGATAATGTGCCACATTCAGGAACCATGGATCTTGTAAACTCCCCAATAAAATAGTGGGAAGTTCTTCCTCTTCTTCTTCTTTACTTTTAGCAATCAATTTACATAGACCTTGAACTCTAAATAATTTAGTTGGCCTAATCTCCAAGTCATATTCTTGAATCTTAGCAACCCATGTTTCTCTTTTATTCATCCCAACACCTTGTTGAGTTAGAATACTTTTTACAGCTGAACTAGGGACAAATACAATTGAATGAGAGTGCAATATGTAATATATAAACTATTTAATAGCCTTTACCATAGTGAAAGCTTGCTTCTCAATTAAAGAATATTTAAATTCATGCTTCTTAAGAGGAACACTCATAAAGGATACTGGGGCTTCTTCATTTAATTCATTTTTCTATATCAAGATACCAGACAGGGTATGTTCTGAAGCATAACATGAAATAATAAAATCTTTTTGGAAATTAGGGTTTACCAAAGTAGGTGTTTGTGCAATCACTTCTTTAATATATTCAAATGCTTTCTTAGCAGCCTTGTTCCATTTGAATGCTTGTTATTATCTCATCATCCCCACAATATGATTTGTAATCTCAGTAAAATTAGGAATGAACCTTCTGAGGAAATTAATCTGGCCAAAGAAAGACTTAACTCCAGTCCTATTAGAAGGAATACTTAGTTGTTGTATTTTTATAACCCTTTCTAGATCAATCTTGATTCCATCCTTAGAAACTAAATTGCCAAACAACTTACCTTCTGGTTACACAAAAAACTGACTTTTTAGGATTAAGAGATATCCCATGACTCTGTCACCTTTGTAAAATAGTCTCAACATCTTTCAAATGATCTTCTCTTCTTCTTGAGAAAATAGTCAAAACATCAATATAAATGACAATAATTTTATCTTTAATCTCTCTAAAATATGAATTCATCACATGTTAAAAAGTTGTGCCAATATTAATCAAACCAAAGGGCATACAGTTATAAGCAAAAGTTCCTCAGGGTATAGTAAAAGCAATTTTATGTTGATCGATTGTAGCTACACTTATTTGATTATAACCTAAGAATCCATCTAACATGGGCATCATCTCCGATCTAGCAACTATCTACAAAATGTGATCCATCATAGGTAAAGGATACTTATCTTTCAAATTGACTTGGTTTAGATTCCTAAAATCAACACAAATTCTTATTTCTCCATTTTTTTGTGTACTAGGATAATATTTGCCACCTAGGTGGAGTGATGAATTGGATAAATAATATCAGATTTCAACATTTTGTTGATCTCTTTAAAAAATATATTCAGCCTTAATATATATACCTAATATTAGGTATATATATTTTTATCTGACAAAGTCATTCCTCCATGACCTAGTTTTTAAAAATCTATCATTTAACCTAAAACTAGGTTGACCATGGTTGACTTAGTTTCATAACATGTGCCATAAATTTCACTTATTTTATAGTTTAAAATTCAACTAGAAGCATAAAATTTCCTACAACATACAAACTATGCCTTTTGAGGGCACATTATTTCAGGATTTTAAATGTTTATTGTTGGATTTACTTAATGCTGGAAAAGTTATAATTACCTTAAAATTATTTTCTCTCATCATGGTGTAGCTCATGTGCTTTAAAATCTCAACCAATTCATTTAATATCGAGACAAATCCATTCTCATGCCAACTATGTAGGCTTCAAGGCTATTTGTAAACTTTTCAAACATTTAATTGATGATGATTCCAATATAGAACCTACAAGATTCCCACAAGAAGTAGGGGTTCCACTAAAGTTGTTCAAATCCTTGCTAACATGCCTCCATGTGATAATATATATTTTATTTAAGTGTAATTTCAAACCTGTGGAATGTTATTAGATATGGCCCTCAATTTAATATTATTGTGATGAACGCCTTGGTAAGTCATATTAAAACGAGATGCAATCACTCAAATGATCATTAGCAGGAAAGCCATTTCCATTGGCATAAAGATTAGTTTACTAATGTTGTTACATCTCATTCTGCCCCTAATGAAAATTATAATGACATTTATAGTTGATTCTACTATTTGTTATTTTGTATTATTGAAGTTCAATGATTAATTTATTTTAAATTATGATGTTTTGCATTTTAATCCCTAAAATACAAAATTTTAGTAAGTTGTAGAAAATGTATTATTATGTGGATTATTTATGTATTTAGATTTGATGATATGTTTTCATTTGATGCATTAATTATGAATTATTTATCTCAACTATTTTAATATATTTTATAATGGACTAGCTACCCTTTCTCCTTGGTTGAGGTGGATGCTAACAATTTAGTCATTCCCTCATAGTAGAATCCTAAAGGAGAGCATCATAGAGAAGGAGGTGATAGATTATGATAAATGGGGACAAACAAAACTATATGAGAACATTCACGCACTCACATAGTGTTGCCTATTGATTTATAGATTGTGTCAATTGTATCCCAGTGGGACTATTAATCCATCATGAAAGCCCTTAGTTTTAAGTTTTTAATTGTGAGTTACCACTAAAAAATCCACATGCCCCTAACCTCTGAAATGCATTTGTTGACTTAACTTTGATGAAAAGCTAAATTGTTTTGTCCCTCAATCAATAATTATGTTTATTGACCAAAATATGCTTTACACCATTTACTCATAATAATTCAATTATGTGATAAGACAAAAATAAAAAATGCCCTTCCATAATTTAAATAATGAAAATGCAAACTTTACCACCTCAGGTGATCAAACAATTATCAAACTCTAAACACTCCCTCCAAATGGAGGTTGGTCAAAGATGACCATCATTTTTGGATTATTAAAAATAATGCATACTTTTGCCTTTAGGCCTTACCTACAACAACTTAAGCAAACAACCTGAGATAGTTTGTTATGAAACTTCCATATTTATAGTAAGGTTGAGTTAAAGTCTATATTTCCATTCCAAAGCTAAAAATATACACGTATTCTTTTAGAAAAAAGACAAACAAACTAACTTGCACAATCATTTATAGAAACAACAACCAATATGATCATAAAGACTTGTTTCATACCATACAAGAAAGGATTTAAGATGTATCAATGATATAATCAAAAAAAAAATTCACCATGCTTAGTATATATACATCATATTTTGCATAGATCTACTATTTGGCCATGGTGGCTCCCAACCACCAAAAATTATAAATATTATGAAATAGTCACTTTTTCTACCTTTATTCCACCAATAGATAATAAGATTATCATAAACCATAACTCATGTAATAAATTCATAGAATTATAAAAAGAGAAGTATTTATTAAACACTCTGGGCAACTATGGTACACTTTTAGGCATCAACAAGAGGAGCTTTGTTAGTGTTATAAGGAGAGCATTTAGTTAGATCTTTGTGAGTTTATAGAATATTTGTTAATTTTGGTGTATTTTGATCAAATATAGGTGTATATAATGCATATTTGAGTGATCATTTACTCAATTATGTAAATATCATCAATATTTATGTTTTTAAACTAGTCTTTAGGCTTCTTTTAGCCAAATATAAATATTATCTAAATATCCATGAGTATTTTTGGTAAAGATAACTTAAATCTAAGGTGTCTATGCCCAAAGTGAATGCATCATTTAGCCCAAGGGTTGAACTAGTCATCGACGTTGATCGACATGGTACTAATGTCATTAGGTGTCTACCGATGTCGACTAACAATAAGCATTGATGTCAGCATACAAAACTGATGTTGGTGACTGTGAAGAACCCAAAATAGGAAAAAAGATCAATTTGGATCCTTAATTGAATTAGTCAACTAGCCTATATTTAGTATTAATACTAAATTAATTAAATAAATAAATAACTTGAAATAGTTACATATTAAATAGTAGCAACTTATTATCTACTAAAACATTTCATAAATTTCAGTATAGCTTAAAGTCCATTTTTAGTAAGGCAATATTACAAATTAATTATTTATTAAAAATATTCATAATATTTAAGTATGTATCAATTCCATAAAAACACCCCTATTTCATGAGTATTATAATAAAAATAATAAAATTCATAAATTTGATAACAAATCTAAAGCTAATTAACAAGTAATAAATACAACATTTATTTATTCTAATCAGCAATTAATCATTTTTGTCATAACTAATAACTAAATTAATATATTATAAATTAATAATATTCAGCATCTTTTGGGTTATAGTTTCTCAACTTTTGCCTAAATGCAATTGCATTTGTCTTTAAAGGAATATGATGTTGAAATTACCCACCCCTGAAATCTTTCAGGTCATCGTAGTACCAAGCAAAAACATCCTTATACCTAATCAACAGATTAATCAATTTTATTTTCTCCTCTGGTGAGCAACACCTACCAATGTAAATCCATTTAGGATCAATCTTACACCGAATTTTTATCTTTTCATAATCTCCCATTTTGTCAGGGTTCTGAGCAAGTTTGTCTTTGGTTTATTCATCTTGTCGAGTGAACAAATGTTCTAGAGAGACCAGTCCTATGGGTATTTTGTTTTCTTTTAACGGAATTACATCATCCTTTGAATTGATCACTAGATTAGGACTAAATTCTTTACATTTTGATTCATAACCTTCAAAATAAGTCCCCAAGAACATTTTAGCATTCTCTAAGAAGTTTTTGATTTTCCTATCATTCTCTAAAACTTGCCAATTCTCAACATTATTTGGGACATTAGGATGATAGACCAATTGTATTCTACATGAATCCTTTTTGAAATCAGGGTGTGGGAGAAGAAGGGAAGCTGACACTACTAGAGAATCAACCCATGTATTTTGATCTTTGGGAATTGCCTCAATAGAAAAGGCATCAAAATATTCTATCTCATCCCAAACCTTGTTCTTGTAATGTCTCAATCTTTCATTTTTAACTAATAAAATTCCTCTCACCTATTTAACAATCAATTCAGCATCTCCTTTTGGTATGAGCGTCTTTATCCCCTTTTCTTTGGCTTCATTTAACCTAAGCAATAGGGCCTTATACTCTATAGTGTTATTAGTATTTTTAAATTCAAACTTGAAAGAGTAAATAAAAAATTTACCTTCAGGTGAGATCAAAATAACCCCTACTCCTGAACCAATGGTAGCACAACTACCATCAAATTCCATGGTCCATAGATCATCTAAATGAGAAAATTTTGGGGTGGACTCTTCCTTCATGTCTTCAGAAGAGAGAAAGTAATTTCCAAATTCACATTCTTCAAATAAGATTTAGGATCATCAGAAGGATACACAATAAACTTGCATTTAGGTTCAGGTTCTAGTTTAACTTTTTGCTTTCCCACTAGAATTTTAGCTTCTGACCAATCCAATTTAATCTCCCCACCTACGCCTTTACAAAAGGTCCTGCTCAACAGCATCCCATAACTAGCAGAAATATCTACTACCAAGATAGTCAATTTCACTTTTTTATCAGGATAGGCTGCAAGGGCGACCCATACATCTTTAATTTTCCCAAGCAAAGAAATATGTTTTCCATCCATGGAGTAACACCTACCAAATGTTTTTTTAAGGGATATGCCCAGGGCTTTGGCTACATAAGAAGGCATGATATTATCAGAAGCACCTGAGTCTATAATATAATTACTGAGTAATTAATCTCAAATTCATTTGACTTTTATTAAGCACAACAGATGAAGGATCTTCAAGAGTAACCAATATTTCACCTCCTCTTTGTGAATCTGATTCATATTCTAGGAAGTGTATTTCAGAGTCACCAAGTTGCTTAGAGTTCCTTTCTTCTTCAGTAATCTCTCCCAATACATCTTGAGTAGCAGCCATTTGAGCATATCTAAGCATTTATGGACAAGAGTTTCCATCATGATCAGTAGTCAAATGAAAGGCACACATATTTCCTCTTCCAGGGAGAGCTTCAATAGCTAGCCTAGGTTGTGTTGATGTAAGTGGTAATGTCCTACCAGTATTTATTTGTTAGTTAAAATTTCTCTTGCTAACATCTTGATATGGTTATTGAAATGAAGTACCATCCTTAGGTAATTGTCTTTTTAAGGCATTCATATCATTAACCAATATTTGAACCACAGTATATATAGAAGATGAGGGATGAGCATTAGGTACTTGGACTTCTTTCATTTTCTAGCCATAATGAGATCATATTCTAACCTAACTACCAAGGTTTGTGCAATTTCTAAGTCAACAACTAAACCTCTTCTAAGATGAAAACTAATATCAGGAGGCATATAATTAATAAAGAAACATTTTTGATTCTCAAGAGTTGGCCTTTTAGCATTTGGGATTTTGTGCATAATTCTATTGAATTTGGCTATAAATTCCCTCATAAGCTCATGTATTTCTTTCTTGAGCTGAGTCAATTGAGCAAGAAGGGAATGTTAATCTTCCACACTTTTGAACCTATTTTCAAATGAAGTTTCATATCATTCTAGTTTGTAATTGAAGAGTCAGTTAGATGATAAAACCATTCTATTGTAGTTTCAATTAGAGTTTACACATAAATCCTTATGGCTACATCTTGATGTTTCACACCTAACACACCACATGTTGTGGCAAAAGCACTCAAATGTTCATCTAGTGATTGTCTTCCATCTCCATTAAACTTGGGTAAGTTTTTCCTTGTATTTCTAGGTAGAGGATTTAGGTTAGCTCCTAAATCTAGAGGCCCTATAGCTGCTCCCCAAGGTTGAGCCATTAGAAGAAAATTGATGGCAGAGAGAATGATCATACCAAAAAGGGTTAAGGCTTGATAGACAGAGGATGTAGAAGGCTTAGGAGGGATAGGAGGTCTACTTCTATCTCTTCTAATAAGAGTAGGGATATAAATAAAATTAAGGCTTTGCATTGTTTGAAAGGTAGGATCCTCAACTCTTTCTCTCCTCAAAGACTTTGTATATCTTCTGGACTCCAATTTATGATATTAGTTTCTAAGCTACTCTTGACCTCTTCAGACTTCAGAGGCTTTATTTCTTACTATGTTTTTTTCTTGCCTCCTTTATCTGAGTAATAATAATCTCAAATTATCAGCCAATTCTTCTTCTTTTTCTAATACTCAGCTGGCCCTTCTATAATCCTCAATGTTTCGGCGAGTGCACCATGCAAGAGTGTTTAACTAACCAATTATATCTTCCTACTCATTTTGAAAACTAAGATTGAGTTGCAACATAGGAATTATATTTTCATGGGGAAGCACCATCATTGCTTCATATTAAGGTGACTAATCTTTTAATAATTGACATCGATTCCCCAGCAGAGTCACCAAAAACTATTGGTCATCAGATTTGTTCTATTCTAAAAAAATGTTTTGTTTTGACCCTATAACCATTTCTTTGAGAATAAATGAGTTGAACAACAAATGAGTGAACTATCAAGGATAATTCCTTTATGAATTAAGGTACAGGTCCTTTTAAAATCTTCACTAAATTCAAAATACTTTAATCATTTAGACACACTTTTAACCAGAAAGCATTTAAGGCAAACTAACATTCATATATCGCCATGCTATGAATGTGGTATCTTTCCTCCATATAACATTATCTAGTGATAGAACACATAGATTCTATCTTCAACAATAATCAAACATATAAATATGTATATTACTGAACCAGCAAAAGATAAAACACATATGATGAGTTATCCAATGAAAGAATAATTACCACTTGAAAGGAGAGTTCACACAAAAACTTGATTTCAAATACTTAAACACACAAATTTAAGTATGCAGTAATCATTTATTCTTTTCACTCACAGATGAAAATTCTTCAAATAATCATCACATATATTGTAAAACAAAGTAGTTTAGCTCTAAAATTCTCTTGTCTTCTTCTTCACTATCATGTATATCAGTTTTTAACAACTAAAAACATATATATAGTTACCCTAATTAACTATTCTTTTAAACCCAGAGTTAAAACAAACTCTGACCTATATAGGATTTAGTTTCATACAAGCTCATTAAAAGATAATTTTGTTTAAATATAATTTCAATTGAATAACATAATAAAGAGATTGTGTAAGCAATATCAAGACTGGGGCAGTAGATTAGAATCTCTAGATTTGCTTTGTTCTGCTAAGGAGACACATTGCACCTTCCATTCCTGATGTGCAGTAAAAAATTCCTAAATTTTTTAGAAGTTGGGGATGCCAATGTATTTAACCCATGCTTTCTAAACATATTGCTCTCTTCAAATTTTCACCACTTTTTCCACATGTTCCAGGAGTGCATTAACATAAAGGTGAAGAAGTGATTCTACTTTTGAAATCTGAGAGAAATCCTCAATTAATAGGTTGTCATTTTCTTTAACAAAAATGATCTTCTCTCTAAAGGATTGAACCACAGTATTGATATCCTTTTCCATCTCCCCATCATCTTTTATATATTTCACATCAATACATTATAATTCATGTTGTAAGGATTGAGTGAACTCAATTATTTATTTGATCATTTTTTTAAATTCAATTCATCCTTGTCTAGATACTGAGTTTATCCCTTCAATATTTCTCTTGCTTAGATGCAATATATTATCATTCAGACTAATTGAATTTTTCTCTGATAAAAAATTTGTTGCCCCATACTTCTGAACATCACCAATTTGATTTATCACATTCATCCATTTTCCTTCCTCTTTTTCCCATGAAACATTTTATGTTTTCAAATCCTTGATGGCAGCCATAGTTTAATCATATATATTATTCAATTACTTAATGTATTTTGTACCCTTATAGATAATACCATCCAACCAATCATCAAACACCTTAGTCACCATTTATTTTCTATGTATTTGATCTAGCATTTTCTGGTTGATTAGAGATTTTGGGTTAAAAGATAGAGGGAGTTGGGAAATAGGTTGTGGATTTGGATTATGAATGGCATCGATATACTCTGCCATTGATTGTAAGGTCTATTTCAATTCCCTCTTATATTTTTCATCCTTCCAAGTACGACTGACTATCCTTTTGGTAGATGCTTCAAGATGGTGCACATCCATGGCAGGTGATGCAGTCCTAAGATCTATTTTTTTATTGTGAAATCTTAAATTATGGGATCTTAAACTTCCTCATCAGTTGTTAGCCAAGTTATTTCTGCACTCTAGTTCCCTATATTAGGGTCAATGTCCACCCTGGATGTTGTTTTCAGCTTCTTGGATTTAGGAGTCTTTCCTAGACATTTGTTAACCATGTCCTCCAATGGCAATGAAAATGGAACTTTTTTTCTTTTGTCACTAATTTAACTTTCTAACCATTAGGATGCAAGGACTGGAACTTGCATTATTAGAAGGCACATTTGATATCACCATCAGATCTATAGAATTTGAAGTAACCTCTATTTATTTATTTGCACTAATCTCCTCTGCCATTGATGGATCAAACCCTTTATAACTTGTTGCCTCTCCTAAATCCTCTTTAGATTTTAAGTCCACAACTATTATTTCAAAAATTTGCTTCTTATTCCTGCTTTTAGTTCTTAATCTATTGGCAAGAGGAGGTAGAATAGTTGTAAGGGCTTTATTGGACTCTTTGATGATAAGACCCCTTCCAATTTTTATCTTGAGAGTACCTGCATCATAGCTAGTAATAAGCTAATTAGAAGAGCTTATTGGAGATGGTGATTCAGCCATTAGTGCACATTATTGGGAATCTTCATTTTGAACTTCCTTCAATCTACATTCCCTCAATAATTTCTTAGTTCTCCTTATTATCGGCAGGGTTCTAACCTCAATCCAATCCTCTTCATTTTTATTCCAATTAATTTTTGGAATAGGTAATTATTTTATTTGTTCAAATTGAGGATCAATCACCTATACCTCATTATCAACTATTCTAGAAATATTCATATTTAAATTGAGGATAATTATTTGCCCTAAGGAGAACCTACACCAAAGCCTCTTTCTTATTTCAAATTCATGTGAACAATCCTCCCAATAGTCTTCCATTTGAGGGATGTGTGAACATCTCATTCCAAAACCCAAATTGTCTCGAGTAAAACCTTTGCTATCAAATTGGGGTCTGGCACTATAGTACTAAAAAGTAAACTTTTTCAAGCCCACTTCTAAATTTAAAGCCTCAAAAATTGAATAACATGAATAGTGTCCATGTTTGATGGGAAAATATATACCAGATTCTTTCTTCATTAGGAATTTCTTATCTACATGGGCCAGTTGCCTGCATGCTTCTATCAACACAAAGCAATCAAAAATATACTTGGGTAGCTTCACAGGTTTGTCATCAAAACTACCAACTCTGATATAAGTAAATTTGGGAAACTAGATAAAAAAACTAACATAAATACTGATCAACTGCATAACTTCATCGGATATTCTCTTATTGATATTATATGTCAGTTCATAAGTCATTCTTCTAGTAAAAACATCATTAACTCTCCTATAATTCTCATAACAATTTTGCATCTGTAATTGTGAATAATAATCATAAATTTTTGTCCTCATTATCTTGTAGACACCAGGAAATAAAAGATATATGAGGACATATAAAATTCCTTATTCCCAAAATAATTACTCAGACCCTGATGCAAACATTTGGCTATAATTTTTTCCCAATCCAAATATTTTTCTCCTAGGAGGATCACTTGGATGAAGAAATACATCTAGTATTCCCAATAAAATTCTTAAAAATGGCCTTTCAACCTGTGTAACAATACCATGATGTCTTTAATTTTTGTTATCATATGTTCTCTAGTTAATGCTCTAGGTAGTCTTGAACCTCCTTTTTGAAATTTTAGCAACCAATTTTTGGCAATTACCCTCCTATAGTTTACTTTCTTTAATGAAAAATGATCATAAGAAGAAGTAATACCAAGGTTAGAGTATGGCTCCTTGGGTAGAATTTTCATCACAGCCATTAGGGTTTGTCTATTGACATGTAGTAACACATTGCCATCTATAGTTTTGATACACCTATTTTGAGGGTCATATCTATTCATGCATTCTAGAATTAATTCAAGACATTATACCACCATGGCAAAAGTTGTAACTTCAACTAAACCACTTTCCACTATTTTCTTCACCATAGGGGTTGACATAGGATTTTTAACCCTCTCCTTAAATTCTTCTAAATCATATTGAACTAAATAAGTATCCCCAAGTTTAGGAAGAGAACAAATAAGGCTTAAACTATGTTCAAAACCAAAACAGGTAGATTTCATGGCTATAGACTGAATAAATATAGTTAAAATGCTTTGAACCTCTTTAATAACACTAGAAACACAAAATGATTCTCCTTTCCAACAAAGTAATGGAATTAGCTATAGTAAAAGTTGAACTCACCTTCAACGGATCAGAGATTACTATCAAATTGGGCAATAAAATCTTATACCTCCAACGCTTTTCTCTTCTTGCATCACCCTATGTGTTTACTATTAAAATTGGCTTGCACTTTCTTGAAAAATGCATTAAATTAGGTCGAATAATTACTAGCTCAAATAATTCATGCTAAAAATTCCTGATAAGACATGAACTAATGACAGATGCATTAATTTCAAGCATTTCTCACACACAACCTTGATATGTAATTATTACTCGTAACCTTTCAAAAGTTAGAACTTTCCAATTCATAATATGTTCTGGATATATTTCCTTTAAATCTCCTACAAGTTTTTGACTTAAAGAAGGCTTTGAGTAAAATGAGACTATAGTGAGGGAACATTGAACCTTTGAACTTAGATATGAGGTTCAAAGATACAAGTTGAATTACACAAAGGGATCGAGGGTACATGACTTTTCGATAAGCATTGAATGTTGAATCATTGAATCATTGAACTCTTGAACCATTAAACTCTTGAACCATGAATAGGGTTCAATTCTATAGTAATTTCACAAATAAGATGACAAGTGGATGTATTTTTTTAAAAACAAATATTTGACTAAAGAGACAAACACATGACCAATAAAGGAAGATGGTAAGATAATTTTTTGCTAAGGGAAGGATCATAAAAATTTGAACAGGAGTGAATGAGAAGGTAACAATAATCAAGCCTATGCACTGGTGAAGGTAGTAAAAAAATTAGAAATTACATCCTTAGAAATAAGGTGCATGCCATCTTATTAGACCCAACCACAAAGCTTATGTTGAGTTAGAATGAGCTTGGGGAATGAAGGGGCAAGTGGATGTTAGTCCTACAAGAGTATGATATAGAAATGAATATTTCCAAATTGGTGAAATGTCAAGGCCTAGTCTAGATGATTGCCAATACTAATCCTAAGCTCAACATCATGTAATTTAATCAGTAGAACTTCTAGCCTAATGAATGGTATGATTCTTTAATCTACTTACTTATCAATGGTAGTTGTCCCCCAAGACTCACCAGAGAATAGAAGAGAACCTTAAGGCTCAAATCATCCCATTACCTCATCAAAGATGGAGTCTTGTATAGGAAGAACTTTGAAGGGATCTACTTAAGGTGTGTGTCTAAATAAGAGGCTTCTCAAATCATGTCCACTTTTCATGAAAGGCTAGGTAGTGGACACCCCTCAAGGAGAACCACATCTCACAAGATTCTCAGGGCTAGGTACTATTGGCCCACCATTTTCAAGGCTGCTCATAAGCATGTGAGGGAGTGCCACTCATGTCAAATATTTAACACAAAAGAGCCAAAGGTATCCATGCCTTTGTAACTAGTGATGGTAGATAAACCTTTTACATAGTAAGGGTTAGACTTTGTGAGGGTAATTAACCCCAATTCCTTTAAAGGCCACAAGTATGTCCTAACTACTATAGATTATTGTACAAGGTAGACTGAAGCTATAGCCACCAAACAATTTAGGATAGAGGAGGTAATCAACTTCTTGGAAGAAAATATTTGCACTAGATTTTGAACCCCAATTTCTTTAGTTTGTGCCATTGGATCTATATTTATATCCATAGTAATGACCAAATGGGCTTATGATAATGGCATCTCTTTGAAGTTTGCATCTAATCATTATCCTTAAGGAAACAGAGTCTCTGAATCTACCAACAAGAATCTTGTGAAAGCGATCAAGAAGTTTGTTGTGTATAAACCCAGAACATGGCACAAACTCCTTAAGTATGCATTATGGGCTAACAAGATAAGGATCAAGCAAGAATCAAGCTTTCACCATTCTTATTGGTGTATGGTTAGGAACCTATCTTTCCCATTACTCTCAAGTTACCCATGTTCACATTCATGCAAGAATACATGGAAGAGATCCAAGAACTAGATATTTCCAAATTATTAGGCATCATTCAAATAAAGGATGCCAAAGAAAAATCATTTGTAAACTTTAGTAGACATCAAACAACTCTTAAAATATGGTTTAACGAGAGGTCCAAAGTGAAGGTGTTTAGACAAGGAGACCTAGTCCTCCTTTGGGTCAAGGCATCAAAACCTAAAGGCAAGCATGGTAAGTTTACACCCTTGTGGATTGGCCCATACCAAATTGCAGAAGTTTTAGGAAATAACACCTTCAATTTAGAAGACCTTCAAGGAGCAAAATTCACATTGCCCACCAATGGGAAATATCTCAAACACTATTTTGGTGTTGTTCCACCAAGAGTCTTCATGGAATAAAATAAGTAAGATTGTTTAAGGTTAGAGTAGGTAGGCTAGTTAGTTTATTTCCTCATTTTTTTTCCTAGTTTTGCTTGTTTATATTTGTTTGCTTTCTATTTCTTTGTTTTATTGCTTTGCTTGTCTATATTTGTTTGTTTTTTGTTGTGTGCTTTCTTCATGTTTTGGTTGTGATATTTTGCTTCAATAAGTCTTGTAGATAGCCCTTGCTCAAAATTTTCTTAGATTTCTTCAAATTTTAGTTAATTATAAATGTGAGTATCAACCTTACAAAGGTGAACATGAGGTTGTGAGAAAGCATCATGTTACATCATAAGGCATTCGCATAGATTGGTATATAATTTAGTTATCTCACAAGAACTCAAACCTTATTCTAAATCAAATTATGTTTTAAGAAGAATCATATGTGTAGGAGGTGAATTCATTTTGTTAAGGCACATTCATGCTTGCACTTAAAACACATCCTTGTTAGGGACAAAAGTTGCAACTACAGGTGATTACCCTAAGAATCGAACATCTGATTAAATCCTTGAAACATGGCTATATTTTATCCCAACCTTTGCCAAAAGACCTATAAAACATAAAATAAAGGGGAACTTATTTCAAAATCATAAGATACAAAGATAAAGGTGATTCTGGTAACCTATGCTTAGCTGGTAGTAAAGCAAGGCCTTGAGTGGATCCAAAGGTAGCTCTATCAGGGCTATGGATGCCTGGCTGGTAGCAAAGTAATGCCCAAGCCTTTCCTGAGCTAAAATCCACTTTTCTTAATGAATACCCAAATATGATTCAAGTCGATGTTATGGTCAAAGGTATGAAACCTAGATGTTGTCTTCCAAAGTCCCATGACAAACAGTAAGTGGAATCAAAGCACACTACATGTTTGTGTTTTAACATTCAAGTTCAAATTTTACACATGAGAGGCTTGTTTCAACCAAGAATTGGCTTAGATTATGGTGTAGGACAAATGAGATGAAAAACTTATGTACAAGTCTAAACCAGAGCCATGAGTTCTAACATATTGTTATGTTTCCCCTATGAGTCACCATTTTTTAGAGCTAACATAGCCCCATTTTTTTTATTTTGAAAAATAGGGACACTTGTGAATGTTTTAAAACATATTTATATTGAATTGGCTTGGAAAGGTCATTATTTATTAGAATTTGAAGATCATCTAATTGAAAGGACATGAACCTCTACATATCTGATTATGATTATGCTTTATGGGCTAACCCTACTAATGGTTGTCTTTGGATGATGAAGTGCAGGTTCCATGGAGAAAGGGAGGATTCCTAAATAGAAAAACCCAATGATTTGAATTCAAAAATGGTAGGATAAGTTTAATGGTAAATCATATTTCTTTCTTGTTTTTTAAAACCTTAAGTCTAATTTTATATTAAAGCTCGATCATGTTTTTGACATGTCCAAACCTTAATATAAAATCATACTTAAACCTTTTTATTTTTTCCCCTTTGTTAACCTCCTAACCTTGCCTAATTTTTAGTCCATAGGCCCCCTTTCGCTTATATCCAAGGCTTTTTTTATTTAGCCTAGGCTTCAATCTTAAATGTCTTTATGTTTATTAACACAAACAACATCTTAAAATCAAAATCTTAGTCTAAACTGTTATATATATCAAGTCCTAACTTAATGATTTGATTTAATCATAGATCTAACAGCTCTTGTTTCCTCACACATCTAATCTAATGGCATGAGATCACCTAGGAAGAACCATGCATCAACATTACTTTCTATGAAAAATTTCTTACAATATTTAATTTGACAGTCTTGCTCCCTTTATTTGACACTCACGAGGATGTCTTTGATGTTAGCGAGACCATCAAGTTGAACGTCATCCAAACTTTTACCTAAGTTCGAAGGGGACTGCATTAATGTTTTAACCTTAGGATTAGCATAATAAACTTTAGCTCTAAGTTCATCATGTTTATTCACATAATTAACTTAGGACTAATCATTTGGCTTAAGTCTATATGTGACCGATCAGTGACTTAAATTTCATGCACTTTTGTAGATCTAATGATCTAGGTTCACCCTTAGATCTTGATATAATGGTGTAAAGACAAAGGAGTCCCTGACAGTTCAAATCCAATCAGCTTCGACCTCTTAAGTCATAATAAACAACCCTTGTTACATCACCAATCTTGATACAATGGTGTGAATCATAAGAACCACATCAATGAATCTTGAAAACATCATTAAAAATGGAAACCAATCACATAGAAGTACACAAATCTAAATCCCCTTGCAACATCACTGATACAATCTAATGATGTGAATTCTTCGATTGATAAGCCCTAAGATGTGGTTATATGGACTAAGGCCATAATTTAAATTTGAAGATTCATTATGTTTGTAAACACAATATGAATTCTAGACTCAAACCTAAGCCCTCATAGACTAAAACTCAAGACAAATTTGACAGTCTCTCTCCCATCATTTGATGTCTACAAGGATGTCTTTGACATTATCGAGGCCATCAGATTTAACCTTAGCTAACTTTTTAGCCTAGGCAAAAGGGGTATTTTTTAAAACCCTTTGAAAGGGACCCTAGCATATTAACATGGAAAACTTAGCATAAAAGACCTTAACCTAAGTTTATTAGTGTGTATTAACATGAATTAACCTTAGGAGTGTATTTTAGGATTAAGTTTTATTAAAACTTGAGATTAATTAAGCTATTTGCATCTTGTAGGATTCAATGAACTGTGCTTGATCGGAGGTCCTCATCTAACGGAGTGAAGATAAAGGACTTGATTGGAAAACCAACAGCTAGTTTTCAAAGGAATTTTAATGGGGAGGACCATGTAGGCACTATGTAAGCACTAAATGATAAATCCAAAGATTTGGCATGCCTAAAAAGATAGAATTTACACAAATGAGGCTATCCATAAGATCTAAGACATGAACAAATTTATGAAGTCAACCACCTTCACCATTAATGCTCCAAGAAACCCTAGTAGAATAACATAAAGCCCTAATTCTTAATTGTTGAGACACAATTTTATTAAACAAGTTAAAACTTCATCTTGAGCAAAGAAAATCCAATCATACACATAAGGTAATTAAGGAATCATGGTGGAAACTAGGCAATAATGGAAAGAAGAGGCAGCATTGTATTTGTATATGGACAATGAGGGAAGATGATTTGGGGACATGGAATTAGACACTGGGGCACTCAATAATGGAATGAAGAATTGGTCAAAGATTTATTTATTGTTGAGTAAATGTAGCCTCTCACTTCCAATGAACAAATGATTGTAGTAACCAAGAGGAAATTTGATAACTTGGTTATAATTCATATGTCTAGTCTTCACTAAGTAGTTGTAAAACTAGAGGTACTCCATTACATAGATATCCTTGCACCTATGTTTGTCAATTGTAGAATTGATGGTGATTGGATAGTTAGGGAAGATGTCTCAAAAGGGATAGCATACATTTCCCTTGTAGCTTTTGAGGGATACTATAAACTCCATGGGACTCATATAGACCTTCCCACCATCAAGGAGTGGATAACCAAGCATAATTTGGACACTATTCTAAGACCCTAGTTAAACTAGGGAATCCACATATCCAGGAACCATGATGGGAATATCCCTATTATATAATTTAAAGAAGGCATTAGGATCATCATGACCATATTTAATAGAGCTTCAAGGGCAGCCACCATAACCTATTTGACCCCAAATGGGTTTCTTACATATATTTCATGGTGGAAGAGAAGCTAACTCCACCTATTGGAGAACTGATTAGCATCCACTTGGGAAGATAATTCTATGGCATAAAAAGAAAGACCAGCCAAAAATTCACCATGATTTCATATATGTGGACTCATTGATGGCATCCACACATATTCCTGATATCAAGAAGTGGGCCTCTCATAGCAAGATTACCATATCCCATCATTATTTAAAATTATATATCTTTAAATACAAGGGTCACATGCAATTCATTTATGACTGCATTTATTCTAATTTTGTTAAGACTATCATAGGGAACCCCATACCCAGAGTGCACCCCCTCATCAATAAATCTGTAGAGCCCATGGGTGACATATCGTATTACCTAGATTGCATCATCATCAGGATGGAAGGAGTTATGACTCAGCGATATAGATTACTAGTCCATGTCCCCACCAAATTGGTTGAACGGGAAATTACTTCCCAACTCCTCTAAGGGATTGACAATGTATACAAAGAGAAGAAGAAAGGCATTTTGCATCCTTTTCCATTCTTTATTGGAAAAACCATGATCCATGGCTAGAAATAGTTGGGTGTTATGCCCAGACATAGAGATGCCTTCTATTTTCAAAAGGACAACCTTAAAGAATGGGACCTAAAGAACAAATTTGTCCCCTATCTATAATCCAATCAACTAACCAAGGTGGCCTATGAGCATAGGGTTAGTCCATCTAAACATCTCTATACCAAGGCTGTAAACTTTGATGAAGTGCTAGCCAAGTGCAAGGAACATGGCTTCAAACTTGAGCATAGATTGCAAAGAGAGGAGAAGCCAACTAGAGAAATATGGCAAATGAACCCATTGTAATATCATCTATTACCTTTCACCTCAAGTAAACCTCTAAGAGTACCAAAATAGCAAGTGCTCTAAATTCAAGGACCTAGTGAGAGGAAATTAGAAGAAAGGCCAGGAGAAGGTCCTTCATCATTAGTTCCACCTCCAAGACCACCTTTTCCAGTAGAGCACATTGATATGATTACCCTAGAACCATATGAAATAGTTGAATAATTCTTCAAAGAGCTTTCAGAGACCCATGGGTCAAATTAAGAAGATAAGGGACTTGAGGAAGCCATAGCTACATTGGCACAAGATGAAGAACCCCAAGTAGGTGAGATGGAAAAAGGGAAGGAAATAGCTTTGGATTTAGTCCCTATCTCACAAAAAAAAGGGAAGCAGAGATGGCCCTTGTTCCTAGGTCCTCCAAAAGGCCAAAAGTGGTGTGGACCCATCCTACTAGTGAGGTTAATTTATTTAGTGATGAGTTCCCCATACATGGACCTGTCATCCCTGACTAGTTCATATATGGAGAGCTCAAGAAGATTCCATCTTGGTCACATTTATTGGCACTTACCAGCACTACAAGTATTAATACCCATGATGATATCAAACCCTAGATTAGAGAGCTCGTGAAGGAGTAGGAAGAAAGGAAGATTATTGAGGCAACTAAAGAGAGTGGTAAGAGAAGGAAGGATCCTAAAGCATCAAGTGGTAATAGGATTGAGATCCTAGAGGTAGCCAGATTCTCTAAACCAATAACCACTATTTAGTACAATCTAAACATAGCTGGGTTAGAGAAGGTAACAACAAAGAAGGCCACTATAGGCACTAAGGAATTTACCTTCCCAAGAGTGGAGCCTTTTTTGGGTCTAACTCCTGTGCAAGGTCAAATAGTATGGGGGCACCCTATCCATCAAGAGGACATCTCAAGTTTTATTCAGGCCTAATCAGTAGTGACCTTAGCTAGGGTCAAGGGAATGAAACAAAGAATCATCAACCTAGAAAAGGAGTAGGACTTAGAAGCACAGGATACATTTTTAGTCCCTAAGGACATATTGAAGATGTTTAATGAGTCTCTTCTTAACATATTTTAATGATTGAAAACCATGAAGCTCAGATTAAGTGCCTAGACTCACAAATTTGAAATGGCATAGGAATTAATCATTCAATGATAGGACTCCAAAGACCAAATAGTTGAATTGATCAATGTGCATACTACAAAATAGGTCAAAATCATCAAACTGGACATTTGAAAATCCTCCTGGGAGTCATAGTGGATAATATACAGGACCTAAGCACTTGGTTAATAGTGTCAACAATTTCATGGAGGACAAGGACTTAATAGACAAAATGGAGAAGCTCTTGGAGACCTTGTTGGCAAACCCCTCTCAACCCACTACCATGGGCCTGATAGATGATGAAGAATTCAAGCAAAGAGTTAATGTATTCATCTAGAACATCAAGGAGGACCAAGGTCAGTCTATCAATTCCAATTATAAGGTCCTTTAAATTATCCCTACCTTAAGAAATCAAATTTTAGAGGCATAATGCATCCAAGAACTCATGGCCAAAAGTGATAAATAATTCAATACATTGGCAAATCAAGAAGATGATTATTTGATGAAATCTATGGTAGATTTTGAGCTGATTAAATAACAACACACTAGGGTGAAGGACATTCTCAAGAAAAGATAACCAAGAGGACCCACCAATGTAATATGAAAATAATATTCTTTTTTAATGCATATATGCTAGTTTATTAGCATATATTAGTTCTATTTGCAAATTTGATGTAGGAGGTCATGTGTATTGTAATATTTGTATGAAGGACACTTGTCCTTATCTTACATTCAAATTTTTAGAGAATTTAACCAATACATTGCCTATGTTCTTGATAAATAGGTAGGGGTTACCATTTTGTAAAGGGAGGGACTCTAAGTAATTGTATACAAGAAAGCATTTTCATACAACTAAGAAATTTTGAAATTATTTTTTGAATAGTGTGTTAAAATCTAATGTTATCTCTCAATTGCATGTTAATGTCTTATATTTGAATGGTTCTTTGCATTTTGAGCTACATTTCTTATTATAAGGTTGTTATTCTATGTTATGCTAGATTAGCTAAAAGATCTTAGGTATACTTCATTTTATTTTCTCTATATTTAGATGTGCTCATGCTATTCATGTTACAGTAGTAAATTCTTTAAAGTAAATCTAGTTCTTACTTATGATTTTATATTTCCTTTGATGTTTGCCTCATTTATGATGGAACCTGGGTTCATACTATTTTACATCATAAATTGGTTCATGTATTCTCAAACTAGTTAAAACCTTGCCATGATATTTGAGATGGAAGCCTACAATCATGTTTTCTTTTCTGCCTTACCCTCTTTTTTCTATTTTCTTTATCAAATATTACTTTAGTTTAAGATCATTGTTAATATCCACTTAGGTTAGTTTTTGGATCATAAATATCACAAAGTTTCAAATATATAGGACCTTGGTGGCTCCCAACCACCAAATTAAACAAATATTGTGGACAGATCTCACACTCTACTTCTAAAATGAGAAGTGTTCATCAACACTAAAAACACATGTGAGGTAGTTGAAAGCATCAACAGGTACTCTTGAAGAGGTACCATAATAAATTCTAGTTTTGGTGGGGTAGGAGGAGTTTTCATTGATTTTAGAGGGCAATTATATTCAATGCCTTGAACATTGACCAATTAAATGAAATGTATGTATTTGAGGAGTCTATACATTGTAGATGGTGTTATATATAGTTTTTGTATCCAAGGGATTTATAATAACATGTATTAATATCCTTATGCTTAGTAAGACTAGAAATGGAGTTATCATTATCGATTAACAAACTTGGAGAGGAAGCACAATGTGTCCCAAAGTGACTTGTGTATGACCGTTGAATGCTTTGACTACTCTAGATGTAGCTTATAAATATTTATTTTCGTATCCAAGAATATGGAGTGTCAGAGTACATGAATTTTCACTTGACCCATTATCAATCATTAAACTATAAATATGTTATTTGTTGATGTATGCTCTAACAAATAGTGTGTGTCTCTCTAAATAATCATCATCATCAACTTCATTGTCATAAAATGTAATCAATGGACATTATGTTAATGTCCCTATAAATGCACCAATAATCCCCTCCATTGGATGCCCATGTCTTAGGATGAGGATGTGTGTTGTATGCATGATGTTCTTATAAAATATTTGTATTTTATGGTGTACCATGATTTTGAAATAGATTGTTAAATTTTTTTATCTTTGCATTATCATTATTTTGTGGTCTAACTTAAATTTTGGATGTACTTAGCTCGATATTATTATCATCAATAATATCTTATATCCCGTATCATAACTTGTAACACTTGTTTTTAGAGTACCTAATGCATCTATGGTAGTCAAAATTGCATTACTATCAAAGCCCTTATGTTAAGGCTTGGTCAAATCAATCTTGAATGGTGGAGGTAGATATATAATATTATTCTCAATTAAGTTTTGTAACAAGATATTAGGAGGCTTTGGTAAACCTTGTAAATTGTCTCCTTGGTGGAGTTATCAATTGAAGCTTGTTTGATGGTTGTGATATTGCATTAATTATTAATTTTTCTTCATTCTTTTTCTTGTAAAATTTAACATTATATTTTGGATTGCTTTGAAATTTGATATTTAAATTCAATGTAACACTTGGTGCATACTTTTAAATTGTTTGATGTTATGAACTTGACTTATCTTTCTTTGACTATATGGCATAGCTAGTCAAAAACTTTAAATTTATCAAACATGATTGATTCATGGATTATTGTTATCAAGATTTGATTGAATATATATTTTAATTCATTATCTTCCATAGTATTTTTCATCTTGGTTAGCATATTCTTGTACTGCAGAACATATTCATTGATTTGTTCATTTGACCCTTGTTTGAATTTTGAAATTTGTGCATAAGATAACTTTTCACCAATGTTGATTGAAAAGTGTCCTAAAAATTGATTTGTCAATGGGTTGAATGTTCTAACTGATTAAATAGGAATATTATATAGCCATCATAGACCATATTATTTTAGGCTTCTTAGAAAGAGTTTGGTGAGAAATTTGTCATTGTAGGAAAATTCCAAGCATGTTGCATGGAATGAATGAAGATGTTTATCAATATCACCTTTACCTTCATAGAGTGGTAACTTGGGAGATATGAAACCAAATGGTAGAGGATAAGAGGTTATTTTAGGTTCCAAAGGATTGTGAATTAGGGTATGAGAGTCCATTGAGTGAGTGGTTTTAAACACCATGCTCTAATTTCAGTATTTTAGCATGTAAGGCAAGAACAATTTGTTTAAGAGAGAATGCATTAGTCAAGGATAGAATTAAACCTTGTGTAGTAACAAGTGAGGTGTATAAGATACCCAAGTAAAAATAGGAATGTTAATCTATTGCAAATTAAGTGATGTCCCCATACCTAGGTATGTTGGCACATATGTAGTTATAGGGGTTGATATATGAATAGAAGACATGGTAGTAATTAGAATATCTAAAGTGCAACTAGGAGTGGAAGCTAATTTATTTTGCTCATAGCTTACAATTTATAGGAATACATCAATCTTATATGGGATGGAATTAAGATTTTTAGTAAATTCTTTGTCATTAGCTTCATCTTATTTATTGATATCAACTTTGTCAGACTCAATAGTTATGATCAGTCCATCGATAGGGTATGTGGTAGGCCTTATATAATTTTGAATGTATAAATACTCTTGTTCATAAGTAATTCTTGATTTTACAAATAATTTTATTAATGGTGCTTCTATTTTAGTAGCATTATTACAAAAATGTGAGTTGTTTAAGGCTCAAGATTGTACATCATTCAATTTAGCTTTTGGTTTTATTTCAATTTTATTAATGCCAGTATATAATGAATCCAAATAATAACTTGTAAAATGACACAAAATGTACTAGTGAACCCAAAAAATTTAATAAAAATGTACTCATTATTACCAAGTATTAATTTAAATCTTTGAAAATTTACAATAAGGATTAAGAGTGAAACTTGTCAAGGGTATGTTTACTTTGTAGGTTTTCATATATATTGGTCCCAATCATAAATAGTGAACACACTATAGAGGATTATACCATTATCGTAATCACTCTATCCTATCTCATGGGGTACCTTGAGAGTAAATTCTTAGGCCTAACCACTTACTGGTGTACTACAAGAACAAATAGTCAAAGAATTCTTATGGTTGAAAACAAAACCCTAAGAATTCTTGTTACACCATGAGGTACATGAATACTAAAATCCACATATTTATTTCTAATAGCTTGAGTATTGGGGTATTACCCCTCACACCATGGGTCAAGTGAAACTGAAGACCGATTTGCTAGAATGACAACTCTTATAAGTTTTAAGACTATCAAAACATAGTTTTTATGAAGATATAAAAATGAAATTAGAAACCAAATCATAAAAGCAAGGGCTCAAAATCAGGTTCAACAATATGTTTTAATTAAATTATAAACCAAATCAAAAAAGTAAGGGCTCAAAAAAAAGTAATATGTTTTACCCTTTTTTATAAAACACAATAAATTGTAATTGTAAATATAGGTGTAAAACTAAAAATATTATAATGATAAAAATGTAAAATAATCAATAATTCTAATTTTTTTAAATTATTAAATATATAAAATTGTTATTTTTGGAAAATAATAAGAAGAAATATGCTTAACTTACATATATATTTATGTTGACCAAATTGAATTTCTAAAATTATAAATAAGAGGGATGACTATGCAGGCACATGATTAAAAATAGAATTATAAATTACTTCTAGAAATGTATGTTTTAAGTGGATGACATTGTAGTGTGTTCAAGTCCATTGATTGCATACTTGTCCCATGTGACTATGATAAATGATTGACAAGAAAAGACAAAGAAAGAATAATTATAAAAATAATAGATCAAAGGAAAAAATAGAAGATATCTCCACACAAGACTATTGTAAGTGGACAAAAACATAACGTGTTCAAATCTATTGAATGCATATTGTTGATGTCTTAAAATGGCGCTAGATCTTAATCAACAACAATGGGAAGTTTCAAGCTGTGGGACAATGCGGCTTGAAAACAACCTCCAGATTTTAAAGAAGTTGGTCTCTTCTTTTGTATTGGGTGTTGGGGAAAAGGGATAGGAGACTAAACAGAAATGCAAAATGCAAGAATTGAAACCTAACTATGGCGATGTGCCTGAGAGTAATCCTAATCCTAACCTGAGCACAGTGAAACTATTATGTGATTCTATTACATTTAAGAGCAGACAAATGCATGATCAATGTAAAAGATTGGAATAACATAAATAGAGGCTCACAACAGGGGAGTCTTTTGCTGAGATACAAGAATTGTCAACAAAGGCACAGTGTTCAATCTTCTTAATAGAATCTTCCAATCACATTAGAGGTGCAGAAGTCACACATAGTTATGTAAGACTTTAGATTCCAGAAAATGGGACAAAAGCAAATAACATTTCCAATCACAACACTAGAAAATCTACAGCATAGACTACTTTGCAAATGACACAGATGACATCAACAAGGGCATAGTGTTCAATTTTCTTATTGAATCTTCCAGTCATACAAAAGAAGCAGAAACACACACAGTCATATAAACCTTTCAACTCAAGAAAATGTAATAAAAGCAAATGATATTATTGGTCAAAAACTCTGAAAGTCTAAAACTATGAGAATTCCCCCCTCCTTATATTTTACAATTCTTCTTCTTATATCCCCGAATGTCTCCCTATACTTTCTTTCCTACACAATCTTCTCCATCCTTCACTCATAAGAGACAAACAGACGGTGCCTTTAATGCTGTGGGTGGCTCTAAAAATCTACCCAATGAACTATTTCATCTACTCGAATTAACTCCAGCTGATTTTCCCTCCATTTTGCTTTAACAGATAGACAGACACTCTGTTCTATTAGATACGAGGGAGGACACTTAGCTGATTCATAAACTTTTCCCTTTATGGTCTAGGAGGCATCGAAGGATGACACTTGGCACCTTCCGCCTGATTCATTAAAGACACGTGGCTCTCTCCGCTTCCCTTGTAGTAACACTAGGGGCACATATAGGATTTTTATGGATGGAGACATTTGGCAGCTTCTACTAATTTTGAACTAACACACGGGACCCACCACAATTTTATATTTGGCAGTAGAGCTTGACGATGATTCTCTCAGGTGTTGACATGTGGAGGCCTCTGCGGTTTTGAGGAGGGTAAGTGGAATCCTTTGCTTCTTTTATGGATGGAGTAGAGGGGGACCCAGAGAGTGACATTTGGTAGCATCTGCTACTTTATGGCACTTAATAAGATGATGCCTTTACATTGAATGGAAAGCATTGGACTCACAGCTTCCTGAATGCTGACACATGGCAAAGTCTGCTATTTTGTCAAAAGAGGCCTCAGAGAGTGACAGTTGGCCTGCTTCATCTCCCAAAGATTTACACTTGGTGAAGTCTGCTGCTTCAAAACTTAGGCAAAAGAAACAAGAAGGAGAAACGGTCTCACGACCAAAGAATGACACTTGGTAGCTTCCACTGCACTCTGACACTTAGTCAAAATAAATCAGCGCTCTGCATCAAGACTTCACAGCTTCTCTCGAAGAATCAAAATTACAACACTTGAATCAAAGAATAAATTAAATATGACATAGAGTAAAAATTACTCTATAGTTATTGGTGACCACCAAGACTTTTGGGCCTGCTCAAAAAGAACCTGACTCTCGCTTGATCAAAATTTCAAAATTTACAGCTTTAAAAGAGCTGTCTGGAAGATAGACCACTCATGGTCGGATAATCCTTCCTTTCTCTGCAACTCATCAAAATCCAAATCCAAGCTAATGAGATCCTTGTGTGAAAAGGTTTGCAGGATTTGGACAGTGGCTTTCAGCTTGGATTCTAGCCAGAAAATAGGGATTAGAACATTTTTGACCTCAGAGGTTGGAGAATCATCCCGCAAGCTTTGAAAAATTATTTGATCCCTTTGCTTGGCCAGCATCAATGGTTGGATTTAATCCACCAGCAACATTGTCCTTGCATCTAAAAAAGGGGAAGGAAGGCCCAGTTACACTAGATCTTCAATGTGTTGCCTCATTTTGTTGATGCCTTCTTTAATGACATCGAGACAAATTCTGCAGTTGTTGGCTGTAGCATTACAACTGAGCTCCTCATTGACCCATTTTGTGATGGCCACTCTATCAAGAATCCCCACAATTGCCAATGTTGCATCCCTTGAGTTGTAGAGCTTCTCCAGCAAAGAATGAGAGTCTGTGACTCTCTGGGAGATCATGGCTAAAGCACTCTGTACCAGATTCTTGACCATCTCACACAACTATTATGCGTGGCATAGGAAGGTGAAAAGTGGCCTAAGCTAGAGAATCTCCAAAGAGATTCTCTCCCATGCTAACTTGTAGAGTTCCTTCACTAGCTGCACCATTCTAATACCTCTTGGCCTATTGGCCAGCTCAATTTTTAGTTGTGCGGTCTGCTACTGCTCTACCTAGAGCTGAGCTTGAAAAGTTGCACCCTTGTTTTGTTCTTCTAGCAACCCTTGCTGTGATTGGGTAACCTACAGTTGGAGTCCTTCGATTCTTCCCTGCAATGTTGCATTTTCACATCTTAGAGCTATTGTTGCACCCTTGGCAAGTTCAAGCTCTACTTTTAGAGAATCATTTTGGGCCTGAATTGCCCGTTGAGTCTGGAGGGAAACAGTATCTTGTAACTATTTCTATAGACTAGCTATCTCATTGTCATTTTGGTTTATTTGTTTGGCCGAACTATTGCAGTTTGCCTTTCTCGTGGCCAGGTCAGCCTCCATCTTTTGTAGTCTCCTCGATATCCTCAAATAATTTTTTGTGACCACAGAAGTGGATTCAGTCATGAGCTCAACTCTGTCTTGAGGCCTGAATAGGGACATATCAATGGCCACTGCGTTCATGTTGTAGTCTTCTAGCCACATTTGTTCGCTCAGCTTGGCAACGTTGGGTGACAAATGGGTCACCATCAGCTGCTATTGAATGGGGTCAAATTGTGACCTCAAATGTGGCATTGTCGGTGTTTTATTCACTTTACTCCTCTTCTTCTCTAATTGAGCTTCTCTTGCCTTCCTTGTGACATCAGCCTATGTCTGAAAAGTGGAAGGGGATGCAATATATCCCCCTACGAAGGGAAATCCTTGTGGCAGGCCGTATTGGAGAACCATTGGTTAGCTGGGGGTGAGTTGAAGGGGCATTTTTCTAAGAATAGAGGGGGAGAAATAGGGTTACATTAAGGCTTGAGGCATGGATTGAGAGGGAGGAGGGGGATTAATTCCTACCTGAGGAGAAGTTATAGTGATCTACACTGGGTGCTGTGAAGGTTGCTCTTCCTCTTCTGGGTCCAATTGGGACTGCACCCTTCCTCTTTTCTTGGGTGTTTTTGATGTTCCCACCATCTCTAAATCTCTTGTATAATAACCTGGTATGAACCTTTTGAAAGATAAAAACACGCTTGCTGTAACAAATTTCACTAGGTGCCACAATCACAATGAGCAAGATATTTTTGCAGGAATGCTTGAGAGTTTGTAAACTTTAAAATTTGGTAAGGGATTTTTATGGGCCTATCAAGTCCCAAATAGCATTAAATTAAGGCAACCATTAGCAAATCCTACTCAATCTTTGGGAAACAGTGAGGCAGACACATTATGCGGTGCAAGGTACCTTAGAGATTTCAAAAGATTTGGGGAAGCATTTATTGTGGTAAAAAAAATAAAGAATTAAAGAATTTCTAAGACGTTGACTCTGCATTTAAAATGCTTATTTTAAAGAAAAAGCGAGAAAGCAAAAAACAAAACAAAGCAATGCGGGAATGGAAACTACCTAACTACATTGGTTTAAAATCCTTATTTTCCTTCAGGATTGAAAACAAACTTTCCCACGTCCTCTTTATGACAAACCAACTTGTGTTTCCATACTAGTGGTTGTAATGGATATGTCATTGATGGAATGTTCTCTGCACCAACCACACAGATCTGCCTGCACTCGAACGAGTCTGAGCAAAACGTGTATTCGACACCTATGAACTCTTCTTGTCCTTGAATGCTCATCGAATACTGGTTCTTCATGTTGTCAAGTGTCATCAAGAAATCATGGGCTATTGGTTTTTCATGCTGTGCCTTTTGGTATCCATTATCTTTTGGCACATCTTCTTCATATTCCAGCTTTATTTCATCATCATGCTCTTTGATGACTTCATCCTCTTGCAAGGATGAATTGAAAGGCTGGCATCTCTTCTGCATACTTATTTGAATCTCAGGGCTTTCTTCATCTAAAACAAGCTCAGCACCTCCTATCTCAATGACTTGGTCGAGGGAGTGTCCATGTTCCTCCATATCCTCTTGCAGAGTGAGGAAAAAATCAGAAATGATCTCCTCCTCATTAGAAGTTAAAGAAAAAGCTTGTAGCTTATCCTCTTACTCATCAAAAGGAGAGTCTATGGTGATCTCCTCCTCCTTTGTACTGATGAAATCCTCTTGACTAGCCATGAATTGAATGCACTCCTCTGCAAAGTTTTTAGCTGCTTTATCATCCTCTTCGGTCCAACTTAGAGACTCGTCATCATGCTGAAAGATCTAGGGAGTGGTATAAGAAGTTTCTTTTGAAGTGGGCTCATAGGAATTTTCATGGAAGTGAGGAGCCTTTTGAGGAATGGTGGGGGAGAGTTAAGGAAGAAGTGAGGGCCCGAGGTCATCTTGACTTGTTGCTAACATGGGCTCTGCATTATTGGGGAATTGACCTTGACAATTTTGACCTTGCCCATGAATAGGGGTGGCATATGCTTGATCTGGAATTTGTGGTGGTGGATATGAAGTTTGGTAGATTTGATAAGGCTGGTTCTAAACACCTAGCCTCTCTTCTATAAATGCAATCAATCCACACACATCTAACATTTCGTATGTAAGCTCTTGCCAATATGCCCTTTCAATGGGATCCCACTAACTTTTGATCAGGTCTATGGCCTCCCTCACTTGATAGATGACCTGACAAGGAATTTCTTGACCACATCCCCTTCTGTTATCAAGCTCTAACACATATTTTTTAAATCCCATCAATGCTTTTTTGAAAGTGAAAATAAGGTTAGGTTCAACATGGGATGAGACATATTGGGGGGACTGGGCATAAGACTGATGTGGTTCATAACAATATGCATCCTCATTACTCGACATGATTCTAAGAGAAGCTTGTTCTCGATAAAACATATTTGAAGGAGAATAAGACTCATAGCTATGAGTTATAGAGTTATACATACCAAAGAGATTTCTTGATGATACTGCTTGATTGGCTGGTGATGCAGAGTCATTGTTGGTGTCGATAAAAACCTCCAAAGGCAGATTGGCTAAAGAATACACCAAAATTCTTCAACTCCTTGAAAGATTTGTCCCACCAGGCATGCCAAAAACTGTTGATGTCTTAAAATGGTGCTAGATCTTAATCAACAACAATGGGAAGTTTCAAGATGTGGGACAATGCGGCTTGAAAATAACCTCCAGATTTTAAAGAAGTTGGTCTCTTCTTTTGTATTGGGTGTTGGGGAAAAGGGATAGGAGACTAAACAAAAATGCAAAATATAGGAATTGAAACCTAACTATGGTGATGCACCTGAGAGTAATCCTAATCCTAACCTCAGCACAGTGAAACTATTATGTGATTCTATTACATTTAAGAGCAAACAAGTGCATGATCAATGTAAAAGATTGGAATAACAGAAATAGAGGCTCACAACAGGGGAGTCTTTTGTTGAGATATAAGAATTGTCAACAAAGGCATAGTGTTCAATCTTCTTAATAGAATCTTCCAATCACATTAGAGGTGCAGAAGTCACGCACAGTTATGTAGAACTTCAGATTTCAAAAAATAGGACAGAAGCAAAAACATTTCCAATCACAACACTAGAAAATCTACAGCATAGACTACTTTACAAATGACACAGATGACATCAACAAGGGCATAGTGTTCAATTTTCTTATTGAATCTTCCAGTCATACAAAAGATGCAGAAACACACACAGTCATATAAACCTTTCAACTCAGGAAAATGTAACAAAAGCAAATGATATTATTGGTCAAAAACTCTGAAAGTCTAAAACTATGAGAATTCCCCCTCCTTATATTTTACAATTCTTCTTCTTATATCCCCAGATGTCTCCCTATACTTTCTTTCTTGCGCAATCTTCTCTGTCCTTCGCTCATAAGAGACAAATAGATGGCGCCTTCAATGCTGTGGGTGGCTCTAAAAATCTACCCGATGAACTATTTCATCTACTCAAATTAACTCCAGCCGATTTTCCCTCCATTTTGCTTTAACAAATAGACAAACACTCTATTCTATTAGATACGAGGGAGGACACTTAGTCGATTCATAAACTTTTCCCTTTATGGTCTAGGAGGCACCGGAGGATGACACTCGGCACCTTCTGCCTGATTCATCGAAGACACGTGGCTCTCTCCGCTTCCCTTGTAGTAACACTAGGGGCACATATAGGATTTTTACGGATGGAGACATTTGGTAGCTTCTGCCAATTTTGAAGTAACACCCAGGACCCACCACAATTTTATATTTGGCAATAGAGCTTGACGATGATTCTCTCAGGCGTTGACATGTGGAGGCCTCTACGATTTTGAGGAGGGTAAGTGGCATCTTCCGCTTCTTTTATGGATGGAGTAGAGGGGGACCCAGAGAGTGACATTTGGTAGCATCCGCTACTTTGTGGCACTTAATAATATGATGCCTTTACGTTGAATGGAAAGCATTGGACTCACTGCTTCTCGAATGCTGACACCTGGTGAAGTCCATTATTTTGTCAAAAGAGGCCTCAGAGAGCGACAACTGGCCTGCTTCATCTCCCAAAGATTGACACTTGGTGAAGTCCACTACTTCAAAACTTAGGCAAAAAAAATAAGAAGGAGAAACGGTCCTGCGGCCAAAGAATGACACTTGGCAGCTTCCGCTGCACTCCGACACTTAATCAAAATAAATCGGCCCTCTGCATCAAGACTTCATGGCTTCGCCCAAAGAATCAAAATTGCAGCACTTGAATCAAAGAATAAATTAAATATGACGTAGAGTAAAAATTACTCTACACATACTTTCCCTAGTTGACTATGTTTAAAAACTAATCATTGCACCTATTATGTATATGTCTACTAAGCAATTTGAGATATCACAACTCAAGGTTTTCCACGTATAACTCACTATGTTGCTTCTCTTGCCTTTGACACCCTACAGGAAATTTGATATCTTAAAAACCTATAATAAAGTATGGGAGTGCAATGGGTTGAGATAACCTTAATCACCCCCTTAATAATTGATTGTTGCTTATGTGTATAATACTCCAAAGAGGGAAATCAAGCCCATGTAGTTCTCTCACATAGTGTGAATTTGTAATTATAATCCTTTGACTATATGTATGTAGCTATAAAATGGCTATGATTATTTAAAATGATATCAATTTAATTTTTTTAGAAGACTCTTGATTTAGCTTATGGTTTCTCCTTGTTATTTATCTTTAATTTAAAGAGAATAGGGTAAATTTACTCAATGTGTAGAAGTGGAAAATATTGAACCAGGTGAATAGAAATCACTAGGGATGATGACTCTTAATATGTAGTTATATGTGTATATTTTGATAATTTCCTTTAACGAAACAAGTGAAATGTGCAAGAAGACCTAAAAGGATGTTTTGAATTTCAAAAACTAGTCATTATTTGGTGTAGGACATGGCCTACCTAAGTGGATCAGAATGTAGTGTTCTTATATCTACCTTGAAGGGATTTGTCTATAAGAATTAAAGACACTTTTACAAAAATAGATACAGTTTGAAGGTGATTTCAGATAGCTTGATCATTTTGCATCAGATGTTATGTGTAATAATAATGGAAAATAAAGGGTCAAACCTACATATGGAGAAAAAGCTTCGAGCTATGAGTAAGAGTCATGTATTTGAGTGCAAGTCATGTGGTTTAGAATGTTTCAAGAATTAGCATTTTTAAGTATAAGTGACCAAATTTATGTGTCTAAATTATGGTACACATACAAGCTACATAAGTTATCACTATAAGCAGCACAAATGAAATAAATAGGGAAACATCCCTAACTAAATCTTTGTAAGAGCATGACAATGTTATGGATCTAATGAGTATTTGGGAGTTAGATATTTATAATGTGGTACCTTTGCTAGAGTTTGAGTACATAGGTTCATGGAGCAATTTATACATATTTAAAATAGAGATGGAGAAAATAATTGCAATGCATGCTCCACTCATTCAAACCATTGGCAAGGATGACATGTTCAGTATCATGAAAATATTGGCATAATTGCGTACATGCTTTATAGTTGTGCATGAAAGACTTACAAACTAGAGAACCAACAAAGATGACTTCTTGAAATTTATACCATCCATCAAGGACCAAGTTGATGAGCTCAGTTTACTCCATTGTTGTATTTTTTTCACACATTAAAAATTCAATCGACTCCCTAAATCCAGATAACCCTATGCACATCTTTGTCATCCTGGTAGATTTATGGGAAACTAAGTCAATTTTTACCTCCACCACCTCCTTCACTACACTAAGATATAAAGAGTCTACATAATTTTGAGAAATTTTGGGCCATTAAAGTTTCTAAATAAGAATTTTTGGAGAAGTATATGTGAGCAAGATGAGAACAATTGAAAACTCCTAAGGGGAAAATCTTGGTTATGCCAACCTATTTAAAAATTCTAAGGATGATAGATTAGTTGTTTTCTTAGGTGAAACCTTGAAAGGGTAGCTAAGTGGTGTGTGAGAAGTGAAAACTAGTAAATGGCATGTATTGTGAAACTCTAAGCAAAACATCAAAGCAATGAAGAAGAAAAATATACACAAAGGATCACCTAATGATCAAGGGTGCATATGGCCAACTTAGCTTCTAAAATATATTTTGTATCAAGTCGTGACAATTATTTAAGTCCAAGAAAGTACTAGTACATGATTACAAATGTTGTCTCAAAATAATTTTGTAATAGTATAGCTACAAGATATGAACATCTTGTAATAAATATTTAAATGAATAAGGTAAATGGAAAGTTGAATTCCTTATAAGGAGAAGAATAAGAAACAATAAGCTAAGAAGATGAATATTAAAGGAAACTATATAGATATTACATAAGTCTCATGGAGAAAGGTGGTTATTTTTGTTGTTAGATATTAGATTTTTAGAAGATATAATTATAAAAATGATGATGTATCCCTAGCCTATATACATTGCTAAGAAATATATATAAAGATAACTCACAATTTTTTGTTATGGGTATTACATTTCTAGAAAGCATATGTATCTCTCAATTGTCAGGGTGTAACCTCATCTCGTAAAGGTAGAAAATCATATTCTATTCATGTGTTGATTCAAAATGGATTAGGTAACTCAAAAATATGCCTGTTTCTACTTGTTATCTTATGAATAAGTATTTATAATAGACTACAAAAATAGCATTCCCTGAGGAGGAATTCGAGGGAACACAACTAATATGGGATGATATTCAACACAACTAAAAAAGAAACCTCCATGACTCAATAGGACAACCCATTTTAGGTGTACCTTTGGTTTCAACCATTTCTCCCACCTAATAGAGTTTTTCCTATATCTTTCGCATAAAACTCTCCCCATGCATAGAAAGAATCAAATTAGGAAATAAAAATGAATGGATTCAACATATACAATGTCATGTACATGAAATTCTATATAGAAGACTAGTACCAAATATAAGCAATATCACAACCAATACAAGGTACCATATTTATTTCAATTTTGATAAAATACATAAAATAATGTGGTTGCATTTCATAAAGGATATAATAAAAAGGAAAAAAATGAAACTTATACCTCTCACATTCCTACAAGCTTATCCTATTATGCATTTTAGGATATATGTAGTTGGCTTATTGCATGAGTTACCTTTGAGTTAGTCATTTGATAATTTTTATAGTTTATATTAGTAGGAGTTGTTGACCTAGTTAGATTATGGAACCCCCATACCATAATTATGGTAAATATAGAAGATTGTTTTTAGTATTGAATCATCATACTTAAAAAAAACTTAATATATGGATTATAGAGGTTTCCACTCGAAGTGGCTTAGTCAAATATTTAGTACTCTCTCTTAATTTCACTAATATTGTATGGATATGCTTTCCTATCTCTTATTTGTGAGTTAATATTGATCTTTCATTCATAACATTTGTTAAATTGTGATATAATGTTTTTAAACTTCTCTTAAAATATGGTAATTTAAATACAAGTGGTATTAAATGGCTATAATTTTGAAAAAGTGAGAGATTTTATTTTTTGGAAGAATGTGTAATAATACATACTATTTTTCAAGGTGAAATATTATATCTTGTAGAGGGTCATTCTAATCACACAAGTGTCTAATTTATTAGAGGTACAATCACTAATAGGGGGTAAATCAATGAGCCCAGATATTTCAATTTCAATTCCAATCCTTTCAAACTTATTAAACAATCAGCATATATCAACTTGATTAAGAAATATTAACAAGAGAGTGCATTAATTCAATGCATACACAAGATCAAACTCATAACACATAGTTCATATGTGCAAACCTCATGGGAAATACAACCCACTCTCAAACCTACAACACATGGACTACTTGTCCTATAAGAAATTACAAATAAGAGACTAGTCAACTCTTTTAGACCAAAAACCTTGATCAAATCCTCATAGCCAAATACCTTTAGTGAAGCACTTGTTTCACAAGGAGCAATTACCCCTAAGGAAGATCAAGTCCTTTAGATCTTCCTTTGAACACCTCCACCTTAGAATTGATGTCTTCAACACTTGATGATGGATTTTTAATTATCAGACTTAACCTTCACTCTTTCATCTAACACTCCTTGTTTTCCAAAGTACATTACATACTTGAACCTATAGACACCTAAAATTGGCCATCGATAACGTTCAACTAGGCTTTTGACCAATTTTTACTAAAGTACACAATTTGGATTAAAAACACTAAAATGCATTAAAAGATTTGAAATTTTTATATTCAAGTGTCAATTTTTACTAGGGTATCATTAAATGAGGTAATGAAACTTATGAAGTAGCTAACTATGATCATATCATTTTGAGTCAAAATGATATTTTTGCACCTGGATGATCTGGATTGCTCTTTTCTATCAAATTTATTATACAAGACACATGCCTTTGTTATTTTGCATTGGAAACATCCTATATGGGAATATGGTTCAAAATCATCTAACATCGACTTCCAATAATAATCCAGTCAAATTTTAAGCCAATAACAAGACATTTTGACCAATTTGATTAACGTGTGCACAAATTGCCAAGGTTTGCATCAAAATTGACTAATCATGTTTAAGGCTAATTAAACCAAATCAAGAGCTTAAGTTAATTTTTCATGGATATTTTTGAATTTTTTTTTTTTGAAAATGAATGTTAATGTTTGCATCATCAAATGAGATCATTTCTTAGAAAGACATCTCTAAGCCATAAATGCATAAAATATCTCATCAATTTATCCCATGCTTCTTTAAGACCCTCCCATGTCTCATCAATGCCTCCCATGCCTCTTAAATGTCCCTTCTTGACAAATATTTATGGAGGATATTTATGAATTTAATTACATTATTTGGATTAATTCATATCCACACCTCTCAATATTGAGATGGATGATCATGATTGATCCTAAACTATTTTAAAAATCTATAAATAAAAGAGCCATGAACATGAATTTTAAGCTTGGTTAATGCAAAGTTATAATACACAAATAATTCCAAAAGCCATTGAAATTAGTGTTATAATTTCAAATTGTTGAGCCAATCCAAAGCCAAAGCCATCACAAAGGTGCCAAGGAGAAGAGGAGATAGCCAAGCCTCCTTTGATGAAGACTCATTGAGCACAAGCCAAGAAAGCCACTTCAACAAGCTATTTGGAGCATCCAAGGAAGGTGAAGAATTTATTTACATTTGCATTCTAGTTGTGTTTCTCATTTGGTTTTGTTAATATGATCCCCCTTTGAGATAGGCTTAAGGTGTTAGCTTAGTGTGTTCTTTTTTTGGATTTGATTTCATTCAATAATACCATACTAATCTCCCCCTATTGAAATCCTATATTAATAAATGGCACGCTCGGTTGGAATTAGCCTCACAAATTTGATCAAATTGCACCTAAAATAAACATACTAACAATTGTCATGTAGGATCTTGGAGTGTGGAGGCAAACAAGATAAAAATTTGAGCAAAAACCCATTTTTTCTAAGCCACAGTTTTGTTCTCAGGATTGTGTAGCCCAACTTTCCTGTCAACCCAACTCACCTATGTAGTCCAACTTGTATATCAACCTAGACCACCTATCAACCAAACTCGCCTATGCATCCCAACTCACATATGCAACCCAACTCAATTGTCAACCCAACTCGCCTATCAACCCAACTCAACTGTCAACTTGAGAGCTCATTTTTCAAAAGTAATTATCTCATCCTCTAAAGTGCTTCAAAATAGGTAGTCCTAATCTTGTTTTTATAGGTTGAAAGGATGGTTTGGAATTTAATTTGGGTGTTTTAACTAACATACACTTCAATTTAAATTTTTAAAAAGAACTTGGTATAAATAATGCACACTTCAAATTTGGTGTCTAAAATGAATCTTTAGCATGCTAAGTCTTGAACACTTCAAACTTTGGGTTTAAAAAAAATGTAGGTATTTATTGTTTCATTTAGTATTTTGTTTTGTAATATTTACATGTTTTTACAACTTAAGACCAAGAGGTCAAAAGAACATCACCAAACTTTTGTTTTAGTGCTTAAAATTGGACTCATTTGTCAAGTTTGTATTCAATAGATGATTAATTAATTGATTGGAAAAAATAATGTTTGTGTGTGTATGCTTTTCTATCTGTCCCCTTTAGGTAATTTTTATAATCAAAAATACCATATTTATTGCAAACATAGCTAGTCCAAGGCATAGAAATAATGTTGTTTTAAGCACTCCCCAAAAACTCGCAATAGTATTAGGTGATATTGAGGCAACCATAAAGTCTTTCTATTCTAAGTCATTTATTTTATGAAAACTTGGATTGTGAGGGGGACTTCATTACCTCCCACAAGTTCTATATGGAAGCTTTGACTTGGGGTTTCATCTCTTGGCATCGACTTCATCACGCCCACTAAGATAAGAGGTTTGAGTGGTTAAATCACCTTTTAGTGTTGGGGTTAAGCATTGGGACGTATCTGTACATTAGACATCGCACTACAATGAGAAAGTGATGGATGTAGTGGTTGAAAAAAGGGAAAGACCTTTTTACAATAAGCTAAGTATCATGAACACCTAATTAAATTGCATTTCTTCTTCATCATTTGACATAAAATTCATTATGTAATTGATCCATCTAGAATGTTCACAAAACAATTAGTTTAGTTAATCCCACTTTGTCATATCTTTTCAATTCAGGATTTAAGATGATTAGTTAGTTAGTTTGTCTTAGATTACTTGGTCTTGTTTGATATTCAAAACTTGGAGTTAACAAAAATGACTTAACCAAACACATGGCCCCAAATTTTTTTGAACAAGGATGTGTTATGTTACCCAAGTGAAAACATCTTTTTCCTTGTTCAAATTAATCATCATACACTTTATGTCATATCTTCCAATTTGGTGTAGTTATGTTGCCCATTTGAGTCTAGACCTTTTGCCACATTTTGTTTAAGTCTTTCATTGATATTTTAAATTAAAAATTAAACTCTTCCAAGTTTTAAAAGTTGATGTGTTAAATTGGGTCTACCACTTTGTACTTGACTCGTTTTAACTTGAGTTCAATTTCCAATTTGAATTAAGGACCATTTTTAGACTCAACATCATTTTCTTCATTCACTAAGACTCAAGACATCTCACGTCTTTACTAACACTTTGAGTCCTAGACTTTGACTACCCACCTTATTTTGCCATTTTACCATTTGATAGCACACTCATGCCTTTGAGAAATTTGTCCAACTTTGTGTGTGGATATCATTTGAGTTGAGGAGGGTAGTGTTACACTATTAAAATTGTGTTAGAACCATTTTGCCTTAGAGTTTATGAAATAAGAATTTACCACATCTTTTTGAGTAGTTTAGCATTGTTATGCTACTCAAATTATTTTGAAACTTATTTCATAGACCTCTTTGCATAGATTCCTAGTCTATCTAAGTTTCAACCATTTGGAGTTTCCTTTGAAAATCTTTGTCTAGGATGGTTATGTCATTCACCTTTGTTTAGCTTATTCATCAAAATAACCTATCTTTGTGCCATTATTTTGGAGAATATAAACTATCTCTAAGTGCCTTTTATTTTACACCTCATACTTATCGATCAAGTTTTTACGACCAAGAGTCAAATGCCTAGTTTTTGTTAAAAATGTTTCAAATATGTTAGATTAAATATCTCATAATTTTAAAGTATAGATTTTGACACTATTTGGCCTAAATTCCTAGCGCACGCACTTTGATTGAGCCTATATTTTGATGCCATGTTTTTCCAAAAGACCTAGCAACTTTTTGTTTTTCCTAGATTTGATTGATTTGAAACATTTTGACCTAGAAATTGGCATTTCTATTTATGGTCATTTTAGTTGACCTTTTTGTGTGATACATGTAGTGTTTGACACTTGATGTTAGCTTATTTTGTCATAATTCCTTACATCAACCTTTTTGGATATACTTATCCATCTTTTTGACCAAGTTAGACCTAGTTTAAACATCTTTTTAGACATCTCATTTTCAAAGTTTGTATATCTCTATTTTCTTTTGTCACAAAACATTCACTATGGATCCCAACATGTCTTCCTACACTCATAGTGGCCTCGTGTATAATCCAGGATTTAGTAATGTGGTTGCACAAGAATAAATGGTTCAAGACCCTTATGTGGATAATGTTATTTATGAGATGGATGCCTATACATCTTATAACACTCAAACAGGGGCACAAAACCAAGACTTATTATCCCATTACTTGGTAAACACACCTCCTTACTCAAAGCAGGGTCAAGCAAAAATAGAGAAATACTTAGCTATGGTACCTAATGTTAAAGAGCCTTTCCCTCAATAACCATACTATGTTACTACACCATCCACATATAATACTTATCTATTTGAGCATCACTTATTAAAAAACAAAGATGAGATTTTGGTTAGGGACATATAAATAGGGGCCAAGTTTTCAGCAGACTTCCCCCATGAGAATTTACCATGTCTAGTAAGAATGTCTCATAACATATTGTATAATCAATAAGATTTTTCTATCAATCCTTTATCTCTAGTCCAAATAATGTATCAAGACCCTAATATGCTTTTCAAATGCAAGGACCTGATGGAGGATCACTTTGTACAGATGTACATAGCATACCAAATCTACTTAAACCTAGCACACAATTTTAACCAGATGACCATGTCAAATATGCCTCTCATAGATTTAGTTCCCTCAACTTGAGTGTTAATATATTTAATTAGTCAAGAAAATCAAGGTGTAGACCCATTCATGTAGAACACTTTGGTCGATAACTTATTTCATACCCCAACAATAGAAGTGTCTTCTACTTCTATGTAGAATAGTGGCCAAAATGCAAAGGATAATGTGCAAACAATGTCCAATCCAAACCCAAGTGGTGTAAGTACATATACAACTCATACGCAAGTAGGTGTACCTTTAGTTAACACCATCAACGGTTCTCAAAATTAGGGAGTAGGAGTTTCTACGTCGCAACCTCAACCAACTACTATTGTTAATCCTCAACCAATTGATTCTTCAAGAACTCAACCAACAAGATTAGGTAGCCAGCCAGTAACCAACATTATGCCTTAACAACAAAATGTGATGAATCTTACTCCCTCCCAATAAGTGATGAGTATTATTCCACAATAGCAGACACAATCTATCATACCAATACAACAAAGGCTAAATATGTTGCCACCTCAACAAGGGGCAACTAATGTTCCACCTTGCCAAGTAGTAGTGAACATACCTATTTCCTCATAGACCAATGTGCCACTTAAAATATAAATGATGTATAATCAATAATTTATGACTATTGGTTAGAAAATGTTGAATCTTCAACATGCATCTACTTCCCAACTAAGATTCATGCAACAAATAAGTTCTAACGTTCCTTAAGTACCAATCAGGCAACCTTTGACTTTTGTGCAGAATGTGCCACTAGTTCAAAGAAAGGGTCTTGGTTCACAAGTACCCCCTCAATATCAAGGTTTGATGAGTCAGCAACATGTCCCTCTTTAACCTCAATAGGCACAATATAGTTACATCCCTCCATCCCAAATTCAAAATCTATAAAACCAAACCTACATATCCAATCCTAACTAGAATATTGCACAACCATAAATGCAATTTCAACAATTACATTCTAATCCACATATGTGTATTCCTGGTCCATTTCTCAACCAAACCAATATACCCCAAAAAATACCTCCATCATACCCCAATCAAAGTGTTCCACTAGTGACCATTCAACCATCTACCCAGGGCAATGTGCCCCCTCAAACCAATGTTCCCTCTAGTTTTCTAGCCCAAGAATTGTAACAAATGAAGGATGTAATTGTTGCCATCCAAGCTGGGAAACAAACTAAAAATTTTAAGTTGGATGGTGTGTGTTCTTATCCATTCAACATGGAGTACTTGTAGATACCATTTCTTCTAGGATACAAACCACCAAAATTTGATAAATATAAGGGGAAAAGTGACCCCAAAGCTCATTTGACTAAGTTCTTTGTTGCATGCCAGCCAATGACATATAGTGACATATACATATTTTTGTTATTCCCAAGAAGTCTAGTAGGACAAGCCTTGGAGTGGTTTTTAAAGTTACCCAAGAATTCAGTATCTAATTTGATGATCTTTCAAACAAGTTTGGGTATCACTTTTCATATAATTTTGAACATGAGATTTCTTTGGTTGACTTAATGCAAGCCAAGCAAAAGGTCAGTGAGACCTTTACAAGTTATATATAGTGATGGAGATCCTTTATAATTTGGTTCACCCATAGTTTACTAGATAAATAATTAGTCATTGTGTTTACCAAAAATTTGAATAGTGAGAAATATTATCATCTGAAACTACAGTGTGCGCATACATTTAAAGAGATTATTAACAAAAGTTTATTTATCAAACAAGCCCTTATTAACAAAGGGATCATCAATCTTACCTCATCTAATCAGAATCAAGGTACCAATCTAGGAAATGGCCAAAGCCAACATCAATTCCAAGTGCAAGTGTCACAACCAACATAGCCCCATAATAATGATAGACCACGGCAATTCAGTTGTAACAAAAATGTTATTGGAAATGGAATAACTAAGTCACATCATGTCCAAATGGTGAAAACACCATTTTCTCAACCCACACTACATATACAAATTAATCCTAACCAATAACCATTTCATCTAATGTAGCAATCATAATAGCCTAGGCTTACATAACAGACACAACTACCTTTGCCATTACAAATCCCTTCTCCAAGGATAACAGTGCCTATTTGCCGCATTTTTAGTGACCTTGGAGAGCCTATTGAATCAATGTTTCACAAAATTGCCACTGGTAATCTGATTAGTTGGCCTATACTAAAACATTATCCCCAGGGCATTCCTTATCGTAATTGGTACCATGAAAATGAATTTTATTAATATCACCAGGTTAATGGGCATAATTTGTGAAGATGTGTGAAAATTAAATATTTGATTCAAAATATGTTTAGAGAATAAGGAGATAACATTGGATAATGGTGCTTCCACTTCTAATCAAACCCTTTGAATCTATCAAAATCCCTTTCCCCAACATAATAACTAGCAATAAAAATAACAACAACAACATCAGCGAGTACAACAACAAAATCAATAGTATCAAAATCAAAGGCTGAACCAACAGAACCAGAAGAACCAATAACAAAACCAATAGAACTAGAATAATGGATAGAACCAAGGTCAGAATGGTAATAACCAACAAACCTACCATGTAATTGCAAATGACTACAATAGATTTATAGGCCATATTATAGAAGGTAGCGTTAATACCATCTCCATTAATCCTAGACCAAATTCTAATCAGACGAGACCATTGCTAACCATACCAAACCAATCCAATCACTTTGGAAATCCTTCCTTAATCTAGGACCACATATAGGTGAACCAACAAGTAAGGATTCACACTTTTGGACCTTATACTGATAAATCATCCTTGCCTTATGACCATACACCAGTGCACTAACTATTGAGACTTGTCCTATCTAGTCCCACACCATCACCATCATTTGTCACAAATCATAGTCCTATATTTAATCTTAATTGTCCAATCACAACTCAGAGGTCAAAGATTACCATCATAGACCCACATCCATTTACCACTTTTCCTGTTATCCAACCAGCTGTTCAACCTCAAAACAAACTATTTACCACTAACCAAGAGAATAAATTTGACATTGTGGAACAATTACAAAAGATGCTTGCACAAATCTCTCTTTTAGATTTGTTACATATGTCAACAATCCACAAAACAAAAATTAATGATTTCCTGAGCCAATCCACTATTTCAAGTGACATATTTCCTGATAAATTCCAAGCTTTGGTTGGACACCTAGCTCTAGCCCAACAAGTCACTTTCAACCAAAGCGATATGTCATCCCTTGGTCCACTACATAATAACCCATTATTCATTAAAGTTTTCATAAAGCAGCATAAAGTGAAATGTGTCCTTATAGACAATGGATCAAGTATAAACATAGTGTCTCTTAAGCTCATCAAGCTTCTCAGGTACACTATGGTAGATCTTAAAGCAGAGATAATAACCATCAAATCCTATGATAATGAGGATTGAGAATCATAAGACACCATCTATTTTCCATTTATCCTTGGGCCCTTGACCCATGATACACTTTGTCATGTGCTTGATCTTGATTTGTCATACAATATGCTTTTGGGAAGACCTTGGTTACATGAAATTTGTGTAGTCCCATCAATTTTGCACCCATGTATCAAGTTCTCCCATTCAAGGATGGAAGTTTGTATACCAAGGTATTTGCGTCCATATGAGCACTGCAAGCACCTAGAGGCCAATTTCAAGAGTTATAACTATCACTTCAAAATTAATCTAGTGGCCAAATAGGATAAGGGAAAATTAATACTCCTTGATCCAATGGGGGATAACTACATTGATCATAATACCTTTGATTCCTTTTCTCACATGCCACCTCTTGAAGTATCCAATCATTTTACTATCTCACCTAATGGCCCAGGGGAGTGTGACCCATGATACCTTTCATATTGCAAACCTTCCACAAAATCCAAAGTCCTTTGGAAGACTTAAATCTAAGCCACTTCATCTAAAATGTCAACAAAAGATCAAAGGTAAAGGACTTGTCACATTTATACCAGTATCTGACCTAGAACTGAACGCTCTTGAAAGCGATGAATCATGGTTGTAAAGTGATAACCAAGCTAATTTTTACAAGAATGAAAAGTATCCTATTCCTAATAGGATCATGAAGAATCAAGAATATAAAAGAATAGGCCTCAAACCTAATAAATAGGGAACACTTGAGCCAATTTTTAAGACCAAATAGGAAGGGCCCTATGGACTTGGATTTAAACCACTTGGGGGTGACTCTATGTACCTTACTCATGTTCCATCACCATCAGCTAGTGATGAAGATGTTGGTAGTGAAGCAAAGTCTGATCATAGCCTTTTTGATGACCTAGCCAAAACCAATATGTTTAAGCCTCATTTCATTTGTACCCTTAGCCCAGTCATTTATCATGATCCACTGCCATTGTATTATCTTCAACTGATAGACTAGGACCATCAAGAGTCAAACATACCAATTGATGCATTTCAAAATGATGAGGCTTTATATGATTTTCTTCGCCTTAAAGACAATGCTCCATTGAGGGACCATAAATCAGGGTTCTCAATCAAGTTGGATCCTGTAACATATTTTGGAGAGTGGGTGAACACCCTTAGCCAAAAAATAATAATTAAAACATTGAGGTCCCAAAGTGAAAACCTCTTTAAAGTGATTTTTGACCAGGGTAACAGTAAAGAAAAAGGCTAGTTTAGTGGTGAAAACCTGTTTCAAGTACCATTAGATGAGGGTGTTCAACCTTCTTCAACCATAGATTAGGAGACCACCAATGATGAACTTGTTTATGAGTCTGAGTTTAGTTTTGAAGAATAATAATATTTTTATCAAATCATTCAAGAGTTTCTAATAGTTTTTTGTTACATGGCCAAACCTTTCATTGGTGGACTTTGATTCATCATGCCTAGGGGAATTTGAAGATCCAGTCCTAGCAGAGGACTCTAATGTTGCCAACTAGTTCAAATCTTTGCTCGATATCCTTGAAGATGGTTTGACCCTTATAGTGGAAGTTATGATAGAGGTTAACATTAGGTCCCTAGATGACCCAAAGTGGATCAAGCTAGGTGCTTCCCTTACTGAGAAGAAGCATGAGGTCCTTATAGCCCTTTTAAGGGAGTTTGTAGATATTTTTTCATGGGCATATGCTAACATGCCAAGTTTGGACCCCGCCTTGGTTCTACACCACCTTATGGTCAATCTTGATGCCAAACTAGTAAAACAAAAGCTACGTAAGATGCATCCTTGCATTGTTGTATTGGTAAAGAAGTTGGAAAAACTTTTAGAAGCAGGTTGTATTTGATCCATTGACTACTCAAAGTGGATATCTAATATTGTACCAGTTAGCAAAAAGCTAGATGGAATCAAAATCTATATTGATTTCCATGATATAAACAAAGCTTACCCTATGGATGACTTTCCCTTGCCAAACATTGACATGATCATCAACTCCATAGTGGGTTATGAAATGCTTTCATTAAAGGATGGATTTTTGGGATACAACCAAATTAGAATAGCACCAGAAGACCAACATAAAATAGCATTCACCACTCCATAGGGAACATTTTGTTATCAAGTTATGTTATTTGGTCTTAAGAATGTAGGGGTCACCTATCAAAGAGCCATGACTATCATATTTCATGATATGATGCATGATATTGTTGAAGACTATGTCGACGCCATTTTTCACAAATTAAAGACTAGGGCCAACCACCCAATAGTGCTACATAAAATATTTGAAAGATTACGTGAGTGTAAAGTTAGATTTAATCATAATAAGTGTGTCTTTGGAGTCACATCAAGCAAATTACTAGGATTCATTATGTCTCATCAAGGCATTGAATTTGATCCAGCCAAAGTCTAAGATATAACAGAGATGAAACCACCAACTACTTTGAAGTAACTCTATAGTTTGTAGGGCACGATCTAATCTATCTAACACTTCATATCTTAATTAATTGATAAATTCCATCCTTTTACACATATTTCAAAGAAAGGAGTCATATTTCACTAGATGATCACTGCCAAATAGCATTTTATCAACTAAAGGACTATCTAGCGAATCCACCTATTTTTTTGCCTCATATGCCAAGACATCCATTCTTGTTGTATCTATCAGCTACTGACAATGCCCTAGGGGCACTTTTGGCTCAACATGATGATAATGGAAAGGAGCATGTTGTGTACTATTTAAGTCATACACTAGTCACATATGAACATAATGATATACCCATAGAAAAATCCTATTTAGCCTTGGTCTTCGCAACTCATAAGCTATGAGATTACATGTTAAATAATAAGACCATGGTTATTTCAAAAGTAGATCCACTCAAGTATCTACTGTCTAAAACATCTTTACAAGGCCCCATGGTCAAATAGATCATACTTCTAAGTGAGTTTGACATTGAATACATCATTCAAAAATCTAATAAGGGGTAAGTTCTTATAGATCAGCTTGTTGAAGCACCCTTTATTGATATAGAGCCACTCACTTTCCAATTTTTTGATGAATCCATAATGATCATCATTGACACACATCTTGAGGAGAAGCACTAGAATTTGTATTTTGATGGATCATTCATAGCACATGGATCAGGGTTAGGCTTTTTATTTATTACACCATAGGGGAATCTAATCCCTGAATCATTTAAGATTAGTTTTCTTTGTACCAACAATATGATTGAATATGAAGTACTTGTAGGGCTTTGCCAAGCAGTACAATATGGAACGTATCTCATATCAAGGTTTATGGTGATTCTCAGTTAATCATCAATTAGGTTATAGACCATTTTTAGACCAAAGATGATAATTTAGTTCCATATAAAGCCATGGTCAACACTCTCAAATGAAAGATTACTGACATTCACTTTGAGCATATACCAAGGAGAAGTAACAAAACTATAGATGTTATGGCCACTATTGGACCTTTGATTCAAGAAAGAGACATAGTTAAAGAGTATCAGTTCCTTATCAAGAACTTGTTAGCACTAGCTCGTGAACCTTTAACCATCATGATGATTTATGACATTGTTGGTCATAGTTCTATCTGGTACTCAGATTTTTACAACTACCTTCATGATCAAGTTTTACCACCTGACCTATCCCAAAAACAAACTAAATCTTTCATACACCAAACCACTCATTATACCTTACTTGGATCAACCTTATACCATCATAGTTTTGATGGAACTTTCCTTTTTTGTTTAACCTTGACAAAATCTACATTAGAGTTATGAGAAGTTCATGAAGGAGTATGTAGATCCCACACTAGTGGGGCCATCCTTCCAAAAATATCTTGCATATAGGTTATTATTGGCCCATAATTGATGTAGATATAGCCACATATGTAAAGAAGTGCGACAAATTTCAATGGCATGCCAATTTGATTCATGCCCCAGCCAAAACTCTAAAACCAATGTTGACACCATGGCCATTTTCTACATGGGGCCTTGACCTCATTGGGAAGATCAATACCACCTCATCTAATGGTCATAAACATATCCTTGCCACCACCAAATATTTCACTAAGTGGGTTGAAGCTATACCCCTCACTTACGTGATTGTAAATCAAATTTCCAAGTTCATCTTTGATCATCTCATTTGCCACTATGATATCCCCTCTAATATTATATATGATAATGGAGGATCATTGAAGAATAAGAATTTTGACAAGTTATGTGTTGAATACAACATCACACAACATTTTTCTATGGCATATTACCCTCAGGGTAATGGCCAAGTAGAAGCATCAAACAAAACCATTGTCAACATTCTCAAAAAGATTTTCAATGATATCAGTTGTGATTGGCACCTTCATATATTCTGTGCCCTTTTGTCATACCATACCAATCATTTTACACCCACATGAGCCACTCCATATTCACTTGTTTATAGTACAAAAGCCATCCTTCCCATTGAGGTCAAGTTTCCATCTCTACACATCTATTTTAAGCATATCTTGGATGACAATGACTATCGAGTAGCTTACCTATAATAACTAGAGTTACTTGATGAGCAATGTATGGATGTGGTAAATAATCTCCAAGCCTATCAAAATCAACTTCGAGGCCACTACAATTAGTGCATGAAACATAAAGAATTTGAATTTGGTGATCTTGTCCTTAAAATAATACCATGGCCAAAAAAAAGCATAAAGGTAAGTTCAAACCCAACTAGGTTGGTCCTTTCATCATTATAGCAAAATTTAGAATGGGAGCATAAAGGCTTGCCATACTAGATGGCCATGAACTCGATGAGCTGATGAAAATTAACCACCTTGAGTGGTATTATGCTTGAGTGACTTGGTGTATTGTCTATAAGGACCATTTCAAGTTGTATCATTTTATCAAATCTTCTTTGTAATTTTATCATCCTACCAACTTGTCACTTTTTATATCACATGTATGTTTTACCTTACCTTTCCCATCAACCAAGTTCATCTCTCCCTCTCTAACTGGCCTTATGACCCTGGTTCTGTTCCATTTGGTTCCATCACCACTTTTAGTAAGAAGATTCAAGTTTAGTTTCAATAGTTATTTCACACATTCCATATAGAGGCAATATTTTAGAGCAGTATGATAGACATTTGGTAGTTGCATCCTTCATTTCTTGTTTTGTTCTTTCTATCAAGTGTGTCTGATTATAGCCACCTATGGGCAAATCAGTGTCTACCCAATCTTGTCACTAATTATAACAAACTATGAGAAAATTAGTGTCATTGACCTAATCCATTATTTCTTAAGTTATAACTACCTATGGGCAAATTCGGGGCAACACTTATTTATCATTATTTGATATACCAACTAGCCCTTCTCTATGTCGTATTATGCCTTTATACCAACTGTGTCTATTTTATTTGAATTGACTACTACACTAGTCAGATTCCTCTATTATAAGGTAGAACTACAGTGACTTGAGGTCCTACTTTGGGATTATGTAGGTAGTGCTTGATACTTATTGAGGTCAGCTTAGTCACCCTTTCCACCATGCTCTTGCCATTTTGCGAGCAACCTAAATCACACTCCCACCATTTTGTGTGCAACCTAAATAATGCTATCACAATTTTATGGACTTAAACTATTTAGTGTCTCATCATTCTTGATCGAGTTGAGATACTCCAAAAATTTCAAAAACATTAACCACTTCTTTGCCTTAAGAATTCTAGGAACCCTTATTAAGTTTCAAGCAAATCACTTATTACTTACTTTCTCCATCCTTTTGGCTTTTTCTCCCATGCACTTACCATTTTGCAAGACCATTCCTATTATTCTATCGCATCCATTATGTTTATTTTCATCAGTTACCATTTTATTCCCATTCCCTGGGAGAACTACGTTTGGCCTAAAGTTTTTGGTGGATATTATATCCATGGAACTATGTAGGCAGTATCCACTTGCCTAGTGCATATGGAGATAGCTCGACTACCCCCTTCCTTTTATTTTATTCCCCTATAATATTTGTTTGCTAAGTTGTCACCTATTTTATAGGGGCAAAGTTTGTCTTGTTTAAGTTATGTTGTTTGTACTAACATTAGGACTAATTATTATTTGTCTCTTTGTTTGTTTCTTTGCTTGTTTGCTTATTTGTTACTTGTGTACTTGTTTGTTTGCTTTTAGCACTGTCACCTTGATTCAGTCTATATACATTCATTGGGTGAATCATTGCACATTTATACTTGAATCCATCCATATTCATGTGTTTACATTGTCATCATGGTTTTTATCATTGACACATTGTTTTCTATTGATTATTAGATTTTGGGAGTCAGTCCTTGTTCATATTTCAGCCTAGTCCTCATGGTGTTCTATCATGAGGCTCACCGTCAAGTGCAACAACAAAAATTAATTTCAATAAGTCTACTCATCAAGGGTGGCATCAACATCTACTTGGCACTAACATCCAAATTATATTGCAAACAGAGTAATTAACCATGAAAGAATTTCAACCTTTATTAGTTCAGACAAGCATATCCCTACTAGTAGGTTGTTCCATTTCTTCATTAACCTCCATGTTAAGTTACCATTATCATCAACCAATCAATAATATTTTTCATAATCAGAGTCCAATTATTATAACCACCTATAGGCAAATCATTGTACACCATCCCACCTACATTTCTTAATGATTATAATTGTCTTTGGAAAAATCATTGTGTTCTCATCAAATTTACTTTTTATATGCCCAAATAGGGGCATGTTTTTATCTTTTTTTTCTATCCTAACTGGGATAGGTCCATCTTCTCAATGATTATAACTACCTTTAGAAAAATCATTGTGTTATCGTATCATGTTGCCACTATTAGGGTATAATGCTTATAACTACATTTGGGAAAACCATTGTACACCATCCTAATTGTATTCTCAATATTTTTGACTATTTTTTCAAACTCATTGTGTTTTCATACCATCATCTTCCTTTTTTTGGTTCCTTCATTTTGGTTCTTTATTTTTGAGGGGCCATTTGCCATCCTACTCGTGCCAACCATTCCCTCAAGGGGGAATCATACAGTTAGTTCATTATCATTGTATTTGTAGGCATACAAGACTTTTTCATTCTTTGGGAAGATGTTATTGTGCTTATAACATACAATGCTTTCCCAAACAAGGGTAAACTATAGACACCTAAAACTGGCCATTGATAACCTTCAACCAAGATTTTGACCAATTTTTACCAAAGTGCACAATTTGGCTTTAAAACACTAAATTGCATTAAAAGAGTTGAAATTTTTATACTCAAGTGTCAATTTTTTATAGGGTATTATTAAATGGTGTAATGCAATTTATGAAGCAGCTAACTTTGATCATATCATTTCGAGTCAAAATAACATTTTTACACCTGGGTGCTCTAGATTGCTCTTTTCTATCAAATTTATTATACAAGACATGTGTCTTTTTTATTTTGATTGAAAACATCCTAAATGGGAATATGATTTCAATGCATCTAACATCAAGTTTCAATTCCAATCTAATCAAATTTTGATCCAATAACAAGTCATTTTGACCAATTTGATTAATGTGTGCACAAATTGCCAAGGTTTGCATCGAAATTGACTAATCATGATTAAGGCTAATTAAACCAAATCAAGAGCTTAATTTAATTTTCCATAGATCTTTTTGAATATTTTTTTTGGAAATGAATATTGAATATCTACATCATGAAATAACATCATTTCTTGGAAAGACATCCATAGGCCATAAATGCATAAAATATTTCATCAAACCACCCCATGCCTTACTAAAATTGCTTCCATGCCTCATCAATGCCTCCCATGCATCTTAAATTCCCCTTCTTCCCAAATATTTATGGGGGATATTTATGAATTTAATTACATAATTTGGATTAATTCATGGCCACACATCTCAATATTGAGATGGATAGTCATGGTTGATCCTAAACCATTTCAAAAATATATAAATAGAGGAGCCATTAACATGAATTTTATACTTGGATAATGCAAAGTTATAATGCACAAATAATTCCAAAAGCCATTGAAATTAGTCTTATAATGTCAAATTGTTGAGCCAATCCAAAGCCAAATCCATCACAAAGGTGCCAAGGAGGAGGAGATAGCCAAGCATCCTTTGATGAAGACTCATTGAGAACAAGCTGAGTAAGCCACTTCAACAATCTATTTGGAACATCTAAGTAAGGTTAAGGATTTATTTATCTTTGCATTCTAGTTGTGTTTTTCATTTGGTTTTGTTAATATGCTCCCCCCTTGAGATAGGCTTAGGGTGTTAGCTTAGTGTGTTTTTATTTGGATTTTATTTCATTCACTAACACCATACTAATCTCCCCTATTTCAATCCTATGTTCTTATAACCAACACACAAAGATCAATCAGGACACATTACATATCCCAACTAACCCCACTCTTCAACTATTCGTTCACACTCAATCTGTAAACTTGAAAGAGCACTATTATGACATAATAAATATGACCTACAGGTCATACACACCATAAAAAACATACTCTTCCTTTCAACCCATCCACTAGACACACACAACCTTCATCTTGCATTTTCTCACCATACACATTCTCACAAATAGCCTCTTGAGCAGACTCACTCATTCTGCCTCTTATAGGCTTATTATGTCTAATGACCTGTGTGATCACCTTCATCACCTTGATAAAACAAGCATGTATTATTATCTTCAATCTTTTTTTGTCTTCACTAACTTGTACCTTCTCTTTCAAACGTTCTCACCTTCACTTGGATCCACATTTGCAAAACTAAAATAAATAGGCCAAATAGGCCTTGTACTTATACCATGCTCTTAATATAACTCATCTTGGTCAGCCAAGATGATTACCACACTTTTTCCACCTTTTAAATATTTCTTCATACATGTTACATGTAAGAAACACATGCTCCATAGGTCAACCAATGCCTCATTACCCCCAAACCACCATTAGGTCTTGGTGAGACCTAAAACCATTACGCCTTCATACTCACATGTTACATGTGAGACTACTCGGACCACTTTTATCTTTTAAAAAATATTTAAACATATTAAACATATCTCCAATATCCCATTTATCATTCCCACATGGTTCCATGCCATCTAGAATACCAACTCCACACTTGGACCTACTAATTAGGTTTCCAAGCACTCTAGGTCTTCATATAGAGAAAACATAGTCTCAAACTTATGAGACAACTACTCAAATATTTAACATATCCATATGATTATATCACATTTATTAACCCTTTATGACCTTATTTATACCTCCATGTGCTTTAGACACATCAACACATGTTCTAAGCATTCAAAACAACATACACAAAATGACCACTTAGACTAGTCATAAACAGTCAAGCTATTTTGACTCTCCATATCAGATAAAAGACATATTATGACAAAAAAATCCTTTTCATAAGCCTTAAATAGTTATATAACATTCCCATGTTCATTTTCTTCTTCAACTCTACTCAAAACACTTTCAACTTACCTCTACAAGATGGTCACTCAAACTACCAATGCATTCAACAAACACAATCAACTTCTACGTCTTATTTCATACTACATACACTTGTTAAAACCTTAATAATGCACATAGATCATCCTCATGAATGATAAAATAATTCCAAATATCTCATTAATCATTATACATCTAAATACCATCATAACGAGCTCAAATATCCTTCTCGCATTTCTTGCAGAACATATATGAAAACATAGTCAACTTTGAACCTACATAACATTGAATGTACACACTTTAAAATCTTAAATTATATATTTCTATATGTTCCTTAGAGTCCTCTCCACATTTTAGTTTTACATGATGATCAAATTTATATTGTATCAAAATTCATATCCAAAATATATATCACTAGTTTTTCTTTTGTTAAATTCAAATATTCAAATGCAAACGGTCATAGTTAAACCTCGAACACCATGCTATCATCTCGAATATTTGTTAATCAGATTAAACACAAACCATATATATTATTTTAAAAATATAAACCTTTAACACATAGTTCACCAATGTCAAACATTAAACCTTGAACATGTTGACCTCATCTCATGCACTCTTGCAATATTGACTCAACATGCACCATCGATATTTATGGATCAATCAAGTCTTTATCTTATATAAATCATCATTAAATATTACTAAAAACCCCCATGATAATGAAACTTGGCACCCTAATGTGCCTTATAACCACTTATATTGTTAAACATTATGCACTTATTACCATTTCTCTCAACAAGCACCGTTAGATCTTAGAAGAAGCTCCATATTTATCTATGTTAGCCAATGAACACTTTGACTTATTTGACTTGATACACACCATATATCATAACTTTATGATCACCTATGATCCATTAAATCTTCATTTTCTCTTGATCTTTAACATCATGCAAAATAGATTATAGGGACCATTGTTATCTGTTTGGAAGGCCAACTTTGCACCTCCATATCTTTTGCTTCGCTCAAGTGCATGTTCTAAAATCCAACCAACCATATCTTTGGACCATATGATCTCCTCACATAGTATAATCCAATCATGTGTTAGTATACTTTTATAATCCTCACATGTGTGAGATATAACAACATTAAAATGCTCACTTGGATTTTTTTGCCACAGAGCCACCTATGTCAAAAACTTATTTAGGAGGCCAACTTTGAACATGCATATATTTTGTCGTGCTTCATCACCTAACCTAAAATTTAGTGAAAATAACTAGGCAAAAAAATTAATAAACCTATATGATCAACTTGTTCTAAAATTATCACACATGTTAAATATGACTATATTAATATACTTGGCTCTTCTTGCCACTTTGAAAATTTGGCTAAGTTGGAAAAACACAGTCAAACTGCCTGAGAGCCCAACTTTGCACTTATATATTTTATCATGATTCATCACTAGATTTGAGACTTTACACATATAAAATATGGAATAATTTTATCACAACCATATGACCAACTCCCGTTGGCTCATCCATATGTGGCAATTTTGATGTCATCAAACTACCTAATAAATTCTTGACCATTGGACCAAAAATGTCTAGAGGAGAACAATGATGAATCAAGTGAATTTAAATTATACACACAAGCTCTCCAAAGCATATAAAATATATTTTAGGACCCCTTGAGTATTATTAAATCACCATACTCATCCTTGAACATCTCTAACCATGCCAAAACTGAAGATCAACCAAGCCAACTTTAAGCACATTACACACTTTGTCATTGTCACTTAGGCTATCAAATAAATTCATCCACTCACCAAGAAACCTCCATGAAATCACCATGACATCATTGAAAACTCTCCAAAAATCTCCCCCTTTGTCATTTATGTCAACACACATCATACAGATCACCTTCCTTCTCTCTCTCCAAGCACTCTCACAATAGGAACTTTCTCCCCCTTTAACACAATGATAAAGTGGGAACCAAATTATCTTGAGGAACTAAAACTACTATCAATATGAAATTAACATCTTATAAATATTATACAAAATCCCCCTTACATTGATCCTACCTCTTCTTGTCTTGACAACATCCTTCTCGCTATATGCCAACATTCTTCTTCAACCAAGCACTGCAACCAATGAAGAAAGAATACACAAAAGTAATAATATCTTATGGAACTCACCAAGAAACATTTGAGAGGGACTCCCCTTAAGATTTCTAATCCATTTCATCACTTGAACATCTACAAATCTCCATACACCATGAAGAACCATTATGCAGGCTTACTAGCCTCCTCTCTCAAACCACCAACAGAACTTCATGCCAGTTATCAAAAATGACACATGTTCTCAACCAACCTAATAACTCTCCTTGAAAGACTTGTGCCTTGATCTTTTGTATAAACTAATCAATAATATCACATCTTCATCATTAGGCCTGTCTGGACTCCTTGTAGCCCTACCTAAAACTTTCAGAGCCCATAAATTTTAGTAGACACATCTTCAAGACTTGAAATTTCATATCTAGAGCACTCTCATATGTCCTCTCAATCACACAAATTTTAAACACCTAGATCTAGACACTTCCTTCACAAACCTACTAACCAATCAAGCCTCCATCTTGACAAAAACAAGAATAATTTGAAAAATGCAAACCTTAAAATATTTATTTTACAACCCATTTATCCCATTCAATATATTAAGAATATTCAGACCTCAACTCACAAGGCAAACCACTTTTCTAGTAGAGCCCAAAACCCTAGAATCTTAAAACAAACAAAGTCATCAAACCTCCTTCTGGTCAACATCCACCTCTAAAACTTCTTGTACACTTGGAGACAACCATTACACACTTCTAGACCAATATTTGAGATTCCACATCTTTGAGAACCCATACATCCTATAACCCATTTTAGGACATGCATACTCTTAAGCACAAACTGGGAAACCCGAGAATAAATTAAAAAAATCTCTAATTTGACTTCAACATACCTTCAAACCACAAAACCACCTAGAGTATGCTAGAATAATTTCAACAAACCTTTCTATGCAAAAAAAGATCATCTTGAAAAATCACAAATCCTCTTTTACCATATGAAAACCTTTAATCTAACCTTACAGATGTTGCATATACTGTCAACATTCTTTCATGACAAAGAATACTAAACTAGGCTCAACCATGCTTCTTTTTTCTATAAAGTATCTCCTTGTTAAAGAGAGAGACTCCTTTTACATAGAGAGACTAGAAGTCTTAAAACTCTAGAGAGTACCATATCTCCATAGTCTCATCTAACTTGCAATCCTACTTGACTTTGAATGAATCCTTGACTTTATTATTTTCTTTAGATTTGTCAATAAATGCTATCAACAAAAAATCTTGACTTTCCTTCATGTCTATCATGGAAAAAAAAACCATCTTTGGTCTCAATCTGATCTCTTCTAACAAGATTAGGTTTCCATGCCCATTTGTGACCTCTTCCTTGCACACTAGGAGCTCCATACACCTCCTTATTTTGCTTTGGGAACTCATTCAACATATTCTTGCAGTACCTAGCTATGTGACCAACTCTATGAAAACTAAAACAAACAAGATCATTCATACCTTTTACTTGATGATGATTGTGATCTTTTTTTATCTGGACAAAAGACAAATTCTCTTGGCAATCATGTATCTTCTTCATGTCTGATTCCTTCTTTGCTCTTGACTGATCTTAGTTATGAATTCTCCATGACCATTTTCTCCTTCTTCCAAGACTCCATGAATTTCTATACTTAACTAACTTCCTTCTGCAGTCCTTAGCTCTATGACCATACTTATTACATGTATAACAATGACCATTAAATAAACTAGAATACCTTGAAGCATTTGGTTGTCTAACAGACCTTTTTGCATAGCTTTGTAAGCTTGCATTATCCTTATCATACTTAGGCTTCTCATGCTTCTTTTCAAGTTTATCTCGCATGACTACAACAAGCTCATGTGGACTCTCCAAGGACCCCATCTCAATATTTAACTGAGTGTACTTATCTTCTCTTGCTTTTAGATTTGTATTTATAGTCATTAACTGATCCTCAAGAATATTGATATTCTCTTCATCCTCTTTAGCCTTGTTGGCCATGTCTTTCAATCTATATGCTTTCACTTCAATAGACTTGTTTTTTTCTTGATACTTCTTTTCTTCTTTCTTGGACATGCCTAAAAAACTTTCCTCAATAGAACTGACTTATGTTTCAAGACCTTTGATTATATTCCTCATTGTATGATTCTTCTTCTTCTACTCCTTTAGTTTACTAAGTGTACTTATGAGCTCAACTTCTAGATCAATGTCTTCTTCCTCACTGACAACTTCTCTACTATTATGACAAGCTTCTTGATTTGAACAACTTTCCTCTTTTGAACTCAAACTTATCTTGGCATCTACTAACTGAACCTTGAGATCATTGATAACATTTTCATCTCTTTTGGCATCTTTCTTCAAAGCATATATCTACTCTTCAATTTCCTTGATCACAAACTTCCACTATTGATTCTCTTTTTTCAATTGTTTGGCCATCTTTGTACCTACATAGGATCTCCTTCAAGCTGTTAAGCTTCCTCCAAAGGACCTACTCTGATACGAATTGTTAGAGGTACAATCACTAAGAGGGAAGGTGAATCAATGAGTCCATATTTCAATTTCAATTCTAATCCATTTAAATTTATTAAATAATTAGTACATATCAACTTGATCAGGCAATATTAACAAGAGAGCTCATTCATTCAATGCATACACAAGATCAAACTTATAACACATAGTTTCTATAGGAAATCCTCATGGGGAATAAAACCCACTCTCAAGCCTGCAACACATGGACTACTTGTCTTATAATAAATTACAAACAAGATTGTTCAACTCCTTTAGACTATAAAACCTTGATCAAATCCTTCTGACCAAAGGCCTTTAGTGAAACACTTGTTTCACAAGAAATAATTACCCTTAAAGAAGATCAAGTCCTTTAGACACTCCTTTAAACACCTCCAACTTAGAACTAATGTCTTCAACACCTAATGATGGATCTCTGATTATCACACTTCACCTCCACTCTTTCATCCAACACTCCCTATTGGCAAAATCACATTACATACTTGAACTAACACACAAAGATTAATCAAGACACATTACAAATCCCAACTAACTCCACTCTTCAACTCTTCGCTCACACTCAATATTCAAACCTACAAGATCACTATTATGACATCATAAATATGACCTACATGTCATACACACCATCAACAACATACTCTACCCTTCAACCCATCCACTAGGCACACACAGCCTTCATCTTGCCTTCGCTTACCATACACACTCTCTCCAATAGCCTCTTGAGTAGACTCACTCATTCTACCTCTTTTAGGCTTATTAGGTCCAATGACCTATGTGATCACCTTCATCACCTTGATAAGATAAGCATGTCTGATTATTTTTGCTCTATGCTAGTCCTCATTGACCTTGACCTTTTATTTCAAATATTCTCACCTTCACTTGGTTCCACATTCGCACAAGAATAAACAGGCCAAATAGGCTTTGTATTTATATCATACTCTTGGTATAACCCATTTTGGTTAGCCAAAATGCTTACCACACTAGTTCCACCTTGAAAATATGTCCTCATACACTTTACATGTAATAACCACATACTCAATAGGTTGGACAATGCCTCATTACCCCCAAACCACCATTAAGTCTTAGTGAGACCTAAAACCATTAGGCCTTCATACTCACACATTACATGTGAGACTACTTGGACCACATTTATCCTTTACCAATGATTTAAACATATCAAACATATATCCAATATCCCCTTGCTCACTCTCACATGGATCCATGCCATATAGAACACCAAATCCACACTTGGACCTACCAATTAGGTCTCTGAGCACTTTAGGTCTTCATACACAGAAAACACAGTCTCAAAATTTTGAACCAACTACTCAAATATTTCACATATCCATATGATTAGATCACATGGATGAACCCTTCAGGACCTCATCTATACCTCTATTTTTTTTAGACACATCAACACATGTTCTAAGCATTCAAAACAACATACAAAAAATGACCACTCAAAATGGTCATAAATAGTCTAGTTATTTTGACTCTCCATATCAAATCAAAGACATATTATGACAAACAATTCCTTCTCACAAACATTAGAGATTTATATAACATATCTATGCTCATTTTCTTTTTCAAATATGTTTAGAACACCTTCAACTTACCTCTACAAGATGGTCACTCTTATTGTTAGTGCATTCAACAAACACAATCAACTTCTACATCTTAGTTCATACTAAACATGGTTGGCAAAACATTCATAATGCATGAAAATCATCCTAATGTAGTCTAAAATACTCCAAAATATCTTAGTCATCATGAGACATTGAAATACTATCAGAACGATCTCAAATATCCTTCTCAGGTTCCTTACAAAACATATATGAAAACACATCCAACTTTAAACCTACATAACTTTGATTGTACATACTTTAAAATATTCAAATATATATTTCCATATGCACCTTATAGTCCTCTACACATTTTATTTTTACACCATGAGAAAATTCATCTTAGATAAAAATTTATAGCCAAAATATAGAGACCTAGTTTTCTTTTGTTAAATTCAAATATTTAAATGTAAACGATCACACTTAGACCTTGAACACCATGTTATCATCTTAAGTCCTTTTTGCTCAAATTAATCATGAACCATCGATATTATTTTACTAAACTCTAACTTCAACACATAGTATGCCAGTGTCAGACATTAAACCTTGAATATGTTGACCTCATCTTATGCACTCTTGCATTATTGACTCAACGTGCACCATCAATCTTTACAGATCAGTCAAGTCTTTATATTATAGCGTTCACCATTTTATCTTGCTAAAAACCCCCATGATCATGACAATTTTCACCCTTGCATTCCTTATGAGCACTTATACTATTAAACATCATGCACTTCTTACCATCTCGTTCAACACACACTGTTAGATCAAAATTGCACGATCACCCACGCACTGTTGGATCTTAGAAGAATCTCTATCTTTATCTATGTTAACCAAAAAACATTTAACCTCTTTTAATTATTTCACACCATATATATTCACTATATGATTACCCATGAGCCATTAGATATTCATTTTATCCTGATCTTTAACATGGAGACCATTGTTATCTGCCTAGAAGGCCAACTTTACACCTCCATATCCTTTGCTTCGCTCAAGTGCATGTTTAAAAATTTAAACCATATGATCTCCTCACATAGGAAAATACAACCATGTGTCAATATTCTCTTGGAATCCTCACATGTGTGAGATATAATGACATTAAAATGCTCAATCAAATTTTTCTGCCACAGAGCCAACTATGTCAAAAACTTATCTAAGAAGCCAACTTTAAACATGCATATCTTTTGTCACGCTTCATCGCCTGACCTAAAATTTAGCACAAACTAACTAGACAAAAAAATGAATAAACCCATATGATCAACTTATTCTGAAACTATTACATGTGTTAAATATGACTACATCAATATTATTACTTGGCTCTTCTTACCACTTTGCAAATTTGGCTATGGGAAAACACAGTCAAACTACTCAAGAGACTAACTTTGAACTTGCTTATCTTTTATCGTGCTTTATCACTAGACTTGAGACTTTTTATATAGAAACTAGGGACTAATGTGATCACAACCATATGACCAACTCCCCCTGGCTCATTCATACATGGCAATTATGATGTCGTCAAACTGCCTACTCAGATTTTATGCCATTGGACCCAAAATGTCCATATGATAACAATGATGAACTAGGTGAATTCCACTTATGCACACATGCTCTCCAAAGCATATAAAACCTCTTATAATACCCCTTACACATGTTCAAATCACCATACTCATCCTTGAACATCTCTAACCATGCCAAAACTAAAGATCAACCAAGCCAACTTTCAGCACACTAGGACAAGCACATTGCACATTTGTTAGTCACTTAGGCTATCAAAGCACTTCATCCACTCACCAGGACACCTCCATGACATCATTAACAACACTCCAAAATGATTATGGTGATTCCTAAATTTTAAAAACATATTTTTGATTTATTTATGAAAATAATAAATATTTAAAGTAATGTCAAGGGAGATATAACCTATAAATCTACTTTAGGGGGAATTTTTCTAATGTACAATTAGGGAAAAATAATTTAACTTCATAATTTTTTTCCATGCCTAGTTTTATAAGTCATATGCTTCTTGCATTGTCATAAATATATGTTTTTATATCTTAGTATAAAGTGGTCACACTAGTGAATTATGAGCAATATTAAGGAGGTTGTGGCCATCCAAAGCTAGCCTTTGGAGTTGTAGATTTGTCACTTTTTAAGGGCAAAACCCTAGCAAAAAAACATGTCTTTCATTATATATCTAAGGTAGTAAATAAGATCGATTAAATTACCACATCATGAAAATATATTGCAAAAGATTTAAGAAGAGGAATTAGGGCACACCAAAGAATACACCTGCCAAATATGGTTAAGATTTAAAGGTAGCATCAGGCCTAACTTGGGAAGAGAATGCAAACACTTTTGAGTCAATATTGAACCAATTATATGTAATCCTATTGAGTGTTTCAACACACCAAAATTTATATAATTTGGATAACAAGATAGCCCAAAAAATTGCAAACAAATTAGTGGCATGGAATTTAAGGAGGAACTAAACAAAATGGCTCAATAATCAAATATAGATATCAAAACATTATTAGATGACATGAAAAATAAATATGATCTAAATAATATGGATCAAAATTCATATATAAATCATCTCAATTTATCTCTCTAAAAAATGGTGGGATTCTAACAGTTGGTTTTGTAGTCCAAGACTTCAGAGATAAAAGATAGTAGCTTGTTGGATCAACACATAGAAAAAAAATATAGAGTTTCAAATTAGCACATTGTAGAATGTAATAGAGCTCTATATTAAAACACAATAAATTATAATTATGATCCAAAACACTTTTTAATGAAGATAGGCATGTAAAAATTTGATGGCAAGGACCTACTCAATTAGACCTACCAAATGAAGCAATTTTTTAAGCTACACTAAGTCATATTCCTATAGAAGGTCATAATGACATGACTCTACTGGGAACCCAATCAATTCATTTAGTATCTTTGTCTTTGTGATAAAAATAAAGAATATTTGTGTTCTCAAATGGTAAATTTTGGTGGAGAAACTATAGCACACTTAATCGTAGCATAATGGATAACTACTAATAGCCAACTTTACAAGCTAACACATCCACGTATGATAAAGATTATATTCAACAAATTTTAGACCCTATCCTCAAAAGTGGATAATGGGACAAAGGATAACTTTAAATATTTATTTTTAAGAGGATTTAAGGACCAAATTAAACATGAGATGCATTTATTCAAACCACCTTTCATATATTTGAGCCTATCATTAGGGTAATAATGGTAGACAAAAAGGTTTTAGCTACTAGGATACAAAACATTCACCAGCATCTAATATCATAATATCCTGAGACATTATTTCCATCAGAAAAACAAATTAACATCTTAATAAATTAAATACAAACAAAAAAATTATTATGTTTCAATTCTGATATAAAATATAGTAGATGACATAAGTGTGCTAAGGAGACACGATTCTACATTAAAGGAGAAACTTAAGAGGAGGAAGAAGAGGAATTTATGGTTAAAGAGGAATTAGACAAAGCATATAAGACCAAAAATTGACCATTTCTCATCATGCACTATCATGGATTAATACCCAATTAACCCTAAGCTAGTGAGATTTATGAAGAAAGAGTGATAGCATTAATTGATTTAAAAAGTACTCTCAATTTCATCAACAATAAGTTGGTCACATAGTCCAACTAATTTGTCTTTCTAACTCTATAATTTCAAGTGATAATTGTTGATGGTGGTACATATGTTTATTCAAAAAATGCCACAATATTAAGTTATAAATGGGGACTACCTTTTAACTAGACATCTGGTTTTCCTTTCCCATGGGTGGAGCAAATATAGTTTTTGGAGTTCAATAGCTTACTACTCTAGGCACAATAGAGATTAACTTACAAGAGCTCTTCATTTAATTTCTCTTTGAGATGAATACTTTTTCATGGTAGGGATTGAAAGTAAATAATCCATAGATGGTGAGTTATCATCAAATAAAAAATCTCCTAAAAAAATATTATTTGGACTCATGGCACAAACATTTTGACTAAAATCTCAACAATCGCATACATCAACATCACTAGATAGTCAATCTATCATTACAAAAATGGAGTAATATTTATAGATATACCAAAAATACATCCTCCCAAAATAGATCATGACCATGCCATTCAAATTGTATGTAGGAACCAACTATCCAACATTAAACCTTATAGGCACACTTATATGAAGAAAATATAAGATTGAGAAAATATTAGAAACATGTACTATTCTCCAAATATAAATTGCATATTTTCTCCAATAGTGATGGTGCATTTAAGAAGGATGACAATCAGCACATGTTCCTAGAATACATTAAACTCAATAAATTCATCATCAAATATAAGATTCCTATTCCTAAATTTGATTATTTTTTACATTCAGAGTTAAATTTATTCTTACTAGACTAGATCTCAAGTCTAGTTATCATTCAATAAAAATGAGGGAATATATATTTCCAAACCAATAGACAAAACACATGAATTTCATTACCTTTAGTCTCAAAAATGGCCCATCTACATCTCAAAGTTTGATGAATTTCATACTAAGACCATTTCTTAGGAAGTTTACATTGGTGTTCTTCGATGATATAATTATCAACAAAAAAACATGGGAAGACCATCCAGACCAAGTTCATCAATTTTTATAGACTCTCATGCAAAATAAACTTCATGGGTCACATTTTCTCTTTTGAAGGATTAAAGGCGGATCCCAATAAGATCAAGTCCATGGTAGAGTGGAAAATTCGTAAAACCCTCAAGAACCTGCAAGGATTATGGAAACATTCAAACACCACTTATAGCCCTATTAAAAAATGATTTATTTCAAGAGAGTGAGATAACTATTGAAGCATTTGAGAACCTTAAGAAGGCCATGTTTATCACTCTAATTCTAGCCAATTTATACTTCACAAAAACTTTCATTATGGAGTGTGATTCCTGAGGGCATAGTGTGGGTGCAGTTCTAATGTAAGAAGGAAATGCCATTACATTTGAAATTCAACAACTAAAAGGTAAGAATTTATTCAAACCCATTTATAAAAATTAAAAAAAAAATTATTCCTCATGTGATCAAGCAATGGTGGCCTCATTGAATGGAAAGAAACTTCAAAGTGAAAATGGATCATGGTAGTCTATAACATTTCTTTAATAAGTGTTATCATTAGAATAGTAGAAAAAATGGGTTATTAATATGTGTGGTCATGAATTTAATATCATCTACAAGAAATGGGGAGAATATAATGGTATATGCACTCTCAATAATGGATGAAAACACAAAGGCATTTTTATGCCATGCCAATGCTACAAACAAACTAGGTGTATGATGAAATGTTGAACTAAGAGCAGGTTCCATATCCATGGCATCTTAGTCAAAAACTTCAAATAATCTGAGTGCTCTAAATAAATTTGTGTGAAATGGAGAGTCTATTTATTACAAAGATAAGATTTTTTTTTAATCTCAAGACTCAATAATAAGTTCCTTGAAGAGCTTAATGCCTCTCAGGTTGGTGGATGTTCAAGATTATTAAAGTTGTGTCATAGCCTAGTCAAGTAGGATTTTTGCGGAATGGGCTCAAACATAATGTTCATAAATTTGTGTCCAAATGTTTAGTGTGTTGACAAAATAACGGTGATACAATTAAGAATTTAAGTCAAGTATGCAACATTATCTATTCCCAAATCCATGTCAACATTGAGAAGAAGTTTTTAAGGATTTCATCACAAGGTTTCCAAAATGAGAAGGGGAAAATGTAATAATCATGGTAGTAGATAGACTCACAAAATTTTCCAAGTTTTATTTCCTATCACATCCTTTTTCAGCAAAGCAATTTGAAAAAAATATTTTTAGAGATAATTCAAAAGTTACATGGTACACCAAATATTATATTAAGTGACCATTATTCCATATTTACTAGTCATTTTTACACTGATTTTTTCACTTGTTTTTGTACTGAATTAGCTCACGTCTTTGTATCACCCTCATTTTTATAGGCAAACTGATGTTTTAAGTTAATGATTTGAGAGTTATCTACACTTTTTACATATAATAAATAGTCACAATGGGTTAATTATCTGTCATTAACATAATATGGTATAGCAATTCTTTCTATACACTTTCAAGTTTTTCATAATTTATGGCATTATATGGATACCATCCATCACATATCCTTGAAAGTACAACCAATATTTTTGTGGCATAAAATCATAATAAACATCAATAAGAGGTACTTTCTAGTCATATAGAGAACCTAGGTATGGCCCAAAACCAAATGAAATAATAGGTTGAACAACATAGGAGTAAAACCCATTTTAAACTAGGACATTGGGTTTTTCTAAGGTTGCAGTAATATAAGAAAATGTTATTAAAGTAACTGTATGCATTAAAATATGCTCACCCCACTAATTTTAATAATTCTTGCTAATTTAGCCTAATTACCCTATTTCCTAGGCATACTAACCCTTGGCCTAATTCCCATACCCATTCCTATATCCCATACAATATTTATCCTATCCTAAGAACAATTAATCCTACCATTTAACCCCTAATAAGACTCATTACCTACTAACTTACCCCCTAATCCTACTAACCAATTTTAAATTCAAAAAAATCCCAACTACCCACTGACCACCCTACACTAGCCTTTCCTAAACCCCTAAAACCCTATAAGGAGATTTCTAGAATTGGAGAATTATAGAAATCTTTCCAATTTAGCCCCTTTTCCCTTTATAATTTTCTATTCTATAGGGTTCCATGTAATTAAAAATTTCGTAGAAATTCCTCCACCATAGATCTTGATGGCCCAAATTTAAATTTGGACTATAGATCTTCCTCCTATAAGTGTATAAAATAAAACCACCTCCTTTTTCTCAAGACTAATGAAGGAATGTGTGAATGCATGAGCAAGTGAATCCCAAGCAAGCCATTCAAGCACTTATCAAGCCATTATTCACATCCATAGTCTCTTGGAAGCCATTGTCAAGCATCTTTAAGCATTCCAACAATCAATATTTCAAGTTCAATCACACAAGTTCAAGTCTTGGAATGGAGCTATGAGAAGGTAAAAGTGATGGTGAGCAAGCTCTATCTATTCTAATTTACTTTCTCTATCTATTCATATTGGTGTCATTGATTTTAGGTGCATATTGTCATATGATAATATTTATTGAATCCTAAAATTGGTGCATATCTTGGCAACCACGGTGGGACCAACATCCTTTATTTAGGTTAACACTCTTTCTAGAAGCATTATAGGTGATTTTAGGACCAACTAAAAGTGGAATCAAGCTCGGATTTTTTTTTACGTGTTTCAAGAAAGTCATAGGATTGCACTGCAAGTAATGGTATTACAGTAGCGGTATTGTTAATCTGAGTCACGATATTATGGGTTAGGTTGTTAGTGGTTAGGGGTTTTATAAGGGTTTAATATCGACAATACCGTGACTCTAATAGTTTTGGTATTGCCTTGCAACTCGTGATATTATTGATTCTAGTGGTGGTATTACAGTTTCTATTAAAAATCTTACATTTTTGAGATTAGTTAGACTGACTTTGCACTTGTCTGTAGGGGTGTTGTTTGTTGTGTGTAGGACAAGGTGATATTTCTCCACAAGGCAAGTTGTTTAGACATTTAAAACAATCCTACAATTCTACAAGTAGTGGTATTGCCCTGCTATTAGTGGTAATGTAGATCTTATTAGTGGTTTTGGTAAAATTAGTGGTTGGGTCTACATTATCTTCTATTTTGGGTTAGTTTGTGCCTCTGTAGGTTGTTTACCCTCTAATATTGAAACTATGTGCAAGTTAGATTGGGGAATTATCTTGGAAAAGAGGCAAGGTCTTGCATATCTTTGACAACCCCATGACTCTTGAAGTAGTAATATTGCCCTGTGACTAGCGAGATTGTTGCCCTGAGTCACGATATTACATAACTATCAAAAAATTGGTAAAATCCCTCCCTTGCCACATTTGGTTTACTACTTATCAGGCATTTAGGTTTTTTCCAACAAAGAATTAAGGTTATAAGGGTTGTAAGTTTTCAAAGCATTACATTTTTTATCAACAACTTTCCTTCCAAACATTGCCTACCATAGTTCATTTAGTATCACTTTGATATCTGAAGGTCCACTTATAGGGATATTCTATCTTGTAAGGTTTTTAAAACATAAGGGAAGCTATTGACACTTTATTTTATTGACCTAGTCATATCTGGCAATACCACTACTTTTATAGTTGTGAGATTGCCCTACGAATAGTGAGGTTGTTACTCAAAGTCATAATATTGCAATTTAGTACATTTAGGATCAGTTTCAAGGTCTTATAATAGTTTAATCATTATTAATTGTATTAAAAACAAGGCCCTATAATTAGTTTATGATCTTATAGGTATTTATAGATTTTTATCAGTTTAGGTCAAACTTATATAGCTAGTCTAAGACTTGCAATATCGCTAGTTGGATCTTTTCTTCAGTAGCGATATTGTGGGCCAGAGTAGCGATATTGTCTAACCGTGATGGTCAACTAACAATCTTGTCATTAGTTTCTCATGGTATTGCATTTGACTAGTGGGATTATGTATTTTGGTTACAGGATTACCCTGTGTACTCATGAGATTGTAGATTTGAAATAACTAATCTTTTTTTGTAAGATTTTGATGACTTTTTGGCACCCCTATTAGATATCTAAGCTTTGTATTTATAGGGAGGGGTGCCACTTTGATTATTTTGATTTGCATTTTATCATAGTTTTTAAATTATAAGATTAGATAAATCATTGTCTTCTTTACTATTACTTGTAAATATTTGATTGTTGTGTGTGTGTCCTTGGTTTGTACATAATTTATTGTATCATGTAAATCTCACATAGGTAATTAGAATGGTTAATTAATTATATTGTGTGCTTGCCTAATTGTTTAAGCCTTCCCTTAGGATAACACATGACATTTATTTCATCACCATGCATATCGCTTAGTCTTTAGGGGTTTTTATTGTGGATTTCACCACCGCATGTTAACCACACTCTATGTTCTAGTGGAGTATAACAATTAGGAGAGTTTTCATTATGGCCTAAGCATAATTCTCCATAAAGGGTTCCATGGAATGAGGGATGATCAAGTTCATATACCCAAGGTAGTCAGATAGCCTCCTACATGGACTTGAGCCCCAATGTACCATCGTATATACTAGGGACTCCCCTCGAGCCTTGTGTAAACCTTAGATTAGGGGACTATGGTCATAACAAGTGTTCTACTATTGGTGTTAGTAACAATGCCCAAGTGACCATCAAGTGCAAGCAAGTTTGAGAGGGTTCGATCGATTTCATAATGGGTCATCGACCTACAACCTCACTTATGTAGTCATTAAATGGTGTGGACATCATGTTATACTCTTATACATTTTACTAATTTAGGATTTTATTTATGGGTGATTGATTATGTGTTATGATGAGACTCATTTTGTTTGATAGCCAAGTTGACCACACCCTTTAATTTTTATGTGCATACCTTAGAGAGCCTTATAGGATCCCTTCTATCCACTCATCACTATCATCCTATTTTCATTTGGACCATCTCACATCACTCCTTACATCATACCTAGTACCATATTATCTTAGTCATTCCATATCATTCCTTTGGTTCCACATCTCCCTTTGTCCATATCATTATCACCTCTTGGTCTTATCCACACCCCATAGGGTCTATTTCTTTCCACATTAGGCCTTACATTTACATCTTCATCATCCCATATATTATTTCATATACACTCCATTGTTCTTTTGACATTAATATTTTATCCCCCTCTTGTATTCACTTCTTTATCCATTCATACCTAATCCTAATCTATCCACATAGCCCATCTCACACCTTTATCTAGTCTATCACATTTATCGACATTCTATCTACCACATATCACCCACAACTTGTCCATTCTATAATCTTGTCCATTTCAAAATCACACCTCATCTTCTTGACATTTCTACTCATATCTTGTCCCTCCCATATCCTTGTCTATTTTAATCACACCTCATTCATCTCATATCCTTAATTCCTCTTTGCTTTCCATATTCCACCTATTCATATTTTCTTGACCCTTCCATTACCTCATACCATTCATCTATCCACATAGCCCATATCACATATTATCCATCCCATATTTTTTTCCATTTTAAATCACACCTCGTATACCTCATATCATTGATCCTCTTTTTTATTTCCATAATCACCCATTCATCTTTTCTTGACCATTATAGAGTCTATACATATTTCTCATAGTCTTTTATTTATATCCCATATTTACATTCCATTTTACCTCATCCATATATGTCATATTTACTCACAGCCATAGTCCCATCTCCCATGTCATACAATAATTAATCCTACCTTTCCTTTGTTTTCATAATTTTGTCCGTCAATCCTTACATTTTTCCACTTATCCCCATTGTTTCACTTATTCACATATTATCTTGTAAATACATTATCACCCTATCTACGTCATCCATTTATCCTTTCTCATTATATATACACATTATTATCCCATCCCTACATATTCGTCCTCTCCATACCTTCATCATGTTATCCTATCACACTTCGTCATCATCCATATACCCTAATCCCATACATACCATCTCCACACCATTTTTCTTTGTTTAATCCTCTTTGTAAGACATCCCACCCACAAAGTCCATATCATTTGTCCATTGGTCATCATCTCCATATCATAATCCTTTTATAAATATTTTTCATCTCCCTTAATCCATTTCTCATAACAATTGTCCTCTCCTTTTCATCCCACAATTTTTCTCCAATCCACCTATTGACATTATCACTTCCATTACCCACATACATTATTTACCCCCTTCATCCCATTTCATCCTTTTGACAACACATCTTTTAGTCTATATTTTTTTTGTTCTCTATCCCATTCATATCCCCACCATATATAGAATTGTTGATTATCTTATCCACCCAATCCATCTTTTACACCTAGTTTACCCCATCTACCCATATACCACCTCATTTCCCCTCTTTGACTATCTTGAGTAGCTTTTGGTCTAACCTCTTCCATCACACATATCATTAGCATCCACTACCCCATTATCCTTTTAGATATTATTTTTTGTTCAAAGGTTAAACTTTTGGGTGGTCAACCATCTCTTTCAATCATTAATCATCATCCCATCTTAGCTTGAAATTATCATTAAACATAGCCTTTTAAGATATTAATTTAGTACCCATCACTATCCTTTATCTTTATCAAGTATCAGTTGCTAGATGACAAAGGTATTTGATCCTATCACCTTCCCTTATCTTTTGCTAGATTAATTTCTTACAAGGCTTGTGTTTTGTGATAACTTATAGTCACTTCATCCATCAACATCCTCGTCATTGACCACTATTAGTCTAACCTTTTAACTAAAGCTAATATTTAGAAGCCCCTCAAACACACCTCATCACATTTCATCTTTCCTTCACCATGGTCATCCAAACCTAAGCTCAACTCCACCTAGGACAAGGCTCTAGTCAAGATAACAATAGTAGGGGGAAAATAATAGACCCCAATTAGGAATATGAAGACTATCATAGTAACATGCACACCCCACAAATAGGGAATGAGAGAAATAACCTCCTTCATAATGAATATGTTTTCAATCTCATTGACCGATATTTGTATGAAAATTGTGATGAAGTATTAGTACAAACCATAGAAATTGGGGGCACTTTACCACCTACCTTTGACCACACCCTTTTGAATAATATCATATGTCCATCAAGACTAGAATCCCCATGCCAACATATCCCTCCCAATCCTCAAGAGGAAATATAAATAGACCATGGGTTCATAGACGAAGAAGAACAACAGCGCCCTCTAATCACCCATCATACTAAGGCTAATAGGAGATAGCCTTCCATTAAGGACCATCTGGATCAACTCACACAACAAATTAACCTTCTCTTTTGTACCTAATAACCACCCCCATCACAGCATAATAACACTAGTACCATCAAAAATATCTAAAATCCTAATCCTACTAATAATAATACCAATAACCTCAACCATACCAATAATATTCCCAATAACAATCACCATACCCATATCCCACAAGATAGCCATAACCAAACTACTAATCCTTTTGGGGACCCTACATTTGCCCAAGAATGTAAAATGATGAAAGAAACCCTCCAACAGGTGGACCCTCAGTCCCAAGCCCTCAAATACAAATATGAGGATTTTTGCTCATCACCTTTAAACACCAGCATTCTACAAATCCCCTTTCCCTCTCATTTTGAGGTTTCAAAATTTAAAAAATATCAGGGGAAAGGTGATCCAAGAGACCATGTACAAGAGTTATATGTTTCATACCATGAAGTAGCATGTGAAGATGCATATTTGATAAGGTTATTACCTAAAAGTCTGACAGGACCAACATTGGAATGGTTTATGCATTTACTAAAGGGGTCAATCTCAAGTTTTGGTGAATTAACTAAATAGTTCATTAGACACTTCTCCTTTAACATCAAACATGATATATTTGTTATTGACATCTATAACACAAAATAAAGGAACAAGGAAAGCCTTGTTTACTTCTTGTAATGCTGGCAAGGATTGGCAAGCTGGTTGAAATGTAGCGTGCCTAAAAAAGAGTTAGCAAAAATCTTTGTGGATAACCTCAACATAGAATTGAAATACCAATTTAATTTATAGTGTGCAAAGACCTTTGATGAGGTTATAGAAAAAGGCATGCAAATTTAAAAAACCCTCATAGAGAAAGGAACCATCAAATTATTTTCTCAAAATGAGCACACATCAAATATTGAGAACTCCTTTTCAAATAAGCCCAAGGTCTTTAACAAGAATAAGAATGTTGTTGGTGATGGGGTGATGGACTCAAAACAACAAGCAAAGCATGTCTAAAACATCCAAAGAAAAGGGCCTCCACAACATCCTCATGTCTCTTCTATCAAGGTTCCTCGAGGCAAGCCAAGGGCTTGTACAGGCAAGAGGCCTCTTATAAGCATAGGGATCCCATTATAAACTATCTTAGAATAGTTGATTACGGCTAACATGATCACTTTACCAGAGATATGGCCTATGGATAATCAACAACCTAAGCCAGATTGGTACTGTGAGGATGACTATTGCAAATATTGCAAATTAGGAGAGCCCACTCCAAGTCAATTAGGAAATAGATAGTTGGGTATTTACAATGATCCTCTTCCAAAACATGAGCAAAGAAATCAAAGGCCACAACAAGACCAGGTTCAGGAATCCTCATCCAATTGCACTGATGATCATAGTGTCCCCTACCATTATATTAATACCATAGAAAATCCACAAAATCCCTGCATTCGTTACCCCTTCATCCCCTATTTTGAAAATCAACTTGGCCAGAACCGATTGTACCATCACCACTAGGTGTAATAAAATAGTTATTTTGGTACCTCCTTCCCAACAGCCTTCCACTTCCTCTGCTACACCTAGGGGGAACATTTATGAGAAAACCATAAGTGGTTCAGATAAATCTTATGATATTATTCAATAGCTAGAAAAGACCCCTACCCAAATTTCCCTCGTGGAGCTCCTCAAAGCATCTGCTTTACACAAGGAAATATTGAACCAAGTGCTCAATGATATTAAAGTGCCTATTAACCTTGATACCAACTAGTTTTAGGCACTAGCGGTGCATCTATCCCCCTCTAAATAACTCACTTTTAGCACTCGAGATCTACCACTAGCTAGTCCTAGACATAATTACCTACTATACATTGAGGTCTCCATTACTCATCACCGTGTGTCCCACATCCTTATAGATGGAGGATAAGCACTTAACTTATGTAACGTGGTCTTTTTAAGAAGCTAGGATATTCTAAATCATTACTGGGGCCCACACTTATAATGATAAAAGCCTATGATGATAATGAGTGACCATTAATAGGATCTATTTACCTTCCTATCATTATGGGACTCGTGGTTCATCAAACCTTGGTACATGTGGTTAATGTGGACCTACCATACAATATGTTTCTTAGGAGGCCCTAGATCTATGAAATACAAGCCATCCTATCTACTCTTCATCAGTGTTTAAAATTCCCTCACTCAATCATGGAAGTCACCATTCTTAGAATTATTGATCATCATAGCTATCAAATGAATCAATCCATTTCTCCATTGTTATCTCAAGACACTAAAAATTATATCCTCAATCCTATAGCTATAAAGTACATTTCTCCCAACCAACTGATGTCCATATCTATCCTAATACCAGATCTTACCAAGTTGAAAATCACATCCATCAGTTGTGGTGAATATGAATATAAGACCCTTCGTATTGGCCATATTCCATTGTCTCCCTGGAGCTACAAGTCCCTCGATATGAAGGACAACAAACCCATCAAGTATCAATTTAGGCCCATAGCTTTTGAAAGTGCAAGGTTTTTATCTAATGAGTACATCAAAGATAGGGATGATTCTTGGCTTCTACCTCATGATGAAGTTGTCATCTCGCTCAAACAAAGTTATCCCAAGGTCCACCGAATGATGGAAAATATCAATTACAAAGGAAAAAGACTAGGAAAGCAAGAATAGGGTTGATTAGAACCCATTGGTGTCCAATAAAATTCATCCAACTTTGGCCTAGGGTACAAACCATATGATGATGACTCTATCAATGCCATAATGGATTCTATCCTGACCAATGAGCAACCTCTCCTCGATGAAGACATTGATATGGGTTTTGTTTGTAGTCAATTCAAAAAGCTGGCTACCACAAATATTTTCCTTAAAACCACCATATCTACCATCAACATCTCCCTTTGATATCCTTCCCTCATAAATTGGGATTCTAAATAGGAGCCTACTTTTCATATATTCTAGAATGATGAGGCCATTCTAGAATATATGGAGGTGAGAACTTGTATGTTGTCTAGAGACCATAAGAAAGGATTTTATATCCATTTATGTGAATCAACCTATTTCAGAGAGCAAGAACCGTTACATGTCCAAGATGAAGATGAGCATTCAAAAGAAGAAAATTCCTCTACAGATCCAGATGAAATCCTATTCAGCCCCTCTCAATCAGAAGATATTTGGATATTGATATTGAGCTGCAAGGCATTTTTGCCTTCTACATGCCAAAAAAAAAATTTCCCCTTATCTACAAGACCAATCACCCTCACTCATTGAGGATGTAATAGAGGTAAATATTAGAATTGAAGAACAACCCAAGATAGTAAAATTGGGGCCATCTCTTACTCAATTAGAGCATGAAATCCTTATTACATTACTAAAGGAATTTATTGATGTCTTTGCATGAAACTACATAGATATTCCAGGCTTGGATCCTCTATTAGTGGTCCACCACCTTGTTGTCCACCCAAATGCTAAACCCATCAAGAAAAAATTATGTAAGATGCATCCAAAGGTGGCACTTCTAGTCAAAGAAGAGTTATAGAAATTTTTGGATGTAGGGTTTATCCACCCCATTGATTATTCCGATTGGATATCCAACATTATCCTTGTCACCAAACCTCAAGGTAGAATTCAAATATGCATTGATTTTTGAGACATCAATAAGGCATGCCCCAAAGATGATTTTCCACTTTTGAATATCGACATGATCATAGATTCCACTACTAGTTATGAGATGTTATCCCTTATGGATGGTTTCTTGGGATACAATCAAATCAAGATTGCTCTTGAGGACCAACATAAAATAGCATTTATCACTCTATGGCACACATTTTGCTACCAAGTCATACCTTTTGGCCTCAAAAATGTAGGGCAACTTACCAATGAATAATGACTATTATTTTCAATGACATGATGCATGATATAGTGGAAGATTATGTTGATGATATCCTAGGGAAGTCTCGCTTACGATCAAAGCATCCTGCAATCCTTAGAAGAATTTTTGAGAGACTTTGAAAATACAACATATAGTTGAACCTGTTGATGATTTAAAATTGTGCTTGTTCTAACATCAACAATGGGAAGTTTCAAGATGTGGGACTTGTGACTTGAAACAACCTCCATATTTTTAAGAAGCTAGTCTCTTCTTTATATTAAGTGTATACTGGGAAAAGGGATAGGAATTTTGACAAAAACACAAATGCAAGAAATAAAATCTAACTATGGCGATGCGCCTGAATGTAATTCGACCCTAATCCTGAGCACAGTGAGACTATATGTAAGATTCATTTACATTTAAGAGCAAACAAGTGCATGATCAATGTAAAAGATGGAAACAATAGAAACAGAGGCTCACAACATAGACTGCTTTTGCAGTGATACAGAAAATGTCAACAAAGGCACAGGGTTCAATCTTCTTATTTAAATTTTCTAGTCACATAAGAGGCATAGAAACACTCATATTTATATAAACTTTTCAACTCAAGAAAATGGAACAAAGGCAAATGACATTCCTAATCATAGCTCTAGAAAGTCTAAACTCTTGATAACACAACCTAGACTACTTTTGCAATGACACAGAAAGTATCAACAAAGGCACAGGATTCAATCTTCTCATTAATTCTCTAGTTACATAAGAGGCATAGAAACACGCAAAATTACATAAACCTTCCAACTTAAGAAGATGGAACAAAGGCAAATGATATTCCTAGTCACAGCTCTAAAAAGTCTAAACTCTTAACAATAATTCTCTCTGAAAATTCTCTCTCGTATTTGATCTTATTTTTGGTGATCTCTACACCCTTATTTATAGACTTTGATTCACTCTGGATTGTCTGCTTGTTCTCAATCTAACAGCCCCAACTGAAATCTAATCAAACTGGAAGTATCTAACAAAAGATATTTCTCAAATTTTGAAACACTTTGTCTTCTAGCAGTTCATTGGCTGAAACAGATTACAGGACGCTCCCTTCTCTTAAACGCTAGATGACAGCCAATTCTTTAAAAACCTTCCTATTACTTAGGAGACAACAAAAAATGACACTTAGCATGTTCTGCAGCACCTATCGAAGACACGCGGCACTTGCTGCGTAACTTATACTCTTTTGTGTCTTTGCTCAGGAGTGTTCTGCCTTTGACAATTGTCGCAATCCACTTATTTGAACTTTAGCAACTTAACAAAAAATAAGACCCATAGTGTTTCTTGCCCAAGCAACTTTTAAAAGGAATAGGGATAGGTGGCGATCTCTGTTGCTTCATCAAAATACACGTGGCAATCTCTGCTTTACTTATCTGGGATTATGTGGTAGTCCCTGCTTCTTTTAGCTCCCTTTTAGAAACTTGTGGAAGGTGACACGTGGTGATCTCCACTTTACTCTGTTTATATCATAGAAACAATCAGGTCTCATTTCATATTTACATGGACAGCAACACCTTGCAACTTCTTGCTTGCTTCAAAAACAAAACTTGAGACCCACCACAGTCTTTGCTATATCGGTGAAGCAAAAATGAAAATAATTTGGATTTTGACATGTGGTGGATTTCACTCTCTTCTGCTGGGATACGTGGCATCTTTCGTCACTTTTAGAAAAGCAAAATTGATACCTTCCATGATTGCCACTTGGCACTTTTCACTTTACCCTGATATTTAGCTTGTTAAAATCTTCTGCTAAAAAGAGATTTGAAATGCGGATGCCGATATGAAATATGGATGCCAACACTTGGCACGTTCTATTGAGTCACTATGAGATACATGGCACGTTTCAACCAACTCATAAAAAATATGAAAGGTGCCTCGGACGGCAACACTTGGCAGCTTTCGCTTGACTTTGACACTTAGACAAAAATGAATCAAAAAGAAAATTAGTGCCTGCGCTCTGTTTCAAAACTTTGCCATCTCGGACCAAAGCATGTGGGAACAAAATTTTGTAGTGCGCAACTGAAAAATAGAATGAAACATAGAGTAAATCTTTACTCTATAGTTATTGGCGACCCCAAGGAATTTTGAGCCTACTCAAAAAGAAACCACAACTCCCGCTAGATCAAAATTTCAAAATTATAGCTTCAGCAATGCTATTTGGTAGGCAAACCACTCATCATCAGATAACCCTTACTTATTCTACAATTCATTGAAGGCTAAATCAAGGTTAATGATATCCTTGTGTGAAAAATTCTACAAAATTTGAACTGTAGCCTTCAATTTGAATTCGAGCTGGGAAACAGGAACCAAGATAACTTCTACTTCAGGGACTAATGAATCATCCCTTAGATCCTGGAAAATTGTCTGATCATTCTATTTTGCCAACAGCAAAGGTTTAATTTCATCTACCATCAACACGGTGTTCTCATCAAGAAATGGAGAAGGAAGTCCTAATTGCAATAGATCTCTAATATGTTGTTTCATCTCATTGATTACTTCTTTCATGACATCTAGGACCTCTCTACAATTGATAGCTGTGGAATTGCAACTGAGCACCTCATTTACCTGTTGAGCAGTGACCATTCTGTCATTGATTCTTGCTACAAAAAATGTTACATCCATCACATCATAAAGCTTTTGCATCAATGTTTCAGAGTCCATTACTCTCCCAAAGACTGTAGCTAAAGTGTTTACAACTAAACTCTCCACCTTTTTACACAATTTTTGTGCATTTAGCAAGAAGGTGAGAAAAGGCCTGAGCTAAATAATCTCTGAAGAGATTCTCTTCCACATGGATTCATATAGCTCCTTCACCAGACTTATTACTCTGACATTCCCTGGCCTATTGGCTAGCTCCAGTGTCAATTATGCTGCTCTCTATTACTCTGCTTGAAATTGGGCTTGTATAGCTGCAGTATTATTTTATTCAGCCAACAGATTCTATTTTAATTGAGTAACCTACAATAGGTGTTCCTCACATTTTTCTTGCAATGCTGCCTTTTCACGCCTTAGGGTTGTCACCGCATCCTTTACCTGTGTGAGCCTTACTTTTAAAGAATCATTTTGGGCCTGAACTGCCCAGTGAGTCTAAAGATAAACAGTATCTTGCAACTATTTATTCAGATTCTTTATTTCATTGTATTTTCTATTGATCTCTAAGGTCAAACTATTATAGTTTGCCTTTTCCTTGACTAGATCAGCTTCCATCTTTTGTAGCTTGCTTGATGTCTTCAAGTAGTCTTTAGTAACTGCAGAAGTGGATTCGGTCAGTAGCTCAATTTTGTCTTGTGGCCTGAAGAGGGACATGTCGATGGCCACTGCATTCATCGTGTAATCCTCTGACTGCATCTGCTCAGTTAGATTTATTACATTTGGTGACAAATGAGTCACCATCAATTACTTTGGATGGGATCAAATTGTGACCGCAGATGGGGTGTAGTCAATACTTTATTTTTCTTGATCTTCTTTTTCTCTCTTCAGGCTTCCCTTGCCCTCCTAGCAGCATCCACTTGGGTCTAGAAGGTAGAAGGAGAGGCAATGTGCCCACCCGTAAAAGGATGTCCCTGTGGTAAGCCATATTGAATAGCCAATTGTTGGCTATGGGCAATCTGAGGGGGGAGTTTCTTGGGAATAGAGGGAGAAAAATGAGGTAATGTTAAAGCCTAAGGTGGCACAGATGGGGTGAAGTGAGAAATAGGAATGACAAAAGTGGCAGGGGATGTCATCTGGCTAGATGAAATCATCATGCCAATAGGAGAAGAAATAGACTGAGAAGGAGGAGGGATAATACTTACCTGGGGAGCAATTACAGTACTCTGTAATTGGCACTGTGGGGTGTCCATCTCTTTTGAATCAAACTGAAACTGCACCCTCTTTCATTTCTTGGGTGTCTCTTCTTTTGGCTACATTTCTTTCCCTTTCAATGATGCTTGTGGAGAACTGGGAATATCTATAACAAATACTGATGGGGAAGCTTGTGGTGGTGAAGGCACCACACTCTTCTACTTTTCCATGATGTTGAGAGATTAGGGCCAAACTGATATAGTTACTGCAGCTGCAGTTTGCTTTGAGGCTTGTGACTCTTGGCTTGACCAAGCCCTAACTTCCTGCTCTACACCCAGTGTTGGCAAATTACTTGTCTCTGGGCTAGATACAGGGGAGAGATGGCACTCATCCCATAGTTCTTCCAATCTCTCATTTGTGTCTACATTCTTGAAAGAATGGGTTGTTTGACAAATTTCTTGCCTATATTTCCAATAGGCCTCTATTTTCTCAGCATCCCAATCTTTATTCTTTAATGTCCTTCTTAAGCCAGAAGTCATTCTGACTTTAGGATCATAATCCCTCTGCTTGACATAGAATGTTTCCCATGGCCTATTTTGTGGAAGGAGCAAGTCCGTTAACTCAACATAAAACCCAGGAGCATCTTCTCTAGGATTCTTCTTGGTTTCCCAAAAAGGGCAACCCTCATGTGCAATTCTGGTTGCAACCCTATGAGTCCTTATCTAGGAGGCTATGAAACCATTTGGGTCATAAACCCATTTGTCTTCTACCAGAAGGAAACCCATAAAGGCTAGCTTTTTTAGCAACACAACTTTAGCGTCTCTGGTTTCCAAAACCATGTTGGTTGTCATCCATAGGAGGTCATACATTTTTCTTTTCCATAATCATTGTCTACTACTGACACCTACCTGGTGACCTTGAGAAATGCTAACCTAAGAGTCAAAATCTTAGGTAGCAACATTGGTTCCCCACAAAAACCATGGACTCTTATAATTGTATGGTGGGATTCAAAATAGAAATCACAAGGAATTGGGCAACTGGCCAAAAGGTTTGAAACACTTGGGAATAATCTATTCATAACTGGTTCGGGGCTGAGATGACAAAAAGTAGGGGTAACAAATAATTCTCAAAATTCATATGGGTCACTAGTCTTTGACAAAATATGTGTCCATGCAGACACAGGAATGGTCCTTTGGAGATCAAAATTTGGTTCATACATATCAAGATACATATGTTGGGCAAAGAGGTCAGAGTTTTGAAACAACATGAGGTGAAACAAATAAGAAGAGTACCTGAAAACCCCTTTCGATTTGAAATGGGCCAGTTGTTCCACCATTGAGAAAGCAATTTGTTCAAAAAAGTCAAGCCTATACTCCTAAGTTTTTTCCATGATCTTCAGCCTGAAGAGGATAGCCATTTGTTCTGCATAAACTGCCATATCATCTTTCATGCCAAAGATAAAAGCCATCATAGACAGTGCGTCTTGGCTGGCTTGTGCGAATTGGGCTCTTGCTATAGGGAGTGTGGGCACCATAGTGTCATCATCACCCATTTGTGATTCGGATCTCAAGAACCTTGACTGAGTATTGATGTTTGCCCATGTTCTTTGCATTTTAGCAACCATGGGAAATGTAGCTGTACTATCATGATACAGGGCTAACATATCCCTGATAGCTTGCGATGTGATTTGCACCATGAATGGACCTCGTTGAATGGTGCATGAGGGTGCATGGAACAAGTCTGCACATAATTCGACCAAGTCAGGGCATGGATGCACAGCTGGGACAATGAATTGTGCCAATTATGAAGTCCATATCCTCATGGAAAATGTTTCATATTGCCCTACTCTAGCCCTCTGTAAACACCTTTGATGTGCCCCTTCTCTAAGAGTTTTGCTACTAACTCTCTAAAGAATTGGGTCCATGACGCCATCTGCATAATCTTTTATTTTCGTTGGGTCACTTGCTTGACCAACTTCAGGCATCCTGGTACGTGGATAGGTCTTCAATGGTTGTGTGGGAGCTAAAGCATACGACTTACTTGCAAGAAACTTATCTAGGGATTCATACATCCCAGATCCTTGTTGTGAAGATTGTGCCCCTTCCATCTTATGTATATTTTCTGTGATAACTTGGTATGAGCTTTTGCAAAACAGAAAAACTTTCGCTGAAACAAGTTTACTAAGCACTGAAAAATGCCAGTAGCAAGATATTTTCTCGTAGATGTAGGAATGTTTGAGAACTTGTAAGCTTTAACTCTTTCTAAGAGGTATTTATTGACCTATCAAGTCTCAAAATGGCATTAAACTCGAATAACCATTAGCAAATCTTATTCAATCTTTATGGGACAGCCAGGTAGACACGTTATGCAAGTGGTAGTACAAGGTACCTTGGGGATTTCTAAAGATTTGGGAGACAATCAATCTATTGGAAAATTTTGAAAATTCTAAGCTGCCGACTACGTGTTTAAAGAACACTTATTTAAAAGAAAAGCGGGAAAACAAAGCAATACGGAAAGGGGAAACTATCTAACTACATTAACCAAGTATCTTTATCTCCCTCTTGGATCAAAAGAAGAATTTCTAAAGTCTCCATGACAAGACGACTTATTTTCCCGGACAAGTGGTTGAATTGGATGTAGCTCGAATGGCTTGCTCTCTTTGTATGCCACATTGATTGGCCTGCATTCGAATGAGTTTGAGTCAAGCATGCTTCCAACATATATAAACTCTCTTTGTTCTTGGAAGTTTGTTAAATGTTGATTCTTGACACTGGGATATCTTATCAAGAAATTAATGACTATTTGCTCATCAACAGAAGCTCTTTGACATTGATTATTTATTGGTTCATCTCCTTCTACCTTAAACTCAGGTTATATTGCATGATCATCCCTTTTAATGACTTAAAAATTACCAACCTCTTGAAAGGATAATTCTGCAAGTTTGCAATAATTTTGCACATGTAATTGAGTCTCAATGTTATTTTGTCCATCTGCAATCGACTCACAGCTTCCTTGAAAAATGGTATACACTGACCCAATGATTTCAAACAAATCATTCAAATCATGATCCAGGAAATGTCCATGCTCCTCCACATCATATTGCAAAGTAAGAAGAAAATCAAAAATTATTTCTTCTTCATCAGAGATTAAGGCATACGCTTGTGACTTCTCATTCAGAATCTGAAATTCATGTTGAGAGACCTGAGGATTAATAAAAGGGGTATCTTTTGACTTCACTTCCTCTAGAACATTTGGGATTTTATGATCTTCATCAAGTATAACATAAGTGCCCAAACCAATACAGTCATAATTTCCATATGGATCACTTTGCATCATAGCTAATAAATGATCATTTTCCTCTTCATGATAATGTCCAGTCCATTCACCTAACTCCTCAACAAAAAACCTTTCTTCTTTATTCATCATAGCATGGGTTGCCTTTACCTTTGTAATTGGCTCATTGGTGATATGATCCTTATATAATGGCTCAAATAATATCTTCATCTTTGAACCATATTTGGTTCTTAAGATGAAGTGAGACCAATCAAGGGACATATATCCTCCTATCTTGGTTGTAAAGTCTCTTGATAAACATAAGCCAAAAATAGGAGGTATATCTATCACTACTACATCTTGATTTACAATTATACTGGGACAAGTATATAATTGTAATGGGAGTTGTTTAATTCTCCATATTGTTTGTACTACTTTACCATCTAGCTGTATGACTCCTTTAGTGAGTGGCTCATATTTTATCTTTAAAGCATCAGCTATCTGCTTAGGCATAATCGTAGTACTAGCCCCTGAATCAATCATTACATTATGTAGCAGTTTCTTACCTACTATCAAAGTTAAATAGAAGCGATCCAATTTGGATTTGCTTACCTCTATTGTATTATTCACTAGGGTTGTTGTCTGCAGATGAATTGTATCTTTGAGCTTTTCTTTTTCAGCAGGTCCTTTTATAACAATACCTTTGGGCACTGCTTGGCCTTGTAGAGCTTCTTGTAGTAGTGTCTTCTATTCAGGAATAGCCAATATATCCCATATTGATACTTGTGCTGGAGTCTTTTTCAATTGACCCACCATATTTATTGGTCCCAGAGTCTGAGTTCTTTGAAAATAAGGATATCTTGTTTTTTCTTGAATTTGTGCAAGAATCCCTTGATTCTACACCAGTTGAGGCACTTCTTGTCTAACAGTTGTGTTTTTTGTCTTTGAAATGGAGGATTCTCCATGACTTGACTATTTATAACCTCGGGCTATTCCACTATCCTTCTCTTTGATCTAGTATAATAATCAGACTACACTACTGGTTTTTTGGAGGTAGATGCTTCATTCAAGAAAATTGATTCTTCATCTTCAACCCATGAGAACAAAGCGTGTTCCAGGGCTATTTCTTCCTCTTGTTGCAAAGACATACTTTTAATCTAAGCCATTAAGACTAAATTTTGCATACCAAAAGACTGGTAGGCTTGATTGTCACTGGAACTTGCAAACTGACCATCCATTCTTCTTTGCTCTACCGCCTTTTGTTGTAGATTACCCATGGGACAATCTCTAGGCGTATGAGTATTATTGCAAGGAAAACACCAGGCATTAGTTTTATCTACATAATTATTTTTCCCTAGAACAATCTCTCTATTTGAATTGGGAGGAATAGTCAGTGAGGGTGTAGGGACTGCAACTAATTAGTTTGCTGGCTGAGGGTTATTTTGTCTTGGAGGACCCTGGTATTGGTTTGGCTAAGATGAAAATCTATTTCCTTGATAGCCCTGGTATTGGGTTTTAGGGAAAGTATTCTACTGTCTTTTTATATTAATTAGCTCACTAGAAAATGTCCTTAGGATATTCTTGATATCATCCAGCTCAGATGACTGAGTGGGGACAATTTCTTTAGTAGGTGGTTGAGGATAGGTGTACATAGACACAGGTGGGGCTATAGATTTAGGGGCTTCTTGAGGTAATGGTAAGGAAATTTCTAGGAACATGGGCATGGGAGGCCTTGGGTGTAACTTTCCAGCATCTATTAAATTATTCTCAGCTCTGACCGGATAGTCATAAGCCTCAGGCAAAGTGTGTCCTCCAAGTGACTGAATCATAACAGATATATCTGAATTCAAAGCCTTAAGATAAAATACTATAGCCATAACTAGTAATGGTCTAGCTATAGCAGGGATTCTTTCCCAAGTTTTTTGAATTCTGGAATTGAAGTCAGTCATGGCTTCTTGTGGTGCCCTTTGAATAGTAATTAATTATTGTAATAAAGAAGACTTATCACCCTTCTCTTTGAATCTTTCAAAGAAAAGATCTCCGAGCTGATCCCATGTAGAGATGGTATTTGGGGTCAGGGACCGATACCATTCTAGAGCCTTCCCTTTAAAAAATGCTACTAATAGTCTTATGGCCACATTTTGCTGTGTGAAAACATGTATAGCACAGACATCTGATAAATCCTGCAGATATTCTTCAGGTGTTTTAAAGTCTTGCCCACTGAATTTGGGCAGAGCTTTTAGGGCATTCACTGGGATAGGGTCCCAAGTGGCTAGTGGTATTGGGAGAATCAATGGACTACCAGTGTTCCAACTTGCATAATTTCTTGGGGATATAGCGGCACCCATATTTGCTCTTGGTATTGATATAAACTGGTTGACTCTTCTTCTTGGACTAATTACCAAAGGTGGCAAAAGAATACCTGGATTTATAGCAGATTGTGATCTGGTTATTGGTCCACAGTGATGACTCCTCGTAGCTCTTTGGTTCATATGATCTTGAAAGAAAATTCAAGATTGGTCCCACCGGGCGTGCCAAAAACTATTGATGATTTAAAATTGTGCTTGTTCTAACATCAACAATGGGAAGTTTCAAGATGTGGGACTTGCGACTTGAAACAACCTCCAGATTTTTAAGACGCTGGTCTCTTCTTTATATCAAGTGTATATTGGGAAAAGGGATAGGAATTTTAACAAAAACACAAATGCAAGAAAGAAAATATAACTATGGCGATGCGCCTGAATGTAATTTGACCCTAATCCTGAGCACAGTGAGACTATATGTAAGATTCATTTACATTTAAGAGCAAACAAGTGCATGATCAATGTAAAAGATGGAAACAATAGAAACAGAGGCTCACAACATAGACTACTTTTACAGTGATACAGAAAATGTCAACAAAGGCACAGGGTTCAATCTTCTTATTTGAATTTTCTAGTCACATAAGAGGCACAGAAACATGCACAGTTATATAAACTTTTCAACTCAAGAAAATGGAACAAAGGCAAATGACAGTCCTAATCATAGCTCTAGAAAGTCTAAACTCTTGATAACACAGCCTAGACTACTTTTGCAATGACACAGAAAGTATCAACAAAGGCACAGGATTCAATCTTCTAATTAATTCTCCAATTACATAAGAGGCACAGTAACGTGCATAGTTACATAAACCTTCCAACTTAAAAAGATAGAACAAAGGCAAATGATATTCCTCGTCACAACTCTAGAAAGTCTAAACTCTTAACAATAATTCTCTCTAAAAATTCTCTCTCGTAACTGATCCTATTTTTGGTGATCTCTACACCCTTATTTATAGCCTTCAATTCACTCTAGATTGTCTGCTTGTTCTTAATCTAACAGCCCCAACTAAAATCTAACCAAACTGGAAGTATCTAACAAAAGATATTTCTCAAATTCTGAAACACTTTGTCTTCTGGCAGTTCATTGGCTGAAATAGATTGCAGGACGCTCCCTTCTCTTAAATGTTAGATGACACTTAGCCAATTCTTTGAAAACCTTTCTATTACTTAGGAGACACCAGAAAATGACACTTGGCGTGTTCTGCAGCACCTATCAAAGACACGCGGCACTTTTCGTGTAACTTATACTCTTTTGTGTCTTTGCTTACAAGTGTTTCGCCTTTGACACTTGTCGCAATCCGCTTCTTTGAACATTAGTGACTTAATAGAAAATAAGACCCATAGCGTTTCTTGCCCAAACAACTTTTAAAAGGCATAGGGATGGGTGGCGATCTCTGCTACTTCATCAAAAGACACGTGGCAATCTCCAATTTACTCATTTGGGGTTACCTGGTGGTCTCTGCTTCTTTTAGCTACCTTTTAGAAACCTACTGAAGGTGACACATGGTGATCTCCACTTTACTCTGTTTATATCATAGAAACAATCAGGTCTCATTATTTACATGGATAGCAACACCTGGCAGCTTCCTGCTTGCTTCAAAAATAAAACTTGAGACCCACCACAGTCTTTGTTATATCGGTGAAGCAAAAATGAAAATAATTCAGATCTCGACACGTGGTGGCTTCCGCTCTCTTCTGCTGGGATACATGGCATCTTTTGTCACTTTTAGAAAAGCAAAATTGAGACCTTCTGCGATTGCCACTTGGCACTTTCTGCTTTACCCTGATACTTAGCTTGTTGAAATCTTCCACTAAAAAGAGATTTGAAATGTGAATGCTGATATGAAACGTGGATGCTGACACTTGGTGTGTTCTGTTGAGTTGCTATAAGATACGTGGCACGTTCTGACCAACTCATAGAAAATATGAAAGGTGCCTCAGATGATGACACTTGGCAGCTTCTGCTTGACTTCGACACTTAGACAAAAATGAATCAAAAGGAAAATTAGCGCATGCACTCTATTTCAAAACTTTTCCATCTCAGACCAAAGCATGCGGGAACAAAATTTTGCAGCGTGCAACTGAAAAATAGAATGAAACATAGAGTAAATCTTTACTCTACATAACCCTAAAAAGTGTGTCTTTTGAGTAACATCCGTAAAATTTCTATGGTTCATTGTCTCAAGAAGAGGTATTGAAGTGAATCTGACAAAGGTCCAATCCATAACTGAAATGCCACCTCCACGAACACTTAAGTAGCTTTGTAGTCTTCAAGGCAAGCTTTAGGCCATTAGGCAGTTCATTTCGTAGCTCATCGATAAATGTCACTCATTTACCCACCTACTTAAGAAAGGGGTAGTTTTTCATTGGAACAAAGAATGCCAAAAAGCTTTCAAAAGTCTAAAACAATATTTGGCAAACCCACCTGTGTTGTCTCCACCAATTCTAGGAAAGCCTTTGATCTTATATATTTTGGCTACACCATATGCCATTAATGCCCTCTTAGCTCAACATAATGATCAAGGAAAGGAGTAGGCTATTTATTATCTTAGTCATACACTAATATCATATGAGCTAAATTATACACAAATTGAAAATGCATGTTTGGTTGTGGTCTTTGCATCACAAAAACTTAGGCATTATATGCTCAATAACTAAGTGTAGCTAATTGCCAAAATTAATCCCTTAAATATCTGCTATCCAAGTCAGCATTAACAGGATGAGCAGCAAAATGGATCATGCTACTTAGCGAATTTGACATTAAATATATCTATCATAAAGCTATCAAATGATGGATCGTTACAGATCAACTAGTAGAAGCTTCATTGGAATCAACTGAGCCAATTGTCACTCCCTTCCCAAATGAGTCTATCATGAACACTTCACAAGTAGAAAGCTGGAAGTTATATTTTGATGGCTCATTCACTACTCATGGGTCAGGGGCAGGAATCCTATTGGTTACCCCTCAAGGTGATCTTATTCCCAAAGTATTTCATCTTGTTTTCCCCTATACAAATAATATTTTAGAATATGAATCCCTAATAGCAGGACTCCAACTTACTATCTAATGGAACATCTAGCATTTATAGGTGTTTGGGGACTCATAATTAATTATCAAATAGGTGAATGAAGAGTTCCAAACAAAGGATGAAAAATTGCTCCCATATAAATAATTGGTGGATCGACTAAAAACCAGATTTCAATCCATCATATTTGAGAAAGTTCCATGTGTAAATAATAAGGTAGTTGATTTCATGGCCACCTTGGGCTCTCTTATCAACCTTCCTAAAGATGTTCTGGAAGGCAATTTTTTTATTGGGCATTTAATTACCTCAACCCATCAGTCATTGGTTCCTCTTTAAATCTGCACCATTGATAATCCCAGACTACCATGGTACCATGATATCTATCAATATCTTCATGATAATATCCTTTCCCCAAATCTTAATTGCCACCAACACAAAGCCTTCATCCATCGAACTACGTGTTACACCATCCTAAGTAGCATGCTCTATCGAAGAGGTTATGATGGAACCCTATTAAGATGTTTAACATTGGATGAGGTGGCTCAAGCCATCTAGGAGGTCCATAATGGTATCTGTGGAGGGCACATCAGTGGAATGGCTCTAGCCAAGAATCTCCTCTAAATAGCGTATTATTGGCCAACCATGGAATAAGATGCTTGTTAGTATGTGCAAAAGTGTGTGGCTTGTCAAAAGCATGGGAATCTTATTCACACATCAGCCCAAGAATTATACCCTATCATGAGTCCATGGCCTTTTTCTATATGGGGTCTTGATTTTATTAGAAAGATC